>CM076675.1:58307199-58907199 GCA_038501925.1 Xenopus petersii
TATGTATGTATGTGTGTATATATATATATATATATATATGTATGTATGTATGTGGTTAGCTGCTTTTAAGTGTTTGCTTTTTAAGTGGAGTTACGTAAGTAATGGAAATTAAGTAAGGGAAGGAAGAAGCCAGAAAGAATTCGAAATAAGTTTTCCCTCCAAATAAAACCTGAATATCAGGATAGCAATTAACATATTCAATTGTTTAACAGACCTCTTCCATTGACTTGTAAATAAACTCTGCAGGTTTTAGGTGGTGAATATTCGAATAGAACTGTTTCCATGGTCGTGGTGTGATAAATCTCAAATTCAAATTTACATTCGGATTGGGGATTAAAATTTTAATGTGTGATTTTTGACACTAAGAAAAAATATGAAAATTCGAATTCAAACTCACTATTTGACCCTTAATATATCTGTCCCTAAACTTCCATAATGTCTGAGAGGTCTGAATGTAAATCCCAGTTAAAGCCATTCTAAACAGGGAATGGTTAGACCGCGAGCAGTATGGCAAGCTAGTTTTTGTTATATTTGAGACAAGTTGTTGAGAGAAAAGTAAATAATTGATTCTAGACTAAGTTTTGTTCTGGTGAGAGTAGAAGCTATATTTTTGTCTTGCTACACATTTGTTAAGTGGCACTCCGTAACATGATTTCGTAATGGTCTAGCTGCAGGATCTTCAATCTGTTTAGCGGGGTCATTTGGGTCATATCTTTCAATGCTAGACTTAAGTACAGAATTGAAGCCCCCCCCCCAAGTATTACATGTAATTTAGTGTGTATACCAAGTGAAAGAAAATAGCGTCTGTAAGATTGCGATTGATTAGCAATATCATGCTAGGGTGCAGTTCAATGTTTTATAGTTACCAGTCTGAGACAGGTCATGCTGGTTTAAAGGGAATAGCTCGATCTTCCTGTTAACAGTGGCCTTTTTTTGCGTTGAGTGGTTTGCCAGTTCTATGTAAGTGGGGACTTGGGAGATGAAGCCTTCAGTGCTAGAGATCTTGGAGGCAATGTTGCACCCAGTGAGGATTCTGAACATAGAAGACACAATCATTGGAGAAGTTTTGTACCCATGTCCAAGTAATTAATGTTGTACTGCTGGTTTTCAAATGAAAAAGAGAGTTTAAATGGAAAGCCCCAGCAATACATGATTTTCCTCTGGCGTAGGGTTGTGGTGACCGGTTTCAGCATCTTTTGTTTTTGTACAGTAGTAGAGACGAGGTCCGCGAAAACTCGAAGTATGTCCATCGTAGATAAGGTGTGGTACAGATCTTGTTGCAGCATTATGGCATCCTTAGTGGGCTCACTAGCTTTTACCAGGCCTAGTGAACAATTTACTCAGTCTATTTCTTTGTGTTGATCTGGTAGATCTAGGACAATCGTGTTACGTAGCTTCAGGATCTCCTCATGTAGATTCTGTAAGGCCTCTGATCCTAATATTGTTTAGCCAAGATTAAAACAATAAATAGCTGTTGAGTCATACGAGTAAACATTAGTGAGTCCTGTTCATTGACCCTTTTGATCACTTCATACAGTTTCAGTTCAACTTGATCAGTCCAGTTGCCCAATTCTTTGATCTCCCGGGTGATCTACTTAGTGATGGTAGAAGTAGATTATAGTTAAGTTTTAAATCAAGCGAGTAGAGTTGCTTCATTTAGTTTGGGTGGATTGTATGTCGAGAGAGAGATGCAGGACTTGAGGAGATGCTTCACTCAATTACGTCATGGTTCTAGCAATTCGGTCTCCATATTATAACTACTTAATGGTACTTTGTGTAGATTTTTTCTTTGACTTGCCTGTCATATCAGCAGCAGTGTTTCACCTGATTGAGCTAGTAGAAAGCAGCTTTCAGATGCATCCGAACATTGACCCCTCCTGCGTATTTTTTTTTCTTGGTACCTAATGCTATGTGGGAGATAAGGTGCTAGCTAGTGGAATATTTTCAGGTTTCAGTGCGCTGACAACTGATATGTAAATTCCCAAGTTCCTAAGTTCCAGGGGTATTATGCTAAAACCGGATCTATTCACAAAGTGATCTCTTGGCTGTGTCTTATCGTGGAAATCGATGTCATCTGTGTGTGTTGCCGCCATGACTAAGGAGGAGGCCAAAGTGTTTACAGAACACTGGCTTTTTCACTCCATGCGGCACTATTTTCCGCAATAAGCACACAGCCAAGAGACCGCTTTGTGGTTAGATCTGTTTTTTACAAAATACCCCTGAAAGAAGCTTATTACACTATATATCATATCTTTTATTTAGGAATTTGGGAATTTACTTTTCAGTTGTCAGCGCACTGAACCCTGAAAATATCTTTGTTTTATTCTGTGGACAAGTGGGTACATAATTACATTTGGTGCTGCTAATTACCTACGAGATTGCGCAGAGCTCACACCTGACTGTCACTTAATTCAGCTAGCTAGTAGAAGCTTTGAGATGTTTTTCAGGTATATCATAAAAAACGCCAATTTTGGTAAAGTGTGGCGTAGAAAGAAATGTTTACCCATTTTGGATTTGCCTGAATGGGTACATTTCAGAAATATAAGGTTTTGGGATCTTAATGTAAAGTTTTTGTTTTTTCAGTTTTCAGTAGCTGAAGTGACCTCACATTTAGAAGTGAAAATACACAGATTTAGAAGCTCACGTATAGGTTTCCTAGGTAAACTACAAGTCACCCGAAGTAAATGCCCTAAACTGAGAGAGCACAAAAATGTTTTGCACGGAGTGCAAATGGCATTTAAAGGGTTAAAGTTTTGCCACGTGGTGAAAGGGTAAGGCTGCGGACACTAGAATAGTCTCCACTACTCTCAGCCTGCGTAATTTTTGCAGGCTCTGTTCCATGCCCCATATTCATTGATTTGAATTGCTTTGTCTTGCATGCACACACGCAGTGGAGCGTAGGTTTGCCAGAAAAACTCTGCTGCATGTGTGCACATACAAGCAGAAGTGATTCAGATTAATGAAGATGGGGCACAATGCTGATCGGTATCTCTGTGTTCACTTGTGTTAATTGTTTACTTTGTTTTTATTGCTTCTTATAGCTCTTCTTGCCTTATACTGTCCTTTATATGACTTGGGCTACTTCAACATGTTCAGCTTTGACATGTTAACAAAACAAAAAATAAACAAAACAAAAAAAACCTGTGGCACAAATGCTGCAATTGAATCAGTGATCATTGTTTATTTAGCTCACAATGTGTTGTGCCACAATTTCTTTTGTTTTGTTTGCATAAAATTTTTGGGCTTGGGGTCCTATACCTGTCTGCACCTGACACCACACCGGTGTTATAAACTGGAGTAGCACTCCACCTTGGGATTCAGTTTTGACATGTTATGATACTGTTTAATGTATTAAATTCTCTGTTTCATTGCTACATTTATCTGCTCCTTAAATGTATTCTATTTATTGCAGCCATTTACTCTAGTCTACCTCTGTTTTTCATTAAGGTTATGTCAAACAAATCTTTAACTAATGCATGCAGTATTAAAATTCATATATTGCTTTGCCCTTGTTCAGATGAGAAAGAGGAAGTCATCTTGGGAAGCATCCCTCTTCTAAGTTTCCGTATTGCCCCCGTGCAGCCTTCAGATAACATCAGCCGTAAGCACACCTTTAAGGTCAGTAAAATCAAAAATGAGGGTTACAAGAAAACCCTATTCTTCTAATAGAATCACTTGCTTGCCTATAAGCTTGTGCCCAATGTTTAGATTTACCATGATTCAATCTGTGTACAGTCTGAATAATGCTATTGGAATAAATAGCCATTTGACAAAATGTTTGCAGTCATAAAATACCACATTCATTGTCCTACTGTAACGCAAGGTGTCCCAAAACCAGAAGAGATGCCAAGATTCAGGTCCCAACTCAAGCTTTCACTTTCACTTCGGGATGAGCCCTCCACTACTCAGATGCCGCCAGGTCTTAAGTGTGTGAGAACCCGGGCAAGTGTTCTGAGCAGGGAAGGGAACCGTAACATGATAGGAAGAATGGAAAACAGGAAGTGTAATCAAGGGATAGGCTGGGTCAATCAGACCCAGAATTGCAGAATGCAATGCAGAATTGGGAGGCAAATGCATGGTCAAGGCCATGGTCAAACCAATCTGTAAATGCTGCACCAAATCAGGATCCAGAAAAGTAGTCAAATACAGGCAAAGGTCAGTTCAGGCAGCAATGCAGGAGTAGTCCAGAACAGACACGGGCCAAGAAACAAAGGCAAGAAGTGCACCCAGGAATATCAGAAATAGACCTACATTGGGCAATGAGTAAATGGGTGTGGCCCCTTTAAATATCAACAATGACATTAAAGTACAGGTATGGGATCCGTTATCCGGAAACCTGCTAACCAGAAAGTTCTGAATTACGGAAAGGCTGTCTCCCATAGACTCTATTATAATTAAATAATCCAGATTTTAAAGGAATAGTTCAGTGTGAAAATAAAAACTGGGTAAACAGATCGGCTTTGCAAGATAAAAAATGTTTCTAATATAGTTAGTTAGCCAAATATGTAATATATAAAGGCTGGAGTGAACAGATGTCTAATAAAACAGCCAGAATCCAACTTCCTGCTTTTCAGCTCTATAACTCTGAGTTAGTCAGCGACTTGAATGGTACATTTCTGTTCAGTGAGTTTACAATTGATCCTCAGCATTTAGCTCAGATTCAAAAGCCAAAAGATATGACCCATGTGCCCCCCCTCCCTCAAGTCTGTGATTGGTTACTGCCTGGCAGGTCTGGACTGGGAATCAAAACAGGCCCTTACAATCAAATACACAAAGGCCCAAATAGTCCTCCACCAGCCCACTAAATAGTGACGGTTTATGGGACCTTACAGCAGCCCCTCTGGCATTTGCCAGAACTTACAGATTGCCAGTCCGGGCCTGCTGCCTGGTAGCCAGGGTAACCAGTTAGTGTAAACCAAGAGAGCTGAAAAGCAGGAAGTAGTGTTCAGACTGACATGTTATACATCAAATCACTCCAGTCTTTATACATTACATTTTTAGCTAACTAACTATATTAGAAACATTTTTTTATTTTACCCAGTTTTTATTTTTACACTGAACAATTCCTTTAAGGTGATTTCCTTTTTCTCTGTAATAATAAAACATAACCTTGTACTTGACCCAAAACTAAGCTATAATTAATCCTTATTGGAAGCCAAACAAGCCTATTTGGTTTATTTAATGTTTACATGATTTTCTAGTAGACTTAAGGTATGAAGATGAAAATTACGGAAAGATCCGTTATCCGGCAAACCCCAGGTCCAGAGCATTCTAGATAACAGGCCCTATACCTGTTCTTGTCCCTTTAAGTTATAAACCAGAAAAATTGTGATAAAATGATTTATGGCAAACTTGGCTTATATTACTGTATGCGTAATATAAACTAACTGAATTATGAATAAACATTTTTCACAGTTCCCTTGTATTATAGGTAATTCATAACAGAATGTCTTCATATCAAAATACCATTGATTTTTTTTTTTTTAATATGCCCGGTGATTGATTGTAACATCAAATAAAGTTGTACAGGTATGGGACCTGTTATCCAGAATACTCTGGACCTGGGATTTTCTAGATAACCTATCTTTCTGTAATTTGGATCTCTATACCTTAAAGGGATGCTGTCATGATTTTTATGATGTCGTTTTTATTTCTAAATTACACTGTTTACACTGCAAATAATTCACTCTACAATATAGAGAGATTTCTCTTTTGAGAAATTGATTTCAGTGCAGAAATCTGCTGGAGCAACATTATTAACTGATGTGTTTTTCCCATGACTGTATCCCTTTAAGTCCACTAGAAAATCAAATAAACATAAAGGGATTCTGTCACAGAAAAATACATTTACAGTTAATAGTGCTGCTACAGCAGAATTCTACACCGAAATCTGTTTTCCAAGCGCAAACAGATTTTTTTATATTTAATTTTCAAATCTGACAAAGCGCTTTTTACTGCTGCACTGCAAGTTAGAGTGATATCATCCACTTCCCCCCCAGCAGCCTGACAACAGAACAATGTGAAGGTAAACTGATTACAGCCCCCTGGTAGATCCAAGAACAGCACTCAATAGTAAAAATCCATGCCCCACTGTGACTCTTCGAGTTATATTGAGTAGGAGGAACAGTAGCCTGCCTGAAAGCAGTTCCATGCCCCACTGTGACTCTTCGAGTTATATTGAGTAGGAGGAACAGTAGCCTGCCTGAAAGCAGTTCCATCATTAAGTGCTGACTCTTTCTGAAAGCACCGGATCTGCAAAATGACCCGAAATGGCTGCCTGCACATCAATATTACTAGTAAAAAAATATATACTTGATGGTTCAGGAGTTAAATTAAAAATATCCCTTTAAATAAACCCAGTACGCTGATTTTGCTTTCAATAAGGAATAATATATTCGTTTGAATCAAGTAAAAGGTACTGTTTTATTATTACAGAAAAAATTGGATTATTTGATTATAATAGAGTCTATGGGAGATAGCCTTTCTATATTTTGGAGCTTTCTGTATAACTGAGTTTATGGATAATGGATCCCGTAATTGTTATTAGTTCACTGTAATTGTTATTAGTTCACTGCCTACTTTAAAAAAAAAAAGGTGCCCGTGATTTGGACATTATCGGAGGCTTATGACTGATTTTAAGCATCATTTGCTACCTCTCACCTCTCTGTCTTCCTTTCTTTGCTGTTGAGAGGATCATGTGAAATGTCTCCACCATGAACTTGTCCCCTGCAGAGCGACTCTGATATAGGTAGTACATTTGGTTAAATTTGCTGCATGTTACCATACCTATGCCTGCTGCAGGCAAAGGATGCATGCTGCATGAAAAACACTGAAATGAATGCATGATCACAAGGAATTCTTCTACTTAAATGTATGTACTTTAGGATTTGTTAAAACTGCATGATTGTGCCATGTGTTCTGCTGGTCAACACAGTAACATATTTCACTGTTCATTGGGTTCAGTCTTTTCTACTTTGAAAGATGACACATACACAGTTACACAAACACAAATACACATATGTGCATATATTTTATACTAGGGATGCACCGAATCCAGGATTTGGTTCGGGATTCGGGCCGGATTCGGCCTTTTTCAGTAGGATTCGGCCGAATCCTTCTGCCCTGCCGAACCGAATCCTAATTTGCATATGCAAATTAGGGGTGGGGAGGGAAATTGCATGAGTTTTTGTCACAAAACAAGGAAGTAAAAAATGTTTTCCCCTTCCCACCCCTTATGCAAACTAGGATTCAGATTTGGTTCGGTATTCGGCCGAATCTTTCGCGAAGGATTCGGGGGTTCGGCCGAATCCAAAATAGTGGATTCGGTGCATCCCTATTTTATACACCCACTCAAGCCCTAGAGCATGGAATCACATTTAAATTTGTTTCTTTGTTAAAGGAGAAGGAAACCCCCTGGGCGCAACCCCCCCCCCTCCTCTGTGTTGCTCCCTCCTGGCCTACCTGTCCCCCTGGGCAAATGCCCCTAACTTGTTACTCACCCCTCTGCACAGGTCCTGTCCACTGAGTTCACAGTCACCATCTTCTCCCACGCGCGTCTTCTTCCTGCTTTGACCGGGTCTTCTGGCGCATGCGCAGTAGGAACATTTACCGGTACGGCTCTACTGCGCATGCGCCGAATGTCACAAAGTGAAATCGGAAAACTTTGTGACATTCGGCGCATTCGCAGTAGAGCCGTACCGGAAAATGTTCCTACTGCGCATGTGCCAGAAGATGCTGGTCAAAGCAGGAAGAAGACGCGCGTGGGAGAAGATGGCGACTGTGAACTCCGTGGACAGGACCTGCGCAGAGGGGTGAGTAACAAGTTAGGGGCATTTGCCCAGGGGGACAAGTAGGCCAGGGGGGAGGAGGGAGGGGGGGCAACACGGGAGGGGTTTTGCCCCTAGGGGGTTTCCTTCTCCTTTAAAGAGTAGTCTCATAGCAAAATGAAATCGATCTCTGCATATTGAATCAAATGAATTACAATGAATAAACACACAATAACATAAAGTTAGGACCATAAATATTTGGACAGGGACAGCTTTTTTCTAATTTTGGTTCTGTACATTACCACAATGAATTTTAAATGAAACAACTCAGATGCATTTGAAGTGCAGACTTTCAGCTTTAATGCAGTGGGTTGAACAAAAAAATTGCATAAATCACACCATCACTTCATTGCAGGGGCTCAAAAGTATTTGGACCATTGACTCAAAGGCTATTTCATGGGCAGGTGTGGGCAATTCCTTTGTTATGTCATTGTCAATGAAGCGGATAAAAGCACAGGAGTTGATTTGAGGGGGGGTACTTGTATGTTGAAGATTTTGCTGTGAACAGACAACATGCGGTCAATGGAGCTCTCCATGCAGTGGAAGCAAGCCATCCTTAGGCTGCAAAAACAGGAAAAAAAAACATCAGAGAAATTGCTGGAACACTAGTGCTTATTGATGATGTGACACAGGACAGAAGCAGCCAAATGAATTCTGAGGTGTTCAGAGACATACTGGGGGTCATTTATCAACATTGGGAAAATTTGCCCTGGGCAGTTACCCATGGCAACCAATCAAATTGCTGCATTCATTGTTCTACTTGGTTGCTATATATTTGTTGAACAAATTTGCCCTGTGTTGATAAATGAGCCCCACTGTTTGCTCAAATCCAGCTAAATGCAGTCCAATTGATTTGGATGCATTTCATAATGACCCAAAACATGCAAAAAAAACATTAAAGCAAAGAAGTGGAATATTCTTGAGTCACCTGATCTGAACACAATTGAGCATGCATTTCACTTGTTGAAGACTAAACTTTTGACAGAAAGGCCCACCAACAAACAGTCGAAAATTCTTTGAAGCAGGCATTCAAAAAGGCAGACTTCCACAGGCAAAGGTTTTCAAAGTGAAAAGTAGTTTATTGTATACATAGCTTTACGCGTTTCGTGTTCGCAAACACTTAATCATAGGCAAAACGTGTGTGCCTACTTCAAAGAGTTTTCGGTTGTCCGCTCCCTATGATGAGGACTCAGGGCGGTGCACCTGGGAGTTAAAACTCTACTAATTTGGAGACCCCTACCTCATATATTTCCACAAACAAACAGCATCTGAAAGCTGCTGCATTAAAGGCCTGGCAGAGCATTACAAAGGAGGAAACCCAGAATCCAGTGATGTCCATGAGTTCAAGACTTCAGGCTGTCATTGCCAGCAAAGGGTTTTCAACCAAATATTAGAAATGAACTGTTTATTTTCAGTTTTTTAATTTGTCTAATTACTTTTGAGCCCCTGAAATGAAGTGATTGTGTTAAAAAAGGCTTTAGTTCCTCCCATTTTTATGCAATCTTTTTGTTCATCCCACTGTATTAAAGCTGAAAGTCTGCAGTTCAACTGCATCTGAGTAGTTTTATTTACAATTCCATTGTGGTAATGTACAGAACCAAAATTAGAAAAAAGTTGTCTGTCCAAAGATTTATTGTCCCAACTGTACATAACATACACAACCCCTTCAAAATAGTATTTTGTAGATGCTTCTTTGTCAGCAATTACAGCCTTTTTTCTGTGTGGATAGGTCTCTATCATGGCACTTCAGGAGACAACAGTATTTCCCCATTTCTTGTTCAAAACTACTCAATCTCTCTTTAAGTTGCATTACAAGTGAACAAACTTTTTTTCAAGTCCAGCCACAAATTTTCTGTTGGATTGCCATATAGACTCTGAACGCCAAAAAAAAGTGTCCAAAAGCAATTAAAATATAATGTACTGTTGTGCTGCACTGGTAATACTGGCCTGTTTACTTCAGAAACACAATACATCATAGAACCTGCTTCCAGCTGGCTTCAGAGTCTCCCATGTGTCCATGTGAGGCAAGATGATGTGGTTTCATGGGGAAAAAAAATCACAATACTTCTTGAAAAAAATACTCCCTGAAAATTGCACGGTTCCATTCAGTTTTTTCTCATTACACCATAGAACCCTACCACATCTTTTTGTTTCTAATTCATTTATCTGTATTTAAGGGCTATTTAGTGACATTTTCTTGTATCTAACTGCTATCTTGTGCTTTTCGTTCATATTTTTATTGCTTGTAGTGTTCTTTTGTCTTCATGGTAGGTTATGCCAAAGTAAACCCTTGAGTACATACAGGCGATATCTGTTTAAAGGAAAAGTTCAGTGTAAAAATAAAAACTGGGTAAAAAAAAAATGTTTCTAATATAGTTTACTTAGCCAAAAATGTAATCTATAGAGGCTGGAGTGACTGGATGTAGAACAGAACATCCTTCTTTTCAGCTTTCTAACTCTTAGTTAAGCTGGCCATAGATGAAACGATCCGATCGTACGAATTGTGGATTCGTACGATTTTGGACCGTGTGTGGAGAGTCCCGACATTTTTCGTCTGGCAGAGATCGGTCGTTTGGTCGATCAGACAGGTTAGAAAATTTCTGTCGCCTGCCGATAATATCTCTGCATGTATTGCCGATCGTACGATTTTCAGTGGGAGACTGTCACTAGCTTTGTCAGACATAACTATCGTACGATTGCTGTCAGAGGTAGAACATTGGTGGATCTGTTCTTTTACTACTTTATTTGATCGGAATGGTAAGACTTTCATCTGAATGGTTAGCGGCAGGTCGGGAGATGGGAAAGTCCGATCGTATGTTGATTCGTATGTTGATTTGCGTCTATGGCCAGCTTAAGTGTTAGAGCTAGACTTGAAGGGAGGTCACATGGGACACAGTGAGTTTGCAATTGATCCTTAGCATGCTGCTTAGTTATGACCCATTTGAACCCCCCCCCCCTCAAGTCACTGATTGTTTACCGCCTGGTAACCAATCAGTGGCATCCAAGAGAGCTGCAAAGCAGGAAGTAGTGTTCTGGATTACATTTTTAGTTAAGTAACTATTGAAAGCATTATTTATTCTGCACAGTTTTTACCCAGTTTTTATTTTTATACAGAACAATTTCTTTAATTATGTGACTTTATAAAACAATTGGCTGCTCCAATGGTGATTTAGGTGTGTTTATATATGGGTGTGTATATTTATAGAACTTGTTATTTAGCGTTTTTTTATTTTAAATAAAAATTAAAATAAAAATTTAAAACTAATTTAAATCACTGTGGAAATCTGTTTTCACTTTGACATAAAAGAGAATATATTTTGTTCAGTGTAATGAACATGAAAAGTACTGAATACTTTCAATAGTCTCTGTGTGCATACACAAATATACATATATACATATATAATAGAATAATTAGAACTTCGGTAGCATTCACTTTAACAAAACTGTAGACTTCTTTTTGAACAACACGGACTATGGATTGCTATAATTTCCTGTTACATGTGTAAAATATGTAGGGATGCACCGAATCCACTATTTTGGATTCGGCCGAACCCCGAATCCTTTGCGAAAGATTCTGCCGATTACCGAACCGAATCCGAACCCTAATTTGCATATGCAAATTAGGGGTGGGAAGGGGAAAACATTTTTTACTTCCTTGTTTTCTGACAGTCACGCGATTTCTCTCCCCGCCCCTAATTTGCATATGCAAATTAGGGTTCGGATTCGGTTCGGCCTGGCAGAAGGATTCGGCCGAATCCTGCTGAAAAAGGTTGAATCCTGCCCGAATCCCGAACCGAATCCTGGATTCGGTGCATCCCTAAAAATATGTACACCCCTAGGTACTAAACTACAGGGCCTGAAGACCATTTAGTGTGAGATTAAATGATATTTGATATCCAAGATCCTTCAACTTATAGCGGGGTGACTATAAGGACATTGGTTTTATCCATCCACAACTTTTTTCAACTCGTCGGTGGGTTTCAGCCCAGCTGGCTGAATATATGAATATTACAGAGAAATTCCTGTGACGGGTGGGGGAAGGGTATCATATTGGTAGAGACTGCATACCTTCAATCCCCAAGGTCCTATTTGGGATAAAAAAACAATTACGATTAATAAATAGAAGGTGGACTGCAAAACCAATATATTAAAAATACAATTTATTATCTGGTGAACATCTTTTTGGGGGGCTGTGCAGCTGGCAATGAGGAGGGAGTGGGGGGTGCCCCAATATACCCCTTTTTGTAATCTCTAAATTCAGCTATCTAGCGGCCGGCCGGCCTGTTTGTTATATCTAATTAAATACTCTGCACACTCCACTGCTTCAACTTCTGGGAAATAACTTTTCTGTCTTGTTGAACTACAAGTCACAATCATCCTCCACTGCTTCAAAAATTCCAGCTTTAACTTCTGGGAAATAATGCCTCTATCTTGTTGAACTACAACTCACAACACTCTTCTTTCTTTCTTTTTTTTTTAATTAAATTATAAGCATATGCCATCACCAAGGAACAGTCATTTGAATTTTCTCCACAGGAAAAGTGATTGCCCACCTGGATTGTGGAATTATTTTAGAATTATTCACAATTTAGTCACCTGGTTTTCTGGCCGGTCAGTGTTAAGTTTTTTTTTAATATATTGGTTTTGCAGTCCACCTTCTATTTATTTGTAGTGAATATATGAATATCACAGATGATCAGTAATTGTCCTATTAAGAGTTGGAGAGATTTAGCTATTTTTTTCTATGTTCCTCTTTGGTGGATTTTAGATGTGTTTTACTGCAGAGGACCACAAAAGTTAACACAGCCTGTTCTTTTTATTTAATGAGTTTGTATTGTAGTGCAAGGAAGTATTGAATGCTTATAGAACTAAACAATTTATTTCAAGTTTGTTTCCACCTTTGGAGGCTTCCCTGCAGCAGAGGGAGTACAAACTTTTTAAAAAGCACAGGCAGAGTTTCTTTATGTTTTACTTTGCGGTGGAAAGCAGAAAAGATCCACAACTAGGAACCAAATTTTCTCTTTTAAGAGCCTTTAATGGTTGATGCAATGAAGATTCATGCATGAATGTGTTTTAGAAAGAAAATAAATTTACATGGAATTTGTCCTTGAATACCTTTATTACTTTTGCAATGGCAATTTGTTTCTTTTCTGAACAAATCCTTTGGCTCGGGGTATGCAATTTGTTTCTTTTATGAACGAGTCCTTGGGCTGAGGGTATACAATTTTTTTCTTGCTTGCCATATTTTTAAATTTTTAAGATTTTTTGATTCATACATTTTAAATTCAAGTTAAAAAAAAACTTTTTTTTTGAAAAACTAATCTGAATTTTAATAAATGTCTCTTAAAACTGAGGCTTCTAAACTGCATTATAATTCTTGTAATCTTTTGTATGTGCAGAATTGTGAAGTTGAGAAATTGCAGCTGATCCATGCACAGCTCAGCTGAATCCAAACTCTTAGAGTGTAACATCACAGTGGCTTAATTTATAGGGGATTCCCATGGGGGGAGGGGTAGTGGGTGGCCCACAAAAGACGCAAAATGACAGCTGTGATGTGCACCAGAGCTTATTATTTTAGCAGGTCAGATTTGAGGGTGATAATTCACAATGTTACAGTCACAAAAACAATTAGTTGCTGTTGATAGAAATATGCCTGTGAAACTCAATCAACTTGCAAGTAAGGCAAGGTTTGTGGCAAGGGAACAGGTATTAAGATAAGAAAGTCTTTTTGCTTAATAGCTATTGAATGTGCAAGAAAAGAGAGCAAAATTAATTTAAAGAGCTAGTTAAACTTGTGGAAATATTTGCATTTTACAGTGTAAATGTAGTAATGTTTTGTTTGTGTGTGGTAAAACCTATTTCCAAACAAGCTGCAATACTGTGTAAAATTAAAAGAGAATGGGATCATTTGCAAACCCTTTATTTATTTGCAAACAGCACAATGACAATATATATTTATATATCTATAAAACATCAGTGTGGAGTTCAATTAGCGAGTTCATTCATTCTGTTAAATAACAGGTGTCAGGTAGCAAATGTTGTGAATGCTGGTTATAGCTCATTTCTCTCTCACTGAAAATCTGAGTAAAATGAGTTGTTCCAGACATTGTTCAGAAGAACAGGGGAGGGGAAAACACATAAAGTAATGCTCAGCTAAAATGTTCTCAAAAATGCTTTTAAATGGCAACCAAAGAACAAGACGTTTGGCAACAAAAGGAAAACTACCATTCGAATGGATAGAAGAATAGCCAAAATGGCAAAAGACTCAGCCAATGATCAGCTCCGGGAAGATCAGAGAATGTCTGAAGTTACCTTTGAGTACTGTTACAAATAGAAGACACCCATGTGAAGCAAAGCTATCTGCAATCTGTCCTAAAGCTATCTGACTGGCCTAAAGAAAAATGGCGCAACAGTTTGAAGTGATTAAAGCAAGATTGTTTTTTTTTTGGGTCTAGGGACTGCAAACCAGATGACCCCAAACACGGAATTAAACCACAGTACACTGTGAAGACAGTGTAGCATGGTGGGGATGTTTCTCGTACTATGGTGTTGGTCTATTTATAACATACCAGGGATCATAGATCAGTTTCAATACATCAAAATACTTGAAGAGGTCATGTTGCCTTATGCTGAAGAAGAAATGCCCTTGGTGATAATACAACGACCCCAAATATACCAGTAAACAAGCAACAAAATGTACGTTATGGAGTGGCCAGCCCAATTCCCGGACCTTAATCCAGTAAAAAAACTTGTGGGGCGACATCAACAATGCTGTTTCTGAGGCAAAGCCAAGAAGGACACAAGAACTGAGGAATGTAACAGGGGCCAGAAGTTGGTTGACTCTGTGCAACACAGATGTGCAACAGTTCTCAGAAACACTGGTTATACAACTAAATATAAAGGGTTCATACTGTATATCCCCAATCTAGTCTATCAAAGGCTTTTTCTGCAATGAGTGAGAGTAATGTAGCCTCTTATAGTTGCCTTATGGTCACCAGGTTAAGGCTATGGACTGAATGAACCCTTTATTAAGGTCAAAGTATTCTTTGATGAGATTAGCTATGGTTTCGGACTGTCTGAATTGTTCAAGATAGTTTAATTGGTTTCATACCAGTGGGACTGTTTCTTGAAACTTTTGGCTGTGAAATCACGCCGCACATGTGCCTCCCCTTCATTTTGCATGCATATTCACCCTGCCTACTGCAGGAGGCAGGACAGAGAAGTTAGTAGTCTCTTGGCTCATCCCTGTGATTTTCTAGCCTGCCTCCGTTTTTCTTCTGTCCTGACAAGTGGTAGATGACAGATTTTATGTTTTTCATTTTGTACTTTTTGTTTTTTTATTGTGATGCTTTTTTTTATTTTGGTTATTCCACGGACCTGCAGGAAGTCCAAGAGCACACCACAGGCCCTACACATAATTTCTCAAAGCCCACATGCACACCACAGGTCTGTAAAGGGTTCTCCTTTCCCCAGTGTCCCATCCTACAAGGACAGCTTATGGCACACAAACCACTCCTTAGGACTCATGAAGCCATTCCGGGAGACCATGCCTCAATAGTGACAATCACTCAGAGATTGACACTATTCAATACAGTCTGCCCCCACAGTTCGTTTTATTCCTCTGCAGCTTCACTAAGAGGAACGAGCGCCAGACTTACAGGGCAACGAGACATAACCTACAACCAGCAGCGTGCAGTTAGATTATATTATCCTTACTACCAAGATCAGCATACATTTACTGACCTGGGTCTCCAGTAACACTTGCCTACACTGGGTATTTAGTATCTCTTGCCTTTTACCTTGAAGAATTGGCAGACCGTGATTCTTCCATGGAAGAGTCTGAGACCAATAATTTAATTGCTGGCCCAGATGCAGCTAGACGTCTTCTCTGAGAAGTGCTATCCACACTGGAGATGAAGGATGAGAGAACCACGCTTCCAAAACTGATACTTGGATTTCTTCCCAAATAATCTAGAGCCTGCTTTTAAATTGATTTCTCAATTGATTGATAATAAATGGCCAAAACCTGATCACTGATTCACACTGTCCCAAAGATTCCTCACCACCTATACAGTCCCAAAGGAACAACAAAGAACCTGGGACAAGGTACCTAGAGTGGATTCTGCAATTGGTTGCCTCTCCAAAAACAAAACCTTATGGGCAGAGGAAGCCACCTTTAAGGAACCGATGGATAAAAGGATAGAGTTTCGCTATTGCTACTTCAAGTCTTAAGATTGGAGCATTGTGGCATCATCCAGATTGCCACGAACAGCAGGATTCTGGTGCAACAAACAACAAGGTATGACAGGAAACTCACAGAAAGGGATGAGGATCCCATATTGAGAGGTGTTAATTTCAGCAGAAAGAATGGCACCAAACCCTCTAAAACCGACAATTACTAAAAAAAAAAAAAATCACAGTATAATTTAATCCTTTATATCCTGTAACATATGGCACTGAATTGCCTACATGAAATACGTATACTGAAAAAAATTATATACTAGGAATAGCAAACAAGCCCATGACAGTTGGAGAGCAACATATATATGCAAATATATACTGGTGGCCATATAATGCTGCAATAGCCCATATGTGGACTGGCAGCATATAGGTGGTTCTGTTTGGCAGTACAAATGGTTTTTATGTAAATAAAGCTTGTCTTCAAGCCAGGAATTGAAAAATAAGCATCTGCTTTGAAGCCACTGGGAGCAACATCCAATGGGTTAGTGAGCAACATGTTTCTCCTGATCTACTGGTTGGGGATCAGTGATCTTAGGGTTTTTGTAGATAACAAGTTGTCTAGTTAAAGGCAGTGTCATTCTGTCGCCACTAAAGCAAATAAAGTACTGTCTTGCATAAGAAAGGGCAAACATTCACTGGATTAAAAAATTTTGCCTCTTTATAGGTCCCTGATAAGGCCTAGTCTTGAGTACGCAGTGCAGTTTTGGGCTCCAGTCCTTAATAAGGATATTAATGAGCTGAAAAGAGTACAGAGATGTGCAACTAAACTGGTTAAAGGGGAATTATCTTGAAATTTTAATATAAGCCTCAGCATACTGAAATAACATTCTAAATACAATAAATATACTGTACTGTTTCTGGAAGAACCAAGTTTATCTTCACTACCCCTCTCTCAGCACCTGTTTCTTTTCATTCTGTCTTCATGCAAGGGTTGGGTGTCAGATAATTATTGATAGTTAGATCCAATATATCTTATAGGGGGCTCCTTTTGCCTACCTAGAAGATGTATTGGAGCTCACTGTATTAAAATCACCTGAAATTATTTCTCTCTACATACAGAATTTGTACAAAAGGCAGTTATTTTTAGATTTTGTAAGTACTGGAATCATTTATTTGAATGAGCTCTCATACATCTGCTAGAAAAGGAAGCCCCCTATAAGACATATTGGATCTAACTCCCCTACCTAGAAGATGTATTAGAGCTCACTGTATTAAAATCACCTGAAATTATTTCTCTCTACATACAGAATTTGTACAAAAGGCAATTGTTTTTAGATTTTGTTTGTACTGGAATCATTTATTTGAATGAGCTCTCATACATCTGCTAGAAAAGGAAATCCCTATAAGATATATTGGATCTAACTTACAATAACTGACACACAAATGCTGCATGAAGACAGAATGAAGAGAAATAGATGCTGAGAGAGGGATAGTGAACATAAAATTGATTATTTCAGAAAACATACACAATATTTAATATTCAGTTCTTATTTCAGTATGCTGAAGCTTATATTAAATTTTCATTTTCGTGATAGTTCCCCTTTAAAGACATTTAAGGGTAGACTATAACAGTTGAGTTTGTTCTTTCTGGGGAAAAAAGATGCTTTTGAGGGTACATGGTTAATCTTTAGAAGTACTGTACATAAGAGGACATTATAGACAGCGGAAGATATTTTTTTCCATAAAATGGATCATCGCACCAGAGGCCACCCTTTTAGAATAGAGGAAAATAACTTTTATTTAAAGCAATGTATGTAGTTCTTTACAGTGAAAACAGTGAGGTTGTGGAATGCCCTGCCAGATGATGTTGTGATGGCTGATTCTGTTAATGGACTTTGATGATTTCTCAATTATATAATGATAATTGTATTATATAAAAATTAAACAACTAATAAATATATTGTTTTGTTTGTGTATGTATGTGTGCTGGGTTTCTATTGCCCGACTGTTTTTGAACATTTAGTACTCTTTTAATTTAGGGACATTTCCTGGGGGGAACTTAAGGTTTACCCAGGAAAACAATATATTGTTTTTTTTTGTTTCAGAACAGCCTAAGCTTTCAAAATATGCTAGAATTTTGATATAATTCCACTTCTGTCATAAGCCAAAGGCTTCTAACTGATTTGTATCAGTCAAAAACTGCCAGTACTCCACTACCACATTTCCAAAACAGTTCTCTGGAAACCTGAATACTTCTGATTTCAGACCTAAAACTGTAACAGTGGGTCATTCTGAGAAATACAAAATAAGTAAATATGTAAATATCTTTCTATTCCAAACTACCCAACCACAACACTTTACTAAAGTTACCAGTATTTATAAAATTTCTTGACATTTTAAAAAAAATTACATCAAAGCTTCCAGTTTACATTCTGATCTTCCACAAAACATTAGTTACCGAGATAATCACCCTAAATTTGAAGGCCAGGGGTATGGTGCCAAATATGTATAGTTTTACCTAATTATGTGGCTCCCAGGGGCCCCAAAATTAAGATACCGCATATACTCTATAATTTCTGTCATTAAAACAGCTGCAAAAAAAGTATGCTAACCTCAGAAAGTCATATCTTTTTGGAAAGTACACATCCCCCACATCCAAAATGGGTAAATGCCTTTCTACACAAAAGTACCAAACTGCAAAGCTTTCTTAAAGTTTGTAATTTTTTTTAAAACTCTGAAAATCACCTCAAAGCTTTTATTTTCTTACCCTAAAATGCACAGCAAATTCTATTCCAAATCAAAACATGAAGAAAAATGTATGAAATTTGTGTTATTGTTTAACAGAAAGTGAAGAAAAGGTAATGTTAGGCTGTTCCAAATAGCTTGTAAAATAGTTTCTGCGTCGTTCTATACAAACTCAAATATTCACTGTATCAACTGAAAAATGTTTCAAGATTTTGCTTTCCTTTAAATCACTGAACTAATTAAGTTGTATAACTACTGTTTCTAAGAAATGCTGCACACCTGTGTTGCATGTAGTCACCCAAATTCTGGCACCTGTGAATAGGTATTCCAGCCCAGGATGATTGGACTAAATTCCAAAATGATTTTGTATTTCTTGGGTTTGCCTCAGAAACAGCATTTTTGATGTCACCCACAAGTTTTCTATTGGATTAAGGTCCAGGGATTGGGCTGGCCACTCTATAATATCAATCTTGTTTATCTGGAACCAAGATGTTACTCGTTTACTGGTGGGGTTGTTGTCTTGTTGAAACACCCATTTCAAGAGCGTTTCCTCTTTGGCATAAGGCAACATGACATCTTTAAGTATTTTGATGTATTGAAACTCCAATCCATGATCCCTTTTTTTGATCGATGGGCCCATAGCATGATACTTGCGTCACCATTTTTTACTGTCTTTACAGTGTACTGTGTCTTGAATTCAGGCATCTTTTAATTGTAACAGGACTCACAGGTAACTTGGACCGTCTTTAAACCTCCTGGAACTGATCATTGGCAGAGTCTTTGCTATTTTGGCTATTCTTCTATCAATTTTAATGGTAGTTTTCCAATTTTCCACATCTTTCAGATTTTGGTTGGCATTTAAAAGCATTGAAGATTATTTTAGCTGTAGTTCTTATGTTTTCCCTTGTAATTTTGCTAATTTGAAGGAATGTTACTACTCAATACTGATTACTGGCAACACCAAATTGCTTGGATTAGCTTGGTAAACCTTGAACTTCATAGGCAAGTGTCCAATCATGACAAAAGGTATTTAGGGTGGCCAATTGCAAGTTGTACTTCTGTTTGACTCTCCTCTAAAGATTGACAGCATGGGATCCTTAAAGCAACTCTCAAAAGTTCTAAAAACGAAGATTATTCAGTATCATGGCTTAGGGGAAAGCTACAAAAAGCTATCTCAGAGGTTTAAACTGTCAGTTTCAACTGTAAGGAATGGAATCAGGAAATGAAAGGCCACAGGCACAGTTGCTGTAAAACCCAGGCCTGGCAGGCCAAGAAAAATACAGGAATGGCATATGTGGAGGATTGTGAGAGGTTATAGACAACCCAAAGATCACCGCTAAAGATCTGCAAGAATATCTTTCTGCAGATGGTGTATCTGTACATACAGTGGTGTGCAAAACTATTTGCCCCCTTCCTGATTTCTTATTCTTTTGCATGTTTGTCACACTTAAATGTTTCTGCTCATCAAAAACCGTTAACTATTAGTCAAAGATAACATAATTGAACACAAAATGCAGTTTTTAAATGAAGGTTTACGTTATTAAGGGAGAAAAAAAACTCCAAATCTACATGGGCCTGTGTGAAAAAGTGATTGCCCCCCTTGTTTAAAAATAACTTAACTGTGGTTTATCACACCTGAGTTCAATTTCAAAGGTTATAAAGCCGTTTCTAAAGCTTTGGGACTCCAGCGAACCACAGTGAGAGCCATTATACACAAATGGCAAAAACATGGAACAGTGGTGAACCTTCCCAGGAGTGGCCGACCAAAATTACCCCAAGAGCGCAGAGACAACTCATCCGAGAGGCCACAAAAGACCCCAGGACAACATCTAAAGAACTGCAGGCCTCACTTGCCTCAATTAAGGTCAGTGTTCACGACTCCACCATAAGAAAGAGACTGGGCAAAAACAGCCTGCTTTTGGGAAAATACTTTTGTGGACCGACGAGACAAAAGTTGAACTTTTTGGAAGGTGTGCGTCCCGTTACATCTGGCGTAAAAGTAACACAGCATTTCAGAAAAAGAACATCATACCAACAGTAAAATATGGTGGTGGTAGTGTGATGGTCTGGGGTTGTTTTGCTGCTTCAGGACCTGGAAGACTTGCTGTGATAGATGGAACCATGAATTCTACTGTCTACCAAAAAATCCTGAAGGAGAATGTCCGGCCATCTGTTCGTCAACTCAAGCTGAAGCGATCTTGGGTGCTGCAGCAGGACAATGACCCAAAACACACCAGCAAATCCACCTCTGAATGGCTGAAGAAAAACAAAATGAAGACTTTGGAGTGGCCTAGTCAAAGTCCTGACCTGAATCCTATTGAGATGTTGTGGCATGACCTTAAAAAGGCGGTTCATGCTAGAAAACCCTCAAATAAAGCTGAATTACAACAATTCTGCAAAGATGAGTGGGCCAAAATTCCTCCAGAGCGCTGTAAAAGACTCGTTGCAAGTTATCGCAAACGCTTGATTGCAGTTATTGCTGCTAAGGGTGGCCCAACCAGTTATTAGGTTCAGGGGGCAATTACTTTTTCACACATGAAAATGTAGATTTGGATTTCTTTTCTCCCTAAATAATAAAAAACTCTCATTTAAAAACTGCATTTTGTGTTTACTTGTGTTATCTTTTACTAATAGTTAAATGTGTTTGATGATCAGAAACATTTTGTGTGACAAACATGCAAAAGAATAAGAAATCAGGAAGGGGACAAATAGTTTTGCACACCACTGTAGTTCTACAATTCAGCGCAATTTGCACAAAGAACATCTGTATGGCAGGGTGGTAAGAAAGAAGCTCTTTCTGCACTCCCGCCACCAACAGAGTCGCTTGTTGTATGCTAAAGCTCATTTAGACAAGCCACAGTCATTTTGGAACAAAGTGCTTTGGACTGATGAGACAAAAATGTAGTTATTTGGTCATAACAAAAAGCACTTGGCGGAAGACCGCATTCCAAAAAAAAACACCTGCCACCTACTGTCAAATTTGGTGGAGGTTCCATCATGCTGTGGGGCTGTGGGGCTAATTCAGGGACTGGGGTCCTTGTTAAAGCCGAAGGTCGGACAAATTCAACCCAATATCAACATATTCTTCAGGATAATGTTCAAGCATCAATCACAAAGTTGAAGTTACACAGGGGTTGGATATTCCAACAAGATATTGACCCTAAACATACTTCGAAATCTACAAAGGCATTTATGCAGAGGGAGCAGTACAATATTCTGGAATTGCCATCACAGTCCCCCGACTTGAATTTCATCGAAAATCTATGGGATGATTTAAAGCAGGCTGTCCGTGCTCGGCAGCCATCAAATTTAAGTGAACTGTAGAGATTTTGTATGGATGAATGGTCAAAAATACCGCCATCCAGAATCCAGACACTCATCAAAGGCTATAGGAGGCATCTAGAGGCTGTTACATTTGCAAAAGGACGTAATATCTCTGTTGTAGTGCCCAAATTTCAGCACATTTCTAATTTTGTTATGATGCATATGATGCATATTTTCTGTTAATCCAATAAACGTTGTCATTGCTGAAATACTACTGTTTCCATAAGGCATGTTGTACATTAAATGGAAGTTGCTACTTATAAGATATAACCCCCCTACCAAAAAAACCCCTAAATTTTCTGGCCCCCTCCCGTAATGTGCTTTAGAAAATAAAAAACCCCTTTGAAAATAATTCTGACCCTTAAATGCAGAGAAGCACAACGGAGCACCCGGTTGCCATCTTTGGTAGCTTTGTATTGTCTTTGGGTCTCAACGCTGATTTGCACATGCGCAGTTGAAGTCGATTTCTGACGTTGTCCAACTGCGCCTACTTCCGCAGGCTTAGTGATGGTAAAGAGACCCAAAGACAATATGAAGCAATGGAAGATGGGGGGCTTTTGGCGGGTTTTGTATGTCATGACTCTTGGTTCTTTTGGTTTTCTATTATTCTACTACACCGACTAGTAAATTATTTGCCATGTAGAAATATATTTTTGACCAAAAACAGTGATTGATCAGGTTAGTGATGACTGCTGTTCTGAACACAACTGTATCTCAAGATGAAACAACCTAAATATGGAGCTCATGGGTTCACTAACCTTTTGATGCCCCAAAAGGAAGACACCACATAAAATGCAGTGAATGTGTTGGTTTTAAAGTAGCTTGTATGATTATAATTATCCTCTTATCATTCAAGCTACTTTAAAAGCAACAAATTTACTGCATTTTATGTGGTGTAAAGCTACTAAAAAGTTAGCTAACCCCAGATAGTCATATATTACTACTTTCAACTCCAAAGTCCTTAAGTAACTGCAAAGCTTTCCTAAAGTTGATTTTGATGAAATTTCAGAAAAGCACCCCAAAGCTTTCACTATGCAGCATCTTCATAATACTTTTTTGAAAGTGCACATTCTGATGAATCTAACTAGGGTAAACAAGTCTTTCTACACCAAACTTCCAAACTACATATCCTTCCTAAACTTATCGTTTTTTATGAAAATTCTGAAAATGGGCTAAAAATGCTGCAATTTGCCGCATTTATCTCACATAATGTTTTATGTACAAAAATAAATCCCCCTAAATATGAATTCCAGAGGTCTGCTGAACAGTTTGATGACAAATATGCATAGCTTTACCAAACTATGCGGTATGTATGTACCCCGAATGAAAATCGAGCATATGAATCTTCTCGTCTGCAAATCCAGCTTTTGCAATTGAGCCCCAGCAGACACGCAATCCAATTGAGCTGTTTTGGAGGTCGGCATGACAGCCCCCCCAGCCTCGTTGCCCAGGGGCTGTCATAGCTTCCGATTCAGCAGAGTAAGCAGAGAGGCTCATCTGCATAGGAACATACATAGTATGCTCTTGGCAGATTGATTCCTGGCCTTCTACACATGTAGCATGTGCAGCGTACATGCTTGGCAGGTGAAGTTACAAACTTGGAGGTGAATTTTTTTTCAATTTTATCGAAACTGCTAACTTTTAGGTTTTTCTCCGTTCTTTGTAGTTTGGGTTTATTGGATTAACAGAAAATATGCAATATGCATCATTGAATTAGACAGGTGCATAAATTTGGGCACCTCAACAGAGATAATACGTCAGTACTTAGTTGTGCCTCCTTTTGCAAATGTAACCGCCTCTAGATGAGTCCTATAGCCTTTGATGAGGATTCTGGATGGTGTTATTTTTGACCATTTGTCCATACAAAATCACTCCAGTTCACTTAAATTTGATGGCTGCCGAGAATGGACAGCCTGCTTCAAATCATCCTATAGATTTTCAATGATATTCTAGTCGGGGGACTGTGATGGCCATTCCAGAATATTGTACTTCTTCCTCTGCATTAATGCCTTTGTAGATTTCGGAGTGTGTTTAGGGTCATTGTCTTGTTGGAATATCCAACCCCTGCGTAACTTCGACTTTGTGACTGATGCTTGAACATTATCCCAGTCCCTGAACCAGCCACACAGCATGATGGAACCTACACCAAATTTCAGCCTTCTTCTTTACTCCTGAACTGTACCACATCAGACAGAGAGTATGGTCTGTTTTCTATACTTGTAAATAAAAAGCAGAGCAAAAGTAGGGTTGGCAGACACCATCTTGTTCTGCTTGATGTAGTTTACAAATGTGCAGTTAATGTCAATGTAATTTCGACTTCAACTGTGCCTATTTTGATGGGGAAAATGTATGTTATAATGTGGTTCTGGAGAGGGGAGGGATGTTCGGCCTTGATTTTATAATTAATTTTTGCTTCCACCTCTAATACACAGTTTAAACAGCTCAGTTTTGTTCTTTAGTTAAACTGCTTTTTGGGGGAAAAGGTGACGTGATACAGTATACATTTACAGGTTAGGATATAGGAATGAAAGCAACTTTAACATTCCCGCTTATAGCCAGTACAATTGCACAAAACAGTTACATTATTTCCAAAAAAAATTGGAAATAATGTAACCATTTTGTGCAATGTTTTATAAAATGTAATTTAAATATTGTGTGGTTGTTCGCATATACAAGCCTCGAAAAGTAATTTAGCAATTTGAATAGAGGGGGATTTTTAGAAAGAAGAAATTTCTACACCTTGGTATCTCACGCACAAGGATGCAGTTCCCTCAGTGTAGAAATATTGCACTCACATTGAAAAGGGTATTATTTTGTATGTTTAGTGTATATTATTCTCTAGCTGCCTTCTTAATTTTTTAGGTGTGCATTTCTCATATACCATCATATTTTTGTCTCTTGTGCCTTTAGGTGACAGTATGCTGTATAGGGGACGTTTCTCCCAATATAACAGCCCCTGTCTCTTGGCAGGCAGAACATGCTGGGGTTCGTACTTATTTCTTCAGTGCAGAAAGCAGGATGGAGCTGGATTTGTGGTTACGCGTGATGGGGGAAGCATCACAGGTTCAAAACCTGGCCACTCCTAGGTTAGTGAATTATTTTTTTTATAAAGTAATTCACAAACTACTTTTCAGCCTTAGTGAGCTTTATAATACCCAAGGATGAATATATTTCTCTACCATTAAAGTAGTTTTAAGATAAAATTGAATGCCTTTACTCGCAAGTTGTTTACTCTCTGAAGAAAAAGACATGTACAGTTCAGCATTAATTGTTTTTCTGTTATGTCAAGGACTACAGTAACCACAATGCTAAGGATCATATATAGCAAAAACACTAATAAGAGCATATTTTTTATCTATGTCATATGGGAGACGAATATCTGAAATAGGTAATATCTAATGTCAAAGTAAGGTGCCACACTCACACTTCTTGCTGTTTGAAGCCTCGGGTGCACACTTTACTCCTCTCTGCACAGGTTCTCTCACATGAAATTAACAACTGCAGCAGCACTCCGATCTTTGATCAAATTTTTTTATTCGTGCAACAACGGCAACGTTTCGGGCAATACCAGCCCTTTATCAAAATAGGTAATGTCATTATGTATGAAAAGATAAGACGCAGCTGGCGTATGATACTTTTGTCAAGGTACCTCTCGGCTCTTTATTCCCTTCTACTCTTCCATAACAATTTTTCCTTTTTTCTCCCTCTTAAGGGTCTAAAGTCATTTTCTCCATCATTGAATTTTTAGTTTTTTCTATACTTTACCCTTCTGGCTTCTTCTCCTTTCCCTCCTTCTTTTTTTTTACAGTTCTCTTTTCCTCTCTCACTTTCTGTATATAATCATGTGTGTGTTCGTGTTCTTTTATTCTGAATTAAAGCGTATTTTCTCTTCCAATAAATTTTGCATCTAAATCAGTCAGCTCACACCTACCACATTCACTGCATGCTTTCCTTTTGGTGATATACTATTGCCTGTCTATTTAGCATTCACGTGGTCTTGGATTCTTGAAGTGGGTGGACAGTGCGCCTGACATAATGCTTAGAACTGCATCCCACTACAATATTTGACAACAATTAGTGCAACAATTGTAATATATCTGATTTTTATGAACCTAACCATTCATTAGGCCAAAATTCAGAGTTCACTACCACCATTCTCCCACATTTGTACTGTATGTTCCTTTCATAGAAAGAAATGAAAGATTCTAACTACTTGCCAATTTACTTCCCAAAGGGGGTTCCTTTTTTAGAGACCATTTTTAGACTACTAGATACATTTTTTTTAGTATAGTGTCTGGGAGATATTTGCATGTAATGCTACAGATATTTTTAATCTCTGTGGTATATTCAGTAGTAATAAAGAGGATGATCACACACCTCTAATTATCTTCTTGATAATTGTCTTCTTGCCCCGCTTTGACCTAATAATGAGACTCTTCCTATCTCTTGAATGTGCTTTATGATATGCTGATTCGTTTGAGTCTTCAGTTTTTTTAAAAAAAATATATATATATTTTATACTCCTAGTTGAATATCACCAACAAGATTAACATATAAAAACTCAACACTTCTCACATTTTGTGTTGAGGTGAAACCAAGTTGAAGGTGTTAACAGTTTATGAAAGTTTGGAATGGCCACAGAGTCTCTGCTAAACCAGACCAAATGAAAATAAGATAATCTATGTAGCAGCCATACCAAACGATATGTATGCGACCAGGGCCGCCATCAGGAGGGACAGGCCCGGTGTTTTTTTTTTTTTTTTTTAACCTTTTAAGGTTACTTCCAGAAAGTGCTCAAAGGAGCTGAACAAAATGAGATTGAAGAAGACCTTCAAAGGCAACATTTTTTTTTCAATTACATTCATGAGGAACCCTAGCCACCAATACTTTTTAAAAACTTTTATGGTGGACCCTGGCCACCAACTTTACTTAACTTCTTGTGGGGCCCTGGCCACCAATTGTTTTTTTTTTTTTAACTTGGAGGGCCCTGGCCACCAGTGTTTTTTTTGTTTTTTGTTTTTTTACTTGAAGGGGCCTTGACCACCAATTTGTTTTACTTAGAGTTGATCTTTTAAATGGTAGCTGGCTTAGCAATCCTTTGGCCAAAATTGTTTCTACTGCTTTAGTGTTCTTTGTCTATGTGGCCTTTATACTGGGGTTGGGCTTGGGGCTGGGGCAGATGGGGCCCAGGCAGGCCCAGAAAATGTTGTCCTGCAGGGCCCTGTGGTTTTTGATGGTGGATCTGTTCATGACGGGTTCTTATCTCCAAAGACATGTGCGCACTCAAACCAACCCATATAGAGGTTGGTGTAAAGATGGAGAAAATTAACCACCCATGGGAGCCCCACATCTTTGGAGATAGCACGAACCATTAAAGAAAAAATAATTAGGTTAGCAGAAACTCCAGGACCTTTAACAAGACGTTAACACAATCTGGGGAATTTAACCCTGAATCCCACAGCATAAATCTTATGGCCTTGAAACCATTGGTGTGTGTGATAGAACAGTATAAGGACTGGATGTCCGTAGTCACCCATTTATACACACACTCAAATGTAATATTATTTAAAATGGACAACAAATAACATGTGTCTTGAAGATATTATTTCAAATTGATGACAATCGGTTGGATTGTTAGTGGTCTATCCACATAGATACTTGTACTGTTAGGATCAGCCAATGCTGCAAAACTTCTATGTGCTATTTGATATAATTTACTTATGCCAGTTTCCGCACCATTTATTTGTCTGTGGTTAATACAACGTAACAAACCCATGCTGTATACTATATACTGGTCTTACTGGGACATTTTAAAATACAGTGTTTACTATGTCATTATCTCCTTAAACTCATAGACTCACTGTTACTTGGAACTTAATTACCTATGTAGCAGTTCTTAATAAATGTTTTTCTAATTACAACTGCTTTTTATTTTAAGGGCAACTAAAGTACTCAGAACAGTGATTTATTTACATTCAGATTAAAGTATTCTCAGCATTTACAATTTGATCATAGTTACAAAATACTTTCCTGACTGTCAGAAAATCTGACACAAATACAGTGCAGAAAAGTGCTTGGTAAATCGTCCATTGTTACTGCTTTTTAATATACTGATCTTTAATGTATACGACCCTATGAAATTCACCTCATAAAGCAAGCATAGTAACTGTAAGGCACTACGATATTTCTACAAAAAAGTTTTTTTTTCCTGTAAATCATGTCGATTGCATTAATCAATTTAGAAACGACTCTCATCATACAATGATATAATCTGCAGGTTGGAAAGACAGGACAACATACCACCAATAAAGGATTGTGAATCTGAGACCAGAAGCCGTGGTGAGGGAGATGGGAGAGGTTCTGAAAAGATGGAGAATAGGTCCGAATCCAAGGAGGAGCCTCTAACCAAAGTTATTGGTAGAGGGGTTCCCCCAGATAGACCTCCTGACCTGCAGCCACCCAGACACTTGCCTGAAGGGGAACAGCCAATGCAACCTAATGAATGGGGTTTCCCTCCTTCTTCTGGCCGACCAGCAAGCACTGCCTTCTCAGAGAGACAGAGGCATGGTAACTTACCACAAACTCACCCAACTAAAATGGCACAGAGGCAGAACTCTATGTCACAGCTACAACAGTGGGTTAACTTGAAGAGGGCAGCAGCTCCCACTGAGGAGGCACATGGGTAAGTAAAGATTGGAAATGTGACAAAAATATATTATTGTCAAAATGTTAATGTTTGTATCACATGAAACAAGCCTGAAAGTATATGTGATGGAAGAAGGTTTATGTTTGTGCTATGCTATGTGTTTTTCTCTTGTCAGACTTTGAGAATTTTTTTAAGTATAACAGATGAATGAGGATCTTTGTTTGTCTTTTTCATTCTTCATCCATCTAGCCCCAGCGGGTTCTTCTCAGGATCCCTCAGAATACCTGAATATTATTCCCAAGGCTCTCCTCAGTACCTTGATGGCTACCAGTATTACAACACACCTGCAAGTTCACGGCCAGACAGTATCTGCTCAATGCCTGCTTTTGATAGGGGAGTTCCCCAGTGGGGTGCAGAAGACAAAAGGCAGATCCACCGTAACCTAGTTCCGTATTACCCACGTGACTGGAAGGAGCCTGGGAACTATGGACGTCAGACTGAGGTGTTAGTTCCCTGTCCACAGCTGTATTACCAGGAAACAGATGCTGTGTGTGGATCCCTTAGACGGCTTTCATTACAGCCTCGCTCTCAATCAGTACCCCGTTCCCCTAGTCACGGAGCTTACAACACACGCCCAAGGGTTTACTCTCCTGTTCATTTCCCCAGTGCCAGGTTTGATGGTGTTACACAGGATGATATTTTTGGAGAACCAACAACATATACTATGAGACGTTCGATCAGCTCCCCAAAAGTGAGTTTTTTTAAAAATAGTATATATATATATATATATATATATATATATATATATATATATATATATATATATATATATATATATATATATATATATATATATATATATATATATATATATATATATTGTGTGCTCTGTGTATATGCATTAAATTCTGACCACATATCCATGTAAAAGCTGCTGTAGCACCTTCCATGCATATTCATTTATCCTTTGTGGATATATATATATATATAACAGTTTCAGATTTGACATCTTATTCACTATTATTTGGTGGTCTGTGCAGCCTGATAATATTTATGATAGTCTTTATTTATGGTCTTTGCCATGGTGAATACACATTTGTCTAATTGAATATTACAATGTACGGTTGTGTACAGAATTAATAGCAGTCCGACATCAATCTCTTTTTTGTAGAAATTATATTTATACATGGCAAATAATTTACTACTGGTTGTAGTAGAGTAATAGAGAACCAACATGACAGGCATGCATGCATACATGCTGCTGATTATGTGTTATTGAATCATTAATTAAGGCTTGTTCAAAATAATAGCAGTGTGGAGTTCAATTAGTGAGGTCATTAGTTCTGTGAAAAAGCAGTTCTCAATTACGGCCCTTATTTAAGGAAGGAATGCAGCAATTGGTGTGCATGCTGGTTATAGTGCATTTCTCTCTGAAAATCTGAGTAAAATTGGTCAGTCTAGACATTGTTCAAAAGAGCAGTGTACTTTAAAGTGGACCTGTCACTGAAAGACATGAAAGAAAATGTAAAACTACCATTCGATGGATAGAAGAATAGCCAAAATGGCAAAGACTCTACCAATGATCAGCTCCAAGAAGATCAAGAAGGTCTGAAGTTAGAAGACCATTCCTCTAAGCCAAGCTATTGGCAAGAAGCCTCTGCAAAGTCATATTGTTGAAAAAAAGATGTGCTGAGGTTGCAATTTGCCAAAGAACACATTGACTGGCCTAAAGAGAAATGGCACAACATATTGTGGACTGATGAAAGCAAGATTGGTCTTTTTTGGCTCTAGGGGCTGCAGACAGTTCATCAGAGGACCCCCAAACACTGAATTCAAGCAACAGTACACTGTGAAGCATGGTGGTGCAAGCATCATGATGTGGGGATGTTTCTCATACTATGGTGTTGAGTCTATTCATCGCTTACCTGGATTCATGGATTTGTTTTCATACATCAAAATAATTGAAGACGTCAAGTTGCCTTATGCAAAGAGGAAATGCCCTTGAAATGGGTGTTTCAACAAGACAACGACCCCAAACACAAACAACAAGTAAACCGTAACAGTAAACAAGCAATATCTTGGTTCCAGACCAACAAGATTCATGTTATGGAGTGGCCAGACCAGTCCCCAGTCCTTAATCCAATAAAAATGCTGTTTCTAGGCAAAGCCAAGAAATACAGAAGAACTGAGGAATGTTACAGGTGCCAGAAGTTGGTTGACTCCATTCAACACAGATGTGCAACAGTTCTCAGAAACAGTGGTTAATACAACTAAATATTAATTTAGTGATTCAAAGGAAAGCTAAATCTTGAAACAATTTTAATTGTATACAGTGAACATTTGAGTTTGTATAAAAGAATGCAGACGCTGCTATATTTTTTTGAACAGCCTAATATTCCCTTTTCTTCACTTTCTGTAAAGGAATAGCACATGTGTTAAATTGTTCTACATGTTTTGATTTGGAATAGAATGTGCAGTGTTCCCAATGTTTTTGTGTTTATGGAAATAAAAGCTATTATAAGGATTTTGAGCTTTATTCACTTTTTTAAACCCACTGCTATTATGCTAAACACAGTGGTAACAATGTTTTTTTTTTTCTCCTCAGTATGGCTGCATAGATGACAGACATCCTCTACCAGTTGGAGTGTATTCATACAGCTACCCTGTATCAGCACCACCTCATGATAAAATGGTATGTCCTGTTTTACAGGAAGTCATGGTCACCAGGTTGCTGTTGAAAAAACTAATGTAACATGGTATGGTGTACCCTTATTTATTGATTTCCATTTGGCTGTGTTGTTTCTGCAAAGTCATTTCAGTTTTGAAAACTTTGAAGCATAAAATGTAGGTTGTAAGTTAGTTTGGCTTGTGTTAACATGTTTATCTTTTTGAGGTGGTTTGTTGGCACACCAGCATCATTAGTAGGTGTATCATTTATTTTCCCCATTAGCTGTGATTTACTATATTGATTGCAAAATTATGTTAACATTATGATGACTTAGAATTGTCCATTCTCTAACATATTAAAAGTTGGATTAAAGGTTAACCACCCCTTTAAAGACTTGGCCAAGGCTCTGAATAGTTTTCAGCAATTGCTATTTTTAACTTTAATGTATACTGTTCTGTACTTCTCCATTTTCTCTTATACTGGCAACACCTAATCTGGCGCAACCAAATGTATGTGCCATTTCGTGCTCATACGCAAATACATTTGCATTACATTAAAAGATTATTTTTGTTTATGCGCATGTCCCAAATATCAAGCAATTGTGTTGACAGTTATGAGCTCTTTCTTGAAGGCGTGGCTGTGGCTACAGTGGGTAAGTATTGCCCACCTATACAGTAGCATTGATATTTTTCCGACTGGTAGTTTGTGGCATACTTCTACGCAGTTGTGGTCAGTAGCGCTAGTATGAAAGCATCATTGATCACAAGTCTTGCAACAGAAAATGTGCAGTTTCCTGCAACGCAAATGTCAGCACATTCATTGCACTTGAAAACATTTGTGCGCTATGTTTTTAAATATACACATGCGCTGGGCAAAAGGTTAACCTGTCCGACCCTTTCAGTGTTAATAAATGAGCCCCACTGTTTTAATCAGTGTAATAATGTTGGATCTTATTTTGACTGAATTCTATTTGTCAGTTTTTTTGATTGTCTTCTTATAACTTTGTGTGTATCCTACATGTCATAGCAATTGGAAATCTTTGAGTTTTGTGTAGTTTGTATAAATAACTCTGTGTCAAGTCATTAGTTTGGTGCTAATATTTTTTTTAACATGGTCTTTGTATCTTAACAGTTCACTTGCTAAAAGATGCAAATTTGCATCAGTGCTCCTGACCAATGCAGTTAGCATTTTAAAGCAAATGTTTGCAGTGGGTTAAACTAACACAAAATTCTGATATTGCTCCCCATGTAATAGCAGGCATGAATGGGAAGCCATCTGTCACTGAATACATGCTGTACATGTGTGCAGCGGCAAGTGGCTCCCAGTCTTCACATGCTACACATGGGGCAGCATTTGTACAGAAATACTGATGGTGCTGATTTTTTTGTATAAGCAGATTAATAGTATCTAGGAAAAAAGTTCACAGGAATCTGACAATACAGGTATGGGACCTACCATCCAGAATGCTTGGGACCTGGGGCTTTTCGGATAACGGGTCTTTCTGTAATTTGGATCTTCACACCTTAAGACTACTGGAAAATCATGTAAACATTAAATAAACCCAATAGGCTGGTTTTGCTTCCCATAAGGATTTAATTATATCTTAGTTTGGATCAAGTACAAGCTACTGTTTTATTATTATGGAGAAAAAGGAAATCCTTTTTTAAAAAAAAAAGTCTATGGGAGATGGCCTTTCCATATTTCAGAACTTTTGGATAACGGGTTTCCAGATAACAGATACCATACCTGTATAGTATTTTATAAACTGATATTAAGAAGATATTAAGGAAAATCAACCCCAGTCCTTTTGTATAAAAAGGTGAAAAAAATTAAAACCATGGTAAAGTAATAGCTGGGAAATTGGGCATTTTTTTTTTTTTACTTTTTATTTAACATTTTGACAGTCAGATGTTATGTCCATTTATTCGTTATATATCATATATTTTAGCTGTAGATTAAGGTCTTCTTTTTTCCTGTGATGTAACACCTTTACTGTTCTTAGAGACTGTAATATATAAAACCAAGAAAGGAAAAAGAAAAGTGAGAGAGTTAAGATAGAGGGGGAAGGGGGGGGGGTTAGGACTCTCGCCAGTTTGAATATACATTCTTTACTGAATACAATGTTTATCAATAGCATAGCTATCATAGTTACCAATCTGGGGCAGTAATTATATCTTAGTCCCATATGATGTATTTACTTCAAGTTGCAGTTCCTGCTAAATTTGGAGGGATTTGGGTTTCACACAAGGCCATGGGGTCCAAATTGTGTTGTAATTGTCCATTTTGTGATGTATCATTGCAGTAAGTTTTTCCATCAAGGACACCCACCAGATCTTTCTTTTAACTTCCTTTAGTGTAGGAATGCCTTCCTTCAATTTGCTATGGTCCATCTAGTTGCTAGACAAATTTTTGGTGAGGGAATCCGATTTGAAGGTGAGTAGAGCTAGCCAGGGTTCTGATCTGATCTAGAGCTTTCTCTAATAAGATGCTTAGGAGAGCAAACATTTCCTTCCATAGGTCAGAAATTAGTGGGCATTCCCACCACATATGCAGTTTGTCTCCCACTTCTCCACATCCCCTGAAGCAGTTGGGGTTGGAGTGTTGTTTTGCTAGAGTCAGATACCAGTCATACAATAATTTATATGCGTTTTCCTTAACAATTGTGTTGATAGATGCCTTTCTGATGTGATCAAGTGCAAATTCCCAATGATCTATCTCTTGCACATTATTGAGTCTCCTTTGCCAGCTTGTTTGGCGTAAATCAGAGACACTTGTCCCCTGCTATGGGGGTATTCAAAGAATGTCTTTTGTTTAAAGGTCTTGCCCATTTGTTTTTGTATAAAGTGACTAATTTGTAAGTATTTGTAATGCTCTCAGAGAGGAATATAATGTTTGTTTTGCAGGTCCTCCCAAGTTATTATGTTGCCAAGTGGGGTCATGATGTTTATGTCTAAAAAGTCATTGTTTAGCCGCCAACTGAAAGATTTTGAATCTTGGCCTGGAGGAAAGGCTGGATTATGAAATAGTAGAGTATATGGAGATGGGTTAAGCTTCATCTTGTCCCAGAGATTAATGGTGTTTCAGTATTGGGTTTGTGGATGATGATGGGGGTCTAGCTTCCCGCACAGACCATAAGAAGATTCTAAGAGATAATGGTGTTAGCAATTGGGCTTCTAAGGAAACCCATCTTACAGTATCTGGAGGGCAATTGATCTTGAACATTTGAGACAGCTGGGCTGCTTTTCAGTAGTGCTGGAGGTTGGAAAACTTGAGTCCTCCATGTGGAATGGATTACATAAGAATCTTTTTGTTCACCCTAGGATGTTTGTTATTCCAGAAGAATTTGAACATTTCTTTTTTTGAAACCAAATTATTTATTTGTATAGGGAGCGTGGGGTCCTGGGGACTATTACCATTTTTATGGCGTATAACCTTCCGAGCCATGAAATTGTTTTTTTGTGCCAGGAGTGAAGTGTTGAAGTGAGTTGTTTAATCATTGGAAGGTAGTTCTGGGAGTAGACATCTGCTATTTTTGGTGTTAAGAGGATTCCTAGATACTTAAGGTTTTTTCTTGCCATTTAAATGTAAAATTTAGTTCTAAAAGTTTCTGTACAGGGTTGGTCAAGGATACTGCCAGTGCCTCAGATTTTGAGTTGTTCACTTTAAATCCTGAGAGTGCAGCATATTTATTGATCTCATTAAACAGGTTAGGCAGGGTGGTTTGCGGGCACATGAGGAAAAGTAATGTATTGTCTGTGGACAGGGCAATCTTATAGGAGTCTTTCCCTATGGTTATCCCTAAAATATCCGGATTAATTGTGTCTGATTTTTTTGGGCCAGGGGCTTCATGCATAGGGCGAAAAGAAGGGGTGAAAATGGGCACCCGTCTTGTCCCATTCCGAATTGCAAAGCATTCCGAATAGTGCCCCTCATTGTAAACTCTGGCCATAGGGTGGTTATACAAAATCATAATTACCTCCCTAAATTGAGTGGTGCAACCTGCTGCATCCAAGTCAGCTTCCAAGAAAGTCCAGTCCACCATGTTAAAGGCCTTTTCCGCATTTAATGATATGAAATATGCTAGGGATATGTAGGCTCACAACATGGTGGAGTAGGTGTGCCATCCTTCTAATGTTGTCCGCTGCATCTCTTTGTCACAAATCTCACCTGATCAGGATGTATAAGCATTGGCAGAACCCTTTCCAACCTGTTAGCTAGATTTTTAGCGTATCATTTTTGACCATTGTTGATAAGAGATAACAGGCGATGATTTTAGCAGTACATTGGGTCCTTTGGGTATTTCGGGATAACTGTTATATTGGCCCTTAGCATGTCTGCAGGGAGTTTGCCTTTTTTGTGTAGGAGGTTATTGAAGAGAGATAGCATATGTGGGACTAGTTCTTTTAGAAGAGGGGGATGGTGGTCGGTACGAATTTCAAACGAATTGTGTCCAATTCCTTTACGATTGCTCTGTGCTGCAACTGCTACATGCGATCCAAAATTGAAGAAGGAAATGGACAGAAACAAGCAAACAAGAGAATACCAACAAAGAGCTTAAAATGCAACAAAATCACCAAAAAATATTTCGCATATGAGTGATATCCCGGCAGTGAGCACCAACTATTTGGTCTTATCTGTGTGTTGCCACCATTAATGTGGACATGGTCTTGAAAGTTCTTGAGATAACATGGGTGTGGTTTAAATGGGTGTGTTTTAAAAGGGCATGGTCAACACTGGACAGCACATGGACAAGTTGGACAGCACTGCCCTAAATATTTAGCAGAGGGTCCCTAAACTGAGTTAGTCACTGAGCAACTGTGGTTCAAGGTTTAAAAAGTGGGTGGAGCCAACAACAGCTAGTTGGATTTCCCCCATTAAATTTTATTGGTTAAATTTAAAATGCTGCCATTCTCATATTTACGCCAAGGTCCTCAAACGTTTCACTGGGGGACTGCAGTTCAACAACAGAAAATCAGATTTCATTGACTTTAAATGTTTTTCAAACCATCATGGTTTGTTCTCAAATTTTCCTTTATAGTTTGAATTTGCCTTTTATCTTGCAGTAGACCGTAAAATATGATAACATAGCATATTGTGCTAGATTAACATTTTTCTATGTATAATACAGTCATATGAAAAAGTTTGGGAACCCCTCTTAATTTTTTGGAGGTTTGTTTATCATTGGCTGAGCTTTCAAAGAAGCAACTTCCTTTTAATATATAACATGCCTTATGGAAACAGTAGTATTTCAGCAGTGACATATAGTGTATTGGATTAACAGAAAATATGCAATATGCATCATAACAAAATTAGACAGGTGCATAAATGTTGGCACCCCAACAGAGAGATTATATTAATACTTAGTTGAGTCTCCTTTTGCAAATGTAACAGCCTCTAGATACCTCCTATAGCCTTTGATGAGTGTCTGGATTCTGGATGGCCTGATTTTTGATCATTCATCCATACAAAATCTCTCCAGTTCACTTAAATTTGATGGTTGCCGAGCATGGACAACCTGCTTCAAATATGGCAGCCATTCCAGAACATTGTACTTCTTCCTCTGCATAAATGCCTTTGTAGATTACAAAGTGAGTTTAGGGTCATTGTCTTGTTGGAATATCCAACCCCTGCGTAACTTCAACTTTGTGACTGATGCTTGAGCATTATCCTGAAGAATTTGTTGATATTGGGTTGAATTCATCCGACCCTTGACTTTAACAAGGACCCCAGTCCCTGAATTAGCCCCACAGCATGATGGAACCTCCACCAAATTTGACAGTAGGTAGCAGGAGTTTTGCAGTGTTCTTCCGCCATGCAAATTGCTTTTTGTTATGACCAAATAACTAAATTTTTGTCTCATCATTCCAAAGCACTTTGTTCCAAAATGACTGTGGCTTGTCAAAATGAGCTTTTGCATACAACAAGCGACTCTGTTTGTGACGTGAGTGCAAAAAGGACTTCTTTCTCGTCACCCTTTCTCACAATCCTCCGCATATGCTGCTCCTGTTTTTTTCTTGGCCTGCTAGACCTGGCCTTTCATTTCCTGATTACATTCCTTACAGTAAAAACTGATAGCTTTTTGTAGCCTTCTCCGAAACCATGATACTGAACAATCTTTGTTTTCAGATTGTTTAAGAGTTGCTTTGAGGATCTCATGCTGTAACTCTTCAGAGGAGAGTCAAACAGAAGCACAACTTGCAATTGACCACCTTAAATACCTTTTCTCATGTTTGGACACACCTGCCTATGAAGTTCAAGGCTTAATGAGCTAATCCAACAAGTTTGGTGTTGTCAGTAATCAGTATTGAGCAGTTACATGCATTCAAATTAGCAAAATTACAAGGGTACCCAAATATTTGCAAAGCCAGTTTTTCACATTTCATTTAATTACATACAACTGAATACTGCTTCACTAAAAATCTTTGTTCAGAAAACACCTCAGTACTCAGATGTTCCTGGGAAATGAAAGACATACCACTGCTATCTTTTTTTTGACTGTATATAGATATGAGAGGGAGCTTGGGGCACTGATTTTACACCTTAATTTTTACCATTTCTGTGCATCACTAGTACAGAAAGCATTATGCTGTTTGAGACAAGGCGTGGCTCAGGGCACCAGTGGCAGATGTTTTCTGCATAGACTTAAACAGCACTGGCACCCCTATGTCTTGTCCAAACATACTGTATTATAACATACTGATTTTCTTTACTGAGAAAAGTATAACAATCAAATTGTTTGCAGATGTGGGTGACAAATGGTTATATTTTTTTCTGTGAGCTTGATTGGCAGTATCCTTAGCCAATGCTCATTGATTGACCACTTATGAATGTTACCGGAAGTGAAAAATCAGACGTTTTACAAGTGTGGCATGTGCACTACTAGGATTTAAGTTAAACATTTTAACATTGTTTTTTCACACTAGAAATCCCATTGAGAAATATTTTTTTCCCAAAACATTGGGAGTTCAACATTTTGCACAACGTATGTGCTTTAAAAAAATTGATAATTTGCACTGTGACGCTGGTTCGATGTATATGCTATTGTTTGTTATGTAAAGTCATTGTATACATGTTTTTAAATATATTAAAACATATTTTCACTATTGCATATACCATGGTGTGCTAAATTGACTAAGGTGTTCATTGGGCTCTTTTAGAAGTACAGTCGATTTTTTTTTTTTTAGATTTGCACTCAAAATCTAGTTGCTTTTAAATCCTCTAATATGTTGTAACCATAAATGATATAAAGATGAACCCACTTTGAATATCATGATACATTTCTAAAATCCCATTTAGCATGGCATTAAGGGACTGTTGCATCAGAAAGTCTGAGGTATGAGTTGGTTGTCCTTACATTGTCTTTCCTCCCTTATCTCACGCAGATGAGTGAGAGTGAGACTCTGATCAGCATGGTGAATAACATGGTACACTCTTCCCCCCGAGCACAGATCTTTATGCAAGTAAGAGCGCACCCTCAAAAGTCTCACCTCGCTTTGCATGAGAACCATCTCCCCATCATCAGACTTCAATGAATTAAGTTATGGTGGTGCTTGAAAGTTTGTGAACCCTTTTTAATATAAATGCCAATATATTCTGCAGCACTGTACAATAAATAGGTGTTTACATTGAACATACATTTTGCATACAGGAAAACACACCAGTACAAAACTTCATAATGAGTATGTTTTTGACAAATTTGTTTAATTGGGTTCTCATGATCTATTTTTAGTATTTGTGCATAAAACAGGTTGCTTGATACATCATATATAAGCAGAAATATTGAAATTTCTAAAAGGTTGACAAACTTTCAAGCTCCACTGTATATTTATGATCCCCTGTTTTTCATATTCACTCATAAACTTTAATAATGCAGCTTTTATTGTATATACAATATCCAGGGAAGATTAAAAAAGATAAATCTATGAAATCCTACAGTCAAATATGCACTGGTATCTTAAGACATTATGATCTGTACTAATCAAGCAGTATTGATGAATTTTTTGTTTAGAAGCTGTAAAAATGAAAATAAACTTTGCTACCGTGTTCAAAATAGGCATTACTTAAAGGGGTTGTACACACCTTTTTCAGTTGAGTTGTTTTCACATTGTTCACCAAAAATATTTTTTCCGTTTTTTCCCAGAATTGTAGTTTAAACGTTAATGTTCCTGTCTCTGGTGTCTCAGTCTGGTAGCTCAGTAATCCATGTGCTTTCTGAACTGTTAAAAATTGCTACATTTAGTCGATACATTTCTCAGCAGTATATTTGGAATATTATTATCAATATAAAAGAGCTGCTTTAGAAAGACATAAGACGGTGAAAATTACACTTCAATATTAGAAAAAGTCACAAATGGAAAAGAGAGAGTAATTGAAAAAAATCTTTATTTCTGGTGAATTATGTGAAAACAGCTAAAATTAAAAATGTGTTTTAAGGTGAGCAACCTCTTTAAAAGGATTTTGTGGTATAGTTAATTATAGTATAGTTTACATTATAAATAATTCACTCTGATGATAGCTTGAGGCCGGTGTTAGTCTGAAACATTGCTGGTGTCTGGGTCAGAACCCTTAATTCAATACAGGCTTTTAAGATTTCTTTTTGTTGGTGCAGTCTATTATCCGTTTGCTGGATATATGATGTGACCTGCACCCATTACTAACAATATGACAAACAGGTGCTGACAACATTGTTGTGTAAATAACTCCCTCTACCATATAAAATATGATTCCTGAACCAACATATTTTTTTTTTCTGTAATAGCCTGATCTTGTGCTTTCAGAAAGAGCCAGCACTTCACAGTAGAACTGCTTTCCGTTAAGCTACTGTTTCTCCTACTCAATTTTATGTGGTGCATACCTCCCAACATTTTGGAAATAAAAACAGGGACAAAATTTGGCATGCATATCGTGGCAAAATTTTTTTGACCCCCTAATTACCATGTTCATTTTACTAAATGTCGCAGGTTATAATAGTTTGAACATATTTCTGTGTTTGTTTTCCCAGTAATTACAGTTTTGCTAATGAAGGTGAATTGCCCTTTAACTGTGAGTCTAACTTTTCCCAAGGGACCTGTTATGTTATATTGTTACAATTTGCTTATCTAGATTGCTCATCTAGATACATTTGAATTGTTACAAATCTTATTTTGTCTTCTGTTGTGGTTGTTCTAGACTCTGCCTAAAACCAGTTAAGTTAGAAACTGTTTCTTTTTCTGGCTGTTCAGTGCAGAGAAAAACTGGACTTTCCAATACAAATGAGGGACTGCAGGTTGAGCTGTCAAAAGAGGGACTGTCCCTCTAAAAATGGGACAGTTGGGAGGTATGCGTGATGGATGTTGTGGGGGTACTTGGATTTTTCCTATTGCTATTCTCATATCTACATCTAGAAATGCAGGTGTCTGGGAACTGTTATCCTGTTACATTACCATTGTTTTATTGATAGGCTTTTAGGGGTAAGGGAAGAAGAATAGTAGCACTCCAACTTGCAGTGCAGCATTTAAGAATGACTAAAGTTTATTATAGCTCAAGTCGCATGACTGAGGGCACCTGGGAAACTAACATATCTATCCTCAAGTCAGATTTCAAAATTAAATATAATAAAATCTGTTATCTCACTCATTTACTCACTCAGTAAGTTAAAGTCAGAGCAGGGATCCCATTAATATGTCCAGATAGCGTCTGTAAACAACATCTTCATTGACAACAGCTTGAAGGCAATGGTGTGACTCATGAAGAGGTAAGATGGAAACATACTGAACCAGTTTTCATAAAACTGGCACTTTTAATTCATAGGTGGCAATTGGCTAGATTTTCAGCAATTTGAAGACCTTTTTTTATTTTAAGTGATACTCTAAATTGTGATTATGGAAAGGTAATTGTTGGAAGAATGGTAACCATTTTGTGCACATTAGCTCGTTTTTCAACAAATACTTACAACAACCAGATGCATGGCATCTAAAACTGAAGGTATTTGCAGCTCACTCAACTATGGATGCACCGAATCATTCTGCCCGACCGAACCGAATCAGAATCCTAATTTGCATATGCAAATTATGCACAGGGTAGGAAATCTCGTGGCTTTTTGTCACAAAACAAGGAAGTAAAAAATGTTTTCCCCTTTCCACCCCCCCTAATAAATATGCAAATTAGGATTCGGTTCGATATTCACCCGAATCTTTAGCGGAGGATTCAGGGGTTCGTCCGAATCCAAAAAAGTGGATTTGGTGCATCCCTAAAATCAACTCTAGAAGCACAGACATCTTCATGAGAATAAGAATACATACACATGCAAGATAAAAATAAATGTATCTTTTGTTCCTAGGTTTCCCCATACGCAGACCCATACAGAGAAGCCCTTCAGAGCTACAAGATTAATGAACAGGACACTGATGTAAGAAAGCATTTTTGTGACACTAAAAATTTTATATATATGACAGCACCACTGAATAAAGAAACTTACTGTGGATATGGGGGTGCACAATCATGAGTAGGAATCCACTCCTTCAGGATACAAACAATTCAGTAGGTCACAGCACTCCCATCATTCTTTGCATTGCTGAAGTTAAATCACATATGTCCAGGCAGCAATGTTAACGTTTTGAAGCATCCACTTCCTTTATTAAGCCATACATGTCTGGTCTATCAATCACAGGTTTAAAATGCACATCATCACATAGTCACATAATAAGTTAGGTTGAAAAAAGACACGCATATCAAGTTTAACCGCTTAAGTCTATATTCAACCTATGCCAAAGGAATGACAAAAAAACCCTTTTGAAGCCTCTTCTATTTGCATCAGAGGGGGAAAAAATTCCTTCCTGACTCCAAGATGACAATCAGACCAATCCCTGGATCAACTTTGATATGATCTTCCATAACGCTGTATTCCCTCACTTGTTAAAAAAAACATCTAACCTTTCTTAAAGCTACTTAATATATCAGGCATCCCGACTGATTTAGGGAGAGAATTCTACATCTTTATGGCTCTCCCTGTAAAAAAAAACCCTTCTGAACATTTAGCCGGAACCTAATTTTTTTCTAATCGAAATAGGTTTCAGTGTGTCAGCTGAAATGACCTTCTGGTAAATAAAGCATTAGAGAGATAATGAATGGTAAAAAAAAGTCATTCACCTGGGATGTAAGAATATCCAAGCCACATATACCCTTAATTGGACTGCACTAGGCAAATCCATTATGGAAATGGCCCTTGGAGTCCTTGTAGATGATAAACTTGGCTGTAGCAAGCAATGCCAGTCCCCTTTATATTTATACATAGTTATCATATCACCCCTCAAGCGTGAACAACCTTCGCTTGGCCAGTCTTTCCTCATAGCTGAGGTTTTCCAAACTTTTTGCCAGCTTAATTGCCCTTCTCTGGACCTTCGCTAATTCAATAATGTCCTGTTTCAGCACTGGAGACCAAAACTGTACGGCGTATTCTAGATGAGCCTTACCAGCGCTCTGTACAGTGGAAGAATGACCCCTCCTCCTTTTAATACAGTTCAATACCTTGTTTGCCCTTGCAGCTGCCAACTGGTTTGCATGCTACAGCTAAGTTTATTATCTACAAGGACTCCAGGGTCCTTTTCAATTATGAATTTGCCAAGTGCATTAAGAGTATAAGTGGCTTGTATATTTTTACATCCCAGGTTCATGGATGCCGCATCCTGGATGGAATTAATTGGACTGCATAGTTTTGTGTCATCTGCAAACACGGATACATTACTTACAATACCCTTCCCTAAATCATTAACAAGTTAAATAAAAGTGGACCAATACAAAGCCCCAAGGGAGCCTGCTAAGAACCTTTCTTCAAGTAGAGAATGTACCATTGACAACCACCCTATGTACCAGATCCTGTAGCCAGATTCCTATTCATGTGCAAATTTCAACAGCCCTTCGTTAAGAAAGCAGTAGTTTGTGGGGCACTGTATCAAATACTTTGACAAAAGATCACATCTACTGCTCCCCTTCTGTCCAGCATCTTACTTACCTCATCACAAAAAGCTATCAAATTATTCTAACATGACCTACCCTTCGTAAAGCCATGTTAATTACTGTTCATAATGCCACTCACCAGTCACCAGGACAAAATATTGAATGCGATTCCTTAAGAGGCCTTCAAGTAATTTGCCCACCACAGATGTCAAATTTACTAGCCTATAATTACCAGGCTTTTTTAAATATAGGAATTTCATCAGCTTTCCTCCAATCCAAAGGTGCCAAACCAGATGAAAGAGAGTCTGAAAAAATCAGAAATAGAGCCTACTCTAAAACTGTACTAAGTTCTCTTAGTACCCAAGGGTGTATTTCATCTGGCGCCTTGTTCACATACATTTTTAGTAAAGCTTTATAAACTATATCCTGAGTCAGCCCCTGACTAGTTTGAGTTGTGTGTCAACAGTGCAGCTATGAGGTGGGTCTTGGAACTCTGACGCCTCTATTGTATACAATGAAGAAAAGAACTGATTCAGCACATTTTCCTTTTCAGTATCTGTTACAACTATGCTGGCGCCATTATTTAAAGGATCGACACTCTCAACCCACATCTCTTTACTATGAAATACTTATAAAAATGTTTTGGGATTATATTAAGCCTCTGTTGTAATGCACTCCTCATTTTCCACCTTTGCCTTCCTGATAGCTGTTTACAACATGTATTATAGTGTTTATATTCATTAAATGCAGCTTCTGTCCCCACAGACTTGTTGCTTTTAAATGCATTTCTCTATATTTACTTCTATATTAAGCCACATAGGGTGGTTCTTAGTGCTTCTACATTTACTTCTTAATGGAATAAATTGAGAACAGTAACAATTTAATATAATTTTAAATGACAATCATTTCTGTCCTGTGTTTTTAGCAAAAAAACATAATGCCTCAATCTATGCTCTGAAGGGCAGCCCTCAAGGAGCTAAAATTTGCTTTTCTGAAATTCAGGCATTTTGCCCTGGTGTATATTTGTTTTCTTTGCACCAAACACTAAATGAGATCACATTATTGTCACTATTACCCAAGGGTTCAATTGAGCCATTAGAGATAACTAGATGTAGAATAGCATGGTTTCTAGTTGGTTCTTCAACAACCTGTGCCTAGAATTTTCATGCAACTAGTTTATAAACTTCCCATCAATTGTCCTGGCAGTACTGTTGCTCCAGTAAATATCTGGGTAATTAAAATCCCCCATTATCATTACATTCCTCAAGTTGCAGCCTTTTTTGTTCGAATTGGGAGCTTAGCCTCCTCCACTTCACTTACATTAGGGGGTCTAATTATAACATCTAATTATAACATGCACCTACAATTAATTTGCTGGACACATTACAATTAGGGATGTACCGAATCCAGGCTTCGGTTCAGGATTCGGCCAAGATTCTGCCTTTTTCAGCAGGATTCTGATTCGGCTGAATCCTTGTGCCTGGCCGAACTGAATCCGAATTCTAATTTGCATATGCAAATTGTGGGGAGGGCGGGATTTTACCTGACTTTTAATTACAAAACAAGGAAGCAAACCGATTTTTTTTCCACTTTTTCCTTTCCTGCCCCTAATTTGCATATGCAAATTTGGATTCGGAATCGGTTCGGTATTCGGCCGAATCTTCCAAGATGGATTAGAGGATTTGGAAGAATCCAAAATAGTGGATTGGGTGCATCCCTAATTACAATCAGTGAAGAGCTCCACCCATAAGGCTTCAGCCCCCCCCATTTTTAACACTAACAAAGACATAGCCCTCCTTTTTTTCTTTTGCCTCTGTCCCTGCCATCTACACCAATCATATCAGTGCCAGTACCTCCAGCTCTCCCATTTTACCAGTTAGACTTCTTGCATCTGAAAACATACAGTTTATACTGGTACCAGCATGAGAATTTTCTAAAAACATGTGGTCTTCCCTGTCCTGGTCAGTACCCCTCACCATATCTCCTCTCCCATTTTCCATTAATATGCCCACTTCCTCATCTAACCTGTCTTCCACGGCATCCTTTACTGTACCCCCCCCCCACACACACCCACACCTAGTTTAAAATATCCTCCAACCCTCTAGCCATAGTCTCCCCCAAAGCTGCTGCACCATCATCTTTGAGGTGCAGCCCATCCCTCACAAAGTGCCAGTAGCCAACTGAGACATTGGCCAGTTCTCCAGACACCCAAAGCCCTCCTCGCACAACAATCACTTTGTGCAATAAGCTCCCGCTGTCGCATTAACATTCTTCATGGCACAGCTAGTATCTCTTACAACCATTCCTTACATCACTATGGAATTAGGAAGTTTCCAATTTTTAAAATTGTTTTAAGGTTATCAGGTGTTTTATATTTTTATATATATATATATATATAAATTTGAGAAATGGTAATAGTTTGTTACTAGTTATCATTCCTGGTACTATGTTAGCAGTTTACCCAGTTACATAGTTAGTTACATAGTTAAATTGGGTTGAAAAAAGACAAAGTCCATCAAGTTCAACCCCTCCAAATGAAAACCCAGCATCCATACATACACCCCTCCCTACTTTTAATTAAATTCTATATACCCATACCTATACTAACTATAGAGCTTAGTATCACAATACTAAGTAATTATGGAAGTAATTATGTTGTGCAGATCTCAAGAGAGGAAAGAGAAGTTACCCTGCTACATGTATTTATTATATTAACAACTGGGGAACATGTATTAAGAAATTTCTTAGGTATATAAGAGATGTAACTGGTTATAGCTGATGAAGCACCCAATGGTGCGAAACGAGTCAGGAGGACCCCTTAGAGTCTGCAGATCAGATTTTACGATGAGAACACACCTGCATCTCTCACACATAAATACATGGCACTGCTGCTCCAACACCACATACATGTGACAAGACACACTTGGGGGCAATAAAGCGCGAAGTGGCTAGCGCAAATGCGCCACGTGACGTCATTTCATTACTTCGCCGATTTACTAACGGGCGCTGGCGTAAATTTGCTAGCGAAGTGGACCTACTCTAGCGCTACTTGCACCCTTATGCCAGGCGAAGTTGCGCTATGGCGAAGGGACGTAACTACGCTAATTCACGAACTTGCGGATTTTCATGAACGTTAACTCTTGCGCCAGACTTGCCTTCACCAACTGAGACCAGACGAAGTGCAATAGATAGAGTAGATAGGGCTTGCTTCAAGAAAAAGTTGAAATTTTTTCGAAGTCCCAAAAAACACTGTCGTCTTTTCCTTTTTTAAGGGTGATAGGCTGAAAAAGATCGTACATTTTTGTTGGGGGTACCCTCCTTCCCCCCCCTACATTTCCTAACATATGGCACCTAAACTAAACAGTGGGCACATGTATAGGGCAAAATAATAACTTATGAAGCTTTCCCAGCTTGTGTAGTGTAATGTATTTGGTGCAACACATGCGTCCATTGTATTTTAACTTGGCACCGTATGCAAATTAGGCATGGCTAGCGTAATTTCACTTTGCTTGACGAATTAATACTAGCGCAACTTCGCTACTGTTCGCCTCCCTGAGCGCAACTTCGTATTTTAGTGAATTTGCGTAGCGCTGGCGGAATTCGCCTGGCGAAGTGCAGCGGAGTGTAGCGAAGCTGTCGCCGGCGCAACTTCGGACTTTGGAGTGATAACGGCAAACCCTCTTGCACTCCTATTTACACTGGGTACTTACAGTCTCTCAAGTGCAATTCCTCAAAAATGCCTTTAAGTTTATATGCCTTTAGCGTTAACTCTACTAAACATTTAATTCACATGCAACACTTGTTTAGCAGCTCCCACATTCACTGTGCAGTCACAGACTTATTGAGGTATCACATGTTATACACATGCTACAATCACATGACCCATAATCTCTTACAGTCTCTTACAGTGTTATAGTCTATGGGCCAATACACATTACCGAGCATCCGTAAATGTTTACAAAACATAGGAAAGCATGTTATGCATAATCAGAAAAAGTCACCCAAATAAAGAAAAAGAAAAATTTAAACTAAAAATCTAAATTTAAAGAAACAAATAGAAATTATAATTGACATAGTTGCAGGGTAAACCTCTCTAAATTTGAGTCACTTGAATTACCCTTTGTAATTTCACAACATGTTCCACTACCATAAACTGCATATCATCATGATTGTGATGTTCATCTGCATAAAGTCACTGAGGAATGTTTGGATTTGTTCCTCACAAGAGTCAGAAAATTGTGGGAATCAGCAGCTCTGCTTTGATAACTAGAGAAACTTTGCATGCTGTTTTGAGCATTCCAGTTAAGCACGTAAATTTATTTGACTGTTACGTGAAATAATATTTTATAAATCATGACATTTCTTCCTCTAGAAACTCCTTGGTCAGCTATGTGAACAGCACAAAGCAGTAAGAGAACAAGACCGTCTGGTGCAGCAACTTAGAGCAGAAAAGGTAAGTGTGACAGTAACAAAAAATAGCATACATAATCAAAGAGCGGCATTAATTGATTAAAAAAGAACTATATCTTCAGAAGAAGACTTAAAGTGGACTTGTCACCCAGACATAAAAAGCTGTATAATAAAAGTGTGTTTCAAATTAAACATGAAATCCAAATTCGTTTTTTTATTAAATCATTCATAGCTGTTGTAAACTCTTTTATATAGAGGCGGGGCCGACAATTACTTTTACTTTCTATTCAGCACTTCCTAGATATCACTGCACTCCCCCCATTCCCGCTCTCAATTCACCTTATAATTGTGTAGCCAGTGCATGGGGCAGGGCATCAGGCCCCCCATTCTGGTGCACAAACAAGATTTTGAGATGATGCGAGTCTTGCCTTAATAACAGTGTCCAGAAAATGGCCCCTGCCTGCTTGCTATAATTATGAATTCCGAGACCAAAGGAAACAATATTAAAATAATTTATATACTGTAATAAAGTTTATTTTGCTTGACAAATGTGATAAAATAGGATTTGTAATATTTTTTTCGGGTGATAGGTCCCCTTTAACTAAACGATAATTTATATCCTTATAAAACACAAAAGCCATGAATATGTTGTTAATTATATCCTTATAAATGGTGAGTACTGATGTCATCAGTTATAAACGATGAGTAGTGATGTCATTTCTGTCACATGACTCACTGAAACTTGTGTATTATAACCTGTATAAAACCTGTATGGTCATGAAACTCCTTGGTAACTTTTAATATCCTTATAATGTGGAAGAGGGGGTACTTTATTCACTGTATAAGTGATCAATCAGTGAATTAAATATACATATGAATACATTTTTTACATCTGTTTACTTTGACCCATCATAGAGCCATCATCAACCATCATTGAGCCACCATTTTATTATATTCTATATACACACTCACAGAACACACGATATGTTGGAAATGGAAGTTGTAACTATAACACCACAATTGTACAAGTTAGAAGATGTCTCTACACTCTTCGACTAATGTAACTTGGAAGGTATATGTGCCCTTGGTATGTCTGTGATGACACAGAACCCTTTCTGAGCCAGGGGACACTCTTTTGTACTTGAAATGACTGTTTGTTATAATTGCTGCATTGGGCAATATGATAACGTTCAAACTAGAAATGCTCTCTACAAAGAGAACATTCATGTGAAAGTATCTATGTCTATTCATGTGAAAGTATCTATGAGAGCTGGACTCAACCTCCAGGACCACAAGGTACATGTAAGCAAACACTAAAAAATTCCTGCAACTCAAAATTACTCATAGAAACAAACTTCTCCTACCCCCCAAGGCAGTAAGGATCCATACTCCCACTATTGTTTTAAAAACAACAGACCCTATCCCAGAGCCAGGCCAGACGCCCCAGGCAACCTGGCTGGTCGCAGAGCCGGCTGAGCGTGCACATGCACGGACTGGCTTGCATGCGCAAAATGGCAGTCCTGCACGCTTGCATGAACCGGTGCGCATGTGTAGAAGCGCAAATGCCAGAGGCAGACATGGAGAGAGGGGACCGGACATGAGGTAGGCGACAGAGAAGGTAAGTGCCTAGCTCCCCCCCCCAGCTTTGCTCCCTAGGCACATGCCTGCTCTGCCTAGCCCTAGTTCCAGCTCTGCCCTACCCATTAAAGGAGAAAGGTTAAAACGAAGTATATTTTATCAGAAAGGTCTAGTTAAATACAATCTTAAAGGCATCCTGTCATCGGAAAACATGTTTTTTTCAAAACGCATCAGTTAATAGTGCTACTCCAACAGAATTCTGCACTGAAATTTATTTCTCAAAAGAGCAAACAGATTTTTTTATATTCAATTTTTAAATCTGACATGGGGCTAGACATTTTGTCAATTTCCCAGCTGCCCCATGTCATGTGACTTGTGCCTGCACTTTAGGAGAGAAATGCTTTCTGGCAGGCTGCTGTTTTTCCTTCTCAATGTAACTGAATGTGTCTTAGTGAGACATGGGTTTTTACTATTGAGTGTTGTTCTTAGATCTACCAGGCAGCTGTTATCTTGTGTTAGGGAGCTATTATCTTGTTACCTTCCCATTGTTCTTTTGTTTGGCTGCTGGGGGGAAAGGGGAGGGGGGTGATATAACTCCAACTTGAAGTACAGCAGTAAAGGGTGATTGAAGTTTATCAGAGCACAAGTCACATGACTTGGGGCAGCTGGGAAATTGACAATATGTCTAGCCCCATGTCAGATTTCAAAATTGAATATAAAAAAATCTTTTTGCTCTTTTGAGAAATGGATTTCAGTGCAGAATTCTGCTGGCGCAGCACTATTAACTGATTCATTTTGAAAAAAAATGTTTTTTCCCATGACAGTATCCCTTTAAACACTCACAGTATTGCTGCTCTGAGTCCTCTTTGAAAAGTTCCAACAACTTCTTTTCTTCTTATTCTTTACACTTGGGCTTAGTATCCGATTTCCTCCTTATAGCTCAAACCCTCTGCCAGCGGCAACCTGCCTGCGCAGCTTCCTCACTCTCCCTGCCTTTCCTTGATGTAGTCTGAGCCTAGAGTGGAGCCTGCTGCCAGAGACACAGCAGGGAAGTTACATCACATAGAACTGATATGGCAGCGGCAATCTTAGGCAAAGAGAGAGAACATTTGTGGTATGATAGAGCATTCTGCAGAATAAAAATAGTATTCTAGCTTGCATTATTGTGGCTAATCTATTGGTAATAAAATGCATTTCTAGCTTTTCTTCTCCTTTAAGGAAAGAATAAGGGAATATTTGAAGGAAAAACACAGCAAGTCCAGTTGATTTGACTTATTTCTATAGCTGTACATATTGGACATAAAACTGGCTTTCATATTTGGGATGAGGACCCCAGGCTTTCATATTTGGGGTGATTTGTCCTGATACCTAATAGTATGTGGAAAAAAGATGCTGAGGGGTGGAAGTTTTGAGGGGATATTTGGAAATGTCACCAAAATTTGCAAATTTAGGAAAGGTACTTTCCGAAAATATATGGTTTTCTGGGGTGAACATGCTTTTTTCTACTTTTGCCCCCCCCCCAAAAAAAAAAAATGTAAATGTATTGATTTTGCAGTACCTAAAATGACAGACCATAGGGTTATCTTCATTTTGGGTCCCCTAAATGCCAAATGCTTAGGTAAACCTATACATATTGGACATAAAACTGTTCAGAGGACCCCAGGCTTTCATATTTTGGGTGATTTGTCTGTATCTGAAATGACAGAACTAATAGCTCAAATGGGGTGTCTACACTTTGGGGCCCCTATGTGCCACATTCTTAGGTAAACCAATGCATATTTGGGCATCAAAATGTTCAGTGGACTCCTGACAATCATAGGGTCTTTTACGTGTGTACCTAATGATGTGTGGGAGATATGATGCTGTAGATTGGAAGCTTTGAGGTAATTTATCAATTTCTATAAAACAAATAATGTCTTTAGGAAGGAATTTCAACTTGGTTGTTTGGCGTATATAGATATATTTAACAAATTTTGATTTGCCAGAATCTGCTATTTCTAATAATGCGTTGTTTTCTAGGGTAAACATACTGTTACTTGAGTGTTTGGCCTTGAAATCAAAAACATGCTATTTTGTGGAGTGGTGCTTTGGAAATTTGGTAGTTTACTGCTTGGAGATTTTGATCTATAGATCAAAATCTCCATAAAACATATATATTTGGTATTGGCACATTCAGGAGACATAGAACTTTACAAATCTGCTGTGTTCTTGTACATAAAATAAATTATGTTTCTGATAATATGTGATTGTACTATGTGAAACATGATTTTTTTTTCATTTTATTACACTTAAAAGCCTATATCTTTTTACAGAATTACATCAAAATTCTAGCATATTTTGAAAGCTTAGGTTGTCCTGAAAAAAAAAAACAATATATTGTTTTTCTGGGTAAACTAAAACACCCCCCTCCCCAGGAAAGGCCCAGTGAAAGAGTACAAAATGTCTAAAAACTGTAGATGTTCACATTGAGGACAAATCGGTTGGCAGGGAAAGGGTTAAAGGGGATGTAAAGTCAAAAAAATAAAATCCAATTTTTACTTTCTTTAATGAAAAAGAAATCTATCTCCAATATATTTTAATTAACAAATGTGTACCATTTTTAAAAGAAACCTCACTGTATGCAGTGATATTCCCCCTTCATTTTTCTTGCTCTGACTGCTGCAGATAGGAAACTTCAGATGGTCCCTAGCTCCTCTGCAGGGAAACAATCACTTCCAAACGCAGGGGGGAAGCCCCCCCCTCACCTTACTTCCTAGAACTCGAGTAGGTGTTTGTTTCCCTGTAGAGTAGCCAGCGACCGTGTAGAGATTTGTACCCACAGACCCAGTGCAGTCTGCATACTCTGATTATTAATCCGTCTTGCTATATCGGCTTCTGGCAGATAATATTTGACTTGTGCTATTTTAATAATTTATGACAATCCCTAAGCTTAACCTCCTGTCACGTCTTCCCTGGGGAGACATCATGGAATACCAGGAAGTATGGGGCCTGAAGACTGGGTAACCCGGGGTGTAACCATACACAGCATTACAGAGATCCAAATCCACGATAACAATGAAATAATATTGTGATGTGGAAACTATGTATAAATAGATAAGGGGGTCGTATAAAAATCTCTCCAACGCTTTATTTACCAGTAGGTTCTTCCAGTTGACACGTGGGCACCCATTACGATTAGAAGAAAGGAGGTTCCGGCTAAATATTCGGAAGGGTTTTTTTATTTTTAAAGTTAGAGCTGTAAAGAGGTGTAATTCTCTCCCTGAATCAATCGTGCTGGTTGATAAATTAGATAGCTTTAAGAAAGTGTTGGACAAGTGAGGGAGTACTGGCTTATGGAAGATAGCTCATGGTACAATTTGATTCAGGGACTGGTCCGATTGTCATCTTGGAGTCAGGAAGGAATATTGGAGAGGCTTCCAAACTGTAGCCTGCAGTTAGGCAGGCTAAATATAGACTTGAAAGTTTGAACTTGATGGACATATGTAACACTGCATGACACTGTGTGTCACAACACACGCTATTCTGGATACAATAGCAGGCAAGGTTTTTTTATCCTTCCATAGTTTTATTACAATTTATTTTGCGGTTATGTGGTTCTGTATGCATTTGCCCTGGTGATATTGTTTGTCTAGATCCCTTCTTTGAGATAGTTGTTTGGGATAGTTGCCATCACTTTAGGAGCTCTATAGCACCGAATCCTTCATGAAAAATTTCACTGAATAACTAACTGAATCCGAACTAAAGGGGAACCGCGTGGTAATTGTTTTTTTTTTTTTGTATTTGGTTCAGCCAGGCACTTGGATTCAGCTGAATCCTGCTGAAAAAGGCAGAATTCTGGCCAAATCCTAGACTGAATCCTGGATTTGGTGCATCACTATTAATCAGTGACCCACTGGTGACTTATAATGAAAATGCACTTTACATACTGTGGTAAAATGTAGTCCATTACTATTGCATACTCCCCCCTTTTTATTCTTTCACTGTCTAAGGTTTTTTTTAGTGCCACATTTAAGATAATGGCACAATAGGTGCAGCCTCCGATGCATTCCCATATGCTCAGCCGTGTCCTTGTATTGATAGGAAAGACTGTATGTAAAGTCACACAAAATGCATAACGTCATAAAATTGCATAGTTTCGCACTTTCACACCTATATTCACTCCGTGTGGAGAAAATGCAGATAGTGAGGAGCTAGTGCTGCACCTAGTGCACCATTCGTTTTACAATCAGAATAAAGCAGCCACGGTCGCAGCAGAGTTCACTGAAAATCAAAAGATAAACACACCCAGATTGGGCTTATGTGAAAACCAGTGGAAAAAGAAGCAATAACACCAAGACTTCCGGTGAAGGTGGAAAACAGGACAGGAGAATGAACTTGGTCCTCCCATATGTAACTGGGGTGTCGGAAAAACTTACAAGGATTTTTAATAAACACCACATCCCTATCTGCTTTAAACCCAGCAGCACACTGAGGCAGCAACTTGTTCATCCAAAAGACCCAACCCCAAAGCACAATAAGAGTAACATTGTGTATGCAGTGAGGGGTGCTCTGATTTGTATGTGGGAGAAAACAAACAACAATTACACCAGCGTATGGTGCTGCACAGAAGAGCCACCTACTCTGGTCAGAACTCAGCCATGTACTTACAGCTAAAAGAAAAAGGACACGTGTTTGAAGACTGCCAAGTCCAGATTCTAGACCAGGAAAGAGACTGGTTCAAAAGAGGTGTTAAAGCAGCCATATATGTAAAAACTGAAAAACCAAGTTTGAATAAAGGTGGGGGTGGGGTGCGACATCTATTGCCTGCCATATACAATGCTGTGTTGGCACCTCTCCCTGGAAGGTTTAATAACATCAAAGCTTCAATCTTGCTAATATAATCAACACCTAATTTAATGCCATCATTGTGGATTATGATAAACAGATTATGCTGATTGGAAGAACATTCCAGTGGCTATATTTTCTCGAAAGAAGAGTTCTACGTTATTCTGAAATTGAGAAAGCCAGTTGGATGACTGGTGAAATTTTTGTCTTCAAGGAGAAAACATAGCAAGTCCAGTTGATTTGACTTATTTCTGTAGATATACTATGATCTGGGTAAATGAGAATCTTCACAAACAAATATGTATAGGTTTACCTATGCACGTGGCGTATAGGGGCCCCAAAATGAAGACCTCCCCTATGGTCTGTCATTTCAGGTACTGCAAAATCAACACATTTACATAGTTTTGGGGGGTAGTGGCTAAGGTAGAAAAAAGCACATTCACCCCAGAAAACTATATATTTTTGGAAGGTACACATTCCCCTGAATACAAATTGGGTATGCATGTCTTTCTACTCCAAACCACCAAGACGCAAACCTTTCCTTAATTTGCTGATTTTGGTTACATTTCCAAAACTCAACTCAAAACTTCCAACCTGCAGCATCTTATTTTCCACATAATATTAGGTATCAAGACAAATCACCCCAAATATGAACGCCTGGGGTCAGCTGAACAGTTGATGCCCAATGTACATTGGTTTATCGAAGTACATGGCATATAAAGACCCCAGAATCTACCTTGTGCATATTTATTTGATGGCTTACATTTACACTAATTTATAAACACGGCCAGTTTTGTGTGGAATAAAAGGTACAAGAATTATGGTGACCCCTGGAAACCATATATCTTGGGAAAGTACACACTCTGACAAATCCAAAATGGTTAATTGTGTCTTTTTACTCCAAACTACTCATGTGGGAAGAATTGCCTGGGAGCACTCACCCGCACCTGCGCCTCAGGTCCAGCAATCACCTGTGCTAGCTTGTGTTATACGCCCCCGGATCCAGACGATTTCGTACACACTGAAAGCAATATACACGGAGCACCAGGTTGCTGAGTATATAAAATCTTCATTTATTGGGTATAGATACAAGCATAGTCATTACCCGCAGCTGTGACACATACCCCACGCTTGACGCGTTTCGTGGTGTCTCACCACTTCTTCAGAAGCATCCATACTCCAAACTACTACTGCAACGCTATTCTAAAGCAGCGGTTTTTATGACATTTCTGAAAATTGCCTAAAAATATTGCAATCGTCACATTTAACCCAATTTCTTGCATACAATTGTAAAACACCCAAAATATTGGCGCCAACGGTCTACAGAACAGTTTGATGCCCAATATGCATAGATATACCAAAGTATTTAGTATGTATGGACCCCAAATGAAAAAAGTGCTTTTGAAAGTGCTGATTCTCCACGCTGGCCAACTCAGCTGCTGAAATCAGAGTCCCGAGCGTTATGTGGAATTAGACCCCCAAACTCTAAAAAAGACCCCCAGAAAACCATATATTTTTGGAAGGCACATATTCTGATTTATCAAACAAAGTAAAATGCATCTTTCTATACTAAAGCACCAAACAACAAAACTATACTAATGATACATAAGAAACAATAATGCAATAAAACCACAAAAATTGTGCAAATTAATGAAACAACTATATTTGGCCAAAATAGATTATCCAATAGTCGCTGCCAAAATAAACAGTTTTAAGGGGTAAAAAAAACACAAAATGGTAAATTGAAAAAGTAAAAAAAAAACCCTCTTTGTGAGTTTTTTGTGTATACATGTGTGTACACTTCTAAAAGTTGTGTGACAGTGTGTAAGTGTATATAAGTGTGAAAAAAAAGGATCTTTACTAAAATGATTGTGTAAAGGTGGCTGTACACTGAGAGATCCGCTCGTTTGGCGATGTCGCCAAACAAGCGGATCTCTCCCCGATATGCCCACCTTCAGGTGGGCAATATCGGGCTGATATGATCGTGGGCCCTAGGGCCCAACGATCGGATCCTAACGCATGGGAAAACGGGGGTCAGATTGCGGAACCGCATCAACGAACAGATGCGGCCGCGATCCGACGGGATTTTTCGTCCCATCCGATCGAGATCTGGCCGACTTTCGGCCAGATCTCGATCGGTGAAGCCCGTCGGGGGGCCCCATACACGGGCCAATAAGCTGCCGACACGGTCTGTCGGCAGCTTTTATCGGCCCGTTTATGGCCACCTTAAGAGTGTATAATGTATGTAAGTGTGTAAATAAAGGGCACTTACTGATCTTGGAGGAGGAGGGATGATCTGATGGAGGAGTCTTGGAGCATCATGTCTGCAAGCCTCGAAAGTAGGAAGTGTGTGGATGGGACCAGATGAAGCAGAAAGTCAGGCAGTGCAGCAGATGCTTGATCAGTGTGATCGTTACCATCTAAAGTAACCATCTAAGTTGGTACTGGGACAATCCTGCCGCAGGACTGACATGACAGCCTCATTGCCCAGGGGGCTGTCAGTGCTGCCCACTCTTTGCAGAGGCGTCTAAAGCCGCAGATGCAGAGAGAGTAGTGGGTTTCTGCAAGGATGTACATTGTACGTCCTTGGCAGTTACAGCCCCTGCCTGCCAGCACGTACGCCATGCAAGCTTGGCAGGCAAAGGATTTAGGGTATAATTTGCTTGCATATTTTTACATCCATGGTGCATGACTTTACATTTATCAACAATGGATCTCATCTGCCTCTTAGCTGCCCAGTTTGCCAGTTTGTCAAGATGCAGCATCCTAGGTGGAATTTATTGAGCTGCATAGTTTTGTGTCATCTGCAAACACATTGCTCACAATACCCACCCCTAAGTCATTAATGAACAAGTGGACCCAATACAGAGCCCTAAGGGACCCCACTAATCTAAATGAAAAAATCATCAATTCATATGAAATTGGAAATATTAAATCTGATGTTTAAACCGTGCCTAGTTAAATCCCTGGTTAATGAGCCGGGGGGGAGGGGGTGCCTCGATGTTGCTGCAGCTTCTACATGATGACGTCACAGATACTCACCAGTGTTGCAGTACCTGGTTTTCCAGCCTCCCAGAACCTGCCCAATCACTTTCTGCGTATTTTACTAAATATTTTTTTTTTTCTTTTTTGTTGCACACTTTTGCACATATTTACACACTTGTATTCACATATACATAAATATACACACATTTAAACACTGTACACACATGCATACACTAATCTTATATATATATATATATATATATATATAAATACTGTTGATTTCATGGCGTGGCTATTGGATAGAGTATCCTGACTGTAGCTTGATAGTTTGGAGTAAGAAGACATAATTGCCATTGTCAGAATGTGTACTTTCCAAAAATATATGGTTTTCAAGGGTCTTTGTACTGTTAGGGGGTCTTAAAGCACATAATACACAGTCAGGGGACTTTGTTCACAGACGGTGAATTGGCAGCCGAGACAACTTATGTGCACTATTTTCATTTGGGGTCCCTATATAGTAACATAGTAAGTTAGGTTAAAAAAAAAACACACGTCCATCAAGTTCAACCTTTTAACTTTTTTAACCTGCCTAACTGCAAGTTGATCCAGAGGAAAGCAAGACCCCCCATCTGAAGCCTCTCCAATTTGCCTCAGAGGGGGAAAAAATCCTTCCTCGCTCAAAATGGCAATTGGAATAGTCTCTGGATCAACTTGTACTATGAACTATCTTCCATAACCCTTTATTCCCTCACTTGCTGAAAATAAATTTATGCCCTTTTTAAAGCTAATGTATCAGCCTGTACAACTGATTAAGGGAGAGAATTCCACATCTTCACAGCTCTCACTGTAAAAAAAACCCCTTGACAATATTTAGGTGGAACCTCGTTTCTTCTAATCGGAATGAATGACATTGTGTCAGCTGGAAAGACCTACTGGTAAATAAAGCAATAGAGAGATTATTATATCATCTCCTTATATATTTATACATAGTTATCATATTATCATATCACCCCTTAAGCGCCTCTTCTCCAGCGTGAACATCCCCAATTTGGCCAGTCTTTCCTCATAGCTAAGATTTCCCATACCTTTTACAAGCCTGGGGTGGGGGGTACAGTTTTTTTTCAACCCATAGGTTGAAATCTCCTTTAAAAACAAACCAAGTGCTGTCTATAAGGCTTATTCAGTCCAGACATGTTGTACTGTATATATAGTGTTAATATACTATTTTTAGCAGTAACTAATGGGAGTATTGTTTGTCATTTTATAATGATTTTCTCTTTGTTATGTAGGAGAGTTTGGAGAGTGCTCTGATGGGGACCCACCAGGAAATGGAAATGTTTGGCAACCAGACAGCATTTACAGAAAATCTGCTTCATCGGAAGGAATCACTTCAGAATCAGCTCATCAGCATCCGTGTTGAATTGTCACAGGCCACCACGGTAATACCTTTCTACAATCACCATAGATGTGTCAAACAGGATGTATCCAGAGAAAAAGTAAGACAGATGTTTTTTTTTTACTATTAGGCTTTAAACAACAGCAGTCTAGAATATGAGGCTCTAGAGGGAGAGGTCTCTGCTTTGCACGATACTCTGTGGGAGCAGCTGAATCTCAATATACAGGTAATAATGGGAATGGAAAAGTCTGTTATTATTTTTAGAAGTGGGACATTGATTTGCATTTATTTTATGTTTTATTTGTGTTGTGTACTTTCAGAATGAGCTTATGAACAGACAGATCCAGAGAGAGATTTGGAGGATTCAGGATGTAATGGAAGGACTGAGAAAAAATAATTCATCCCGGGGAACTGACACAGCAAAGCACCATGGTAAGTTAGCTGGATAATTGCAGTTTTAAGAGTCCCATATATATGTTGCAGGGCTGTGGCGTCAATACATAAATCCTTTGACTCCTCCGACTCAGTTTATGGTACCTCACACTCCTCTGTTTTTAAAAGAACAGTGACACTAAAAACTGAATGTGTATCAAAGTAATTAAAGTATGATGTACTGTTGCCGTGCACTGGTAAAAACTGTGTATTTGCTTCAGAAAGACAACTATAGTATATATAATCAAGCTGCTGTGTAGCCATGGGGCAGCCATTCAAGCTGGAAAAAAGGAGCGAAGGAAAAGATTACATTGCAGATAACAGATAAAACACCATTGTATTAGACAGGGCTTATCTGTTCCTATGTAACCTGTTTTTCAGCTTGAATATGCCCCCATGGCTACACAGCAGCTTTTTTATATAAGATATCATAGTTTTTTTCTGAATCAAACACACAGCTTTTGCCATGCATGTATGCTAACAGTATATTATTATAGTGTTTTTTTAAGTTATTAGGAGTCAGTCTCATACATGTTTGGCAACTCCGACTCCAGAAACCCAAAATTGCTTCCGATTCCACTGCTCTGGTTCCACAGCTCTCATATCTTGTCTTTTAATGCTAGACTACACTGATTTAAACTAAAATAATGAGACTGAAAAGTGCTTCCAAACACCGAAGGTCAGCACACAATTAACCATGGTCAAAGAAATGTAAGAAAAACATTTTTCATATTCTTTTTTTAATCTTTTAATAGTATTGCCTGGACCCTCAGCTACCTTCAGCTCCAACAGCCCTGCAAGTCCCATAAGCTCTGCTAGTCTTACAAGTCCCGTCAGTCCCTTTTCTCTCATCTCAGGATCACAAGGCTCACCTACCAAGCAAACAACCAGTGAGGTAAGCAATAAAATGTCAGCACATTATTGTAATAATGCTAATTCACAGCAGTGTAACTGATAGGTGGTGCATCTAATTTTAATCTTTAAAGAAACTTCCATACACACTGAGAGAATTAATAAAGAATAAAATGCTGGACCACCATAGTGACCTCCTGGGATAGAAAACAGAAAATATTCCTTTATAATAATGCACTAAAGAGAGGTGCAGTAGATGTTTCTTGGGCCTTTAACTTCATGTTTCAAGTCCTCCAAATTAGTATATATGTAGTATATATTGTTTTGATCTTGATTTAAGTAGCTGCTAAGCACTTGATAGCCAACACCCATTTGATACATAAGCATACCACATACTTTGCCATGTGCCTAACTCTCTTATGGAGGCTTTTAATTGTAAAATTATGCAGTCACTCTCAAGAGTTTGTGGAAAGCAAAAACATTGAATATCTTGCAAAAAATATTTCCAGATGGTTTGCACAATGGTTTAGGTGTGCCAGATTTGCACAAGACTCCCAGCTATGCTTATGGGAAAATTTGTATATATTTTATATATATTTGTATATACAGTTATGTACCAGCAATTCATATTGTATAGCACATTTTTTTGTGGAGGAACTCATGGCAGCTGCCATGTTATATTAATTTATATTAATTTTAAGCTTATCAAAAAAATATGATAGAATGGGGGCCTACTACTGACCAAATAGCAATTCTATAGATGAGCACATAGGGTTTACATATTATTACATGGTTCAATAGAAGGGCTAGAACTAGTGTTAGGCAGCATAAGCATGTGCTAAGGGCAAAGTGGTGCCTGGGGGACACAGTTCCGATCGTCAGACAGACCAGCGGTAGGTGAAGTAAGTGAACAAGTGACAGTTTGGGGGGAGGGGGAGGCACTGAGCCTCAGTGCGCCCCATCAGGGCATACACAGTACAGAAGTGACACAGTCACATTTCTGTAAGTGATGTAATGTGTATGTCACATTATGCCCCTTCTCTACCGCCTGATTTACTCAGGAAGTATCCAGCAGCAAGGGACAGGGGTTTTTTGCCATATAGTTACCAGAGGGCCGCCTCACTAACGCTGCCTCCCTAGGTGCCGTATTAAAAATATGGCCCTGGCTGCAGTGCCATCTTACCGTTCTTTCCCAGATGTCCCTGTGAGATATAGATTTACTAATAGCATAAACTCATGGGCCTCCGTGCTAGTGCTCAAAGCTAAATCATAGTCTTATCCTGCTGTGTTATCATGTTCATAGAAACCAATCAAATCTTTGCCTTTGTTTTCTTTGAAACCTTACCACTGGTAAGTTTTTCCTCCACTTTTTACACAACATGTTAAATAGGCCCTAAGTGTGACTGCCAACCAGAGGAGCAAGGGAAGATGGCAATGCTGCGATTCAAACTTCCTGGATTAGTGCACTAGGAACAAAATTAATCATTCTATCTAGCAGGAAAGCCCAGGAGCCTCTTGCTCCTCTTGCAGGAATGTGTCATTTATGGAAGTGGGCAGTATGGTGGTTCAGTTGATGGTATATATGAGTACATAATGAAATTAAATTGCAGTCCTTTGAGAAAAGTTATGGCCAGTAAAAAATAAATTGGTAAAAACTGTACTTCAGCTAATATTAATATAAGCTATTTCTCAGTATTTTAATTGCAATAATTTATTAAGAAATGTCAGAAATAGTATATCATTTCTTTTCATCTTTACAACACAACCACTTTGTGATGCAAATTATGCAGCTTTGTTTAGAATTACAACCTCTTTTCATGTTGCTTTTGCTCAACACTAAAGTTACACACTTTGGACTGACCTTAGTGCATCTAGGCTAGTAACTGTGCAAATGTTCAGTCAACAGATTTTAATGCTTTCGTTTTGCTTCTGTTGCTACTTTCACAACTTTCTGATTTTGTTTCTGTCAACACTCACTTTTGAATCTTTGTGGCTTCAACTCTACCTCAGGACTTGGGCCCTCCTCGCCCCCCTCTCCCTCTTTCGTACACTCCTCTGGACTCCCCTCCTGGTGTCCTTCCTCTCCCTGGGGAAGGTTGTTTCGAGCCTTGGCCATACCCTCTCTCTTCCTGCTGGCCGCACAGTGAGGTAACTTTAAGGGATGGTGTTAAGCATGTCTGTTCGATAAAGTGTTGTGTTGTGACATCTAATCCTCTTGTTTTATTCTGTTACCCATGTTTGTTAATTTATAGTAAGTTCTCTATGCTTACTTGCTTATGAGGATTATGTTGCAGGAGCTCAATATGTTCCTCTTACTCAAAGAATGTTTAGCAGCATCTGGAATTCCTGTAAATCAAGAAGGTCATTAGTCCGAATCATGTTAGTTCATTCATAAAAAGGGGCAAATCTAAATCTAAATTAAAATATAACTGAAAAATGTATTTTCTAAATAGGTTGCTATGCTGACTACTAGGCATATCACAAGGTGGGACTGGACTGAAGGGATAGTTGTATGGCTGCTTTCTCTGAATGAGTAAACTGCCTCTTTATTTTGGTAATTTTTTGCTTAGTTCTCTAAGACAAGTTTTCTGTAAAGCAACAATGATTTTACAGCTTGTCAGTAGAGTTTATATCCCTAGATACCCTAGATATATTCAATAAATATATTTTCTTGGACCCCACCATGTATGTGTTGCACTATACATAACACCGTAATAAGTGTGATAACATTTGAGGTTTCATCCTTGTGCCGAAGTCCTGTTGTTCATGGCAGGTTCAATACACATCAGGTCATTGGAAACTAATCAAATTTTCCTTTACTTCTGACACTAGCAGTTGTAGCTCTATATACTAATAAACGCACAGAGAGAAAACTTGCAGAACTTGCCTTCGGTGTTTCACGTAGACGGTAAATAAATTCTGAAAAACAGCTATAGTCCTGCATTCATGAAATATTTAATAATCTAATGACAGATCTGCCCACTGGCACCACCTCGCCCCCTGATATCACCCACTCTCCCCCCAATGTCATTTGCTCCACCCAGACTTTAGCAGCTCAAAAGATGGCAACCCTATTCATAGCTGAAAATACTGCCATATGGTCTATATCAGGAATCCCCAAGGTTCTTTTTACCAATGATCTTCATTCAAATTGTAAGAAAAAAGCCAGAGAGCAACAGAAGCATGCAAAAAGTTCCTGGGGTGCCAATTATGAGCTGTGTAAGGCTATTTGGTAGCCTCTTAGGGGATTGGCAGACTAGAGGAGGCTTGGTTTGGCAGTAAATCTGTTTTTTAAGCAACCAAAACATTGCTCCAAGACAGGAATTAAAAAATAAAGGTTAGTTTTGAGGCTACTGGGAGCAACATCCATGGATTGGTGAGTAACATGTTACTCGCGTGTTGGGGATCACTGGTCTATGTCATACATGCAAGCAGACTCGCAATCATTCTCTCTCTCACACACTTATACAATCACAAACACACAGAAACAAGCAGATTTAAATCCTTCCTCCCAACACTGAGCCAGAACCATTTTTAGCCTCTTTCCTCCCATTCTACCTTCCTTTGTCACCTTCATTTTTCCATTTTGGCTCCCAGTCTATTACGGCTTTCCTTCCTGCTCATAATTTATTTTCACTATTCACAAGTTTGTAAAATGCACCTCTCTCTCTTTCTGTAGCTGAAGCTGAACTTAGAACCATATAAAAGAGAATCACTCCAGATTTCATCCTCACTTACTCCTGAAGGAGTAAGTTCCCTTCAGTTGTGTTCTGAACATGAGTCAGAGAAACAGAAGCAAGTACATTTACAGGTCGTTAACAAAGGTACTGGTGAGTTTAGTAAAAAGAATGCTGCTGAACATGGCATCTAGCACTGTGTAATTTCCTAATGTTTCTTCCTATATGTCTCCACAGTTGGCATTGTACCTCCTATAACGAAATCACTTAATGAAGACGAGTTAGAAAGGAAACCATCAGTGGTTAGACGCGGATGCAATAGAATACCTAATGGAAACATCTCACGGGTCAGCACACAAACACCTACATATCTAACCAGTACATACACACATCTATCTGTAAATGGTATTCATAAATGTCATACATGGATTATTTGTGCAAAAAAAAAATTGACTGACGTTTTGGCTACAACAATAGCCTTTCTCAAAGTGAACAAACACAAACAAATCTCATGTCTAATTAACATGACATGGTGGGAAAGCTGCTAGTTGTGATATCATATAACATCACTAACATGACACCAGGTGAGCAAGTAACATTTGTATAATAAACACTGAGCACCCTGCAAAAAGTGCTTAGTGTCAACTTGTTTTGAAATCAACAAAATATAATAAAGAACATTTATATAGAAAGACTTAGGAGTTAGCTATTGAACTATGTTAGTAATGGTCTCTGGTATTATACTTAAACAATACATTATGCAACATAGTGAGCCCTACATCAGAAAGACCAAAAATGTTCAGTATGATAAAGAATACAGTCAGGGAGATCAAAAAAAAGGAAGTATATAGAATATACTGCAAGCCCCTATTATGTATTAATATTATGTATTAGCCATTGTATCAGTAATGTCAGGAGCTATTATCAAAACAGTAGATGCGTTACTTGTATGACACCAGTGTGAAGTCAGGAACATAAAGGTCAAGGTTTAAAATGAGTTTGCTTGACCACTGCGCAAATTTATATCTGTATTTGTTTATTGTAGACATTGTTGGTGTAATATGATGTCACAGCTAGCACTTTTCCTGGCTTCACATCTTAATTAGACATGAGGTGTATGTGTGTGTATACATCCACAATCTCCTTGTTATATGTAGCGCACACCAGGATTGCATAAAAACATGAAATCTTTATTCACAAAAAGTTAAAACATCTTCTATATAGCAATGTTTCTGTCCATATTTAGGCCTGTTATCTAGATAAAACATGATTTCTTTAAAAACATCAAATTTATAATAAGAAATATGATTTCATATTATATTATTGTCTCTGAACTATTAGGCCATATCGTTGCTATTAAACCAGTGGTTCTAGATGCATAGTTGGCCACAGAGAAACCAGTAAACGGGTAAAAGCTCTCTTTTTTTTTTGGTTTTAAGACTTCTTACACACATGATTTTTTAAATATGTGTTTGCAGAGTGTATAACATCACATATACTATTATGTTTATATGTGGTTTTTTTAACTGTACCTAAGTGCATTTTTGTCATTTCCAACTACAGCCCTCTATTCTATTGTCTCCTTGAAAGAGACATTTTGTGCCATACCCATCTTTTAATATATTTCCCCTTCATTACAATGTGTACTGGTAAAAAAAAAGCATTTTACCCATAAAAAACATCATTATATATGAGCTGCAGAGAGATCCTCTCTTTACGCAGATTAATCTGAAATAAGGGCTGGGAGTATCACTTCATTGTCACACAGGAAATTTTCATACTGTTGACTGATATGCAGTACTCTTTCAGGTCTCCACATTATCCTTTTTTCATCTTCATTTAGTATCCCCCTCAATTATTCCTTCGTTTGTTCACCACTTGTTGGTTAATAGATAAAGAAACCTCCCCCTGCTCCATAAAAAAATCCTTCAAAGTCAAGAAGTGAAACGTCACTTAAATAACCTCCCAATTCTCGTTCTCAGTGCAGTGACTTATGTCACTGGAGAGCACCTCCCAAGTCTGCCCACCCCCTCCACATTCAATACACAGCTCCTGTCTCAATCTGTGTTGACTGCACCACAGGGAATCAATGAGGAGGACAAGAAAGGAAGTAAGAGAAAGAGGTGGGATGTGGTAATTTTTCAGGGTTTTAAACAAAAAACTTCTGAACGGTATGCTAAATATAGTGCTACTATCAATTTTAAGCAATTCAAAGATGTATAAAATGAAGGTACATACCTGTCCCATTTTTGCTGGACAATCCAGATATTGACAGCTCAGCCCGTAGTTCTGGATTTTTATTAAAAAGTCCAGAGTTACTCTTTGATATCCCCCACAAACACCAGAAAAAGATACAATGTTTTAGAGGCTTTTTGGTAGAGAGCCCAGAATTATCAGCACTTGCACTTAGATACATTTGTAACAATTTAAGATAAACAAAGATATAATTGTAACTTTTTAAGAGAACTGTGACACACAGCTTAAAGGGCAATTTCACCTTCATTAGCAACTATTATAACATATAAAACATGGCCCTAAAACTTCCAAAAAATGTGTTGAATCTTTAATAACCTGCCAAATTTTGTAAAATGGTCATGTTAATTATGGGGCGTGGTCATTCAATTTGTGGTCAAAAAATGTCACTATCCTATGTACACCAGATCTTTTTGTTCCTCTTTCCATTTTTAAATGGAATGGATTCTATTAGCTATTGTGTCTAGGTGTGTGCAAACCTGTGTCAATTGCGTATCAAATGTATAAAAAAAAGCCTGTCTGTAAGAAGCCGTTAGTAGTGCTATGTGTGTAGTATGAGCCATAATACCTTCTTTTTAAGTGCATATAATGCATTTATAAATAACTCTTGAACCATCGAAAACAATTCATGTAAATTGGAGTTGCTTAGAATTACATTTCTTTTCATCATGCAAAAAATAGTTTTTTGGCGGAAAACCAAATTTCTGCTGATTTTTCACTGGTAATAGTGAATTTTATATCATCTTATACTATGGTTCTTATGGTTAAAAAGGTACATCCTCTTTTCAGTGCTGATATTATTTTAAATGTGTGTGAATAATGTGATGTGTGAATACTATCATACAATATCTTATATATTGTCTTTTTTCATGAAATTCCATGAATATTCAATTGTACAAAAGTATAGTAGAGTGTAGATACAGCCATGGAAAAAGAAAAGAAATAGAAAGGTTGGAAAAAGAAAGAGAAAGGTTGGTTCACCTTAATAATTGCCTCCATTGTGGTTTTTGACTCATCTAGGAGCGCCCAAAGAGTGCATTATTCCCCAGTGAAGTGAAGTCCAAGATGAGTGTTGAAGAACAGAATGATAGGATGAAGCGTCACCAGAGTGGATCAGTGAAAGAAAAGAGACGAAGCCTGCAGCTCCAACAATCAGAACCTAGTGCAACCAAATCAGCTGCGACATGCAGAATAGTGAGTAATATTTGATGGGTTCGGCTTAAACATCCCTACAACACTTGTATGATGCTTTTTTTAGTGCTCATTTGATTTTTTATTGTAAGAATACATAATATTTTTTTAAGCATATACATTATAAAACATAAGAGAATAGGCGGATTATAGGCAAAATCTCCCCATACTAAGGAAAATTTTTGCCAGCTGAGATACTTTGCATTGCAAATGTAGGACAGACTTACAGTTAAACAGATAAACTAACCATCCTGGGAGAGAGTAGAGGAATATTCAACTAATGTAAACATTAAGTAAACCCAATAAGCTGGCTTTGCTTCCAGTTAGGATTAATTATATTTCATTTGGATCAAGTACAAGGTACTGTTTTATTATTACAGAGATAAATTATTACAGAGATAAAAGAAATCATTTAAGAATATGAAATTTAGCCTATAGGACACAGCCTTTATGTAATTTAAAGATTTATGGATTACAGGTTTCAGGATGGTGGATCCCATACATGTTTTATGAAAAGGGTTTATTTACAAACATATTAACTGTTTTATGCAATATATTTTTAGAGACTTCTACATTGTTTGGGGGTATAGTTTTATAACTGTATTATATAGTTTTGTAATGGAATACAGTTTTCCCCAGCATTTTCACATATGGAACAGTAATGGGTTACTGAGTAAGACTGAATAGAGTGTACTGTATATAAGGTTTTTATTAGAAAAAGTGCCCCTGAAGGGTACATATGTTGAAAAATCATGACAATATATTCTTAAAGGAACAGTTCAGTGTGAAAATAAAAACTGGGTAAATAGATAGGCTGTTCAAAATAAAAAATGTTTCTAATAAAGTTAATGTATAAAGGCTGGAGTGACTGGATGTCTCACATAACAGCCAGAACACTACTTCCTGCTTTTCAGCTCTATAACTCTGAGTTAGTCAGTGACTTGAAGGGGGGCCACATGGTACATATCAGTTCAGTGAGATTGCAATTGATCCTTAGCATTCAGCTCTGAAGCAACATATATGACCCATGTGCCCCCCCCCCCTCAAGTCGCTGATTGGTTACTGTCTGGTAACCAGTTAGTGTAAACCAAGAAAGCTGAAAAGCAGGAAGTAGTGTTCTGGCTGTTATGTTACACATCTAGTCACTCCAGCCTTTATACATTACATTTTTGGCTAACTTACTATATTAGATATATTTTTTATTTGCACAGCCTATCTATTTAACGAGTTTTTATTTTTACACTGAACAATTCCTTTAAACCTACCTTACAATGAAATTGAAATTACTAAACAATGTTTAATAAAAAGCAAGCACTTGTAATTGTAAAATGAGTTAGACTGGACCTCTGCATTTCTGTAATTGCAGATGTCTGGGCAATTTCTCAAATTTTCTCATAAACAAGTAGTAGGGACCAAGAAAAAACACTCATAGACAATAATGGATAGTAATAAAAATGTTGCGTGGTTTAAAAAACTTGTGATTTAAAAAATGTTGAGTGGTTTCAAAAGTTTTTAGCCATTGACGTCAATGCGTTTGGTGACTTTCTTGCCATTTCACAATTTTTTGTCAAAATGGATCTGAATCGCCCATCACTAATCAGTACAAGATTAAAATATCAGGTAACATAACACTACAGGTACTTTTATTGACATCTTGGTGAATCACAGGTCTTCCAGTTCTCCTAACAATTAATCCATAGTCATTTTAAATTAGTCTTCCCAAAGGGAAAAATTACCCTCTGCCTATGTACAAAATAAAGCAGTAATCTTGCACTTTTTGAACATACTACCCAATCAAATATGGCAGTAGTAACAGATAATCCTGCAATCCTGATGGATTAAGGACTATTGCCCTGATGGAAAACTTCTGTTGGTTGGCAAGTATCTGGCATAAAACACTTAAAAATCATAGTATAACGGGGCGTGGCCTAGCACTACATGGAGTGAGACGCGTTCCACGAGAGCTCCAGACCTGGGCCCCAGTAAAGCAGCAAAAAAGCAGAGTAAAACTACTGCGAATTCATTCAGAAACCAGAGTCATACTTCGACAAGCAAAGATGGGGAAAAGCCAAAAGAAAAAAGGTTCTCCAACTAAATTAACAGCCTTCTACACAGCGAAAGGCAAAGAGAAGTAGGCTTGCGGAGAAGATCCCAAGATGGCCGAGAGAGGGATTTTTCGCTCCCAGAATTCCCAGCATCCTCTATTTAGAATTCAGGACAGAACAGCGCATCTCAAAAATAAAATGGAAGAGATAGTGGGATCACATAACGACGTAATACATCTTACATCGGCCCTGGATGAAGTCTCGGCATTAAAACAAAAACTGGAAGATATAGAGGATAGATCCCGTTGCAACAACATAAGACTAAAGGGAATCCCAGAGTCAGTAGTTGCCAAAGATTTAACTGCGTATGTACAAACGTTCGTCACAATGATCCTCCCGGAGGCACCGGAATCAACATTGGTCTCGGATAGAGTGCACAGCGACTGCACCGTGAGATGTTATCATAAGGATACACTTCTGACATGTTAAAGACCAGCTACTTCGTGAACATCGCTCCGCACAGACCCTGCCGAAGATCTGATCTCTCTACAGCAACAATACAGAGGAGAAAGGAGTTGGCACAAATCACAACAGCACTATGGGAGAACAAAATCATATACAAATGGGGGTTCCCCACAAAAATTGATCATCACAAGAAACGGATCCACAACAGTTCTCTTGAAACTGGAGGAAGGCTGACAAATATTAACAGCTTGGGGCATTTTGATGGAGCCTAAAAACTTCACTAAAGAAATGACACAGAATGGATGATCCAAAGAGCTACCACGAGACATTCTCCATGAAACAGGACAGGCTAAGTATACTTTTTTTGCAAACATACTAAATATGCAGTGACTATCACTGGGAAAGATAGGCCCCGGATCAGAGTTTCTCTGGGATGCTTTATTTGTACATCTCCCCCCACAAGAACTGTGAGCCTGTTTAATAAAACATACTAGCAACCTATATATATATATATACTAGTGACGTTAATACAGCCAGACCCCATATATTTGGGATTGATGATTAAACGGATGTTTCCCATATAATGTAAATAGTTGGAACCAGGTCCGGACTGAGAATTAAAATAGGCCCTGGCATTTCAGGTACACAGAGGACCAGTCAGCCCACATAGAGGCCCAAACAGCCCCCACCAGCCCACTAAATACTGACTTTCTATGGGACCTTATAGCAGCACCTCTGGCATTTGCCAGAACCCACAGATTGCCAGTCCGGGCCTGGTTGGAACATAGCCATGAGCTATTTTAACCCCCTTGAGTGTGCGGTCTAACAAAAATGGATCTCTGTCTCTATTTTTCAATAAGATGCATTGATACTGCTATGTAGTTGAAAAAAGTTTACCCTGAGGATCTCGTCCACGGCCAACAGCAACAAGCTAGCCTATAAGATGGTGTTTAAATGTATATCTATTAATGCTAAGGGCTTTAACTCCCCTTTCAAAAGATCCAAGGTGCTACATGAGGCCTATAGTATGGGTACAGGAAACGCACTTCAATCACAATTCCCAACCCACCTTTGGTAATAAACAATATCAAATGGAATATACAGCATCGGCCTTGGAAAAGAAAAGAGGAGTTGCCATAATATTTAGCAACCGCATAGGCTTTGAGCTTGAGGACCAATGGTGAGATCCGCAAGGTAGATACCTGATTGTAATGGGAAAGATCAGAGGTGGTTACTATACTTTTGCCAATTTATATGCCCCAAACACAGGACAAATTTATCTCAAAGGTATTTCAGAAACTGGATTTGTTAAAGAAAGGCACTTCCATTATAGCAGGAGACTATAACCTAGTTCAAAACCCGGAGCTAGATTTTCAACGGGGTGACCGTAAGAAAACAAAAACAAGAGGTAACAATTCAAACACCCCATTATCTTAACTTATAGCAACACATTCCTACTATGATCCATGGAGAGTAAACTTTCTGAAACAGCTGGACTTCACATTCTTCTCCCATGTACACCTAATGTATTCTAGAATAGACTTTTTCTAGTAGATCAAAATACTTTACAAAATATTACTGAAGTAAACATTGGGCCCATAACATGGTCTGATCATGCCCCAATCACTTGATTATGAAATCCCAGAAACCAAAAACATTTCAGTAGGGATGCACCGAATCCAGGATTCGGTTCGGGATTCGGCCAGGATTCGGCCTTTTTCAGCAGGATTCGGATTCGGCCGAATCCTTCTGCCCGGCCGAACCGAATCCGAATCCTAATTTGCATATGCAAATTAGGGGTGGGGAGGGCAATCACGTGACTTTTTGTCACAAAACAAGGAAGTAAAAAAAAAATTCCCCTTCCAACCCCTAATTTGCATATGCAAATTAGGATTCGGATTCGGTTCGGTATTCGGCCAAATCTTTCACGAAGGATTCGGGGGTTCGGCCGAATCCAAAATAGTGGATTCGGTGCATCCCTACATTTCAGACCTGGCGCCTTAATGAGGTAATGCTAACTCAACAACAGAAAAAGGCACAGATACAAAACGCAATTTCCAATTTTTTTTTAAATTAACATAGCCTCACAAACTTCCCCCTTTACTAACTGGCAGGCTCATAAAGCTACTATCAGAGGAAAATGTATCCAGAAGGCCTCTATGCATAAAAAAAAACAACATTTTAGGAAAACAACTCTTGAGCAACAGCTAATAAAGCTACAAACAGAAAATAAAATTACTCCCACAAGAAAAATCACTAAACAGATAACAGTAATAAAAGAGGAACTATACCTCATGGATTTGCAAAAAATGGAACTTGGCCTTAGGAAACTGAAAATAAGACACTATTACAAGAGCAATAAAATAGGGGAACTACAAGCAAAGCAAATTAAAAATATAAGAATCAGAACACAAATACAAACCCTACTTGATGAACAAAACAAATTATTGCACAATCCAAAACAGATAGCTGATTGTTTTGCTAGGTTTTACCAAAAACTATATAACCTGAATAAAGACTTTAATAACCCACAACCTACCACTAAAGGCATTGAGGTTTCCTACGACAAGCTAAGTGACCAAAATTAACAGAAACCCAGAAAGCGAGAATGAATATGTAGAACACAGAAACAGAAATTGAAAAAGCCATAAAACAACACAAAGCAGGTCCCGATATATTAAAAAACTTTCTCGGAACTACTGATTCCACAACTAGTACAAATATTTAACCACGCTGTAGAGCCACAGCAATTTCCAAGAGAGATACTGGAAGCACACATCTCTCTAATCCACAAAGAGGGAAAATACTCTAAGCAGTGTGCCCATTTCCCTGCTAAATGTTGATGTGAAGCTTTATGCAAGTGTCCTAGTCACTAGACTTCAGGAGGCACCAGACTCACTCCAGGGATGCCCCTATGCTCCCTTAAGCCTTTAATTTAATAATGGAAACCATGGCACAAACTATAAGAGGCATGCAAGAGATTCAGGGAATGGAAGTTGGTCATCAAAGAGTACACAAAATTGGGTTGTATGCTGATGGACATGTTTGGAAAGGTGTCATACTACAAAGTAAACTTAGGCAAGACTCAAGCCATGAGTATTAATATACCAAACAATCTGCAACAAAAACTACAATATACATATAACTTTTACTGGACACAGCCCCAGCTGAAATACTAGTTATAAAGACTTGGAAAATAAGTATGGTTTTGTGGTTTGGCAGCATGGCGTTTGTTAAAATGATGGTTCTACCAATAGTTTTATATACATTAAGAACAGTACCGATATTGGTCCCATAGGCCTATTTTCAGGATATCCAAAAAAATAATCACTGATTCATTTGGGAACATAAGAAGCCTAGGATAGCACAACATCTTATGACCCAGTCCAGTAACAAAGGAGGTCTTGCAATCCCGGACTTTGAACGATATTACAAGGCCAATATCCTAGCACGAACTTGTGCCTGGCATTTACCTGTACAAAATAAAAGTTGGATAGAACTGGAGCAAGAATGTGTTGCACCTCAGTCACACAAATTCTATGGTCACAAAAACTAGGAACGGCTGCAAAGGGAATATATATGGACACAGTTAAAGGAAAACTATACATCCCCAAACAATGTAGGTCTCTATAAAAAGATATTGCATTAAACAGCCCTGCTTCATGTAAATAAACAATTTTCACAATAATATACTTTTCTAGTAGTATGTGCCAATGGGTAATCATAAATAGAAAATTGGCATTTTAAAAAATAAGGAGAGCCCCCTGGGATCATAAGATTCATTGTGCACATAAACATACCAAACAAACTATACTTGTTAGGTCACATGAGCCAATTAACAGACAGAGTTGTGTATTTTGCTTCAACACTTCTTCCTGTTACAGTTAGAGTTGTAGTATTTCTGGTATGTAAAAGGACAATATTTACTTAGGTATATATACCAGTTTGGTAAGATTCTTTAATAAGTCAATTAATATGATATAAACTATCTGTTGCTTAAGTATTCATGTTGGGGGTATAGTTTTCCTTTAAAGCTGGATTACAAATCTGGGTGAGATGCTCAGACCCACAGGGTGAAATGCCGTTTCCATCATTTAACACGCCAATAAGAATGCTGGAACTCCATACCGAAATCAACCTAAAGGCATGGGTCAATAAAGGCATAACCACACTTAAATCCCTATATGACGGTAAGCAGTTGAAAGCCTTCGAACAACTACAAGGTGAATATGACATACACAAATCAGATTTTTATAAGTATCTACAAATTAGACACTTGGTAACAAAATTCCTGAATCCTTGCAACAGAGATAGGACAACATTGGAGATTTTGTGGAACAAAAACCCGGCAGCACCCAAAGGTATTGCAATATGCTACAATCTGATATTTGAAAATATGCAACAGGGAAACTTCCCAGCAATACTACATTGGGAGAAAGATTTTCAGCAAACATTTCCAACGAAAGACTGGTGGAGAGCCATCAAAAAAGTGATATCTTACACCCGCTGTGCAGTCCACTTAGAAAACTACTATAAAATTCTACATAGATGGTAGTACACCGTAGAAAAGCTTGCTCGGATATACCCAGGAACCTCTATGTTATGTTGGAGAGACTGCAACAGTACAGGATCCATACTACATATCTAGTAGAGCTGTAAGAAAGTATGCAAGTTCTTGACTATGGTCTACCAAATTATTACGAAGGTACTAAATATAACCCTACCAAGATCTCCAGCTGTGGCCCTTTCGTGGTATATTCCCAAACATAGGAGACAAAATGATGGAAATAATCCTGACACATATCTTTATAGCAGCAAGGCGGTTAATAGCCAGATCCTGGAAACAGAAAGAAGCCCCATCATATCAACAATTACTATCAGAAATCAATTCTAATATACAATTCGAGAAAGCAGCACTAAGAGCCACAAACCATCCACTTAATGAAAACCAAAAATGGAAACAATGGTCCCAGTTCCATGAGCATAGGAGCCATAAATAACAAAACAAAAGTAAGGGAAAATGCATCCAAATATATGTAGACCACACTCTACCACCAAAGTTGGATTTAAGTTTGACCAAGTTTATCCTGGTTTTTGCCCTGATTTCCTACTAAGTTACGCAATTCCCCCTCCCCCTTCCCCCCCCCTACAGCTTGGCACCGACATTTGTGTAATTAGGGGAAATATAATACGTGTATATGTTATAATGTGTTATGCATATGAGTGGTAATGCAAAGGAAATTATATGCTGTACAATGTAATGAAGATTATACAATGTCATTGAAAACTATGTGATGTTAATAAGTGAATTTGTCAATAAAGCTAAGCTTTGAGTGAAAAGAATTATACTAAGTTGGTCTTTTCCTCTTTTTGAGCACAGGTACGAAGACATCGCAGTATCCATGAGGTAGATATATCAGACCTGGAAGCAGCTTTGCGTTCCCAAGAACCCCAGAGTGCTTATGAATCCCCTCAAAACGAGATTGCCCGGCTACGCAAGATGAAGGTGGAGCCGCAAGCATACAGTGTAGATATCACCAGAGAGGTAATTCTTTTATCTTCCAGTATATGAGCTTGTATCTTGTTACCCCAATTCTCTTTCTTTTTTTCGACAGAATTTAAGTCAGAAATGATATTTATGTAATTTAATTGTAACATTCTGTATACAGTTGCTTAAACCAGAAATGCTCTATTTGATGGGGCTTATTTACTAATTAATCAGCAGTAAACTTTGATCAGGATTCTTGCATGTAGAATAATAGAAGTAAATCTTTGCATGGTTGATGTGGTTTACTGCACTGTTTTATTGTCCTGGTTTTACTAATGAGTCAAATTTTGTAACCAGGTCTTGAATACATATTTACCCCTCAAAATTTCTTCTTAGATTTTTTAGAGCTGCATATTTTCTTTAAATCAGGCTGATGCGCACCTACCAAGGAAAATAACCAAAACATTTTTTAATTTAGGTGCTTAGATATTGAGTCATAATTTCACGTTATATATTTATTTCCCTCTGTGTTTCAGCTTCCTGCCCCAGACAAGGTGCCAATCCCAGAATGTTAAGTTTTTTTCTGTTACCATGAGTTAATATTGTATGTTTAGTTGGACGTTCCATTTGCTCTATGTTTCTTAAAACATTGATTCTTCCAGTTTCTCACTCTATGTACAGTACAAACACCATGGGGAAAATTTACTAAAGGGAGAATTTTTCGCCAGCGAAGGCTCTGCCATACTTCACGCTACTTCACCAGACGTAAATTATCACTTTGCTAATTCACTAGAATGCAAAGTTGTCTTAATAGCCGAACGCTGGTGAAAGTTTTTCTAGCGTTAATTCGTCAGCGCAAGCATTTCATAGTGAACTTTCGCTAGCATTAATTTCTGCCTATCTAAACTTTGTTAGTACTCTTACGCTTAGGTCAAATTGAATAGAGCAGGTACATATACAGTAGGTCATATAGACTTCTTTGTAAGAAATGTTGATGCAAATGCTTGAAGTGGCCACTTATTATTACAGATGTCCAAGGAAGTATAATAAAGACAAAATAGATCCTCTAATGCCCTAGACATGAGCCCACCCAAAAAACAAATGTGGCATGCCCTTCAAATTGGTAAAAAAAATCCTGCTTTAAAATATGAAAAAACACCAGCGTGTTTTAGAACTTTTATGACTTTTCGGCATACAGGATATTATGTCACTGACATAAGATTGGGGAGGATATAGCTTCATCTTATCAGTTCGCCAGGCCTAAGGTGGCAAAGGAAACTCTAGTGAAAGAGATAACATTCTGTAAAATTTGCACTTTAGTGAATTTGTGGATTTGTTCGCCTGAACGAAAATTTGTCTGGTGATAGGGCGCGAAACTATGCTAGAGACTGTTTCTTTCACTACAAATTGTCCTCTCTGCCTGTTTGTAAATTGGCGATATGCCTGCGGATGTGGTTTCTGGAGAATTTTCGCTAGCGACCGCCACTTTGCCCTTAAGTAAATCTGCCCCCGTATGTATCACACAGTGCATGCCTCACTTCCTGTAGGTACCATTACGACTTACAGTATATACCATGAACTACATGTTTCATGTGGTGTCACACACTGCACGTCTGTCTCCGTGTCTCAGCTTTCAACCCCAGAGAAAGTGTTGATCCCGGAGCGTTATGTAGAATTGGAACCAGAAGGCCCACTGAGCCCAGAGGAAATGCAGGAAAAGAGGAGGAAGGTGGAAAGAATCAAGACGCTGATAGCTAAATCCAGGTTAGTTAACTTTTAAAACATCTTTGGGTAAAATTGTAAAAAAGAATCTTCAGTCTTCTGCCCTCAGTCTTCTGCCCTCAGTCTTCTGCCCTCAGTCTTCCGCCCTCAGTCTTCCGCCCTCAGTCTTCCGCCCTCAGTCTTCCGCCCTCAGTCTTGAGCCCTCAGTCTGCAGCCCTCAGTCTGCAGCCCTCAGCCTTCAGCCGAATGTTGGCTGAAAAGAGAAATCTGAAGCCTGAGGGCTGAAGGTGGAAGCCTGAGGGCTGAAGGTGGAAGGCTGAAGGTGGAAGCCTGAGGGCTGAAGGTGGAAGCCTGAGGGCTGAAGGTGGAAGCCTGAGGGCTGAAGGTGGAAGCCTGAGGGCTGAAGGTGGAAGCCTGAGGGCTGAAGGTGGAAGCCTGAGGGCTGAAGGTGGAAGCCTGAGGGCTGAAGGTGGAAGCCTGAGGGCTGAAGATGGAAGCCTGAAGGCGGAAGATGGAAGACTGAGGGGTGAAGGCTGAGGGCGGATTTAGTATGACTGACGGCTGAGAAGGGAGGATACAGGACGAAGGTGTGAGTGCAGATTTGGACGATGAGTGATGGTAAAAGCTCTTGATGCGCCATTCAGAAGGCATAGGACATCGCAGGAAGGACGGGTATTTAGCCGCAGGATGTCCTAAAACGCATTAGTGGAGCTCAAAGTCCTCGAAACAATTAGCATGCCACTATAGGCAATAAAGGAACAGTAACTACAAAAAAATTTAAATTTACTATTGCCTTGCACTGGTAGAGATTTTGGGGCCAATTCACTAAAGGGTGAATTTTCGTCTGTGAAAGCTTTGCCACACTTCACCAAACGTAAATTCGCTACCACTACGCTAATTCACTAAAATGCTAAGTTGTGCCTCGGCAGCGGAGCGCTGGCGAAGATTCGCTAGTGTAAATTTTCAGTGTGAGCAATTCATAGCAAACTTTCGCTAACGTTCATTTCTGCCTAGAGAAACTTTGTTAATACGCTTAGGTCAATTTGAATAGGGTGGGTACATATAGGTCATATATATGTCTTTATTAGTAATGTTGGTGAAATTGTTTGAAGTGGCCACTTATTAAAAATGTTCAAGGAAGCAAAATATAGACAAAAGAGATCCTCTAGATGTCCTAGACATAAACCCACCCTAAAACAAATGTGGCATGCTGCTCAAATGGTTTATAAAATTTTTAAAAACAAACATTTTTAACAGTCACAACTTTTAAATACAATCCCATTTTAAAATATGAAAAAACCCTAGGTTTCTATATCATTTTTCGGCATACAGGATATGATGTCACTGACTTCATTAAGATTGAGGAAGATGTAGCTTCATCTTATCAGTTCACCAGGTCTAAGCTGGCACAGGAAACTCTGGCGAAAGGGGTAATGTAATGAAAAATTCGCACTTTAGTGAATTTGCAGAGTAACAATCATTCGCCATTCACCATGTCTCTATGGATTGATTTCTGGTGATTTTTGCACTTTTTTCATTTTGGGGTTCCTACAGGCCACATTCTTTGGTAAATCTATGCATATTGGCATAGAACGTTTGCATAGATTTTCAAGTCCTTATTTAGGAGTGCTATGGGTTGGTAATTTTGGCATATATCTGGAGCTTTCCCTGGCTTTGGGATTGTTACTATCCGTGTAGTCAGGAATTCAGGTTTAACCGTGCCTGTGTCCATAATGTTATTGAAAAGACGGGTTAAATGTGGCAACAATAATTATAGTATAGGTTGGTAAACCCGTCTTCTCCCTGAGATTTATTGGTCGTAAGCTTTGTTATCATTAATTCTTTTTCTTCCTGTGTGATTTATGTATTTAGGTTATCTAGCTGCTGAGGTTTAGGGTGAGGAAGTTGTATTTCCTCTAGATACTGGTGTATCATTACAACCGTAGGTTGGGGTTTCAGAGGGTTCTTTTCGCAGGTTATATAATTTGGAATAATAAGATGCAAAATGGTCCACTATCTGTTTGGGTCATTTAGTTTAGCAGTAGGAGTTGAAATATAGGCTATTCTTGCATTAGCTTGTTTCTGGTTTAGTTGGGCATCTAAAAGCTTATTGGCCTTATTTCCTTTTGTATAGTAGAATTGCTTTAATAAATATATTGCGTTTTGGCGTAAGGGATTTCATTGAGTTTGGCTCTAATCTCTGTTATTTCTTGTATCATTTTAGGGCTTGGTTGCGTTAAATGTTTCTAATGTTCAAATTTTTGTTCTAGTTGTGTATGTTGTAAATCAACTTTTTTGTAAAGACTTTTGGCTAAAGAGATTAGTTCACCTCAAATGACTGCTTTATGTGCAAACCAGAGAGTTTGGAGCTCGATTATGGGTGATTGATTTTCCTGGAAATATTGTTTGATTTTTATCTGTCAATGATTGTTTAGTCGCTGGTTCTAATATAAGAGATTCATTGAGTCTGCATATTCCTAATCCCTGTTTATTAAGTGATGGCCAAAGTTCTACACATACTGGGGCATGGTCTTACCATGTTCTAAGGCCGATCCAAGATTTGGAAATGGGCTGTGGTCTGGGGATCTGCCAAAATTAGATCTATTCTTGTGTATCACGGAGTATCATTTCTGGGGGTAAATTCTTTCTCTCATGGATTTTTTGCCCTCCATACATCTATTAAGGCATGGAGATGCAGAATATCTCTAAAATGTCTGTTTAGTGGGTTGCTTGGGGAGGTTTAGAGGCTGTCCTAGTGTTGAAATCCCCAGCTATACAGTTAGGTCCATAAATATTTGGACAGACAACTTTTTTCTAATTTTGGTTCTGTGCATTACAACAATGCATTTTAAATGAAACAACTCAGATGCAGTTGAACTGCAGACTTTCAGCTTTAATTCAGTGGGTTGAACACAAAGATTACATAAAAATGTTTTTTAACACAATCACTTTATTTCAGGGGCTCAAAAGTAATTGGACAAATTACTTCAAAAAAAAGTTCATTTCTAATACTTGGTTGAAAACTCTTTGCTGGCAATGACAGTCTGAAGTCTGGAACTCAAACCCATAATCACCACATTCTGGGTTTCCTCCTTTTTAATGCTCTGCCATGTCTTTACTGCAGCGGCTTTCAGTTGCTGTTTGTGGGCGTTTTCTTTCCAAAGTTTAGTCTTCAACAAGTGAAATGCATGCTCAATTGGGTCCACATTAGGTGACTAACTTGGTCATTCAAGAATATTCCACTTCTTTGCTTTAATAAACTCTTGGGTTGCTTTAGCTGTATGTTTTGGGTCATTGTGCAGCTGTATTTTGAAGTTTGACTGCATTTAGCTGGATTTGACAGTGGGGGTCATTTATCAACACTGGGCAAATTTGCCGATGGGCAGTAACCCATGGCAACCAATCAAATTGCTGCATTCATTATTCTACTTGCAGCTGGCTTTAAAAAGCTAATCACTGATTGGTTGCTATAAGTAACTGCCCATGGGCAAATTTGCCCAGTGTTGATAAATGAGCCCCAGTATGTCTCTGAACACCTCAGTATTCATTTGGCTGCTTCTGTCCTATGTCACATCATGGATAAATACTAGTGTCCCAGTGCCACTGGCAGCCATGCGTTGCTGAGTTCACCAGTGCTTTCTTTCTTTCTCAGAATGTGCCAAACTGTACATTTTGCCCTACTCCTAATAACTGTATATTAATAATAGTGAAATACGTATTACCTAGGGTACATTGCATTAAATGTATTTGTGTATGCGATCAATAATAAATTCTCAGGCATGTTCGTCTGGCATTATTACTCTTAGCAGTTCTAAGACGTATGGCTCAAGTTCTGTGGGTTGAACTGTTTTGAAATACCACGCAATCGCAAATTTGTGATTTTTCTCGTAGTGAATCCAGTTAATCTTTTCTCGTATTGAATCCAGTTCATCTTGTACTATGGTGCAGTTGTCTGAAAGATCCCTGGTTGCCTCTGCAAATTCCCCCATTTTTTCCTCCATATTCGCCATGCATTCGCCAATGTCTTGTATTTCTCGCCTGAGGTTTGTTGCCAGCTGGCGAATGTTGCCCTGGAGCGTTGTTTTTAGCTCTGTTAACATTTCTCTTAATTGCTGGGCTATTCTAGGATCTGTGTAGAGGGCATATCTATAGGGAGTGGTGAAGGTTCGCACTGCTGCTGATCCAAGATGGCGGAGGGAGAAGCCTGTGCTAGCAGCCAAGACTACAGTCATAGAAAAAAAATTTTGGGAACCCCTCTCAGCCTGCATAATATATATATATATATTTTTTTTTAACATATGTTTTTATTTAATTTTCATAGCAATATAAAATCTGGAAGGAGTTTGGAGGCACACAAAATAAATTCTTAACAAGTACTAATAGTAAGCAAATTATAGCTTCAACTCAACTGTCTCTAATAGAATAGTGATCTGTAAAGCAATATATCCCGCAACCAAAACATATCACTGTTGATTATACACAACTTGTAGATAACATCCTATTTATTTGATGTCTCCTGGGGGGTGATCGCAGACTCTGCTCCTGTAGTCGGTGAAGATTTTGGATGTATTAGTCTGTTTCTTGTACTATGTTGTTGTTGGATAGTTATTCCGTACCATACCATGAGGTGTGTCTGAATGCATAAACCGTGAGATGTCTGATATGGGTAGGGATTGAGGATATGTAGCTCATCCAGGTTGAAAATAACTTACTCTCTCATCTCAGGGGGACACAGGAACTGGAGGGTTAACTTCACCTTCCGGGAGGAAAGGACACTAAAAACAAGAACTTTGACAGCCCTCCCAGGGGCCGGCCCGCCTATCCCAGCAGGCTACACCCCCACCAGGAGGCTGTGACACACCAGTTTTTTTAGTGTCCTCATGGGAGGAGGACACTCTCCCCTCAGGGGAGATTTTTATTTATTTATTTATTTTTTTATTATTATTATTCATTTATTATTAATTATTATTTATTTATTTTCCTTTTTAGGTTCCCCGGGCAGGAATTCCGGTTCAGTCCCGGTTGATACAGGGCATTTTTTGCTGGGGCAGGAGCTACTGCTCTGTTCCCTGAGCCCTTGCGCACCTTGAGACAGGAGCTGCGGCTCAGTTCTCCTGGTTGGGGGGCCAGCGGCTGGATCCCGCTCTTCCGCACCCCCAGCCCAGTAGTGGCTCTCCACTTTGGCGCCGAGGAGCGGCAGGTTCCCTTCCTCACAGAGGCCTTTTTCGGCATTCGCGCCGTTCACCGGTGACGTCATTGAGCATGCGCGCGCACTTCCTTTCTCCTTCGCGCCGTTTTCCCTCTTGATGGGCGCAGTCTTGCAGCGCTCCTCCCGGTTCACCCGTCTGCCACAGGCTCTCCAGACCGCACAGGGCTCCATCCTCCTACACAGGCACTGGCAGGCTAACTTCCTCTTCCAGAGGCAGAGTCCTTACAGGCACAGGTTTTTTTTGTTTTTTTTTCAGCGTTTCAGGCTGCATCTCACAGGGACGGCTGACACCCCTTCAGGCCTGTATCTTTCTTTACCTATATAGACCCTTGGGCTACCTTTTTCTATCTATATATATATATCTAGCTTATATATATATATATATATATATATATATATATATATATATTCATCTTCGCCGAGTCCTCGGCAGAGGATGGCCAAATTTCAGACAGGGACTCTGACGAGGATTCCCATCGGGAACCAGAGATTCCCCCAGCTATCTCAGACATAGACAGCTTGATTGAGTCTGTTCTTGAGACTCTTAACGTGTCTCCACCTGTCTCAACCATCAGGGAGGGACTCGCAGCAGGGGAGCCATGCTGGAGGCCTCGCGCATTCTCACCTGGGCGGAGAAGTACGTACCGGCCATTTCCGCAGTCCACATTCCAGGAGTGGAATGGCCTCCAGGACCAATGCAAAGACTCCGCGATTCATGTCTCGGTCAAGGGATCCAAGGGCCATAGGGGTAGACGCGCTCACGGCTCCATGGCCGTTCCGCTTCGTTTACGTCTTCCCCTACCTCTCCTTCCCAGGATACTGAAGAGGATCAAGCGAGAAGGGGTCAGGACCATGCTAGTGGCACCATACTGGCCCAGAAGGGCCTGGTTTGCAGATCTCATCAATCTCGCAGAGACAGAGCCCATCCATCTTCCAAATCGACAGGATCTTCTAAGCCAGGGTCCAGTATTCCACCCGAATATTCATCTGTTCCATTTGACGGCCTGGCTCTTGAGACCTTAGTCCTCAAACGGCAGGGGTTTGATGACCGAGTGATAGTGACCATGATTGCTGCCAGAAAACCTTCCTCCTCTCGTATCTATTACAGAACATGGAGGACTTACATCGCTTGGTGTACCGCTCACTCTTTTCCCCCGCAACGCTACAGTACGGCCCGCATACTCGGATTCCTGCAGCAGGGCCTCAACAAAGGCCTTCGCCTTGCCTCCCTCAAGTCTCAGATCTCTGCCTTGTCCGTACTTTTCCAGCTCAACATTGCACTGAAATCTCCCGTTCGGACCTTCCTGCCCCTCCCATTCGGGCACCTGTACCCGGTTGGGACCTCAACCTAGTCCTGTCGGCTCTACAGAGTGCTCCGTTCGAGCCCCTCGCTCAGGCCTCCGATGTCCTTCTTACCTGGAAGACCGTGTTCCTCCTCGCTATCACGTCTGCCAGACGAGTATCCGAGCTAGCAGCACTTTCCTGCCGTTCGCCTTTCTTGATTTTTCACCAGGACAAGGCTGTGCTCCGGCCCATACCCACTTTCCTGCCAAAGGTAGTATCGGCCTTCCACCTCAACCAGGACATCGTGGTTCCATCCTTCTGTCCACACCCTAAGTGTTCTAACGAAACTGCACTGCATTCCCTGGACGTGGTCCGTGCTCTCAAATATTATGTTCACAGATCCGAATCCTTTCGCAGGTGTGATGCTCTCCTCGTCATTCCTACTGGTCCACGGAAGGGTCTGAAAGCTTCCAAGACCACCCTTGCCAGATGGATACGATCCATGATTCACCGGACCTACCAGATCGCCGGTAGACCTTCTCCTCTGAGGGTCACGGCCCACTCAACCAGATCACTGGCGGCTTCCTGGGCAGCACGGAACATGGCGCCTGTGGAGCAGATCTGCAAGGCTGCCACATGGTCTTCCATCCATACCTTCACCCGCTTCTACCAGGTTCATGTTGCCTCCTTCTCTGAGGCTGTTTTCGGTAGGAAGGTACTGCACGCTGCTGTGCAATCTTCAGCTTGATCTACCCACCCTTCTGGGGACTGCTCTTGAACGTCCCTCCAGTGCCTGTGTCCCCCTGAGATGAGAGAGTAAGATGGATTTTTGTCTTACCTGTAAAATCCTTTTCTCTCTTCATCGAAAGGGGGACACAGGCACGCCCATCCCTTACGATCTCAAGCTTGGCCGCGGAAGGTTCCTTAGACAGCTTCTGTCTAGATCCAGCATCACCTCCTGGTGGGGCTCCCAAGCCCTGGTGATTTTAGCTCCTCGTTGCGTGGACATCCGTCAAGTTAGCCCAAGGTTCTTCCTTGGTCAGTTCTAGTTAATTCCTCAGTTATCTTTTACACTTTTAACGTTCTGGGGTGTGATAGCCTCCTGTGGGGGTGTAGCCTGCTGGGATAGGCGGGCCGGCCCCTGGGAGGGCTGTCAAAGTTCTTGTTTTTAGTGTCCTTTCCTCCCGGAAGGTGAAGTTAACCCTCCAGTGCCTGTGTCCCCCTTTCGATGAAGAGAGAAATGGATTTTACAGGTAAGACAAAAATCCATCTTTTCTGTGTATTGTTCTTTATTTGTGGTAGTTTCTAACCAGTGGAATTTCCGTTTAACTAATGAGAGTGGAGGTGTGGGGGGGGGGGAGCCAGTGGTGAAGGATAGTTTTCCTGGTTGCTGCCATTAGTCTTTCTACTAAATGTCTCAGAGCATGTAGTAAGTCTTAATTGTGTGGGGGGTGGGGGTATTCCAAAGAGTGCCCACGATAAAGTAAAGGAACCTGTCTGTTGTGATAAAGATTTCCAATATTCCTGAACATCTCCTCATAGTTGTTGAATACAGGGGCAGAGCCAAAGACAGTGTACAAGGTCAGCTCGGGGCTGGTGACATTTTAGACAATTGTCTTTGTTTAAAGTACCTATATGATGTCGTCTGAGTGGTGTAAGATATGAGTGGTGTAATATCTGTAATGACATTTCCTGATATTTGCTGGCAGACAATGTTTGCGTGGTTCTTGTATGATATTGAAGTATTTGAGAAGCGTCTGTCTGCGGAATAACCGAAGTCCATTTAGTTAAAAAAGTATCTGTTGTTTCTATTTGTAATGTGGTCCGAATTGTACAATATATCTGAGATGGGGTTTTATATGTGTTGCTGTTGGACCACAATGTATTTATTGGGTTAGCTTTGTCTACCTGGGAAAGTCGTTGAATATATATGTAACTGCTCAATACTGATTACTGGCAACACCAAATTGGTTGGATTATCTTTGTAAGCCTTGAACTTCATAGGCAGGTGTGTCCAATCAAGAGAAAAGGTATTTAAGGTGGCCAATTGCAAGTTGTGCTTCTGTTTGACTCTCCTCTGAAGAGTGACAGCATGGGATCAAAGCAACTCTCAAAAGATCTGAAAAAGATTGTTCAGTATCATGGTTTAGGGGAAGGCTACAAAAAGCTATCTCAGAGGTTTAAAACTGTCTGTTTCAATTGTAAGGAATGTAATCAGGAAATGGAAGGCAACAGGCACAGTTCTGGCATATGCGGAGGATTGTGACAATGGTTACAGACAACCCAAAGATCACCTCCAAAGACCTGCAAGAACATCTTGCTGTGGATGGAGAATCTGTACATTGTTCTACAATTCAGCACAATTTGCACAAAGAATATCTGTATGGCAGGGTGATGAGAAAGAAGCCCTTTCTGCCACAGTCATTTTGGAACAAAGTGCCTTGGACTGATGAGACAGAAATTGAGTTATTTGGGGCTGTGTGGCTAGTTCAGGGACAGGGGCCCTTCGAGATTCAAATTAATTTAACCCAATCTCAACGAATTCTTCAGGATAATGTTCAAGCATCCATCACAAAGTTGAAGGGATTGGATATTCCAACAAGACAATGACCCTAAACACACATCGAAATCTACAAAGGCATTTATGCAGAGGGAGAAGTACAATATTCTGGAATGGCCGTCACAGTCCCCCGACTTGAATATTATTGAAAATCTATGGGATGGTTTCAAGCAGGCTGACCATGCTTAGCAGCCTTTAAATTTAACTGAACTGGAGAGATTTTGTATGGGCAAATGGTCAAAAATACCGCCATCTAAGTCAAAGGCTATAGGTGTCTAGGAGGTGTCTAGAGGCTGTTACATTTGCAAAAGGAGGCTCAACTACAGATGAAGCCACTTCGATTTGTGTGTTAAATGTGTCATGACCCGCGATTAATTGAAGAAACTGTGTTATCCAAAGTCATCTTAACTCATTTAATGTATTTAACCTTTACATTAACATACCAAAGCACCATTGTTCATAATGGTGAATGCTATAATTAGATGAGATGCTGTGACACAATTTTCTGTGTTATGTGGGATAACTGGGATATCTGGGTTTATTTATTCTGTGTCAAACACACAAACAAAAGTGGCTGCATCTGTATTGATGTAATATCTTTGTTGGGATGCCCAAATTTATGAACCTGTCTAATTTTGTTATGATGCATATTTTTTGTTGATCCAATAAACGTGGTCTCTGCTGAAATACTACTGTTTCCATAAGGCATGTTATATATTATAAGGAAGTTGCTATTTTGAAAGCTCAGCCAATGATAAAAAAAACTCCAAAGAATTAAGAGGGGTTCCTGAACTTTTTCATATGACTGTATCTAGGAGGAAGTTTCATCTTTTAAAAGTGGAGAAGCTTTTTTAAGGAACAGTAAAATTTCAGAAATTAAAATATAATGTACTGTTGTGCTGCACTGAATACAACTGGTGTGTTTGCTTCAGAAACTCTACTACAGTTTATATAATCAGCTGCTGTGTAGCCATGGGGGCAGCCATTCAAAGCTGAAAAAGGGGGAAAGGCACAGGATACACAGCAAATAACCAATAAGCTCTGTAGTAGTACAATGAGATTCTTCACAACATATCTGTTATCTACTGTGTTTGAACGGCTGCCAATGGCACACTCGTTTTACCAGTGCAGCACACCAGTACATTATATTGTCATTCCTTTAAACCACTTTCACTTTTTAGTGTTACTATTACTTTAAAGGGTGGAAAAGGAAGGAACCTTTATTCCTCACCTCAGGGCAAAAGCAGAGGGGAAAAGAGTGGTCCATGGAGCATGATCACCCATAGTGCCTTAGACAACAGCAGACCCGTTTACTTGTCTGCGATTTTGTGCAGCGTGTCGGATCGCGGTGGAATCGACCGTGTAGTCATGCCCTAAAGGGGGGACCTCTTGTCTTTATGGTGTAAAAATAGATCGCTTGATATCTGTCTATAATGTCTGTAATGTATTTGAAAACAGTACAGATCCATTTGGCTACACATACCTGTACACCTCCCCACCTTAGGGTAGAACTACACAAGCGCTTTTGTAGGATGGTGTCGGGTCTACAAAATGCATCCTACAAAAATGAGATGTGTAAACTACATGTAAAATTTTCCATCCGACATGACATGACTGTCGGATGTGAATGCTGCGTCTTCATCCGACAAGATAAAAACGGATGGTGTCTGAAAGACTTTTTTTCTTCATTGAAATATATTGACTGTCAGGGGTAATCCATCCGACTTATCTGATCCTACTTTACATTCTAGCCTACTGGCATCAGATTTTGTAGCATCCTACAAAAGCTTGTGCTGTTGCGTGGTGTTGTGCGGCGTAGTGTGGTGTTGCATGGAGGATCAGCTAAATCTGACCCACAAAATCTGATGAAAAATGCTTGTGTAGTTCTACCCTCAGGGTAGGACTACATGGACATTTTTGGCTTGATCCGACACTCTGCAACAACACGCATGTGGCAAAAATAAGGTAAGTGAATGTATTGTCGGATGAAGTCGCAGGGTTGATCTGACGCGACACGACTGTCGGATGAGGACGCAGCGTGCAGTTATTTTTGTTGCATGCAATTTGTTGCAGCGCGTCGGATCGCGCCAAAAAAGTCCGTGTAGTCCAGAAATGTAACTAGAGGGGGGCGGGCCCTGGCGCAGGACGCGCAACACCAGGCCCGCTCGCACCCCCTGCTCCCCCGGTAGTTCCGCCACTGGTGTAGTCCTACCCTTAAAAGTAGGAACACTATCTATAAGAGAATGTTTGAAATGTGATTGGTGACTGGCTTCCCGTGAACAATTAAGGGGGGAAAACATATTTTTTTATGAGAAGAAAAACTAAAATGCTGCTTTAAGCCAGAATAAAAAAGTCCTCAATCTCAAACCTGCCGATGGTAAAAAAAAAAGGGATGGCAGTTTGGTTAAAGTGTTTTTTTTTTTTTTAAAACATTTTAGTAAATAAAATAAATTAAAATAATAATATATGTTTGGCAGCCATAGACTGGTCCAGGCTGAGATTCCCTGGCATAAAAAGGCCCATATAGCCCCTCAATAGCCCAAAACATAAGAAATGTCTATAGCATCCTTCAGCAGCCATCTGGCATTTGCCATAATCTTAACGTGTGTTCGAAATCTTAGCCACATAGGCAAGTACCCAAGGGCACCCCAGGGACTAACCAGTTCATCCAGGAAATGACTACGTAAGTAACAATGTTACATGTTATATTCTAGAGCCACAATTGCTAAAAGGCCATTGGTGCTTGCTGCTTAGTACTACATTAAAGGACTAAGGCACTTGTTTTTCAAATTCAGTTAATAGTGTTAATTCAATTAATTATGGCACAGGTATGGATTAGTTATCTGGAAACCTGGTACCCAGAAAGCTCTGAATTACAGAAAGGCCGTCTCCCATAGACTCCATTTTATTCAAATAATCCAATTTTTTTCTCTGTAAAAATAATACATCAAACTCGGGTGAATAGGATTGACCCGAAAACGTGAATCAAATGAAAATTGATCCTTTGACATCTTTCCATGACTTAAACAGCGATTCAGCAGGTTTTAGTTGGCGATTGGTCGAATGTGAGTTCTTAAAGGGCCAGTGTATAATAAATCTCGAATCAAATTTTTTGAAAAACTCGAATTTGAATAAATCCCTAGTTGAATTTGACAGTAAAAGAACTCAAAAATTTGAATTTAGAATTTAGAGTTTTAAATTCAAGATAAATGCACCCCTTAATGTATGAAGGTTCAAATTATGGAAAGATCTGTTATCCAAAAACCCAGGTCCAGAGTGTTCTGGGTAACAGGTCCCATACCTGTATTCTGTAGAAAGAGTGGATTTTTTTATGTTTCCACTGGATTGACTAGAAGCTTTATATACATTTCTTGACTCAAGGACTGAATCTAATGGACATTGTATCAGTGTTGTGATAAGATCTGTCTGTTTAGTTAGAATAGTGACAGTAACCGTTATCATTATACTCCTTCTACAGAAACAAATACCTGTAAAAAAAAAACTCTAATCTGTCCTTTATTTAGTTTACAGAATGTAATCCCACTAAGTGACTTGGAGCTAGAAGTACCCCCTGACCCTGAGTCCCAGCTCCACGAGCAGGAGAAACGAATAGAGTTATCATGTACGCTGGCTGCAGAAGCTTCACGTCGTGGTCGCCTTCTCTCTGGTAAGATAAAGTCTGACAACTAATGAAAATCTCCTCCATGTGCTTTATTACATTAAAGCAGCATTTTCCTCTAGCACTGTTGCTAATCTGAATCCAAAAATTACTTTTTTAGTTTTTTTTTCTGCACACTGAGTATGTAGTTTTTCTCTGCCCTAATTTGCATATGGGAATTGGCGTTCAAATTCCATTCAGGATTTCTCTGAATCCTTAACGAAAGATTCAGGATTCAGCCAAATCCCAAAATAGTGGATTCAATGCATTCCTAATGGTTAACCTCAAACTAGTCAGTGGCTGACTCAGGATATGGTTCATAAATGTGAACAAGGCGCAAGGGCCAGATGGAATATGCCCTCGGGTACTAAGAGAGCTTAGTTCAGTTTCAGGCCTCTATTTCTGATTTTTTCAGACTCTGTTATCTGGTATGGTATTTATGGATTGGAGGAAAGCTGATGTCATTCCAATATTTAAAAAAGGGATTACAATCTCAGCCTGGCAATTATAGACCAGTAAGATTGACATCTGTGGTGGGCAAATTATTTGAAGGCTTCTTAAGGCATCACATTCAAAATGTTGTCCTGGTGAATGTCATTATGAACAGTAATCAGCATGGCTTTATGAAGGATAGGAAAAGTTCCTCCAAAAAATCAATCAAAAATAATTAAAAATACAAAAATATTTATTAGGACATAATGGATGGATGCCTCCATCCATGGTGTCCTAATAAATATTTTGTCTGTTTGTCTATTCTGTCTGTAGAATTGTAACTGTAGAATTCAGAAGGAAGGATGGACAGGAGCTCCGGCGCCTGCATCTTGCTTACTGTGCTCTGATCCGCAAGTGAAGTGTAAGCCCCTGTAAAACCACATGTTGATTGGATGGGTGACGTTTGAACATCCCCTCCAGTTTATCTAATCCCAAGCGGCTTTACCGGGGCTAACATTTCACTTGCGAATCTAAACACAGAAAGTTGAAGATACAGGCACCTGTGCTCCCTGGCTGAAGTAAGTGCAGTATTTTTTGTTTTTGTTTTTTTTATAACTTGAAGGGGCCCTGGCCACCAAAATTTGTTGAGTAGGCCTCTAATGTTTTAGCACTTTTGTTTTGTGTGATCTTTGTACTGATGGGGGGAAGAGGAGCCTAGAACATTTTTTGTGACTTTCCTATATTTCTTAAAAGCTCTAAAATATGAGATGTATTAAGTATAAAAACCACAAAAAACTTTTGCCAAGTAAAAGTTGTAGAGGTCCTATAAAAGTCAATGGGAGCTGTATTGATCTTATTGGTCCACTTTTAATCAACTTGGACTTTTAGACATTTTAGGATTTCTTTTTTTTTTTAGTCAGCATTTTTTTTTTCTTACTTTTTATTTTCGGGTCGTGTGATACATTCCATGACATTCGTGGTTTTAGTGAGTTTAGTCATGGTTTCAAAAACCTCTAAAACCACTAAAATGAGAGTGTTGATAAATAAGCCTCAGTTTGTGTTTCTTGTAATAAGAGGATGTGTGAATTTTACTTTTATAGGTAATTGAATACTATGTCTGCTTTATCTTGTCATTTAAGCCCCTAACATTCCAAGACACAAACTTAACTGTACTTATTATAGTGACTAAAATTTGACCTGCACTGACCCTAACCTGATTTGGCAACACCTGCAACCAACTCTAATTTGGCATGCTCATCTGTGACATCATAGATGGGGGCAGGGCATGTCATCACAAATATATAAAAAAAGCACGCACGGAGATGGAAGTGTAGTAGTAGGTTGTGGGTGAGATGGAAGAAGGCGAAAGTTCAGCCTTAACGCGTCCATGGCCGAACCCACCTGACCCACAGGTCCTGCAGACTTTGGCCCGGCCCCCACGTCACCAATTGAAGAGTCTTTGGCATGTAAATACAACATATTTATTTAATCAAATGCACAGTCCAACATTTTGGCCACTACAGTGTGACACTTCTCAAGGACCTGTTATCCACATACTATGAAATATGAAAATCCATCTCCATCATCCAAATAAGCTAAAAGAAAATGTCCTATTATCAACGAGAAAATTAACAAATAGAACACATTTCTCGTTAGTAGCTATGTTGCCATGGCAACATGTGCAGCAGAGCCAATACTACATTTCCCAGATGTCTCCATGAGTTCAAACTTGTGTTAAGTACCATGCTTGCATTTAATGACCTACTAACACAGAGCTAAATTAGTGTCGTATACCTAGACCATTACCATAAAGTAGAACAACAAGGGTATTTAGTATATGTCAGAAGTATAAGTGAACTAAGGTAAATATCAGCATTGTTGATTGCCCCAGTCACATGGAACTGAGTGGATAAATGGGAAAATATGCTCACAAGGATAACATGCTGATTTCCCAGCATATGATAACCTGGAGATATTTGAAGTATGAGACTCCATTTGAGGTAAACCTTAAGTGGTGGAATTAGCATTATGGGAGTCTTATACTCCCAATTTCTCCAGGTTATCTGGAATAACTCCAAAAGAGAATCAGTTGACATCCAACTAGCGGAGATGGCATGCAGCATCCACAAAAGAGAGGTTATAAAGAGTATGGAGATATGCGACTTATAACAGTCATAACAAACAACTGCTCAAAGGAGATGTGTTCACTATTTTGATACTCTGTACCCAAGGGACCTCATTGAACTGCTTTTGTATATTATTTATTTAGGACTTACTTGGACTGTGGGTTTGTGGACTGTGGGATTGTGGACTGTGCTTATGTAAATTAGCCCTGTGTATGTCCTTAAGCCCTAATGATCTATGTTGCTATTGGTTGCCTCTGCAATATTAATATTTCCATCTGATAAACGAATCCTACTAATTAAATAACCAGACTAAATACCAAAAGTTGTGGACAAATAAGAGGGACCAGAAGTCACAGAATTATTAAACATTTAGTATAGCCCCCTCCACCAAATGTGTACCAGTTGACATCTCATGCAATTTTTTAAGACCATCCACCAAGTTTTCCGTGGTTTCTCTCATTTTACCTTATGGAGGACAATCACAGCCTGCTAGAATGGGCATAGCCCCCGCCTCCTGGCACTTTTTCTGTCCTGCCGCGTTCCACCATCAAATAAGAGGGGACTCCTAAACCTAAAATTGTGTTGTTTTCAAAACAGGTCCATGCAAGTTGCCTAAATGCATTGATTGATAGGGTGCACATTGCTGATCAGTTACATAATGCCTGTACTATATTTGCCATCCAAAAAAACAACCTCTATTACTCAGCTACTTACCATATGTTGTAGCTTGAAACCTGCTGCTATGGAATAGTTTTTTGTTTGTTTGTTTTTTTTTTAAAGCCTCCACTACGCTATCGACTTGTGCAAGCCATTCCTGAGCACACCGTTTATCCTAGAAATATGCCCCAAAACAAAAGCAGTATTCAGCTCTTGGTTGGATTGTGCTGGCTGAGACCACACAGTGGCGGAACTACCGGGGGAGCAGGGGTGCTAGCGGGCCAGTGCCCGCACCCACTCAGGGCCCCCCGGCAGCCCGTGCGTCACTGACAAATGCGGCCGTACGGAGGGGGCGGGGCCTGGCTGCGCATCACGCACCAGGGCCCGCCCCCCTCTAGTGACGCTACTGAGACCACATTTTAACCATTTAAATCCGCTAGAAACTTGTCCTATATGTACCTTAGCTGCCTTTGTTACTAATATTTTTGGTAAGGCCAATTTGCTTTGCCAGCCAACTGGTCTATTCCTTAAATAGGCTAGTTAAATAGGCAAAATTCCCCTGCCTTAAATATTCTCCCCATGGGCATCACACTGCCAGCAAAATTAAGGATGCCCTGGGGTTCCTACAACTCATATGCCCCTAATTAGAGACCTAAACTTTTCAACCTTTTGGTGGTAGCCTACATACCCAGCTTCTGTGTCAATTTATGTTCAAAGAAAAGACAATGTTTTTGGTTCTACTGCTTCTCAGCAGCATAAAGCTTCCAGGTGACAAAATAACTCTTATGCGCCATTGGCCCTTTTTGACTCACTACTAGAGAGTTAAGTAGTTGACTATGCTGCTGTAGCCTGAATTAACTTCCAAACACCAGTGAAGAAAAGGGCTACAACATTCACAAAATGCACAATATATTGTACAAACTATGGTTTAATATGTGTTCAACTAATAACTACCCTGAAAGTAACAACCTGTGAATTTGAAGCTATATAGGTGTGAAGGCAGCAATAAAAAAAAGCTTGATCAGGTGATATTGAATAATATTGAACTGCACATTGACATATCTGTCCTTAGGGTATGATAAGTGCCGTACCGCTCCATGCACCGCTCATTTTTTATATCAAAATGATGCCTTGAAAATCCCAAATAAGAACAGTGCTTGGGAAAACTAGAAAAAAATGACATGGTCATAGATGACCAAAGTAGTGCCTACTCCACAACACTCTCTAGCATATCATCGTTTACAGTCCTTTATTCATAAAGTACATTTAGCACATATCTTTCCTTGTATGATGCTCACACAAACCACAATCCTCTGCATTCCACATGCTGCTTTCTGCACCAAACTGGTTATGGTTGGTTCCCCTTTTCCAAGAAGTTTCACCCTGAAACTCAAAGTTTACTTACTTTATTGCAGGCTAAATGAATAGCACACCATTTTACAGAGGAAAAGTTCCTTTTGGAAGTCATTTTTACTTAACTTGGAATTATTGTATGCTGACTTTAAGAATGTATTTAATATAATTAGTTATTTAGTTTATTTCAGTCCCCTTTCACAGTTTCTTATAAAAACACAAACACTCTTTCCTTCTCTACCTTTTCTATCCCCATCAACCCATTGCACCCTTAATCTTTCCATATCTATTTTGCTAGAGCTCATAACCTCTTTACCTTCAAAAATGTTCCTTAATCTCCATATTTGGACTATGCATAGCATACAATATGCCTAGTAAATGGGTCATACACATTATACACATACTTGACCATATTGACATACTGTTCCAGTTTTTAGTACAAATAACAACTCCATAAACCTTATAAAGGAATGATGTATCATTCCATCCTTTTTAGCCTTCTCTTTATTTTGTTTTCTTCTATAAGCCTTCTTGTCTCAAATATGTATACAACTTCCTTGACAACCCCCACACTCTACCACTACTGACACACATCAGCCAACACTCCCCTCCCACTGTGGCACCGGTGGCCCCTTCCAACTCTGCATTGAGCACTGGTAGACCGTAAACCTGCAGTTGGAAGGATCCTTAAAGGGATACTGTCATGGGAAAAAACTTTTTTTTCAAAATGAATCTGTTAATAGTGCTGCTCCAGCAGAATTCTGCACTGAAATCCATTTCTCAAAAGAGCAAACAGATTTTTTTATATTCAATTTTGAAATCTGACATGGGGCTAGACATATTGTCAATTTCCCAGCTGCCCCGAGTCATGTGACTTGTGCTCTGATAAACTTCAATCACTCTTTACTGCTGTATTGCAAGTTGGAGTGATATCACCCCCTTCCTTTTCCCCGCCCAGCAGCCAAACAAAAGAAAGAACAATGGGAAGGTAACCAGATAGCTCCCTAACACAAGATAACAGCTGCTTGGTAGATCTAAGAACACTCAGTAGTAAAAACCCATGTCCCACTGAGACACATTCAGTTACATTGAGAAGGAAAAACAGCAGCCTGCCAGAAAGCATTTCTCTCCTAAAGTGCAGGCACAAGTCACATGACCAGGAGCAGCTGGGAAATTGACAAAATGTCCGATGCGTTTTGAAAAAAACATGTTTTCTGATGACAGGATCCCTTTAAAATAAAGAAGTTAATTGGCAGTTTTTGTGGAAGTTATATAAATTAAATACATTTTACAATGCGGCTGGGCAACCATTTGGACACAGATTTCACTTGGCCTGGGACAACAGTAAGATGGTAGCTTTGTTATTCCTAATAACACAATCACTATTCACCCAATTTAGATGTAGATACCCTTACATTAAAGCTCACAGTCTGCACTTTAAGCCCACTTTTTGCTCCAATATTTTTTGGTTAAAAAAACTACAATAACATTTTATGACTATATTTACAAAAGAGTGAGTACTAATCATAAATCAAAGACATGCTATTATTAGTAAGGTGCAATATTCCAGGTTAGCTACTGTACTAAAGAATTACTACTAGTTTATAAGAACAGCTGTGGAATGTGTGTCACGCTTAGCCTTTTAAAAATAACTTTTATATTCAGCTATAGCCTATGCTCAGCATTGCAATTCAATGAGTCTTTCATGAAAAAGCAATCCTTATTTTCATCCCTGCATCAACAGCATTGTGTTGTGGTCCTGCAGCGGTTTAGGTACCTGCGGGTTACCCACAACAAAAGCAGGCATCCTGCGGAATGAGGGGAGGGTTTTCAGGTGCAGGTATACCCGCGTGTCGGGTTGCGGGTCTAATCTAAATGTCTTATCTTATGTAATATTGTCTATATTTTACTCCTTTTAAAGTTTTGCGAAACTTGTTTCTGTCCACACTTTTGATGTCACGTCCAGGTTTGCAGCACAATCACTTCCTGTTTGATGGTGGTTGGTGGGTGGCAGGTCGGGTTGCGAATAAGGCAGTTGCAGGTCTGTGTCGGGTCACGGATCAAAGTGGCTAAATATGCGGGTTGCCGTTCGGGTCGAGTTAACCATTCTTTGATAGAGCAAATGTTAAGGATCGCTGTCTTTCTGCACGACCCACTGTCTCTTGAGATTTGGTTCACAGACAGATGTCTTGACATTTTCTTTTAGATTTCCCTGGGATAGTTCAGAATTCATTGTTACATCAATGATGGCAAGTTGTCCAGGCCCAGATCCAGCAGCACAGGCCAAAACCAGAACCCGCTAAGCACCATGTTTCACAGAAGGGATAAGGAACTTATGCTGGAATGCAATGTTTTCTTGCTCCAAATGTAATGCTCCTCATTTAAAGGAACAGTTCAGAGTGAAAATAAAAACTGGGTAAATAGATAGGCTGTGCAAAATAAAAAATGTTTCTAATATACCGTATATACCCGCGTATAAGCCGAGTTTTTCAGCATCCAAAATGTGCTGAAAAAGTCTACCTCGGCTTATACGCGGGTCAGCGGTACCCGACCCGATTAGCTGAGATTGCAGTCACTTTTAATCATTCCTATACCAACAGTTCACTTGGGGAGAGACTGCAATATCCCACAATGCCCTCTGTTGGTTATATGAAAGATTAACAGTGACTGCAATATCACACAGCGCCCTCTGTTGGTTGTATGAAAGAATAACAGGGACTGCAATATCACACAGCGCCATCTGTTGGTTGTATGAAAGAATAACAGTGACTGCAATATCACACAGCGCCATCTGTTGGTTGTATGAAAGAATAACAGGGACTGCAATATCACACAGTGCCATCTGTTGGTTGTATAAAAGAATAACCGGGACTGCAATATCACACAGCGCCCTCTGTTGGTTATATGAAAGATTAACAGTGACTGCAATATCACACAGCGCCATCTGTTGGTTGTATGAAAGAATAACAGGGACTGCAATATCACAGAGTGCCATTTGTTGGTTGTATGAAAGAATAACAGAGACTGCAATATCACACAGCACCATCTGTTGGTTGTATGAAAGAATAACAGGGACTGCAATATCACACAGTGCCATCTGTTGGTTGTATAAAAGAATAACCGGGACTGCAATATCACACAGCGCCCTCTGTTGGTTATATGAAAGATTAACAATGACTGCAATATCACACAGCGCCATCTGTTGGTTGTATGAAAGAATAAGTGACTGCAATATCACACAGCGCCCTCTGTTGGTTATACAAAAGATTAACAGTGATGGCAATATCAAACAGCACCCTCTGCACATGGTAGTGGGACAGTGGGACAATGCACACAGTAATCCGTTTGGCAATTCTCTGTCACCATCAGCTTTGCAAAGAAGTCCGGTTGATCGCTGGGGGGGTCGCTTTGGCAGAATGTGCGCTGCTGGGAGACAGGGCTGTAGTTGTGTCTAGGCTTATACGCGAGTCAATAAGTTTTCCCAGTTTTTGTAGGTAAAATTAGGTACCTCGGCTTATACACGGGTCGGCTTATACACGAGTATATACGGTAGTTAGTTAGCCAAACATGTAATATATAAAGGCTGGAGTGAACAGATGTCTAATAAAACAGCCAGAATCCAACTTCCTGCTTTTCAGCTCTATAACTCCGAGCTAGTCAGCGACTTGAAGGGGGGCCACATGGTACATTTCTGTTCAGTGAGTCTCTGATTGGTTACTGCCTGGTAACCAGTCAGTGTAAACCAAGAGAGCTGAAAAGCAGGAAGTAGTGTTCTGACTGACATGTTATACATCAAATCACTCCAGCCTTTATATATTACATTTTTGGCTAACTAACAATATTAGAATCATTTTTTATTTTGCACAGCCTATCTATTTATCCAGTTTTTATTTTTACACTGAACAATTCCTTTAAGCAACAAATTTCTATTTTGGCTTCATCCACAAAACATTCTTCCAGTATTTTTCTGGTTTGTCCACGTGTTTTTTACAATCTGTAGATGGTCAGCAATATTTTGGGGGGAGAGCAGTGGCTTTCTCCTTTCTTCCTGATTTTCAGCTCTATAACTCTGAGCTAGCCAGCGACTTGAAGGGGGGCCACATGGGACATATCGGTTCAGTGAGTTTGCAATTGATCCTCAGCATTCAGCTCAGATTCAAAAGCAACAGATATGATCCATGTGCCCCCCCCTCAAGTCTCTGATTGGTTACTGCCTGGTAACCAGTCAGTGTAAAGAAAGAGAGCTGAAAAGCAGGAAGTAGTGTCCTGGCTATTATGTTACACATCCAGTCACTCCAGCATTTGTACATTACATTTTTGGCTAACTAACTATATAAGAAACATTTTTTATTTTGGACATCCTATCTTTTTACCCAATTTTTATTTTTATACTGAACAATTCCTTTAAGGACTGGAGCCCAAAACCGCACCACATACTTCAGATGAGGCCTTACCAGTGACCTATAAAGAGGCAAAATTATGTTTTCATGCCGTTTTTATGCAAGATAGCATTTATTTCCTTTAGTGGCCACAGAATGACAGTGCCCGGAATTAGTTTTTTAAAAATTACTTTGCTGCCCAATTTTCCAATTTAGTCAAATCACACTGCAAAGTCACAGCATCCTGCATGAAACTTGTAGTTCTGTACAATTTAGTATCATCTGCAAAAATAGAAACTGTACTTTCAATGCCCACCTCCAGGTCATTTATAAACAAGTTGAAAAGCAAGGGACCAAGTACATAGCCCTGCGGTACTCCACTAACAACACTGGTCCAATTAGAAAATGTTCTGTTTAACACCACTTTTTATGATCTATCCTTCAGCCAGTTCTCTATCCAGGTACAAATAATATGTTCCAAGCATCATTTAATTGTATTTATAGACTTGAGACTATTAAGAAGGAAACCTTCATTAATTGGTTCCTCATTTGTGTAAACAGATGAAAAATAACAGTTCAGAATCTCTGCTCTTTTTCTGTTCTCATCGACCAACTGACCCCACTCTGATCCCATCCCATCTTGCTTGCGTTTTTTTACTTTTTACATTTAAAAAATAATTGTGAATTCTGTTTACTGCTTGCTGCAATACCCTTTTCCATCTCAATTTTAGCTTGGCTTTTTTTTTGCATGATTTATTAGCCTCCTTGTACTTGATAAACATTTCAGCTGTTCCAGTTTAAGCCTTATAAGCACACCTTCTCTTACCCACCTCAACACCAACACCTATATTGAACCACAATGATTTTGTTTTGCAACAATGTTCCTTGCTTACAATGGGAATATACTGATATGTATATTTATTAAGCAGCATTTTAGAAACATCCCATTTTTGTTCTGTTTAACCCAGTGAAAAGGTTTTCCCACTTAATATGTTGCAGGGTTGCCCATATACTGTGGACGTTTGAAAGTCTAAAATGTAGTGTTCTAGCTACTCCCTTATAGAGTTGTTTCTGCAACAGAATCCCAATGGAGACCATGTTATGATCACTATTCCCTGAATGCTCACCCACGCAAATGAGTCCAAACTCTTTAGAGATAGTCTTGTTACCTTTTTCAGCTTTATGGTCATCAACGCTCTTTTGAGGTCCTCAGACACCTACTTTTTTTTTTTGAGCCATGATACACATCTACAAATGTCGTGTATATGTGATCACAACACACAATCAGGTGTGAGTTAGAGACAAGGTTATCCCATTGACTGAAAACACCAGTCTGTGATTTCACCTTCAGATTATATGATAATCCTAAAGATTCAATTTTGCCACACGCAGATATGTTATTGGATCATTTTAATTAATTAATTTTAATAAATATATGACCGATTCTAATTTTTGTTTCATTTGTTTAACTAGGTTGTCTTCATCTACTTTTAGGATTTGTTTGAAAATCAGATGATATTTAAGTCACATTCATATAAAAATATTGAGAATTTTTAAGGGGTCACACACTTTCAAGCACCATTGTATGTGGTAGTAACATTAGAATTGCAATGCTACTAATGCCACAAAGTGTTTGAAAAAATAACTACAACTCACAAGCACAGCTAATAAATACTTTTGGTAAATGATGCCCTAAGGACAAATTCAGTTTGGAACACAATGTGAATAATGCATCCTTGTCAGCAATTTGAATTGTATCCCTAGGGAAAAGTACCTACTTGTGTAAAAACACTTCTCATTGCTTCTATAAAGTGCATCCTGGTCCATCTATACAAGTGGGAATGGTATCTTGCCCAGACCTAATACAATGTATCTGACTCATCGATACCAGTGATGGAAGTGTAGCTGTGATCTCAGAGTAACTAACTGGCCTGTCAGTTCCCCTGCTAGTAAACTCCCATTGTGAGCAGATTATACTGTGAGTGTACTGAGGCTGGTGCACACTCTTGGTTTACTCACAGAACTAATTCCATGCAAAGAGACATCAATCATAATCTGCTCACAGCAGAAACTATGAAAGTAGTCAGTTAAACACTGAAATACGTGGTTTTGGAAAAGCATAAAAACTGTATATGTCAGATTAATAGCATACTTACATATTTTTTAGAATATTTATATCAGCCAGGGTGCACAGATAGAAATTACTAGCAAATATGTTATAAATGTACAGCACAGGCAGCCATATCACGCAGTACCCCCCTCCTTTTCCCCAGTCCCACTGTGACTCCTCCATTTACTCCAGTTAGAGACCAGGGGCATTCTCAGATCCTTACTTACTAAACTTTAATAAAATGGACCTGGTGCAGAGGACAAGCAAATTTAGCACTGGTTGTTAGTAAATTGGATGTGCAGAACACCCTGGTAAAGTAAAGCTGCCAACAGATTAAGTCGGCAGTTTATTGGGCAGTGTATAGGACCTTCCGACGGGCTTCCTTAATCAATATCTGGCCGACATTTGCGCAGGTTTAAAAATCCACTCGGATCGAGGACTGCATCAGTTCATTGATATGGTCCTTGATCTGACCACCTGCATTCTCCTCATTGTGATCCGATTGTTGGGCCCTAGCGGATTTCAGTATGTATGGCCACCATAATCCAAGTAGCAACTCCATTAGTTACATTGAGTTGAATAGGAGAAACAGTAGCCTATCTGAAAGCAGTTCCATTGTAAATTGCTGGCTCTTTTTGAAAGCACATGACCAGGCAAAATGAGCTGAGATGGCTGCCTATACACCTATATTACAACTTAAAAAAATACATATATTGGTTCAAAAATAAAATAATAAATGGTAGAAATAATTACTTGCAATGTACACAGCATGATCTATTTATATAGACTATACTATAATAATCATAATAGAATCTCTTTAAGTTGAACAGGGTGACATACTGCCATTGAAATTTTTAATCCAGCCCAGCAGTTCCTATGATATAGTCTGCAGAAACTGAGTTCATTACCTCTAACCTATACATTTTAAAACAGTTAATATTATATCTGTCAGTGTAAGTGGAGTAACTACCAAACAACAAACCCCACGACCCCATAGGAGGATGGACAGAGGGACCCAGACGACAAGGCCTTTTGTATGGTAGTCTCATTTCATGTTGCTGCCTGCTGCAAGAAGTGGGCAGGAGTATTTTTCTGAGGGTGGGCCTCAAGCCCTCTGAAGGTTTATGAGGAGGGCCTGAACTGTTTATGTTATGCCACTATCTATAGCTCATTACTTATGAAAAAGTAAATGGTGTCTTTCTGTAAAAGACTTACATACTCTAATACACTCATTGCATGAAACAATAAGACATCTGGCTCCAAAGTTTCCTAAATATCAGAAATACAACTAACATGACAATTTAATTACCAAGACCTTAAAATGTAATGTAAGTTTAAAAAGGCGAACAAACCAAATAGCAAATGTATGACTAGGTATTCTCTGATTCAAATTTGTTTTCATCTTATTCTGATTGCTGTTTGGGTTATAGGATAAGATGCTTTTGCTTTTGTCTCCATATTATATATCCATATGTAAACACAAACACAAAAAAAAGCAAAATCTCCTATTCACACTGCATCATCTCATTATCATTTTGTGTTTCTAGCTTTGTGTGCCACCCCAAGTCCCCCTTCGTCACCCAAGTCCCCAGTTCCTCAGATCCTCCCCATCTCTCCTGAGCACTCAGCCATGATGGGAAGCAGCAGCAGCAGTGACAGCGCTGGGGAATACGGGGCGAACATCATGTGTGTCTGAGCCACAGTGTAAGATGTTATTTTCCATTCAAACTCCCTAGTTGTCCATAATATCAAAAATAATGTGCAAATTGTGTAAAACTCAGCTCTGCAGATGACATCAAAGTATGAGATTGAACCTTTCCTGCAGTATTAGCATAAAAACATACGCAATACAAAGTTCTATGCCTATGGTTGCCACCTTTAAACAAAATTACCCCGAGGTATAGGGGAAGTAAACCACAGGGATGTTGACATAATGCTATGGTGTGGGAGGGATTTTTGGTTGTAACTGGGCATTCAAGGGCAAAACCATTGCAAGTACATTGCAGTAGAACTTTTAATACTGGCCTTGGTAGCTATGGTGTTACTGGATAAGCAAGTGATTACTGACCTGATGACTACACTAGCTGAGCCAAACTTGATCAGAAAGGTTATGCTAAATTATGGCAATAAGTGAGGTACATTGAATTTAAAATCTTGGTCAAATCATAGTCATTAATGCCTTTCAGGCTAACCATCATTTTTCATATAGTGTGAACTCTCCATTATACATTCAATTTTCTAATAATATAAATAAATCATATGCTGCAAATTACAACATAAAACGTAAACATCTGACTGAAGGCAGGTTGATCTATGATCATTTTACCTTTTTTTTTTTCATCTTAGCTTTTATAACTATACTTCAGTTTATAACTATACTAACAATCTGAATAACTTGCGTTTATGCTCTGACTGTTTTAGTATAGTTTTCCTATGTCTATAGTTTTCTTATGTTTTAGTATAGTTTTCTTCTGTATCTCAGAGTGATTGAATACAAAATTCTGTTTATTTTTTTTTTTTTTTGCAGCCAGAAATGTTGAAAAACTGCACAAATCCTAGTTCAGCATAAATGCTTCAGCTGTTTCAACATTGCCAGGAGGGCTCACCTCTTCCATTGAACACATACATCACCATTTAAGGAGACAAGCAGTAAAACTGAGAAATTGCAATGAAGGATGAAGATAAGTGCATCACGGTGGAAGCCAGACAGTGTTAGTCTGACTTATTTAAAGCGCTGCATTTGCAACTAAGTGGAGAGAAGCTGCAGAACCATTGTGTTTGATGATTACTAAAATATTGCATGACCCAAACTGCGGAATTTGCCTATGGCTGGAAAGCCAGGACAATTTTATTTTCTCACTGAACAGTAGATTTGAAATTTCTTTTTATGAGACAATCATTTCTTGCTGTTTATCGAGAGACTCATCAAAGTAGTACTATAGTCTCTTTCACTAGAGAGCTATCACCAAATCATTATCTTTTTCCTGCATTATTTGTCTTATATAATAGTGTATCACTTGTCAGTAGGTGTCTCCTCTTGGGCAAGCAGGCAAAAATTTGGTTCTGGGCAGATTTGGTTCTGGGCTGATATTCTGACATGTGTATTGTTCTGTTTTTATAAGAACAATACCTACCTAATCCAAATATATATTTCTCACTAAAAAATATATAAATGTGTACACATATATATATATATATATGTGTGCGTGTGTGTAAATACAGGTATAGCATCAGTTATTTGTAATGTTTGGGGCCTAGGGTTTTCCAGATACAGTCTACACTCAGGTTGGGGGGGGGGGGGTAACAGTAGTTTTTTTTTTAATTGCCCACTGCCAGCGCTAGGACACCCGCACTCGTAGGGAGCACCCAGTCGAGTGGCAATGTTGGGGCACACTAATCAATGCCACAACTTGCTCATGTGCATGGCCATGTTGGGCAGAGTGCAAGTGCATAATAAGCTTCTGACATCACTTGCATGATGAGCAAGTTGCAGCATTCACTCATTATGTGCATGACTGTGCCCAAACATGGCCGCTCAAACCGGGAGCTCCCTCCCGGTGCGGGTGTCCAAACCCTGGGGCCCATATTAAAAAAAAAACTACTGTGGCCCGCAACTGGAGTGTAGGCTTTATTAGCCCGCATCTTTGGTGGGGGAAAATAATTTTGGGCAACAGGTGTCCTTTACATCTACTAAAAATAATTTAAATAAATCCAATCGGATGGTTTTGCCACCAATATGAATACATGTAGTACAATGTACAAAGGATTGTTTTATTATTACAGAAAAAACAAAATAATTAAAAAAAATTATTTGCTTTAAATAAATGAGATGTATAGGAGATGGCCCTTCTGTAATTTGTAGCTTTCTGGATAACGGGTCTCTGAGTAAAGAATACCAAACCTAATAATATATATATTTCTTTATATTTTACTTCATAAAAAAAAAATATTTATTGTGTGTATATAACTTGGGGAAACGCTATTCATTAAGGAAAGATATTTTATCCTAGTACACTGTACTATGTTTTAAGGGGATAGTTAATCATTTTAATATGTTACAGAATATTCTTTTCTCTGTATCTTTTGTATCTACCTTTATTTTTAATGTTCATTTAATAGTTTTAATTATTTTCCCATCCTATTTCAGGTCACTGATCCTTAATTGAAAATCCCATTGCTCTGTGAGGCTTCTCTTTTTTCAGACCCTGTTTTCATCTTCTAGTCATTTGCTTAAACCTCTAGCTGGTTATAAGGGTGAATTGGACCCTAGCAACCAGACTGAAATACTCCTGAACAAAAAGCTAAACAGGAATGACAACAAAAAGAATGACAACTATTTAGAAATTGTCTAAGATTATCAATGTCTACATTATACTTAATTACTTTCAAGTTGATTTACCCGTTGTGCTAAAGACCTTTGAATTTTTTGGCCCTGGGGGTCCCTATAAGGTGGGGGAAGTCAAATAGTGATCTTGCATACATACATCAATCCAAATCATATGTATTTTCCTATAAATAAAGCGGGCACTATTTCCTTCTGTGTGTTACTCTGCAGTGGCATATACACTTATAGTTCATTTTAATCAAGATAAAACACTATATATGTCACACCTTTGGAGATGGTTAAGACATACGTTTATTATGTACCTATAAAACCTTTCAATAAAAAAATTAATACATCTTGAATCAATACCAGACCAAAAGTTTTTTCTTTCAATAAGCTTATTTCTTTCACAAAATTCTGCTACAAAACCTTAAAGGAAAACTATAACCCCAAAATGAACACTTAAGCAACAGATAGTTCATATCATATTAAGTGGCATATTAAAGAATCTTACCAAACTGGAATATATATTTAAGTAAATATTGCCTCTTTTACATCTCTTGCCTTGAGCCACCATTTCGTGATGGTCTGTGTGCTGTCTCAGAGATCACCTGACCAGAAATACTTCAACTCTAACTGTAACAGGAAAAAGTGTTGAAGCAAAAGACACAACTCTGTCTGTTAATTGGCTCATGTGACCTAACATGTATGGTTTGTTGGTATGTTTGTGAGTACAGTGAATCCTACGATCCCAGGGGGCGGCCCTTATTTTTTAAAATGGTAATTTTCTATTTATGATTTCCCAATGGCACATACTACTAGAACAGTATATTATTATGAAAATGGTTTATTTACATGAAGCAGGGTTTTACATAGCTGTTTTATGCAATATCTTTTTATAGAGACCTACATTGTTTGGGGGTATAGTTTTCCTTTAAGTACTTTGTCTATTAGGGTTAGCTGCTTGTATCCTTTCTTATAAGGAACCACATTTAGCTTCCTTGTTTGTTATTCAATAGTTACATAATTATTAAACTGTATACACTAGGTGAGTTTTCACTAATGGGCTTGTATATCTGTAAACAAATTTAGATGTCTATTAACAGGTCAGTATTCAATGATTGATGATTTGGCTTAGTTTTAGTTAAGCAGTATTTTCCTAATTCACCTCTATTCAGTGTGGAAAAGGTGCAATTAATTCTGGTATTATACAATATATCCTTGCTTACACCATATTTTCAACTGTGCTGTATGCTCTCAGCACTTTTCTAACTATCCCTCCCCAAATTTTACAACTACTGGTACTGCTCAGCAGTGCTTCATGATTGTGCTTTTCGTCAACACTTTGGACTTTGTTTTTTTTCAACCCGATTTAACTATGTAACATCTCCTGGCTCATCCCTCCCCTGCAAACGACAGATAGCGGCACGCTATTATCGCAGACCCGGATAACTGCTGAAAAAGACACATAATTGCTACAGAACTAAGACCCTGCATTAACCCTGTATTACCCAAAAAGACTGAGAACGAATATAATGCTCACCTACAGTTAAATTTATCAGTACTCGAATATTTTAAGCTGGAAAGCAACAACAAACACAAATATAGAATGCTGAATCATACTAAAACTATGGCAAACCAGTCTTAAAGAAACAGCTTAATAAACTTTTCTTTTTTATGTAACTACAGAACCAAGACACCTATCTGCCTTGATGCAAGGAAATAAATAAAACAAACTTGGAGAGAAAAAAAAAGGGAAAATAAAAACAAATAATTTAATTTGTGAAAGGAGAACAGAGACAAAGAATAAAACAAGAAGGAAATATTGACTTGTAATAAAAAGCTTTATTAATAAAAAACAGGAGAAAAAAACATAAAAAAAACAAGAAAATGTGGAAAATTAATTAAATTAAAAAAAAGATCATTACTCTCACATTTTGGGATTGTTGCTCAGGTTTTCTAATATATGAGAACATATTCTCCTTCCTTCACAATGTCTTTTAAAGCTAATGGCAAAACATATGAGAAGGCTAACAAGAAAAATGTAAAGCTACAGGATATGGATACAAATAGTATTTTCTTATCTCACAACTCTGCTTCTACCAGAACATCTTTATCTGACGACTACTCTCTTATTGCGGCTGAAGTAGCCAGACTCATTAATCCAGTTATTGAGACTACAATTAGTAAAGCCATCGATAAACTACGGGAAAAAATTTCTGACATTTCAGTAAAATTGTCTACACATGATAAGCGATTTGGAGAGATTGAAGACGCAGTTTCTCAAATTCAAGAAGAAACAATTGATTCTCTATCCAGGATTGGATAGAGAATATTGGGCTCTTTAGAGAAACAAACTCAAGAGCTAAAGTTAAAACTTGATGATTTGGAAAATAGATCTAGGAGAAACAATCTCAGATTTATTAACATTCCAGAATCTTATCAGAATGACACTTTATATGCTCTGATCACTAAAACAATTTCTCTCAAGCTTGGTCTCCCTCAAGAATGCTACAATTTTAAGATAGAAAGACTCCATAGAATAGGACCTCCTAAAATGTTACATCCCATGAGACCAAGGGCTGTGATTGTAAAATATCTGGACTATTGTGACAAGAACAGACTATTTCAAGCCTATAAAAAACTACATACACTAGAAGTGGAAGGAAATAAAATATTGATATTTCAAGATTACTCGTTGCTTCTTTCCCAAAAACAAAGGGAATTTTCCCAAACTTGCCAGTCTCTGGCCAATTTACATATCAATTTTTCATTGATGTATCCTGCTAGACTTAAAATATTTTTGACTTCTGGAGCTAGAATCTTTAGTGATCCTAGAGAGGCATCTGCATTTACTTCTCAACTGGAAAAGAAAAACATTGGAAACCTTGTTACAGAAACAAAATCCAACTCAAAATTCTGCTCTCCCCCCAATGATCAAAGGTGGAAGAGATATGAGAATCCTCGCCAAACCAAATTCTCTAATGACGCGATACCTTCTCAAATTCAGACCAAATCAAGGTCCAGATCTAGATCTCCGCTGCCTCCTAGAACAAATAATCCTCCTCACTCCAGCGAAGAGGACATGATTTCTGACACTTGACTTTTAAAGGGATTTCTCCAAAATGACCCTATGGTGGGTGTTGTGCTCTCTGTTTAACTCATCTCATTGAGAGAGTTTGAGTTTTCCATCCTTAGGGAAAAAAGTAAGTGTGATAAAACTTGATTTGTTATTTTAGTTCTATAAGTTACTTTTTCAGTTTAATATGCTAACATTTTCATATATTGTTTGCTTTGCTTTGTTTATACCAGTGGACTTAACTATTTATGTATTGTTCTATTTAAATCTGCCTGGACTCATTCTTCAGATTGATGTTCTCACCTAAAACAAATACTTTATCCATTGTCTCCTGGAATGTAAATGGGTTAAATCACTTTTCAAAGAGGAGCAGTATACTTAAAAGTTTGAAAAATACCAGCATAGCATTCATACAAGAGACCCATCTTAATGGTTCAGCGAATGCTTGGTTGCAAAAAGACTGGGTAGGTGAGCTAGCCTTCTCTCCTGCTGTTAATAAAAAATGTGGGGTAGCTATATTATTTCATAGAAAATTGAATGTTGCTGTTATTAAGTCGACTAAAGATTTTTTACACCAAAGTACTCATTAATGATGTTACTTGGCACTTATGTTCAGCTTATGCTCCAAATAGTTCCAAAAAAGACTATTTTACTTGGCTTAAAAAACAAATTTCTTCGCTTCCTGCTAATAATATTATTCTGGCAGGGGACTTGAAAGAGTCTTTTCTCAGTTCATTGGATAGATCTGATTGGAAATTGAATAATCCCTATAAAAAGTCTACTTTCCTACATGATTTCTGCAAAGACACTAATCTTACTGATGTTTGGAGGCTTTTTCATCCCATTTTACTTTTTTTCATCTGCTCATCACGTAGGAACAAGAATAGACTTTATTTTAATTTCCAATAATCTGATAAATAGAACTATTAAAACAAATATAGGTAATATTGATGTCTCAGACCATGCACCAGTTTCTCTTGTGCTTTCCAAGTTTCCTGCCCCTAAAAACTATGTTTCTTGGTCTTGGTCTTCTTTTCCTGACTCACTTAGAGAAAATCCTGATGACCCATCATTATTGTGGGAAACTTGGAAGGCAGTGGCTAGGGGGGAGATATCTTCATTTAAGTCTCACTTCTTTAAAAAAGTCCACAAAAAGTTTTTTGAGCTGAGTAAAAGTCAGAGTGTCCTTTATCTTCGCTTTAAACAGCACCCCTCATTTGAAAATGCCCAAAAGTATAAGAATATTTTAGAGGAACTTAAAATTTGGATCAAAGTAAGACATAATTTTTTCGCATCTTACTCGCAGGCTAAAATCCATAATTTGAGTAACAAAGCAAATAAATTGCTTTTTAATCTCACTAAAGCGGAAAATAAGTGAGCTAAGCTTATAAAAATAAGGGATACTCATAACCAATTAACAAATGACCCTAATAAAATTGTGGACATTTTCAAAAATTATTATAAAGACTTGTACTCTAATCCTAATGTTAACTCAGAGAAAATGAAAACATTTTTTGAAAATTGTAAAATCCCTCAGATCTCAAAAGAACAATTGGAAAGTCTTAATAGTCCAATTTCCACTGAAGAAGTCTCCAATATTATAAATAATTTGAAAACTTCTAAAGCAGGTGGTCCTGATTGCTTAACTCCATCTTTTTATAAAATAATGAAAGACAAGATCTCACCTTTTCTAACAAATTTATTTAATGACATGTTATTCTTTGGAAAAAGCTTTATTAAAAACAGATCTGGAGTTAAAAATATTAGGGCTTTGATCCATATTTTATTTTTTGCCAAAAAGCATACAATTCCCAGTTCTATTCTTAATATTGATGCTGAGAAGGCATTTGACAATATAACGTGGAAACATCTATTTATGTGCATTCTAAAATTTGGTATCACGGGCCCATTTTACCAATATATCGAATGCCTTTATAAAAGTCCCAAAACGCGAATAATCTTGGGGGTTGAGCTAAGTCATCACCCTTTGAAATATTTAAGGGTACGAGACAAGGCTGTCCTTTATCGCCCCTTTTATTTAATATTGCACTAGAACCATTAATTCGTTTCATTGATTTGTCTAAATTGATTAAAGAAATTTCCATCAATAATAAACAACTCTAGGTTTAAGCCTTCGCAAAAAAAAAAAAATCATTTTACAGCTGCTGCTGGAGAAATTATACATTGATTCCACTGTGTTTGTTCAACATTCTCATTCAATAAATAAATAATTCCTTCAGTAAAAGCATATAAAAAAAAATAATCTGAAACCTCCAATCCACCTACATCCCCCACAAATTCAAATACAAGACTTAACACAGCTGCTAGAACCCCTGCTGGACCACAAGCTAACTGGCATAAATGAAGCAATTACATAAGTGCTCCAACAAATCACCAACCAAATACAAAAACTGAACGACACTGAACACAGAATCAGCTCACTGGAAGACAAACTGGACAAAACAAAAAACTATAGAAACACAATAAAGGGAAATTACTATCCTAGCTGACAAAGTGGATGATCTGGAAAATAGGAGCAGACAAAACCACCTTCAAATAGTAGGCATTCCAGAACTAATAAAAGGAACAGGCTCAGCCAGACCACGACAAGTCATATTCAAATTGCTAAACTATACCAACAAAGTCAATATCCTAACAGCATACAGGAAAATGAAAACTCTCCAATATGACAACAACCGCCTACTAATTTTCCAACACTTTGCAGCTTCAGTTTCTTCAAGATGGAAAAAAAATTTCACCCATCTACACAACTCTCTTCACCTCAGGATACCGATTTTCCTTGTTATTTCCAGCAAGACTAAAAATCATCGACAGGGACACCGAAAAACCCTTATTCTTCGAAAATCCCAAACAAGCCATGGAGTACTACAAAGACAAGTCAACAGGGACATGAACATTCCTAACTTTCACACAATTGGAAATAATACCAATGGACAAACCATGTTACTACAGCCTACTGACCATACACCTCAATAAACGAGGCAATTCGAATGGACTCCAAACATAACCCATTGGACACCCTGCACATTTAAACCACTTAGATTGAACTTTTCAGGCAGGGCAGAAAGAGAAGTGGTTACTGACTTTATAACTTTTCTTTTCTCTATCCTTCCCCCCCCCCATCCTTTTTTCCCTTCCTCCCACAAGTTTTTAGGTATTCTTTTAACCAAACTCTTTTTCCTTTTACTCAATTGTTAAAATTTAACTCATTAATATTATGTTATTAATATAGTTGATTTTGCGCAAATGTTCTCAGAAAACACTAACAAGATCTCTATTAAACGAAGACCCTATAGAGACCATATCCAGAAGAACTGGCCTGCTCGCTGGGACAGGCTGGTCTTCCAAGGCACCCAATTCCTAACCAAAAAACACTCCAGACAGGTGTGGGATAAAATACACTTATGTGTAATCTAAATATGGCAAATATTAAAACAGAAAAATCTAATAATTACCTCCAAATACTTGGAATGTGGGACGATTAAATTCCCTGATAAAAACTAGAAAAGTACTTGATAGACTAAAAACAGAAAAGCCCAAATAATCCTCCTACAGGAGACTTCCTGGTGCCGAAAAGATAATCAAACAGTAAAAGATAAATGGTTAGAAACAGAGATAGAAGCTTCATACAAAACTAAATCAAGAGGGGTTTCAATACTAGCAAAGACCTCCAATGTAACGTACTGAAAACTTATAAAGACAAAAATGGTAGATATATAATGACAAATCTTGACATACATGGTATATACAATAGTAAATATCTATGTTCCAATGATGACAGCAAATTTTTCTTTACAGATGTGCTACAACGGATTAACTCCTGAGGGGCTACAAACATCATACTAGGTGGAGACACTAATTCCGTTTGGAATGACACCATAGATAAATCAGGTAAACCAACCACACTCTCACAAAACATAGCAAAACCCCTACAAACACTCTGTGAACTCTTACAACTAAATGACACATATATAGTAGACACATACATCCTATAACAACCAACTTCACTTTTTACACAGCATACACTCAAGAATCTATTACATATTCATTTCACAGACATTGCTACCAATCTTATCCTCTGCCAAAATAGGCAATATAGATATTTCCGATTATACCCCAATCTCAGCTATCTTAGAATTGCAGGCACCCCAACCTAAATTATACAATTGGAGATTTCTGGCCTATCTGAACACCAGTGAGGACTTTCAATTATTCTTAAAAACAAGTTGGGTAGACGATAACATTGACCTTTGGGACAACCCACAACTACTTTGGGCAGCAGCAAAACTGGTATTAAGAGGACAGATAACCTCATATTTAATCAAACAGAAAAAGAGCTACAATGTAAAATATAATGCCCTACAAAAACAATTAAAACACTATGCAGCTTTTAAAAAAAAACAACACACAAAGAAAAAATTAAATATAAAGAAATAAAGTTGCTTTTTATGCTGAAAAAGCATACAAAACAATGTCATATAGCAAATAAATACTATAAACAATATATACAGTATTTCTAAATGCATAAAAAATGGTGGTGGTGGTGGCACACGTGGCTACTGGGGGAGATTAGTCGCCCATCGACAAATTGCCTCTTTTTCGGGCATCTAATCTCCCTTAAATGCCTTCCCGCCAGCTAGAATGAGAATCGCCTGCGGGATACCACTCTGATCGCTTTGGCTTTCCAAAGTCACCCGAAGTTTCCTCGTGAGGAATTTAGGAAAAGCATTTAGGGTAGATTAGTTGCCCAAAAAAGAGACGATTTGTCGATGGGCAACTAATCTCCCCCAGTAGCCACATGTGCCACCTTCCTAAGAGCCCTTAAACTCACATGTCCCCTGTTTTCCTCCATCCCTCAAATGTACACTCATTTTTTAACTGCTATTATACTCAGGCACACACCCTGTATATGAAGAGATAACTCTGCTTAGTTCTGGGCAGAGGGTGATTTTTTTTGTTTGGGAAGGATAAATGTGTCCATAGATGAGCTTTAGGCTAATGTCAGATGTAGTGAAGTCTCTGGGTGCGTCAGTGTGACAATTAATCAGTGAGGTGGAATAGAGTGGTAGGAGAGAGACTGGTGTTTGGCATGTCAGGTCATATTGTGTCACTCTGAATCCAGGAGACGGGCGATATTCAATCAACTATCAGGATAGAGGGGTGAGGCAAAAAAAGCAGGACTTTCCTGCTTGCAGTTGGGAGGTATGCCATAGGCCACTAAGGCCCCACCATTTGCAAGGCCAAAGAAAATTTGACAGAAAGGATTCCATATATAGGGATAGACATAAACAGCACCTTTATCATTTGCTTTTTAGAAGGGTCATTTTCCATTTAATATGAATTGAAGCTTTTTTGGAGCTGTTACCTTTGAGGTCAAAACCAAGCACTAGGCTACTACCAATTCAACACAAACCATCTGTTCACAACTTAATTTCGTGCTACGCTAGTCTCAAGTCTTTATGGCCTTCACACAAATCAGGGGCATGCCTTACGCACAGGCCTTTGTGGCTTCACACAAATTCAGGCTTGTGTGCTTTACCACTGACACAAAGCAGAACAGCAAAAATGGGGCTGTTGATGGTACCTGCCTACCCCCTCTCCACCATGTCTCAGTGTCCTGCTAGGAAGTGTAAACTGTAATCAACATATAGTAGCTGCTGGCTTTCTCATTGTTTGGCTTGCCTGTGAGAGGAGTGGGGGATGGTTTAGAGCAGGGGTGCCCAAAAGGTAGATCGGGATCTACCAGTAGACCTTTAGTTATATCTATATTTAACCTATGACTAAGGGATAACTCCCGAAACGCGTTAGGATTTTCCAGCAGGAACTCCAATAAACCCTTCTTCCAGAAGTGCCGTCTGCTTTTCGAATTTTTATTGTGTGTACAGTGGGGACATTGAGCACCTGGCCTGAGGGGAGAGCGGTGAGCTGTTTGCGGTCCTTCTTCTTTTGCTTTTTCTGTCTATCTATATTTACATGCACAAAGAAAAGTGGCTCCATCTGCATATGCTTTTTTATTTTGTATTTGGATATGAATAATGGAAACAAATATTATTATGTGAAAAAATAAATAAAAACGTTGAAAAAAATAAATAAAATAACCAAACTGAACACCAAACTTGAGGTCACAGCTTTATTAAACATTTAGCATATTAAGTCCCCTCCACCTAATGCTGCCACATTCCGCCGATAAAAAAAGAGGGGATTCCTAAATCAGACTGCCTTACCTATGGACCAGCATCACACTCCTTTTTACCCCACTAACAAACCATTGCCATTGACCTCAACTTGCTAGCTGTGCCACTGGACCAAAAACCTTCTCAGTGCTATACTGTAAGTTTACATTATCCAAACCAATGTCTGAGAGGTGCACTCCATCCTACCTATACAATCCTTGGCAATCACTCAATAAACCATTACTTTTACCTTCCTTGCATACAGTTTTGTGAAAAATCAACGCTTTGCTTCTGGCTGCAATAACTCAAATACTTGAGTCCCTCTGTTAATACAATTTTTTTGTGCCCTGATAGACCGCTTGATACAGTTAAGACCCCCCCCCTGCACACAGAAACAGTAGGTGGCCTTTCCTTACACATTATTCTCAAATGTCTCTTTAAATGGCAAATGTTAACGTTGACCAGAATAATTTTCTTTATACTTATTATTTCTGTGTAATTTTGTGTCAGTTGAACTGCCCAAAGTTCATACAGCTATTGTGAACTGTACTATTTTTTTATATATATCTTTCTCATCCATTTTCTCCTTTCCTTAAACAAAAAACACTGCTTCTTAGCTCTCTGATATACTTGCCACATTTTCTTGGAAACTGAGAATAATCAGTCATTGAACATATGTTCAGTATATGCCCCCAAATGAAAAAAAAAACAAATTTATTTCAGATCTTTCTCAAAGGATTTGGTCATTCAACCCTTCCAACATTATAGTGGAAGAAGATTTTAATGAGTCTCACGTATGGATTTTAGACAAATGCTATGCAAATTCAAACCCAGTTAGAAAAAAATCTAAACTTATGTCAGATTTACTTAATCAAACCAACTTAAAGAATGCCTGGAGAATACTCAAACCTTCAAAAAGAGAATTTACTTTTTACTCACATTCACATGGCATAACTACAAGAATTGATTATATTATTACACCCGCTAATCTTCTAAATCACATTCAAGAAGCTATAGTTGGAAACTTTACCCACTCTGACCATACTCCTAGAAGTATAACATTGTCTATCTTTTCCAAGCCTAAATCTTATATTCCATGGAACTTTCCGACATATTTATCATCTAGACCAGACTTCCAACAGATTTTAAAAGATAGCTGGTCCAACTTTTAGTCGGATAACATCTTACATAGGGAGGATCCACAGTTATTCTGGGATGCCTGGAAGGCCTATATCAGAGGTGAAATTTCTTACAAAAGCGAATCAAAAATGTTTTATAAAAATATCCTAGAATTAAGCATACCACAAAAAGAAGCACATTTTCATTCAAACCTAGTCTTGTGCTACCTTTGAGGAATCTCTTAAGGAAATGAAAACTGGATCAAAATGAAAGACTCCCTATTTCTCACTTCCACTGCAAATATTTCAATTTAGGTAACAAGACTAATAAGTTATTGTCCAGCCTCACAAAAAAAGTCCAATCTCCAGCAAATCTCAAATATTGAAACATCTACAGGCAACTATTCACATAATCCTTTAGATATTTTTGATAGTTTTAAACAATTGTATGACCAATATTACTTCTTCACCAACATCTCTAGAAGAAATATGAGATGTCATTGCCTTAACTCTACAAAGCAGGAGGCCCAGATGGCCTTACAGACCCTTTTGATAAATGTTTGGTAGAAGAATTCTCTCAAGTTTTGGTTCATCTCTTCAATAATATAATCACACACAAACAACTACCTTCTAGTCCAGACTCATTAACATGAATAGTCTCAAACAAGGAAAATATCCTACTCAAACTAGCTCTTAAAGGAGAAGGAAACATAAAAAACGAGACTACCTTCAGTGTGTTTACCATCAGGCCCCATCCTGAAATGCAGTACTAAAAACTCTGAATTCATTCCTGCTTCTGTGCACCATCCTTCAGAAGTTTTGACCCCTCTCCCAGTTTGGCGCCGCCATTTTCAAATAGGCGCATCACTTCACTCTGCGCTCCCTCAGTAATGCGCATGCGCCTCCTTTGTGACCTGTGAAGTAATCTTACTAGCATTTATTCTCGCATTCAAAAAAAAACCGGGACAAAGTATATATTTTAAAAAAAAGCATGCGTCTTTACCCAGTTTGGCGCCGCCATTTTCATATAGGCGCATCACTTCACTCTGCGCACCCTCAGTAATGCGCATGCGCCTCCTTTGTGACCTGTGAAGTAATCTTATTAGCATTTATTCTCGCATTCAAAAAAAAACCGGGACAAAGTATATATTTTAAAAAAAAAGCATGCGTCTTTACCCTCAGACAGACCCGCACGTTGGATTCACTGGTTAATATTCTTGCTCCGCTCCTGCGCTCACAGGAGTGCAACGGGTGCATGATTAAATGAGGCAGGGGCAAAGAGGTCAGCGATGACGAACTGAGGTATCACGTGACCCCAACGTCATCGCTTCACAGGGAACAGACAAGAGCCTAGTGCGCATGCGCAGGGCACGGCTTAGACGACTGCAGGATGGGTATGGGTTTTTATACATGTTTAAACTTTTGTAAAAAAACGAGTGCAGCCCAAAAATTTATGCAAAACGTTATGAGGGAATGCTTGATGGTATGGGCATTTATTTTCCATGGTCAACAGATAGAGAATAACATGATTTTAGACTTTCCTTCTCCTTTAAAGACCTATAGCACTGAAACAAGACCATAAAATCTTAACCAAAATCTTGGCCATCCCGGCTTTCTTTGATCCTATAATCTCCCTAGAACAAGAAGGTTTTGTAAAGGGAAGTTCAGGGACAAAAATCATAAGATCCATTATACATTTATACTGCCAAAAGTAAAACAAAATCCAAACTGCCCTAGTGGGTATAGATGCAGAAAAGGCATTCGATAATATATGCTGGAAACATCAAAATGATTTTTTAAGGGCATTCAAATTTTAAGATCCCTTCATAGACATTATTCAACTTTTATACTCCTCCCCCACAACTCGAATTATTGCTGCAGGAGAAAGGTATGAAATGATACACTTAAAGAGAAGAACCAGACAAGGTTGTCTGCTCTCCCTTCTCCTCTTCAACTTAGCTCTAGAACCCCTTATAAATCTCCTTTTAAGTTCCACCTGTCTTCCTGGTATACAGATGAATAATTACAGTGAAATTATTAGCATCTCTGGATAATGTACTAATGTACTAGTAAGAGATCAACAACTTTAAAAATATCTTTTCCATCTTTCAGTCTTTTACCTCCATTTCTGATAGGGATGCACCAAATCCAGGATTTGGATAGGGATTCGGCCAGGACTCAGCCTTTTTAGCAGGATTCGGATTCAGCCGAATCCTTCTGCCTGGCCGATCTGAATCCTAATTTGCATATGTAAATTAGGGTGGGGAGGGAAATCATGTGACTTTTTGTCACAAAACAAGGAAGTAAAAAATGTTTTCCCCTTCCCACCCCTAATTTGCATATGCGAATTAGAGTTCGGTTCGGTATTCGGCCGAATCTTTCGCAAAGGGTTCGATGGTTCGGCCAAATCCAAAAAAGTGGATGCATCCCTAATTTCTGGTCTCAAAATAAACATAAAGAAAACAGATTTGATGGATATGTATGGACACACTTCTGAAAACATCCTGAAACAATTGGACATCAAAAAAACAAAGGTCTACATTAAATATCTAGGTATTTTTATTCCAGCCGACTATTCCAGATTATACACAATAACTGTGAGTCATCACTTCTACATTTCTTTTGGAAATGAAAGTCTCCAAAAATACCTATCCAAACTAAAAAGCCAGAAAACACATGGAGGCATTGTTCAGGCCTTTCAATTTTTCAGCTATTACGTGTCATATCTTAGAATGCTCTCCGGTCATGAAACATGTTCAAAACTATCCATAGAAACGAAGACTCTTTCACAGGAATTTTAGCACCAATTCATAAACCTTTCAAAGCACTCTCCTTTGAATTTAAAGGCAATCCATCTACAGGGTCACCTTCATAGTATGGATGACACTTCATATGCTTTAAAAGTCTAATTATCAAGGTACCCCCTTTCTGCCATTAATAAAAAAAATATGTCTCTCCCATGTTCAATGTAATCTCCAATGTCTACTTCCTGGTTGAATAAAGGAATCCTGTACATGAAAGACATCCTATCAAATGAAACTATGAAGATTCTCTCTTGGGAAGACTTTAGTTCCAAATTTCAAATAATAAACAAGGAAAAATTATTCTACTTACAAATTCTCCATTGGTTCAAAGTAATGAACTCAAGAGGCTCGCTCTCCTCATTTAATTCCTCTCTTTACTCACTCTTTAACAGATTCATCTCCAAAGACCTATGCATTAAAGTTAGGAATTGCCTTTTCTATCTCCATAAACCTATTGTACCCATATTGATAATTTTAATTTATTTGCTCTTAAAGGGGAAAGAAAGCTACTAATGCAACTTCTTCCCAATAAATTAGCTTTTGGCTTGCACCATTGTGGTTATATTTATTCTGTAGAATGCTTTACCTAAGTGATTAGTGACAGAAGTTCTCTGTGCTTGCCTGCCAAGCACGTATGAGATATGTGCTGGCAGGCAAGTGCTCGAAGTGCCAGATACATTCTGCACTTTTAAAGCACTACCCCCTGCATCGGCTTTTTTGCTGCTTCCACAGAGGGTTGGGCAGGAAAACAACCCCCTAGGACCTGACTTCTTACCAATCGTCGCAGCATCGTGGACGCAGGACCTGACTTCTAGAGCCCGCCCACTCACTTTCTGCTGCATAGGCTCTGCAGATCCTAGGACCCTCAATGCTGCCCAAGACACCCCTGCACACAGAAAGGTTAGGTGGCCTTTGCTTGCACATCTACACACATTTACACACACATACATGCATTTAACCACAGTACACATTTTACTAAAGTTAGTTTTTGTTGCTTTTCTGACCTTTTTTTAAGGGGTCTTGCAGCACATAATATGCAGTAAGGAGTCTTTGTTCACTGAAGGCAAATTGGCAGCCAAGAAAAATTCATATGCGCTATTTTCATTTGGGGTCCATATATGCCACTTGCTTTTGTATAAAAGAAAAATTCATATGCGCTATTTTCATTTGGGGTCCATATATGCCACCTGCTTTTGTATATCTATGCATATTGTGCATCAAACTGTTCAGTAGACAGTTAGTGTTCATATTTGGGGTATAAGATAAATGCAGCAAATTGCTATATTTTTAGGCAATTTTCAGAAATGCCATAAAAACCACTGCTTTTATTGTAGATTTGCAGTTTGGTAGTTTGGAGTAGAAAGACATAGTTACCCATTTTGGAGGTACTTTGATAAACATATGTACATTGGGTATCAAACTGTTCAGTTATCCCCAGGCTTTAATACTTGGGGTGTTTTATCTGGTCATCTAATTATATGTGGGAGATAAGATGCTGAAAAATGGAATTTCTGAGGTTCGTAAATGTCATCAAAATCCCCAAATTTAGGAAAGCTTTAAGGCTTGGTACTTTGGAGTAAACCAACATGTGTACCCATTGTAGATTCAGGGGAATGTGTATTTCCAAAAATACTAAGTTTTCTGCTGTGAGTGTACTTTTTTGTAGCTTTACCCCTCATAAAAAGCTGTAAATTTAGGCCAGTAAATTTGACACATTCAAAATTTTGCCCTGTGAATGGAATTATTTGTAGCAATCAGCATAGCTTTATGAAGGATAGGTCATGTCAGACAAAATCGATTGCTTTTTATTATGATGTGTCTATTTGGATTTTGCCAAAGCATTTGATACAGTGCCCCATAAATGACGTTTGGGCTTAATGAAGTCATTTGCACATGCATAGGAAACTGGCTACAGGAACATATACAGGGGTGGTTGTTAATGGTACATTCTCTACTTGGAGTAAGGTTCTTAGTGGGGTCCCTCAGGGCTTGGTATTGGGTCCACTTTTATTTAACTTGTTCTTTATTGACTTAGGGGGGGTATTGTAAGAAATGTATGTTTTTTGCAGATGAGACAAAACTATCCCAATTAATTCCAAACTGCCTGGGACAAACTGGTAATCTGGGCAGCAAAGTGGCAGATAAGATTCTATGCTGAAGTCATGCACCTGGGATGTAAAAATACCCAAGCCACTTATACCCTTAATAGGACTGCACTGGGCAAATCCATTATGGAAAAGGACCTTGGAGTCCTTGTACATGATAAACTTGGTTGTAGCAAAACCAGTCAGAAGCATCAAGGTAAATAAGATCTTGAGCTGTATTAAAAGGGCATAGAATCACAGGAGGAGGGGGTATACTTCCACTGTACAAAGCACTGCTAAAGACCATCTAGAATATGCCGCACAGTTTTGGTCTCCAGTGCTCAAACAGGACATTATTGAATTCAAGAGGGTGCAGAAAACAGCAGCTAAGTTGGGAAAAGGTATGGAAAATCTTAGTTTTGAGGAAAGACTGACCATGTTGGGGTTGTTCACGCTGCAGAAGAAAAGCTATTCACCTTTAAATGATCTTTTAGTATAATGTAGAGAGTGACATACTGAGACAATTTGCAATTGGTTTTAATGTTTTATTGTTTGTGCTTTTGAGTTATTTAGGATTTTATTTAGCAGCTCTCCAATTTGCAATTTAAGCAATCTGGTTGCTAGGGGCCAAATTACTCTAGCAAACATCCATTGATTTGAATAAGAGACTAGAATATGAATAGGAGAGGGCCTAAATATGAAGTAATAAAAAAAATAGCAATACATTTGTAGCCTTACAGAGCATTTGTTTTTAAATGGGGTCAGTGACCCCCGTTTGAAAACTGGAAGGAGCCAGAAGAAGAAGGCAAATCATTCAAAAATGATAAAAAATAAATAATGAACTGGCCATTCTATGACATGCTATAAGTTAATTTAAAGGTCAACCACCCCTTTAAGGGTTGATTTGATAACTATGTATACATATATAAGGGAATCGTATAATAATCCCTCTAATGCTTTATTTACCAGTAGGTCTTTTTAGCTGATACAAGGTCACCTATTCCAATTAGAGGAAAGGAGGTTCCGTCTTAATATTTGAAAGGGTTTTTTTTTTACAGTGAGAGCTGTGAAGATGTGGAATTATCTCCCTGAATCAGTTGTACTGGCTGATACATTAGATAGCTTTAAGAAGGGGTTGGCTTTTTTAGCAAGGGAGTGAATACAGGGTTATGAAAGATGGCTCATAACCATAAGAGAGGCATATGCCTTCCTCTGGATCAAATAGCCGTTATTTGGGATGCAACTGTTGCTCAAATTGTCAGAAGGGGGACATAGTGTATCATCCACAGAAGGGCACCCCAATAGGAATTGGAGGTTATTATATTTGTGGGACAACCTTTGCCATATATGTTATATAAATGCCCTTGTGGCTTATTGTACGTAGGGCAGACATGTTGCCCTGTGAGAGAGTGAATAAGGCAACATAAGTCAGCAATAAGGACAAGGAAAGTAGAACAGGCAGCTGCTTCCTACTTTGTGGAAATGGGCCATGGTATACAACAACTTAAATATCAGGTCGTGGATAATGTTCCAATAATGTGACATGGTAAAGGCCAGACTAAACCACTGTTGAGCAGGGAAGCAATGTGGATCAGGAAACTAGATAGTTCACCTTAAATAGGGAATATGATTTGCAAGCTATATTTCGATCTTAATATTTTTTAATTGCTTTTTAAACTTATGTCTTTCAGATATCTTATGGTTTTGGATAATATTCTGATGTGCAACCAGATAAAGAATTGACAGGATACTATGTAACTACAAGTGATATTGTAACAAATTCTTTTGTGTATTGTATTAAGCTTTTGTCGTATGCTGCCGGTAGATGGCGCAATGTTCTTGTCTATAAAAAAACTTAACTGCCTAGTGGTTGGTAAGCTTGATAAAAGGCCGATTGTGACCTGAAACATCGCTGTTATTCAGGTTCTGCCATGTGTACCAAATAAAGGCATTTTATTTTATGACAATTAGGTGCTGTATGTTAAATTTCCTCAACATCAGTCTGCAGATGGCATGCAGTAGAAAAAGACAACTCAGTGCCCATAAGAGATCAAAAAGCTCACCAAAACCTTGAAACAAATTGACCCCCCCATCAGAGACAATATTTAGAGGGGCCCCATGAAATTTGAATATACTTGCAATAAACAGTTTAGTAAGGGACTTAGCAGAGGGGAAGGTGGGAAGGGGAATTAAGTGACATGTTTTACTAAAACGATTTACCACCACCCATATAACCATATTCCCATTTAAGGAAGACAAATCAACAATCAAATACATGGAAATATGGGTCCATGGCCTTTTGGGAGCATGAAGCGATTACAGCAAACCCTGAGGTAAGGACCAAGATGGCTTAGAACAGGGCTGTCCAACTGGCAGCCCCTTCTCCCCTTGTATGCCCCCCCACATGAAAGTCTGCCTGCTGTGTCTGCCATATGTTAACTTTAAAATGTAAAACTACAGAGATGAACTGGTCCCTGCATTGTTTATTCTTCAAATTAAGACTGTAATCCCCTGTATTGTTCAAACCTGTGACACACACATTGTTCACACCTAAAACCCTGTACTATTCACACCTGAGACCTAGACTGAAACTGCCCACATTGTTTACCTGTCCACACTCATACAAACTGTTGGAGGGGAACCAGCACTGTGTCACTGTATATAGCAGATCCGGACTGAGATTCACAATAGGCAATAGGCCCTGGCATTCCAAGTACACAGAGGCCCAAGCAGCCCACTAAATAGTGACTGTCTATGGCAATTTACAGCAGCCCCTCTGGCATTTGCCAGAACCTATAGATTGCCAGTCCGGGCCTGGTATGTAGTCCTGATGTCTCCTGCTCTGTTCTGCCTTCCCTATGCTCCCTGTGTGTGCCATACTCTGTCTGCCCTATGTTCCCTATGTACCATACTCTACCTGCCCTATGGTCCCTGTGTGTGCAATACTCTGTCCGCCCTATGCTCCCTGTGTGTGTCATTCGCTGCCTGCTTATTCTCCCTGTGTGAACCATTCTCTGCCCGTCCTATGCTCCCTGTGTGTGCAATAGTCTGCCTGTGTGTGCACTGCTCTTCCTTAGCCTATTAGTTCTGAAGGTTTGTTAGCATTTGATATTATTGAAATTATAAAATTATTGTTTGGGGCCACTAAGGTATTTAATCATGTGCTGGGGGGGGTGTTCAGTTATCCACAGGGGAGGAGGAGACATATGGATTTAAAGTGATACAGACACTAAAATATTCTTTTCAAAATATTAAACTACATTAAAAGTTACATATAGGTCACATTGATCATTTTGTTCTGATAGTTCTGGTTTTTTAATTAATTATTACTTAAAGTTCCTAAACCTGACTGTTTTGCCAACCTAACGGTCCCATCTCAGTCAGTTATAGATTCTAATGCTAACGGACTACTGCTGCACAAATATGACAGCCCCCTCATAGAGCAACATGGGGGTAAGAAAGGTAATGTAAAAGCATCAGGTACATACTTTTATGGCAAAATTATAAACAGCATTCAAATATAATGCTATGATGGATATAAAAAAAGTTATTTTCTGGTGTCAGTATCTCTTTAAGGGTATGTCTTAATATGACTTACTAAACTTGTTTCACATATGAGTGATGAGTGATATCTATGTAGTGAGCAGCAACCATTTGTTTTTTTAGTGTGCTACCACCATTAACAATATGGGAAATTGACAATATGTCTAGCTCCATGTCAGATTTCAAAATTGAATATAAAAAAATCTGTTTGCTCTTTTGAGAAATGGATTTCAGTGCAGAATTCTGCTGGAGCAGCACTATTAACTGATTCATTTTGAAGAAATTTTTTTCCCATGGCAGTATCCCTTTAGAACATATTGGCATACAGCCCAAGAGTTAGTGTATTTCTTAGCATCCTGCCTCAAAGTCTGCCACCAGAGAGTTTAAGATATAAGGGAACAGGTTTTATTTTGAATGGGTGCCCAGCTACCTTGGGATTGTGAATCTTAGACAAGACAGCTTCACGTAAATTCTCCGAAGCAAACAATTTGACAGGTGGCACATTTGCAGACTAATTAAACTGAGCCTCAGTCAGAGAGGCAAACAGGCCTGGACTCAAGACTGCCACAATTATTTCCCTAGAAACAATGGACTCAGGCTCATGATTATCTTGTGGGCTAGAGACAAAACTTCTAGATAAGGCATCCGACTTCAAGTTTTTAAAGCCTGGCCTGTATGTCAAAATAAAGTTAAAATTTGTGGGCTGTGAGTATAAATGGTTACACTTTTTAGGAGGGCAGAGGGATTAAAAAGTGTGGAGGACTGTGTTTGTATGTAAAGCCTGAATTAAAGACATGCACTAAAGAAATAACCATTGATGGCACTGGGAAGGGTGTGGAATCCCTCTGGGTAGAGATTTCGACTGGGCAAAAGGTTATAAATAAAATGATCATTGGTGTTTGCTACAAACCACAACAAGAATGAAACCCAGCTACTTTTGCAAATAGAAGGGGCTTCACAACTAGGTGAAGTTATTATTATGGGTGACTTCAATTATCCAGACATTGACAGGGATAATGGGGTTGCCAAGTCAGAAAAAGCTAGTAGGTTTGTAAATACATATGCTGAATGGTTCAAGAACCTACTAGGAATGACTCTCTTTTGAATCTTGTAATAACCAATACCAAACTCATCTCTAGCATTTGTGTGGTGAGCGTATTGGGAATAATGATCATAACATGGTCTCCTTTGAGATTATGTTGCAGAGGCAACTCTATAAGGGAGTAACAAAAACCCAAATCTTGAACTGTTCTAAATTAATCCATTAAATTGATACATTTGTTATCTTTGTTCCTGCTGAGCAGAATCCGAGTCATTAAAGGCAGCTGTTAGAATTGATACAATAGTTGCTAATATTCCACATACAGTATACTGCTAAGAAATGTATCAACTAATTGTAGCAAATTGTATCATGTCTGCAAATTTCCTGGATTACTGTCCTGCCAGACTGAGACACACACACACACCATTTTGCAAAATTGTTCAAGTTGCTTTCAATAGCAATTATTTTTACAAATAACTTTAAAAGCACTGAATATTTTTAATACATGTATATTGGTAAGTTGCTTAGAATTATGTTTTCTTTTATTAGAGAAATGTTTACTTTGGGGTTGCCTTGCCCTTTAATACCCTGACAAGGGTTAAGAACCCATCGAATAAGGATACTATGAGGGGCTCTCCCATTGAAAGGACAGTACTTTTGTAAAAGAGGTGCCCCCACCTAATTCAAAAGTTTTTTTTAATGTCTCAAACAAGCATATAAGAGCTCCAAGTTTTAACCTATGTCTATAGTGAAGAGGTTGCTGTAAGAATCTTTGGCCTGGAAAAAAGGGTAACAGTCAATTTCTATCTTCCACAGGCAAAAATAATCTGCAAATACTCTTTTGCTTGATTTCCTGGCAGAAATGAATACCCATAAGTAAGCTGAGGATTGCTGAAATTGAAAGGGATTTAAAGGCACACACTCCAATTGATCAATATAGAAATTCCTCTCATGCACTGTCTGATTTAGTTGATCACCACAGACACATTGAGGATTGCAAATGGATGAAGTTCCTGCATGATAGAGGACTACCAAACCAGACAAGTGTACTGGTGGACCGAGCAGGGATGCACCTCCTCCCCCCGGAGACTGGTTGAAATATTTGTTTCACAAAACTAGGGATGCACCGAATCCACTTTTTTGGATTCGGCCGAACCCCCGAATCTTTCACAAAAGATTTGACCGAACTGAATCCGAACCCTAATTTGCATATGCAAATTAGGGGTGGGAAGGGGAAAACATTTTTTACTTCCTTGTTTTCTGACAAAAAGTCACGCAATTTCCCTCCCGCCCCTAATTTGCATATGCAAATTCGGATTCGGTTCGGCCAGGCAGAAGGGTTCGGCCGAATCCGAATCCTGCTGAAAAAGGCAGAATACTGGCCGAATCCCGAACCGAATCGTGGATTCGGTGCATCCCTACACAAAATACCACCGGCTTTTGAACATACAAATATGGGGTTGGGGATCTCACAACTTAAACTGCTATGTCTCTGCAATAAAGCTGTTTGTTTCCTCCCCCCAGGGCTGGATTTACAATGTGGGCTCCCCTAGGCCAGATGATCACTCCTAGCCCTAGTTTGCCACTGAAGCATTGGGGATTTGGCGTGCAGGAGTCCGTGTGTACCCAGTGCTTCTGAAAAATTAGGATGCAGAGGTGCAATGCTTCCCCTAAACTCTTGCCACCCTAGGCACAGGCCTCCACAAATCTGTACCTGCTTCCCTCAGATAACAATGCAAACTTATATACAATTAGGTAAAAAAAATGTAGAAATATTTAAATATAGGATTAGCTACCTCCAAGATGGTTACAAAAACCAATCTATTCAGAATTGATAGGGAACAATTAAAGGCACTTTTAAATAACCCTACGTTGATTTTCACACCAGCTGACAAGGGGGAGCACTTGTTATGTATAAGGAATATTATGTTAATGACATTTTATAACAATTAAGTGATACAGAAGCGTATGTTAAATTGAGCAAAAATCCTCTGACTGAAATTGACAAAAAGATAATTGATGCAGATACTGACATTTTTTTGATAACGGATACCCAATCACACCAGTGTTTTATACTTGACAAAGGGGTTTTACTCCCCGAAACGTTGCATTGCACTCCGCTTTTAAATAAATTCTGAAGATTTCTTACAGTCCTGTGTGCCGTTGGAATTCCTTTGCTGTACTCTGCTGTGGGGCTTGCCAAACCTCTACCATTGTGCACCAGGCATATTGTTGTTATTTATTGGGTGTGCGAGATCCTGCCTTATATACACTGCCTAAGACACATTCTATTTGTGTAATAAGGTTACCCTCTCTCTTTTTGGTCATGGTATACCCCTAAAGTGTTAATTTCTATATTAAATATTTTTGGAATATGCTCTAATAATCTACTCTTGTTTTTAAGGTTTTCGTTAGTCCTGAGAAATGGTACAGAACCCCGGATTGCTTTAGGAAACACTAACTTAGATATCCAGCTGGGTGCATCCTATATGTGTAACAGTAAATTAGTTAACATACTTTTTTCTTCAGCTACTTTAAAATTATATTACATTACATGGACACTCTTATGGACTTTTCATGAACTCCTTATGGACTTTATATACTCTGCATAGAAGGTGGAAGCTTATTTATTAAAGGTCAAATTGTAGTGGTTTTAGAGGTTTTTGTAACCATAACTATCACAAACTCTAAAACAACAAACGTCATGAAATTTATTAAAAGATCCTACTGTAAACAATACCAATGATAAAAGGCACTGAACAATGCACTAAAATATGAAAACCTTGAAAAACTCATAGATATTGCCTAGAAAACTCAAATTCTAAGTCCCATTTGTTTAAAAGCAGTGCAGTAAGCACAATCTATTGACTTCTATATCACCATGACAACTTTTACTTGGTGAAGTTTGGTATTAAAGGTTTTCATGTTTTTTTGCTCACCAACCCCTTGATTGTTGCTCCTAGTGTCCTCAATGAAGGAGCTAATTTATGAATTTCTGGTTTGGAGGCAAAGTTTGGTTGAATCAAACCCAGATATACTGCCAAACAGAGCATTCCGTAGGCTGCCAGCCACATAGGGACTACCAATGGTCAATATCAGCCCATAATTGGCACCCCCAGGATTTTTATGCATACTTGTGTTGCTCTCCAACTTTTTTTTACATTTGAATGTGGTACATGGGTAAAAAAAAGTTGGGGATCCCTGGTATTACATAATGCCCCTGGCACGGGATAAGCTGCTTGAGTACCCAACCAACAAGGATACTAAAAGATGGTTTTTGCTCTATTAAACATTGAACGCCCAATCCATATAGACTGCATATCTGTATGTAACCAAATTCTGCATGTTGTAATCTGTGTACACTAACAATGAGCAGACAACATACAGGTCTTTAGCTTCTGTTGTTCGCCTTCTCAGATCCACCAGATTACCTGTAAATGCTTCCTTTTTTACTGTGGCTTGACATTCTAAAAGCCTAATGGATAGGGACCACAATGGAGGCCTTTAATGTAGCGCCTGTAATATCCAGCTAACTCTAAGAAGGGGACACTATTTACTGAGCACTAGAAATGCTTATTCTTTATTCCGTGTACTTGCTAGGGTTGTTCACTTCAAAAATTCACATTTAGATGCACCCCTTAGTCTTATGTATAGCACCATGGGTTCTGGGGGAACGTTATTTAGTTTCTACTATGTACTGTATTACTGTATATGGCTGAAATGACAATAAAATCCACTTGATTTGACTTGACTTTAATAAAATATCACTTTTATGCCTTCCATTAATACCAGATATACACATTCAAACACATAAATTGCCATGCAGTTCCTGCCACTGAGGGTCCCACAAATCCAGGTGGCATAACTCTAGCTGTTGTAGAATCGTTTGCTACTTCTAAAAGTGGGGCATCTAAACAATAATTTTCCCTGGTAGGGTTCATCCCATCATCTGCCCATCATCTGCCTTGTTAGTGAATACCTCTGCAATGGCATTAGCAGGCATGGTCACTGGTGTAGAACAAGGGTTCATAAATCTTACCGATACCCAACGATTTTATAATCTCCATACTACTAACCTCCTTCTTCTGGCTCAAAAATATCTGTACAGGGTTCAGTGAGTATAGTAACACCATGTGGTGGAGCCTATTTTCATGGTTATTATCATCTCACACCCACTCAAATACCGGAAGGCTACTTTAGCTTTAGCACTTGCTATTGCTCACATTGCTGGTCTACTTGACATACTGTGATAGCTGGTGAGTCTCAAATTTAGCAGGGACTCGGGAACCAATATTTTGGTTCATCTATCAGGAGCAGACTGTCCAACTCTTGGGGAATATTCATACCAAGAATAACGGGGGCCCCATGATCAGGACCTTCTCAGCACTGTATGGCAGGCACTGACCAAACATTTCAATATATGACACTGCTCCAGTCTAGATAATAGTCTAAAAAGCCTTTATTAGCACATGGCTTCAAGATCTGCAACAAACATGACGTTTCAGGCTCATCTGTGAGGTTACAATTTATACTCATTATCACAGCGCCATCTCTTGGCTACATTGTTTCAGTGCGCCAACAAAAATGACAGTTTTAACATAGTCTCACTTATCTTTCTCTGTAACTTTTAGAATTATCTGTCTGACTTAATTTCATAGTCTTTATACATCTGGGTATACTGGTGATCCTTACAGATCAGTCCATATTCTGAAAAATATAAAAATATTCAAATATTAAAATTAAAACTGGATTAAAATTATTAAATTCCATTAGATATCGAAGTATAGAGATTATCTAAAAATGGGATGTAAGTCATATTCACGGTTAAGGCCATGGGGTTCTAGAGTACGAATCCACTTCGCTTCTTTCTTTAGTAATTCTTTTATCCTATTCCCTTCCCGACGGGGCATAGGGACTTGATCAATCACCTGAAATTTTAATTGATGAATCCCATGAGCCTTATCCATAAAATGAGCTGAGACTGCCTGATCTAATTTCTTTAATTTGATTGCCGACTTGTGTTCTCTTATTCTTTCTTTAACCATCCTTGTGGTTTGGCCCACATATAGCAAGCCACACGGACATTTGATAATGTAAATTACAAATGTAGATGCACATGTAAAGTAACCATTTATTTTTATAGGGTTTCCCTTTCTCGGATGGTATATGGTATCCCCCTTCTAGCAATTGGAGCAACAATTGCAAGAAAGACATGGAAATAATCCATTCTTTCTAGGCCTCAAAAATTGTTGTTTATTACCTAGGCCACCCACATCTGATCTAACTAACTGGGACCCCAATGTTTTGTTCCTTTTATACGACATTACTGGGGGCTGTCTAAAACTCTCTATTTCTGGTAACCCATCTTTCAGTACTCCCCAATGTCTCCTTATGATTTTTGCAACATCTCCACTTACAGAGGTAAATTTAGTCACAAAGGGGATACGTTTTACCTTCTCTTTCTGAGTTTTATGTGTATTCCCCTCCTGTGCCTCCACTGATGCTCTTTGTTGCTCCAGGAGGGGCAGGCCCGGACTGGCAATCTGTGGTTTCTGGCAAATGCCAGAGGGGCTGCTATAAGGTCCCATAGAAAGTCACTATTTAGTGGGCTGGTGGGGGCTGTTTGGGCCTCTATGTGGGCTGATTGGGCCTCTGTGTACCTGAAAAGCCAGGGCCTATTTTAATTCTCCGGACCTGAGGAGGGGTTTTGGATACCCCCTCTGTAAGAACTTTTCCTCCATATTATCTAATTGCTTCGACCGCCTCTGATCATCTGTTACTATCCTTTTCACCCTTAGAAACTGGGACTTTGGTAGTGACTTGCGTGTTTGAATAGGGTGAAACGAGTTATAATGCAATATGGTGTTTTTATAAGTTGCTTTTACAAACAAATCCGTCACTAATTGGTTCCCCTCTTTAATCACCAAGGTGTCTAAAAAAGACACCTTGTACAAATCAGCATGTATGGTAAATTTTATATTTGGTAAGTGGTGGATAGTGGATCAGATGGGAAGGCTGCCACTGGCTGCTTCTTTTTCAAGTGGACAGCAGTACAAACAACAAAGGAAGAATAATTAACATCCTACCTGTCTGGTGAGCATTCTTTAGCACAGTAGCAGGGCAACTTGGGGGGGGGGGTGGCCTATGGTAACTCTGCATGACAGTAAATGCAGTTTTTTTTAACCAATAGAACCCCTGGCCACTACTGTGTGTTTTAAAGCGATACTGACACATTCCTATAAAAATCATAGGAACATGTCAGTATGAAGTAAATGCTGCATCTGGAATATTTCCCCTCAAAGCCCCCTGCGCTTACCCGATCCTCCGACACTGCTAAATGATCTTCTGAACTGTTTCAATGACGCTGGGTGTGACGCGATTCTTCCATAAGCTGATTACGAATCAAAACAGGAATTCAGCCTATTGAAGGATCGCTCCGCCCCCAGCCCTGCATCACTGAAGGAAAGCGGAAGATCAGTTAGCTGTGTCAGCTGGTCTGCTGCACACAGGTTCACGGGGCTGGGGCGGTTTTACAGGGGGTGCTATACGGTGTGCAGCAACTACTTCATGCTGACAGGTTCCTATGATGATTTTAATTGAAAACCATTAGGACCGGGGGGCTGGGCAGAAAATTTTGTTGTATGGGGCCCAGTTATTTGAAATGGTAGCCCTGCCTCCAGGCCCAGAAGTGCTCCTCCAGCAGCTGCCTCAGTCACAGGTGCATTCAGCAGCCTTTCTCAGAATGACACAATACTCCTGTTATTGGTACGAATATTATCCTTTAGTGTCATTTGTGGTAACAAATAGTACACATAGCTTGATAAAGGGCTAGTTATGCCCGAAACGTTGCTTCACTTGTTGCACAAATAAATTATATTTTCATTGAACTGGAGTGCTGCTGAAATATGTTTTGGGATTTGTGGTAAGAGAGCCAACACCACTGCTGATACTTCAGTCCCAGAGCCTTCCAGGCTGCCGACTACACCAAATGCAAAATTGAAGAAGATATGAAAGACTCAAAGTCATTTAAATAGGATTCTTTTTTATTATCAACACTTCATTTATATCACATGGTAACTACTCTTGGCCAAGACACAGCATCTCTAATAATCCTCGCTCTCCTGCAGACAGCTTCTCTCCCTGTATACTCCCTGCTAGTATGGCCACCCATCTTCCACTTCATGCCAAGGATATATCCTCCTGCAATCAACTTCATTAATCACCTACACCAGCAACATGAACAACCAAAAATAAAATATTATTATACACTATTGCCCCCACAGCTGTTCTTGGATCTAACAGATGGATGGCTGATTCTGAAATATTTGGTCAATTTACAAAATATTACACGTCAAGATTGTCAAAACCATTTTTTATAGGCTAGCGGGAGATGTTTTGTCTATCTAGAGCACATGTTATGAACCATACATGATACAAGCAACCTTTTGTTAGAGGAAGCCTTCTGCCTAGTAAATTAACCCATGGTCTACTAAATGTACCAGCTCAAGGCAACCTCAGTCCTTTAGCAGGGAAGATCTGTGCCTCCAGATATGGCCCAATAGCTCCCCATCTTCTTTTCTGTTGATTCATTTCTCATGCTCTGTGCTGCTGTCTGTTAGGGACCAACTCAAAATATACAGTACACATAGATTATAAATGTCACAATATAGGGCTAATTAGTAATAAATACAGATGATTACTACATGGCAGCAGAGAAACCAGTGCAGTAGCAGACACTTTCCAAGATGGTGACCCCATGTGAGAAGAATGACTGGATCATTGCTGCTATTGAGAAGCAGAAGCTTTAGCCTGGTGCAATAAGTTCAGTATAAAAAATATAGCATTTTTAGCCATATACATTTTTAGAGTTTAGTTCTCCTTTAATGATACACCATCTTTAAATGACATTGCAAATATGCATTTAAAATATTCTGTAATACCAATCTAATATCAATTAAAACGATTATAAACTGTCAAAAATGGCTGAATATACTACATGTATGAGATCCGTTATCCAGAATCCTGTAACTCAGAAAGCTTTACATTATGGAAAGGCTGTCTCTCATAGACTTCATTTTAATCAAATAATCCAAATTATGATTTCCCTTTTCTCTGTAATAATAAAACCGTACCCTTTAATAGATCCAAACCAAGCAATACTGAATACTTTTTGGAAATAAAACCAGCCTACTGGATTTATTTAATGTTTACTTGCTTTTCTAGTAGACTTAAGATATGAAGATTTCAATTACGGAAAGATCGTTTATCCGTAAAACCCCAGGTATGGGACCATTCTGGATAAAAGGTCTTATACCTGTATAACATACTCTTTCAGAGGCATATTACGTAATGACAAATAATTTTAAAAAAAACAGCAGACAAGCATTTTTCTCTCACCTGATCTATATATACAAAAAACAAAAAACTGGATTATGTTTATACTGTATGAATACATTTGTTGTATTAGCTTGTAAGTACTGTATATATTCACATAAAAACACAATCATTAAACATTTGAGTTAATGCTTGCGTTAGTAAATAATATCAATAATATGCTGCAAAAATCCAGAAGAGGAATATGATAGTTTTGATATGATCTGAATGCAGGGGATGGGCATTGAAGTGCTTGTGTCATGAAATGTTAGCATATAAGTCAACTGTTTAGTCCTTAGATTCAGGTATGAGAGCAGCATAAGGAGAGAGCAGCATAAGGAACGGAGTAGTGACTGGACAGAATAGTGGCTGGAGCACTGATACAAAGAGAAGAAGATTTATTTTTTTTAAAAAGTGGGTTGTTTAGTCAAGGTAAGTAACTATTCAATTTGGGGGTAACTGCAAACAGGTGAAAAATGTGTATGTGTGGGATACAGCGAAGAATAATAAAATTAGGTTGCAAACAAGGAAAGGGTATTCTGGGTTGAGCATAAAGACAGGTAATAATTTAACTGCAGAAATTGACAGAGATGTTATGTCAGATGAGAGTGAGTAAATATGGTAAATATCATAAGGGAATGAACTAATTTATAGATATCACTTTGTGAATTACGCAAAGTAACTGCTAATTATATGAAAAGTCAAAAAAAGAGTGTAGCAGAAAATTGGGTAAAATAATGTATTGTAGAGTTCATTTTAGGTCTACTTTATCCTACTGTTATTTAATTAGGGCAATGACGTAGATTTGGTTAATTTGTTCCGTTCATAGGATTAGCTTTGAAAATGTTTTTTTTGTATTTTAAAAAAGATGTAGACACTTTTACTTCTCACTTAAGGAAGTATATCATTTTGCTTTCATTTTTAAAAACAACACATGACTAGTGGTCCTTATATGCGATATTCTTCCTTATTCAGAATTAAACAGCATAAGCTGTGATCCGACCCAGTGAGCGCCAGTCCCACTATTTCTGCAAAAGAAATAAATGGATAGGGCAGCCCAGGATGCATTAAAAAAAGAAGTGCAATGTTTCAGAGAGCAGAACTTGTGCTTGTTTTAGGTCTTCTTTTCTAGGCATATGTTTCCAATGGTAATTGTATTTAAGATTTACTATGCATCATAGCAAAGCAGAACATGATTACTGGTTCTCTGGGGACCTGTTTGTTACAAATGATCCCTGATATAAAATAATATATATATGTTAAATATGTGATGGTATTGTAACAAGTAATAGAATGGGTACTGTTAAAAACGTTACTATGTAACCAGAGCCCTAACCTTAAACTCTTGGGGGCAGATTTATCAAAGGTCAAGGTGAATTTTCAAAGAAAAAAATTTGAATCTCAAGTTTTTTTTGTGTACTTCAACTAAGGTATAGTCCAAATTTGATTTGAATTTGAAGAAAATTCGAAAATCTAAATTTATCATGTACTGTCTCTTTAAAAATTCGACTTCGACCATTCGCCATCTAAAACCTGTCAAATTGCTGTTTTAGCCCATGGGGGACCTCCTAGAACCTATATGGAGTCAATTGGTGGACTTTGAAAAATCAAAGTTTTTTTGGGGAAAAACTTCTAATCGAATTTGATCGATTGCACTATTAATTCGATTGGAACAATTCGAATTCAGCCGAATATGGACCTATTCGATCGAAAACTGACCTATTCGAACCAACCGATTTCGGTTGGTCTTTTTGAATTCGAATTTCTACATTTTTTCAATTCGCAATTCGACCCTTGATAAATATGCCCCTTGGTGTGCTTCAGATTTGCTTTAGCTGCCTGAAAACCTGCAGATAATTAGTTATAAGGTTAGAAGACTCAGTATAACTTGTAATGTTGTCAATTCATCTTGATTTTTACAAACTTGACAAAGAATATAGAATACTTTCACTAATCATCGTTAGATGGAAGGAGTAACTAATATATATATATATATATATATATATATATAATAATATATATGCCCATAAAAAACAGGATAAAAGGAAGTTACAGGTACTCACAACAGCTACATCATTCTTTTTTAACAATAGTATCTATTTCTGTCTGGTTTTCTGTAGGCTGAAAACATACGCTATTTTTGTGGCCAACAAAGATGATTATGCCCGGTTTGTATCTGTTCTTGTTTTTGTTGGGAATTCACTTGGGAAGGTCTGACCGCACAGCCAGAAATGCAGGTATTTTCAATCATCCCATCACTGCTTTAAAGTGATTACGTTCTATAAAGTTACAAATTATTTATAATAGAGCATATTATAAATTATTTAAAATAGATCACAGACTAGAAGGGATCAGCTACTTATAAGAATAAATATTTCTAAAAATAAATAAAATAAAATCAATCAATAAAAAAATCAATACAATAAAAGTCAAAATGAACTAGTTACATAAACTACATGCACATAGTGTGAATAATGCCACTTAAACAAGATAAATGAAAAACTGTACTTGCTAAATGCAAACAGTATTTATAAATAGAAATATCACCCCTTTCAGTGTCTTCTCTCCAGACGCCTCTCTCTTCAGATAAGAGTTCTGAAATGTACACATTGGGGAGACAAATGTACCTTCCACCAGCTGAAGATGGGGAAATTTCCAGTTATAAAAGCTGCATATTTTAATTATTGTTATTACAGTGGCATTATTCATAATGGAGTGGACTGTTAGGAGCAGATTTATCAAATCGAGGTGAATTTTCAAATTTCTAGCTATTTTTTGTGTACTTCGACTAGGTAATAGTCCAAATTCGATCTGAATTTGAAAAAAATTTGAAAATTCGAATATCAAAAAGTATCATGTACTGTCTCTTTACAAATTTGACTTCGACCATTCTCCATCTAAAACCATCCGAACTGCTGTTTAAGCCTATGGGGGACCTCCTAGAACCTATTTGGAGTCCATTGATGGACTTTGAAAAATCAACGTTTTTTAGGGGGAAAAGAATCAAATTTGATCAAATGCACTATTACTTCGATTCGAACTATTCGAATTCAGCCGAATATGGACCTATTCGATTGAAAATGGACCTATTCGACCAAATACAAAAATTTTGAATTCATTTCGGTTGGTCTTTTTGAATTTGAATTTCAAAGTTTTTTCTATTCGAAATTTGACCCTTGATAAAATTGCCCCTTTGGTGTTTTAAATCCATAGATGCTGCCATTCATCAACATTTTTGAGAAGTCTCTTCATCCCTGCATGATTGTAATCAATGTATTCACCACTGTGCTCTCACAGTTCTTTCATGGAGAATGGCAGCAGTCAAAAAGCTTTTCCCCAACTGCTCCCCTTTTATTTATACTGCTGACAGATAGCATGAATCAGTCAAGGAACACTTACTTCTTATTCTGGAGTATTACCTGACTGTCAAATGAATAGAATTGGCAGCCATTTTCAGCGAAGTGGCTGCAGGGCAGGAGAGGTCTTAAGAAAGGTCTTAGGAGAAGTCTGAAACGTTGGCACATTATTTTAAACATTAAGGGGCCGATTCACGAAGGGTCGAATATCGAGGGTTAATTAACCCTCGATATTCGACTAGGAACTAAAATCGTTCGACTTCGAATATCGAAGTCGAATGATTTTGCGCAAATCCTGCGATCGATCGATCTAAGGATTTTTCATTCGATCGAACGATTAAATCCTTCGAATCGAACGATTCGAAGGATTTTAATCCAACGATCGAAGGAAAATCCTTCGATCAAAAAATCACAGGCAAGCCTATGGGGACCTTCCCCATAGGCTAACATTGACTTCGGTAGCTTTTAGCTGCCGAAGTAGGGGGTCGAAGTTTTTCTTAAAGGGACAGTACTTCGACTATCGAATGGTCGAATAGTCGAACGATTTTTAGTTTGAATCGTTCGATTTTCGTAGTCGAAGGTCGAAGTAGCCCATTCGATGGTCGAAGTAGCCCAAAAAAACTTCGAAATTCAAATTTTTTTTCATTCGAACCCTTCACTCGAATTTCGTGAATCGGCCCCTAAGTAAATTAAGTGAATTACTGTTTGCATGTTACGAAGTACCACCTGAGTTGGAAAGTCATTTTTTATATTGGTGTCAGGGATAGCCAGATGAATATATATAGGTCCAAGAGGAATTCCAAAGTAAATGAATATCTTTTCCTTTCTGAGGTACACTGGAGACGGTGAAATCAAACGGGGCAATTAGGGTGAGATTTATCAAACTTTAAAAATTCTTCTCAGTTTTCCAGATTAAAAAAACACAATTGCTCTGGATCACCTATTAGCTAAATAAGTGAATAGTTGAAGTAGTTGTAAGAGTTGAGGCCCATTTATAATGTATTAAAGGTCGGTGGTATTAGAGCTTTTTGAACCCACTATTAAAGTCGTTTTCTCTACAATCACAAATGCCATAAATGTTATTAAAAGAACCAAATATAAAAATTGCAAATGGCAATACAAAATCTGAAAACCTCAAAAAAATCAGAATGGGCAAATAAAAAGGTCCAACAGAGACAAAAATTAGAATGAAGAAAAGAAATCAGAATGTTAGTAAATGAGCCCTGTGGAGGTTTATTTATCAGCATTCTCATTTTAGTGGTTTCTGAAACCATGACTAATTTAAAAAAATGTAAATACTTGAATTTAAAAAGTACAAACAAAAAAAAAAGCACTGAAAGATGCGCTAAAAAATAGGAACAATTCCTAGCCTAAAAATCAGAAAATCTCTAAGGGGCCGATTCACGAAATTCGGGTGAAGGGTTAGAATAAAAAAAAATTCGAATTTCGAAGTATTTTTTGGGTACTTCGACCATCGAATTGGTTAAATTCGATCGAATTCGATCGAATTCGAACGATTAGAAGTAAAAATCGTTCGACTATTCGACCATTCGATAGTCGAAGTACTGTCCCTTTAAGAAAAACTTCGACCCCCTACTTCGGCAGCTAAAAGCTACCGAAGTCATTGTTAGCCTATGGGGAAGGTCCCCATAGGCTTGCCTGTGATTTTTTGATCGAAGGATTTTCCTTCGATCGTTTGATTAAAATCCTTTGAATCGAACGATCGCAGGATTTGCGAAAATCGTTCGACTTCGATATTCGAAGTCGAACGATTTTAGTTCCCAGTCGAATATCGAGGGTTATTTAACCCTCGATATTCGACCCTTCGTGAATCGGCCCCTAAAAGTCCAAATTTATTGAAAGCGGTCCAATAAGATCCTCACCGTTCCCATTGACTTCTATAGGTCCTCGACAACTTTAACTGCAAATTTTTACATTTGCGGTTTTAGTGGTTAAACACTTAAAAAAAACACTGAACAAATCTTGAATTTTTAGAGCTTTTAAAAAATATAGGAGATCCACACATTTTTTCGAGATCATCTAAAATAGAATCGAAGTAGAAAAAATTGAAATCACACTGTTGTGAAATTGTGTTAAATTTGCAAAAAGGCTTCCCACATAAATGTATTTGGCACACTGATAACATAGTTCAGGGAAAAATCAATTCTATATTGTGTCAATGATTTGTATTGGGGTGGTTGAAAGGGAACACTAAATATGACAATATGTTACTGTTATACAGGTGAGCTATATAGCCAAGTGCCTGGACAGAGTCAGTGGCTCGGCTCCTTGCTGTGTCCTGAAAAGATGCCAGACTCATCGAGGGCAGAACAGACACCTGTACTTGCTCTATTATGCCGCAGGAAGAAATCATTTTCTACAGGACATCACTGGTCTACAGGCTCCCTACTGCCTAGCCAATCTATTTCTGCACCTACAGGGGAGTTCTTGGTGGAAAGAGAAAAAGATCTCTCTACCTACAACTGGAACTCTTTTGGCCTCAGATATGGCAAGAGAGACTCCGGGTCAGAAAATTCCAAGGTGAAGATCTGGTAGTTCTAAGCAAAAAAGCAAAAGATCTTTGATCACTTTTTTTTGCAGTCAGAGATACCTTATACTGACTAACATTACTCCCCTACAGGAGATGACATCGATTGGAAATACTATTGTGGATTGTCCTCCACTAATAAATAAAGCCTGGTCTTTGCACTAACAGCTATTCTCCTATTTATCTAATAATATACTTGTAAATTGTAAAATATTTAAGTATTGTTAATATGTCTTATGAGGGGGGGGGAGACAAGAACCTTTCTTCTTTATTTAAAGAAAAAGTATACTCCCAAAATGAATACACAAGCAACAGTATTTAACACATTAAGTGGCATATTAAAGAATTAAACTGCAATATATATTTAAGTAAATATTGCACTTTTTCATTGAGCTCCCATTTTATGATAGTCTCTGTGCTGCCTAAGAGATCGCCTGACCAGAAATAATGCAGCTGTAATAATACTGTAACAGGAAGAAGTGTAGAAGCAAAAGACAGATCCCAGGGGACGGCTCTTATTTTGTAAAATTGCAATTTTATATTTAGGATAACTCAATGGCACAGCCTACAAAAAAAAGTATATTATAATGAAAATAGTTTATTTACATGAAGCAGGGTTTTACATCTGAGCTGTTATATGCAATATATTTTATAGAGACCTACATTCTTCTGGGGTATAGTTTTAATTTAAAAAAAATTCCCCAAGATAGCATTGCTCTGAGGGTATAATTCAATTAAAGGAACAATAACACCAAAAAATTAAAGTTTTTTAAAGTAATGAAAATATCTTGTAGTGTTGCCCTGCACGGGTAAAACTGCTGTATTTGTTCACAAACACTTCTATAGTTCATATTAACAAGCTGCTGTGTAGCAAGGGTGGAAATGGAAAAAAGGCTATTTGGCACAGGTTATATAGTGGATAACAGATAACACCATTATGTTCTATAGAACTTATCTGCTATCTGCTGTGTAACATGAGCCTTTTCTCCTTTGAATGGCTGTCCCCATTGCTACAAAGCACCTTATTTATATAAACAATAGTAGTGTTTCTGAAGCAAACACACCAGTTTTACCAGTGTAGGGCAACACTGCATTATATTTTTATTACTTTAAAGGACATGTAAAGCCTGCATTTTCCTAAGTATAAGTTGGGCATATCTTCCCCACCCAAGCCACATCATTTGTTCTGCATATACCCCCTCCATTTGCCAGAGCCATCAAATTTTCCTAAAACAAATAGCAGCTTTAACCCGGTGTCCATTTTCCATCTGACACATCATTAGTAACATTGACATCTGCAAACAGGACATGTAAGCTGTAAAGTTCATGCAATGCAGAATGCAAGTTTACACAGACACAACATACTTTGATAAAAAGTTCTGCTGGGGTTGAGCACTGTAATGTTTAAGCCGAGCTCAGGAGAGGGGGTTAGGAGAAAAAAATAGGATCAGACAGCTAGAGTTTCTATGGGAACCAACAATGCTATCTCTTCTTTGGTATTAGACTGGAGGGTGTCTTTAGTAATCTGAGAAGAATTGAGCATGCTCATAAGTCAACAGTCAAAGCAAATTCCTGAGGGAGGGGGCCAAGTGGGTTACAGGAGGAGAAGGATTTCTAAGTGATTAAGGGGAGCCTTACTGTTAACCCTTTAACAACCAGAGTAACAGTTATCTAAAGATTTCAAAGAGGTTGTTCACTGATAATTTTTTTGTGGGTGGGTTCACATGTCCTTTCAAGGAAAATTCAACCTGTGGGGGAAAAAACCCATAACCCCCACCCCAGGTAGACCCCCCTCCCTCTTCCCCCCAGGTTAACTACCCCCCCGGGGAAATGCACCATACTCCATACTTACTCCTCAGCGCAGATTCTTACAGATTCTTTCAGCTTACAGAGATTGCGGAAGATGGATGCATGCAACTCACAGTAATCACACATTTGCTTAAACTACCGTGTTTGGAAATATAAGTAAATAGGCTCCACAATGCCCTGACAAGAGTTTCACCAAACAGCTTTATTAAACAGCAGAAATTCGACTTTCTGAATTTCAGAAATTCTGCCTCTTGATAAGGTTGTTGGCGAAGAGTGCATCAGGGAAGTGGGGAGTCTTCTGTCAGCGCTGGGCACCAAGTCACTTTGTGTTCGTAAAAAGAATATGTACTGATGTGAAAAAAACTGTTGTTATGTTTTAAACACTTTCACTTTTTACTTTCACAAGTCACTTTCCTAATTGGTTGATGAATTAAATGACAGAACTGCAGTATGAATTGCAGTATTGAGTAATAAAGTGCTTTCTTTTTTTATACGTAACTCTGAGAAAAAGGGTTGTCTATTTCTCTCCTTTTATTCTTTACAAATTTGTATATAGCCACTCAACAGTACACCTGAAATTAAAAATGTCACACTAAAGTTAATTTTCATTCTAGACATACGAGTCATTTACTTACAACATATGCAGTATGCAAAGTGCACCTACAGAAGCAATTGCCATGTTTATTTCCGATAATGTAGTGTTAGTTCCCAACATTTCAGTGTTGTTGTGATCGCCAGGGGAAGTTGCACCTCAAGTTATTGCAACCAATTCATCAACATTAAGGCAACTGCACTCATACTTCTGGAGGCACATGCTCTGAATGTTTTCTATGTACGGTTAGCATTATTTGCGACATTCAGCATGGCAGAGACGTGGGTGCCTGATTCTCTTGGCACATCTGCACTATGCCTGTTGACATAAGGTGTTATGGGTTTTGACACATGCACCATTACTCAGAGGCTCACTAGCCTCTGCCAGTCCCTTCTCCCCTCCAGGAATTCAGGCTCACCAGCCTCTGCAACACTCTTTCTGGCAGCAAGACCACTTCTGCTAGGCACTGTCTCTCCCAGCAGAACCACACTTCCCTCAGCTGTGGTAACACAGCCTTTTTACCTTTCCTAGGTAGCTCCTCTCTCAGTTGCCACTTAAAGGGGACCGTCGCCAAATTATTCAAAATCCTATTTTATCACATTAGTCAAGCAAAATGAACTTCAATTACACTATATAAATTATTTGAATCTTATTACCTTCAGTCTGGGAATTCATAATTATAGCAAGCAGGCAGGAGCCATTTTGTGGATAGTGTTATTAAGGCGAGCCTTGCATCATCTCAAAATCTTGTTTGTGCACTAGAATAAGGGACCCGATGTCCATTCCCATGCCTAAAGTCTATACGCTGGTGTAGTGAAGCCCTTTAGTAAATAAATATTTAGGTATCTTCCATCCTTGCTCCAATACAGAGCATAAATCCCGTGTAGGGTCAATGATACCAGGAAGCACAGAGAGCTGCTGCTGAAGTGTCCTTTATTCACCACACAACATGTTTCTAGCTGCAAGGCTCTTTTTCAATTGTAACATTCATTCACAGTGATGCAAAGTTTATATGCAAAAAGCACCTCCCACCTTACATTTGATTGGTTAGTGCCAATTGCTAGGCGGAATTGTAGACTAGCCAAACCAATTAGTATTTGGTAAAAAAGAGTATCTATGTTCACGTTAATCCAAAGATGTGTCAAAGACATAAAGTCCAACTCATAAGTGTTTAAATAAAGTCCACCGAAATGTTTCTTAGTGTGTTTAAGTTGCTGAATCCAAAAGTCCAATCAGAATGTCACTTGACCTCTGCACTGCCCTTCGAGGGCCTGCATACGAGTTTTTCCAGCTCAAACAATATCTTTAGTTTTGCTAAATTCTATATATTGTAACCGTTTGAGGTAACAGGGTCGTCGTCTCCTGGGGGTAGACGGGTGCACAGCAGTATTGGAGTCCACGCAAAACAACACAAAACTTGGCTGGTAATGTGCAACTGGCCGCAACCAGTTTTATTTGTCTGGTTGGCAGGAAGACATGAATCAAAACATACTGTGGTGGACTGGTCAGTTTGTGTGCTCTCATTTAAAAAGTCTATTTTACTGTTATACTGTGTGTCTGCTAGAATTCCTTACTCAGCTATTTGCAAACCCATATATCTTAACTATATGCAAGCTAGGATATGAAACCAAGATAAACCTCTTCACAGAAACAGACTCGTGTTGGTCATGCCACTCTGCACCTATTCTGGGAAGACAACGGCGCTTCACAGAAACAGACTCTGTCTAAAAAGGTCACGTCAGCTTGTGGTCATGCCCCTATGCACCTGTTCCTGGAAGATGACTGCTTAATTAAAACCGCATAAGAACTTTGTACTTTATATTTCGTTGCATTTCAAGATATATATCTACGAAGTTTGATATCTATTTTTATATATATGAAGTTTGTACTTTTCCATTTGAAGCCACATAGCTTAACCACAAGCTTACAGGGGTGTCATAACCCCCACTTTGCCTATATAACCCTTTTGTATCTTACAATAAAGAGAGACAGAGAGAAGCATTTGCATACTGAACAAGCTGTGTCAGTGTCATTCCTTCTTATCAGCTAGCTGAATTTACTTGCATCGAATTTGGAAGGGACAAAATACTCTCAGGACACACTTCTGTCCATCACAATTGGCGCCCAACGTGGGGCATCAGGTTCTGGCTGACCACTAGCCGATACTACGGACAGCAGCTGCCCAGCAGAGGGAAGGACGGAGACTGATCACCTCCGGGACACAGGTAAGACCTATGTTATTAGTTTCTTGCCTGTGTCATACCTATACCAACTGTTGGCGTCTGTTGCCCATATCGACTTTTAGCAGCCAGCAAAGACAGGTAACATCTTGCCTGATGCCATTTACCTAACCTGTACAAGAGTATTTTGTCGCCTGTTTATCCGCAGTTCATGTTTATAGTATGTTAACTCCTTACTGTTGTAGGCGAATATAGAAAGAGAGAATAGATTCATATTGAGGATAACAAGTGACACGGGATATATATATATATATACATATGTTCTGCATTTCGTGGGGGGAACGAACCAAGTCAATCCCAGCCCAGCGTCCCGAGCGTAGGACGCAACGAAGTGTCCAGTAGACACTGGCCCAGCAAAGTCAGTGGATTTTAGGCAGATAAGGATATACATAGATTCTGGCATTTTGTGGGGGAAGTACAAACGTGTCGCCCCCGGAGTCCCGAGCGTAGGACCAAGCAAAGTGTTCTGGAGACACTGGCCCAGCAAAGTCAGTAGTATCTCCTACGGGGGGGAAGGACAGAAGTGTCCAAGACAAATGTGTCGACCCCGAGAATTGTATATTACATATCTTTAGAAAACGTGTGAGTGTGCCAAAAACGGTTGCACAGACAAACGTGTCCACCCTGTAGCGAGTTGTCCTTGCTGTCACTGTCCGTAGTTGAGGTAGTCAGAGGATCCACTAGTATCGAGGTCTTTGTGTCTAAATGTCATGCCCTAATTGTGTGTGTGGGTTGTTGTTTGCAATCACCCCCTTAGGGTGGAGACTAGCAAAAATCCAGCCAGTGGGTTACCCTGCTGAGGACCTAGGTTTAGGACCAATTTTCCCGGGGTTTACAGACTTTTTGCTGTATCGCCTCAACGTCCATTTTCCTGTGAATTTCGGTGACCTTGGAAATAGTTTACTCGAAATAAGAGTGCGTTTCGCTTACAGTGGTCCATACCCAGAGGTGTGTGACAGTCATTCAGAAAGCGGTTTGGACCAGTCCGAAGGTGAAGCAGTACAAAAGTTGGCGGGCCTTTTGGCATTTCTTTAGATCCACCACTTATCCCTTTACTGTTCATCATAATATATTCTAGTCATTGTTGAAAGAGACCCCATGTCCTGCCCAGAGTGTGTGTGCGGTCTTGTATTTGCCATAGGGGAGAGAGGTTACCGCTTAACTAGCGTTGCAAGCAAGGGTTTCCCATTCCCAGTTGCAGGTAAAACGTATTCGTCCCTTTTATAAAATGTATAATTAAAACATAGAATTCTTAATGAATCAGATGAAAATTGAGCATAGGACTGGCCAGATATGGGATGACTTTGACGTAGTTGGCCAGCTTAAATATATTGCAATATATGGACAAACAATCCCTGTTTTGTTTAAAGGGTAAGGCGTTTTTCAGTAGCAGTATGCACAAAATGTCTCTGTCTTAAATATATTGATAATGGGTTGAGTGCAGAGGAATCTTGTATTTGTTTATATGTATTTTGTGGTCACACCCTCATTGCACCCCCGCCTAATGATTTTAAAAACTAGTGGTGAGCACAACTTTCCCTTGTTTATTATAGTTCTACAGGAGCAGTGACCAGCTCCATGTTGTAGCTCCCACCCTCTCCAACTATAGTCAGGTGATCCCACTGGTGTCTAATAAAAGGGCAGCCAAGGTTGGGTGTTTTACTTTCGAAAGCAGCAAGTAAGTTGCAGGTAAAACGTATTCGTCCCTTTTATAAAATGTATAATTAAAACATAGAATTCTTAATGAATCAGATGAAAATTGAGCATAGGACTGGCCAGATATGGGATGACTTTGACGTAGTTGGCCAGCTTAAATATATTGCAATATATGGACAAACAATCCCTGTTTTGTTTAAAGGGTAAGGCATTTTTCAGTAGCAGTATGCACAAAATGTCTCTGTCTTAAATATATTGATAATGGGTTGAGTGCAGAGGAATCTTGTATTTGTTTATATGTATTTTGTGGTCACACCCTCATTGCACCCCCGCCTAATGATTTTAAAAACTAGTGGTGAGCACAACTTTCCCTTGTTTATTATAGTTCTACAGGAGCAGTGACCAGCTCCATGTTGTAGCTCCCACCCTCTCCAACTATAGTCAGGTGATCCCACTGGTGTCTAATAAAAGGGCAGCCAAGGTTGGGTGTTTTACTTTCGAAAGCAGCAAGTAAGTTGCAGGTAAAACGTATTTGTCCCTTTTATAAAATGTATAATTAAAACATAGAATTCTTAATGAATCAGATGAAAATTGAGCATAGGACTGGCCAGATATGGGATGACTTTGACGTAATTGGCCAGCTTAAATATATTGCAATATATGGACAAACAATCCCTGTTTTGTTTAAAGGGTAAGGCATTTTTCAGTAGCAGTATGCACAAAATGTCTCTGTCTTAAATATATTGATAATGGGTTGAGTGCAGAGGAATCTTGTATTTGTTTCCCATTTGAAAGACTAGGCAGACAGTCCATCGTTCCTACATCTGGCCCAAGTCCTCTTGATTTTTCAGAAAGCCACGTGTATCGACTAAATGTTCATTTCCCTGTTGACTTAGACTACAGTTGGGGACAAGGTCTATTTGAAATAAGGAAATCTGCTTTTGACCACGGTCGCAGTCCCTCAATCTGCGATTATCGCCCAGCTACCGATTATTTAGAATCTGAGATATTAGACCTGATACGCATACGAGCCTGTAAGGCCAAACGACTACTGACAAGTGCCAACACATTCTGTGAAAACCTGTTGCGTAAATAATGGGTAGTGAACAATCAAAAATGGGGGAAGGGGACCAAAAGGGAATCTCGGCATTTGAAATAGTCAAACGTCGGGAGGGGAAACAACCGCTCGATGATTACATTAAATTGGCTAAATTATGTGGCCTTAACTTTAAGGGACCCCGACTACAGCCAGACTCCTGGTATAACGTAGTGAAAGAACAAAAGGGTGTTCTCCAGGATAAGGGTCTTCTACCCAGTGCACAGGCGTGGTTCAGGGTTGCAAAAGGTTTGCAGAGAGAGGGGTGGTCAGAACAAAGGGTGATCCAATCTGATGGTAATATCAGATATTTATACCATAGAGAACCCCCTTTCCACTGTATGGTCAATACTGTTAGTCCGCTCCCAGCATGTAACGACAGCACACAACAGCCGCCCCAAGGTCAATCTGATGTCCCTACTGACAAACAGACAAATATCTATGCAAATTCAAATGTTGTTCCTGATGAAGACCCCCCACAAACACACTTACAAAGGGTGGGGTAACCCCACTATATCCAGTTTTGACCCCTGAAGGCACTTACTATGTACCAGTACCGAGTTTAACTCACATTATGTTGTCAGGTGATGAGACTGAAGGGGCTACAGGGGGGGGTTCAGAGGAAGAGGGGTGTAGGGTTACGTCCACAACGCCAGGGTTCCTCGGAGCCGTCCCTAAGGGCCATCAGGTTAAGGGGAGGGTTGCCCAGTTACAAAAGGATGCTAGGACTGAGCCGTGGACGACTTTGACTGAGATAGGCGAGTCCATTACGCGCATGAGCACCCCCCTCCAGTCCAGTCACAAAAGGAAGCCCCTCCGAGAAACCTCCCCCTACGTAATGCCCGCATTTGACCCAGGGGATGAGGACTCTTTCTCCCCAAATAAGGGACGTGGGGGGGAATGCAACCAATGAGTGGGAATGGACCCCCATTATATGTTACCTTTACGCCTTCTCAAGCGTCTACACTCCTGGCCCAACTGCCTGACCCTGATCACCAACCCATGCAATTTTATCGCAGACTGTCCCAGATTCAGAAAAATTATTCAGCTACCTGGAAAGATTTAGAGAGTTTATGTGAAATAAAAGCAGGGGATGCCTATTGGCCTGTTATGCAAACTGAACTTGAACCCCGTCAAGTCAGTGATTTCACTAGTTACGAGTCAGGGGTGGGATTCTGTGAACAGATTAAATCCTGGGCGCAGAATAGGCTGGCTGATCAGGCCGTCAGCATTCACGATATGGTCCAGGACAAATCCGAATCTGTCGAGAAGTACCAAGTCCGACTGTTACAAGTATTCATAGACTTAGGATTCAGCCGCCACAACAAGACTCATACACAAATGTTGTCCTCTGCCTTCGTTACTGGCCTGAGGGAAAACTTACGGAAGGGTCTGATTACAGCCAGACCAGAATACCGTACTCTGCCCATTGAGACACTTGCCCTTGTAGCCAAGGGTCTGGAAGCCTCTCAGCAGCTGACCCACAAGGCTACCCCCTTGATGCTAACTGATAGTAGTCCTAGTGAAAACAACAAGGGCGAGACTGTGACATGCAATTATTGTAAGAAGACAGGACACGTTATCAAAGACTGCAGGATTAGGAAAAAATGTTTTAACTGTGACAGACCCGGCCACATAAGTCGGGACTGCAGGGCCCCCAAACGGCAGCATCAAACAAACTTCAATGCCGACCATTGGCCACCTCCACCCCCTCTTGATCCTCTGGTCCCTTCAGCTCCCCCGGCCCATCCATAGGATGTTGGCACCCCTGTGTCTCCCAGCCCTGTACTGCCCAATATAGACACTATTGAGGAAGCCGGACCTTTACCTAAATTAACCTTGTCCATACAGGGTACCCCTACCACCTTCCTGATAGACACAGGGGCAGCCAGAAGCGTTATCAGGAGCCAGGACCTTCCCAGACAAGCGACATTGGCTAACACCACCGTTTCTTGTGTAGGAGTGGATGGTCGGCCACGGGACAACCCATTAACCTGTCCTTTACAAGTCGGACCTTATTCTGGATTATTAGCCCGGTTTGTTGTCTCACCTACTTGTCCTCTAAACCTATTAGGAACGGATCTACTTTACCGGCTGCAAGCGAAACTGGCGTTCCTACCGGACGGCTCCATCACTGTTTCCTCCCCGTTGGATCAAGTTGAAGCTTCTTCTCTTTGTTCTGTTCCTCTTCTTCTCTCCACAGATTTACCAACAACTTCCACCACCGACATCCCGGCTCATGTATTGTCCCGCATTCCTTCGTCCCTATGGTCACAGGGTCCTGAAGACATCGGTCGTCTACGCGTCCCTCCAGTCGTGGTCAACCTTAAGGAAGGCGCTACCTTACCGAGGAGACCACAATATCCTCTCAAACCGGCCCAGTCCGAAGCCATCACCAAACAGCTCCAGAACTCCTGGACAATGGGGCTATCAAACGGCAGTCGTCCCCTTGCAATACTCCTCTCTTCCCTGTCAAGAAAAAGGGCAAGGCAGGAGAACCAGATAAGTATCGCCTAGTGCAAGATCTACGCGCTGTCAATGAGGCCACAGTCATGGAGACCCCTTTGGTGTCAAATCCACACACCATATTGTCCGGCATTCCTCCGTCGGCCTCTCATTTCACAGCGATCGATTTGACGAATGCATTTTACAGTATACCATTGCATGAGGATTGTCAATACCTTTTTGCATTCACCCATGAACGTCAACAGTATGTTTGGACTGTACTCCCCCAGGGAGCACAAAACTCTCATTTCTCACTTGCACTTACTTCCATTCTAGATTCCTGGATATCTTCGCATCCTGAAATCACACTCCTGCAGTATGTGGACGACCTACTACTCTGTGCCCCTGACCTATCCACCTGCGAAGATTTCTCTGCCGACCTCCTGTGCTTTCTGGCCGACCAAGGGTGTAAGGCATCTAAAGAGATGGTGTCAAACCACTGTGGTTTTTTTGGGACAATGTATCTCCCAAGGCACAAGACACATCACAGACGGCCGAATTAAAACTCTTCAGGACATCCCTCTACCAAAAGGACACAAACCATTACACGCCTTTCTAGGCCTCATCTCCTACTGTCGGTCTTGGATTCCTGAAGCTTCCCTCCTGATGCAGCCTCTGTATGATGCATTGAACTCAGACCCATTCACGTTAACTCCTGCGGCGGAAGAAAGTTTCCATACACTCAAGTCTGTTCTGTCTACGGCCCCTGCTCTGGGCCTTCCGGACTACGAAAAACCTTTTAAACTGTTTGTCTCCGAGCGTCAAGGACATGCCCTCGGAGTACTGGCCCAATCATATGGCCAACGTATCCGGCCTATCGGATATTTCTCCGGACAACTCGACAATGTGGCTAAGGGCAGCCCTTCTTGCATGCGTGCAGTATATGCTGCTCAACTTTTACTGGACAAGACTGCTGATCTCATTTTGGGACATGAGTGTACTCTTCTAGCGCCTCACGACATTGCCGCTATATTGAACCAAACCCAACCGAAACATATGTCTGCTGCCAGGCACCTGCGGCTGCAGTGTGCTATACTTCTACCAGACGATGTCACTCTACAACGTTGCACCATTCTTAACCCATCGACATTGTTACCGATACCTGATCAAGGAGGGCCTGAGGAACATACCGTGGACACTCACGACTGTTTCGAACTCATGCAACAAGAAACAGCTCACCTCCCTACTGTCAGTGACACCGCCTTGGAGGACCCAGACTTCACGTTATTCGTGGATGGATCACGATTCTCAGATGACTCTGGGAAATTCCATACTGGATATGCCGTCACGACCACTGACTCTGTCCTTGAGGCACGACCTCTACCAGCCTCGTGTTCGGCCCAGGAAGCGGAACTTAAAGCTCTAACAGCCGCATGTAAACTCGCGGCTGGGAAGAGAGCAAATATTTTCTCTGATTCTAGATACGCCTAGGGAGTGGCTTTGGATTTCGGGACTATTTGGAAGACTAGAGGATACTTGACTGCCACCGGATCACCCATCAAGAACGGCAAATCTGTAGCCGACCTTATGGACGCACTGACTCTCCCTGAACAAGTTGCCGTGTTAAAAGTTAAAGCTCACGGAAGACTCACTTCACCCGAGCCCATTGGGAACCACTTAGCGGATCTCACTGCTAAAGAGATTGCTGTTACACCTCTACCCGACCCGCCGGTCCTTGCAACGTCTGCTCCTCTGCTCCAAGTTACATTCCTGGACAGTATTGACAAACTCAAAGGCTGCCAAGCCTCAGCCAGCACCGAGGAAATCAACGGATGGCTAAGCAAAGGCGCAATTTTTAAAGATGGCTTATATTCATGCAACAAAAAACCATGCATTCCCAGGAACCTTTACCCATCTCTAGTTCAATGGGCTCATGGACCTACACACGTTTCTAAGAATTTGATGAACAACCTCATCTCTAAACTTTACTTCGCTCCAGGAATCACCACCCTCACCAGAAATTTCACGGCAGCTTGCACCGTCTGCGCTAAGTGCAATCCAGGACGCATGGAAAAACCACCAGTTCTACATTTAGCTAAACCTCTTTATCCTTTTCAGCGAATACAAATTGACCATATACAGATGCCCAGATGTGGAAGGTTTGAATATGTACTGGTCGTCGTCGATATGTTCTCAGGATGGCCAGAAGCTTTCCCGGTGGCCAACATGACCGCCAAAACCACCGCAAAGAAACTACTTTCTGAAATCGTTTGCCGATACGGAGTCCCCGAGGTCATCGAAAGCGATCAAGGCCCCGCTTTCACGGCATCTGTTACGAAAGACATTTGGATTGCATTGGGGGTGACCCTTCACTTCCACACGCCTTACCATCCCCAGAGTAGTGGAAAGGTCGAACGTACGAATGGTACTCTCAAAACCAAAATGTTAAAAATGTCTCAGGACTCGGGAATGTTGTGGCCTGACAGTCTGCCTATTGCCCTGTTCAGTGTTAGGTACACACCGACGGGGGTTAACATTCTTTCTCCCTTTGAAATCCTGTTTGGATCTGCCCCTAGGCTAGGATGTTATTTCCCTCAGTCTTTACAGTTACAGTTTGATGTTCTTAATGAATATGTATGTCAATTGTCAAATGAATTATCTAAAGTGCATGGTCAGGTGTTCTCCTCTATTCCAGATCCTACTTCTGTGGAAGGTTCGCATTCATTGGTTCCAGGTGATTGGGTTCTTGTCAAAAAATTTCTGCGTAAATCCTCACTCGAACCCAGATTCGACGGCCCATACCAAGTACTTCTCACAACTGCCACCTCTGTGAAATTGGACAGCAAAAACACCTGGATCCACGCATCCCACTGTAAAAAGTCTGTTCCTCCTGCCTCCACTCCTGCTCAGTCTACTCCTCCAGACTCCATCTCACCTGTACCACCATGAAGTTTTTATATATCCTTTTCTTGGTCTGTGGGGGGGGGGGAGGGCATTTGTTCAGGTCTCCAGGCCAAGTGGCCATAACTAAAGATGATTTGGGGGTTAGTACTTTTTGGTTCAACTCCTCCTGCACAAACATTGCAACTTTCACTTTCTCCCCTTTTAATCTCGGTGATCAGTTTGGGAATTTTTACATGCCCATAAAATACATGAAAATAAAACCTTGCCTGTCCGGCACTAACTAAACAATTAGCTCCTAACTAACTAGGTGAGGATCTAACATCCAGCAACTAACAGAAAACAGTATTTGTGGCACAGCACATACTAACATGAATCTGGCTCTCTAACAGGCCTGCACTGCCTGTTCTTTTTTCCCCAGGATTGAGAGAGAGAGACACACAATCCCTTCCCTACTTAAGGAGAGAAAACACCTGTTCCTCTCTCAGGTGTTGGGCAAACCCAGACTGTCCATCTGGAATCGGATCCTGCCCAACACTCAACACTCTCGTAAACCGGGTCCTTTTTCCGGCTATTACAGCTAACCACAGACCCGTGAAAAAATGTACATTAACCTGGTTGCTCAATAAAAGTATGACAGAAACTGGATGATACATACACCCCTTCAACTAATTTCCCTGCATTTCTGTTACAATATGTATAATTATAGTAGCTGCCCATGTTATAGTTAACAATAGCAATAACAACCATTGCAATATTTCGTCTTACCAGACGGTAGAAATCAATTCAATTCAAAAATGTTCAAAAGGGCAGTACTAAAGGAAAGAAAAATTAGTATATGAATCTACAAAAAGCTTACCATGATCATTTAAACCCAGAGGTTCTAAAGCACATAACCTGTTTATCCAGAGGGCTTCTTTTTGTTGCAGCAATTTTTTTCTGTCACCCCCCCCTCCCCTCTGTGGTTCCTCGAGTACTTCTAGCACTAGCCATTTCAATTGTGACATGTTGTGTCTACATGTATTGAAGTGATGTGAAACTGGGGTATCTGTATAGGTATTTGCTTTAAAGTTTTTAATGTCCCCTCTATGCTCCTTAATTTGGGCCTTAACTTGTCTGCTTGCCTGTCCTACATATACTTTCCCATAGGGGCATTTTAACATATATACAACCCCTCCTGTATCGCAAGTGGTATAGTGTTTTAATTGGATGCTGTTACCTTTCGTTGGGTGTTGTACAATTGCGCCGTTAATGATAGAGGAACAACAAACAGTTCAGACATGGAAAAGTCCGAATGTTTGGTTTGCTTTTAAATATTCCTTTTATTCTTTCTCTGTCTCTTAGTGTCGATCCTCTTTTGTAACTGAACATAGGGGGATGTGGGCAGGTCTTGCCTAATGTTTTATCCCCATTTAGGATGGGCCAAAATCTTTTAATAATTTTTTTAAACTGAAGCACTATGGACTGAGTATTTACTAACGAAAGGTATTCCTGATGGTTTATCCACTGTGTCATTACATGTTTCTTTAGTCAAGAGTGTATCTCTTGGTAACCCTCCCACATGTTTAGCAGTGTTTTTAAGGGATGTAGCATTGTAGCCTTTAGTTTTAAACCTGTCAATTAAAGTTGTTGCAGCATTCCAATAACCCTCATTGTTTGAGACTATTCTTCTAGCCCTCAAGAATTGTCCTTTCAGAATGCCTTTAATACAACGGGGATTGTGTAAACGTGATGCTTTTAATAAATTGTTTCTGTCAGTGGCTTTTCTATATAAGTCTGTCGACAATTTATCTCCATCAATTGTAAGCTGTACATCTAGGAAATTAAGTCACTTGTTAGAGGTTTCGGAGGTAAACTTAATAGTGGAATGTTTTGTGTTTGTTTCTGAGACCATTTCATGGAACAGGGATACATCACCTTTTCATATTAACATTATGTTGTCCACATAACGCAGATACATTACAATGCATTTACTGTATTTGTGTTTTAGAAAAAATTGGATTTGAAAAAAAGATTTGCAAAGGAAGGTGCTACTGCAGCACCCATTGATGTCCCTTGGGGATGCCAGAAGTAATCACCTTCGAATCTGAAATAGTTCTTTTTAAGAACAATATTTAGGCAATCAAGTAAAAAGTAAATCAAATCATTAGGTACAGAGGTCTCAAGTAAAGCATCTTCTATGCATTTTAGACCTTCGTCTTGAGTATAGAGACTTTCAGTATCGATGCTACATAGGTTACATCCCATATTTAATGTATAACACTTTTATATGCTCTAATAAATCATTAGTGTCTTTTAAACATGTGGTAATGTTCTTAACCAGTGGTTGTAAATATGAGTCCACATGCCCTGGCTACACAATTAAATGGTGAAGAGAATGGGGGAATGTGTGGAGAGCAGTGACATCTAGTAAGTGCTGAATGGAAAGTGAAAGTAATTGCCTGCCCCACCTCTATGCCTCTGGGGCCTTGTTGACTCCAGGATCAGTGGAACAACTGCCCAGGTCAACTGCTGCAGGCCAAAGAGGAAGGACCTCCCAATGCAAAGCACTTTGTTGCAGCACTGCTGCAGGTAAGTGGCCACTACCTAGAGCCAATGGAAATGGTGAATGTATAATATGTTACATGGGGTTTAACCCAGCAACAGGGAAAGGAGGCACTGGCAAGGAATGAAGCCATAAGGGCCATTACACTTATGGGCCCCTATATTATGTTATTATGAAAATGGTTTATTTACACAAAGCAGTTTTTACTTATGAGCTGTTTTATGCAATATATTCTTACAAAGACCTACATTGTTTGAGGTTATAGTTTTCCTTTAATAGAGAGGCAGAGAATAAGCCACCAGAGGTGGGGGGCAACTGTCACCCTTGCCATCCTATCTGGATGCCCATGATCAGCAGTAAAGAATACCTCTTGAAAGTCTTGAAATTGCATGTCTATCAGACGCTGTTGTAGGAAAAAGCGAAGTACTGCTTATAAAAGTGAAAATAAGTATGGGGCAGAGACATGATAGTTTGTATATGAATTTAAATCTGAAGAGGCCATCAACCTGCTCAAAAGGACACAAGGTATGCTTTTGGTATTTAAATTTGAATAGCCCCATTGAGAATAAACATTTTTGTAATTAATCTTTATTATTTAAATGGTTGGTTTTGAAGTTATACACCACTTAAGCTTTCGATGGCTGCTGCATTCTAACTATTCAGGAAGCCAAACTGAACTGGTTACTGCACATTCCTCCTGTCTCTTTCTTCATTTGCATTTTACTGATCCCCATATTGAAACCCATTATCCAGAAAGCTCTGAATTACGGAAAGTCCATCTCCCATAGACTCCATTATAATTAAATAATCCAAATTATTAAAAATTAATACCTTTTCTTCTGTAATAATAAAACAGTACCTTGAACTTGATCCAAACTAAGATATAACTAATCCTTATTGGAAGCAAAACCAGCTTATTTGGTTTATTTAATGTTACATGATTTCCTAGTAGACTTAAGGTATGAAGATTCAAATGATAGAAATATTCGTTATCCAGAAAACCCCAGGTCCCGAGTCTTTAAATTCTTCAAGCGCTCTTTTAGGATACCGTCACTTTAAATGTAATACTCACTCCAAACGTCTCTTTGGATGCTTTACATAGAACCTTCAAGCACTTATAGACATGCAGTGCAACTCCAGCCCCTTTGGATACCTAGATGTGAATCCCTTACAAGTGCTGGTTCCTCCAATCCAGACTCCTCTCACACTCTCTGTCTCTCCAGGCACAGTATCTGCCTTCCTTGTGCCAGCCTGATCCAAATGACGGCTTTTGGCGGGGCCTTACAGCCCTCTGTGCTGCAAGAACTTACAGGTCTCTTTCCTGCCACATTGTGGCTCTTGCTGCTAGGTTTTCCTGCTTCCTCTTCCTGCCGGCCACTCCCAGGCTGCTGTGTAACTTCCTGCAGCCCTGAGATCACTGTGCATCTGGTTGCTAGGCAATGGCTTACAGCATACAGACACAGGCTCAGTGCCTTCTCCATTATAAGGAGCTACTACAGAAGGATGGTAAGTGCAGGGGTTCTGCACTACCTCCTTACAAGATGATTTGCAAAAATGTTTTTTTTTCTCACAGGGGCTATTCAAATGAAGAATATGGTCTGAGAAGAACATTCCCTTTAAATCTGGGAATAGACAAACCACTCATACAGAGTTGTCTAGACATAAAATGGGACTTATCAGATAACAAATTCGGCTTTCAGCTTACTGTCACAGACCAACAATTTACTAGACGTGGTATCCTGTCAACAGTGAAAATCCTGTATAATTCCCTGGAGTTTGTAGCACTCATCACCATACAAAGTTAATCTTTACTAAGACTGTCATCATAGATATTAAAGCCTACAATGCTCAACTGCTTTGCGGCCCTTTTTCAGTTTTTTTATTTGTAAGCGTTGCTACCAAGTGGGATCGCTTATACTGTTCAAAGGAATACTATCATGATTTTATGTCATTTTTAATACTTTATTACACTGTGTACATTTGTAAACTATGTAGTTTTTTTAGATAGCATATCTCCAGTGGCTCACCATCCTTTCAAAGTAGAGCTTTCTCTTAAACCAGTAGTTTAATAACTGGTGAGTCAGAGCTCACACCGGAGCAAATCCTCATTTTTCTTCTTAAGGGCTCTTACAGACAAGCGTTTTTACCTGCGCTCCCCAGCGCAGGAGTAGATGCACTGAATCCTTTTCAATGTTGCTGTACTCGCATGTAAGCGCTGGTTGGGACGCAGCATGTTGCATTTCACCTGCGTTCGACGCTTACATGCATATGTGTGAGTACAGCCACAGGGGAGCGCACGTAAAAACTGTAAGTCTTCTGTAAGAGCCTTAATAGAAGATTCTGGGAGGGATGTACCTGAGTTAAGCTCATTTGGCCACCATAGTGTGTACACTGGAAAGAGAATCAGCATTTCACTGCTGACTCCCTGGTTAGTGTTTTTTTTACTGCAAAAAACAGTTACCTGGCATTTTTACTTACTTACTTACATTTTTACTTACTCTGGTTTTTTTCCCTTGTTTTGTGCCATCCATGTTAGAGAAGCATAGTCAGTTACTAACCTGAACTGACACCCTAAGAGCTTGTTTGAGGCAGGCACTACCAGGGCTGGATTTCCCTCAATTGTGCCTGAGGCCACATGGCCCTAGAGCCTGCCGTCCGCGCACACAACCACCCCCACCCCAGTTATAACATAATGGACACTGAAATTACAAAACTGACACTGCTATCTGGCTTTTTATTTACGACAATGATGTTAGACCATTCACTGACTCTTCTATTCCCCCAAGCACCTATTTAACAATTGAGATCACCAGCCTGTGAGCTGCCGGTCTGACTTTATGCCAGGCTCTGTTATGATATCATGTTTTATCACAGTGGTTCATCATGGTAAATCTGAAAATACATCCTAACTTTGCTGCAAAAATTCTTTTACCTCCTGCCTCTGACTTGGTGACTCTCAAAATGGTGTCAGAAATCTTTACCTCTGGGACTAAACTATCTGCTTACAGCAGGAAGATACTTACAGCCTTTTCACATAGGCAGTAGAAGATGTTTTTAGTTGGTGGGGACAAGACACAGGCATAATGCAATATATTCAAGCAATGCCCACTGTTGTGGTTGTTGTGGTAGACTTAAATGATCTTTTGCCTTAGTGGACAATCGATCCGGAAACCTTGATGTATCGTGTGGTGATGTTGCGCAATCCCCCGGAAATAACGTTACAGCAGTCGTTCTTAGCTGGGGTCCAGTATTCTGCCTCCCTCTACAATGGCCAGTGGTTTATTATACACCAAGACAAAAGGTGGTCTTACAATATATCCAATCAATGAGCATGTTATGCTATGAATCAATTGGTGGAACCAGCACACAGACACATGTCCATAGAAGAGGGGGGGGGAAGGTAGAATGCCCTAGGCAAACAAAAGACACCAGGACAAAAGGCACTTCCCCCAGTAATATACATATACACATACACAGTGATCTTAGCATGGCTTGTACTGATCTTGTAAAAGTACACCTTTGTTCAGTGGTCCGTATTCCTCAATCCCAACCGGCGCCACACCCGGCATGCTGCAGTCATGTCTGATGAACACAAATCGGATGGGAATCGGAAAGATCGGGCGACTATGCAAAGGTCGGTCGTAAAGACGCTTTTCCCTCATCAGTGGCGGCCATATGGCAAAATATAAGAAATTTCCACGGTGCAATATATTCAAGCAATGCCCACATTTAAAGAATACACCCTTTAAAAATCCACATACAGTATGTCCAAGTGTGTCTGTACAGAATTAGTTCCAAGTCAAACAATTAACAATAACCAGATAGCTGAAGTATTATTAGATAATGAACTAATAGATAAGGACTATGTATGGGTTCTTACACCTGGGAGGAAATTCTGCATATTACTGGAAACAGAGATAGATAGATTTAGGTTGTGAGAATCATTTTCAGTGCTGTACAAGCTGAAACTAACAGGAAGTAAGATGTGTTGCCATCACATATCCATGTGTGTTGGCACCCACTGTTAACTTAAGGAATCATGGCTCCCAGACAGACAGCTATGCACACTGTCAGTATCATTTCATTAGGAGCTCTTCTCCAACAAAAGAACAATAGAATGAAAGACAACAAGTACATTTTAGAGTGATGTCTAAACAAAGTGTATACTTGAACCCCAAAACATTAGACATCAAGAGAAAGTGGCTGCTTATTACCATAAGCACATAACCCATCAAGCCACTTGGCACCAATGTTCCCTCTAAGGTGTGCATATGTGTGAGTGCACAAAAGTTTTTACGTGAGCTCACACACAGCAACAAGAAATTCAGAGAAAAAAAACAAAAGATACCAATTCCAATGTGAAACCTTTGCTCTGTCTTCAAATGTGAAAAGTATTTCTCTCTGTTTTACTGTCCGATCTTGGTAAGACAGTGGGCTGGCCTACTTTCTTTCTTGATGCTGAATGGACAACAAAATTATCAGTCAGTCCTACATTGAGAAGTGATTGGTACAATGGGATGGGCTTTCGTTCCCGGCACTGTGATACAATTGTTGGACCCTAGAGACTATTACTGGATCAGCCACACATTGTCCATTCAATGTGGGCATATCATGGGCTAAATCTGCTTGTTTTGTGACCTCTCCAAATGAGCAGATTTGCCAATGTATGGCCACCTTAACTACATCTATTCCCTCGTGTCAGTACCTAGCCCACCTGTGCTAGTCTGCCAATCACCTTTATTTGTGTTACCAACAACCACTACCTATAATTACTAAGCAGCACAATATAGAATACCTTGCCATAAAACACTGATGGAAGTAACTATTTGTAAAAAACAAGTCGTGTCATGCACGATTCCTCTTCAGGCCCCCATCTACACCTATATACACCTATAGACACAGTTAAAGTGCAACATGCACTGTTCCTGAGGTATAGGTTGGTATAATACTAATCAACAGCTATCTGATATAAAATAATGTGACAGTGGAGAAGCAGTTCAAGTGTTAGTGTTGTGGTTTGTCTTTTATGTATATTTAAGATTTTCATGATCTAGAAGCAGGGTCGGACTGGACGTTTCGGGGGCCCACTGGGCTACAAACCTGGCACGCATGTGTGAATGGGCCCTTGGCACGCATGTGTGAATGGTACAGTGCGGATCGCATTAGCGAACGGCACAATCGTCACCGCGCATGGCCGCAATTGGTTTTGGTGAGGGCCAGGCAGATCGAGAGAGGGGGTCTGGGCTGGCGGGGGCCCACCGGGTTTTTCCCGGTGTCCCGTCGGCTCAGTCCAACCCTGTCTAGAAGGCATAATGATAGGAGGCTAGGCTATAAATGTATGAAGTTGATCCAGGTACTGGTCCAATTGCCCTTAAAGTTCAGAAACTTTTTTTTTATACTTAGGCAAAGTGGTGACAGCTTTAGATTAAGCTTTGTCTTCCTGTAGATCAAGTGCAAGCTACAAGGAATTAGTTTGGTTAAAAGTTATAATGGACTATGCACAAGTGATTGGTCAACATTTACTCCTATTATTGTAACTATGTTTTTTGTTTAACAAGAGAGACCAATTTTTATATTTTACAACTCCGAGAGTGATGTAGGGCAGGTTCATATTCAATTATGTTACACAGCATAATTATCAAATGACTGCCTCATGCCCCATGTACAGTATAGGTTACTCCAGTCTTCAGTTTATAGTATCAATTTCATTTATAATTGCTAGAGATGGCGCGAACTGTTCGCCGGCGAACTTGTTCGCGCGAACATCGGGTGTTCGCGCTCGCCGGAAGTTCGCGAACGTCGCGCGACGTTCGCCATTTTGGGTTCGCCATTGTTGGCGCTTTTTTTTGCCCTCTCACCCCAGACCAGCAGGTACATGGCAGCCAATCAGGAAGCTCTCCCCTGGACCACTCCCCTTCCCTATAAAAACCGAAGCCCTGCAGCGTTTTTTCACTCTGCCTGTGTGTGCTGAAGAGATAGTGTAGGGAGAGAGCTGCTGCCTGTTAGTGATTTCAGGGACAGTTGAAAGTTTGCTGGCTAGTAATCGTGTTGATACTGCTCTGTTATTGGAGGGACAGAAGTCTGCAGGGGTTTGAGGGACATTTAAGCTTAGGTAGCTTTGCTGGCTAGTAATCTACCTTCTACTGCAGTGCTCTGTATGTAGCTGCAGTGGGCAGCTGTCCTGCTTCTGATCTCATCTGCTGACTGCTGCAATAACAGTAGTCCTTGTAAGGACTGCTTTTATTTATTTTTTTGTTCCAATACAGAGCAGTATCAAGCAGATTACTAGCCAGCAAACTTACTATCATCTGTCCCTGAAATCACTAACAGCTCTCCCCCTACACTATCTCTTCCAAGCACACACAGGCAGATTTTTCAGATACATTTTTGCCCTTGATCCCCCTCTGGCATGCCACTGTCCAGGTCGTTGCACCCTTTAAACAACTTTAAAATCATTTTTCTGGCCAGAAATGTCTTTTTTAGATGTTAAAGTTCGCCTTCCCATTGAAGTCTATGGGGTTCGCGAACCGTTCGCGAACCGCTCGCATTTTTGCGCAAGTTCGCGAATATGTTCGCGAACTTTTTTTCCGACGTTCGCTACATCCCTAATAATTGCTATGTGTTCATTATACAAAACACTTTACCAAAATTGAGCATTTCATAAGACAGACCTAGGTAGTAAGCTCTTAACAAATAACAGCATTGCCTTATGAGCAGTATGGAGATAAGAGAAGAAAAATAATAGTTTCCAAAAACTGATGAAATTAGAAAAAGGAAATAGAAAATAATAAGTGCTTTGAGAGGCTGGTGCTAAGACACATTAAAAGGGTTGTTTACTTTTGAGATAACTTTTAGTATGATGTAGAGAGTGATATTCTGAGACAATATGCAATTTGTTTTAAAGTTTTAATTTTGAAGGTTTTTGAGTTATTTAGCTTTTTATTCAGCAACTCTTCAATTTGCATTTTAAGCAATCTGGTAACTTGGGTCCAAATTACCCTAGCAACCATCTATTGATTTGAATAAGAGACTGGAATATTAATAGGAGAGGGTCTGAATAGAAGGATCAGTAATAAAAAGTAACAATACATACATTTTAGAAGGGGACAGTGACGCCCGTTTGAAAGCTGCAAAGAATCAGAAGAATAAGACAAATAACTATAAAACTATAAAAATAAATAATGAAAACCAAAAAAAAAAAAGTTGCTTAGAATTTGTAGTTCTATAACATAATAAAAGTTACTTTAAAGGTGAACAACCCCTTTAAGAACTTTATTCCAGACAGTTTGCCACCCACGCCTGCAGTTTGCATATCACCACAACAGATCCACTAAGGACACTATTTCACAAATAATTCACACCACCCTGACTCATCTGGACAATAGAGACTGCTATGCCTCAGTGTTATTTGTGGATTACAGCTCTACATTTAACACAGTCGTTCCCACAAAGCTGATCCAGAAGATGCTAGGACTGAGACTAATCTGTTGCTAATCTGTGCAATTGGATCCTGGACTTTCTCCCAAACAGACCACAGCAAAATCACTTCACCCATCTTAATCCTCAATACTGGCACTCAGTGAAGCGTCCTGAGCCAGCTGCTGTAGTTCATTTTCACACATGACTGTGTGCCCAGACACAGTTCTAATACCATCATTAAGTTCGCTGATGACACCACCATTGTGGGCCTAATCACCAGCAATGATGAGACTCCTGCCTCAGTGGTGTTAGGAGAATAACTTTTCTCTCTCTCTCTCTCTCTCTCTCTCTCTCTCTCTCTCTCTCTCTCTCGCTCTATGTCAGAAAAATGAAAGAGCTGGTCATGGATTCCAGGAAACAAGATGCGGCTCATGCTCCCAACTACGTACATTGGAGTAGACACTTTGGAGATAGTCAGCAGCATCAGGTTCCTTAGGGTTATCCTCAATGCTAACCTAAAGTCGACAGAGCACACAGCAGTTGTCATCAACAAGACTCACCAACAATTTCACTTTCTCACTTTCTCCGGCGTCTGAGGAAATCCCGGATGTCCACCACAGTCCTCAACAGTTTCTACAGGTGTGCTGTGGAGTCCACCCTCACAGGCTGTATTACATCTTGGTATGGCATCTGCTCTGCACAAGAAAATAAAGCCCTGCAAAGAGTGGTGAAAACAGCTCAGAAGATCTTCAGCACACCACCAGCAAATCAGGAGATTTACACCACATGATATCTCCAAAAGGCAGAATGTATCATCACGGAGGACTGTAGTCAACCTGCACTGCCACTTTTCATAACCTCTTTCCTCAAGCAGGAGACTCAGGTTAATCCACACATGCACTGATAGATTCAGGGACTGTTTTTACCCCAGTACTGTCAGACTGTATAACACACACCAATGTAATACAATGAGCAATAATAAATGCTCATAAAATGCATTATAATGTATAATGTGCTTAGCAGTGGTTCAACATACTTATGTGGAGTATTGCTAATATACACTGCAAATGCTAAATGTAAAGGAGAAGGAAAGTAATTTATACTTGGGGGTGCCAAAAGTTAGGCACCCCCCAAGTAGTGGTATTTACTTACCTGACACCCTGGGTCGGTGCTCCTATCAGCAGAAAACTGCACCGGCCCAGGGTTCTGCCAGCGAGAACCACTAAGCAATCATCTTCTTCACTTTTCAAATTTTTTGGGGCAGACGCATATGCAGTAGAATTAAATAGCCAACTTTTTCGCTAAAGTTCGGCTTTTGACTCTACTACACATACACACCGCAAGAAGATAGAAGAATCAGGTAGAGGATCGATCTGTGGTGCTCGCTGGAAGAACCCCAGGCCGGTTCAGTTTTCTGCTGATAGGAGCACTGGCCCAGGGTCTCAGGTAAGTAAATACAATCAATTTGGGGTGTCAAAAGTTAGGCACCCCCAAGTGATTTTATTTACTTACCTGACACTCCAAGATGGAGACCAGACCAGTCCCTGGATCAACTTATACTATGAGCTATCTTCCATAACCACATATTCCCTTCCCTCCATTCCCTCCCTCCTCTCCGTCGCTCACCCCCCTCTGTCTCCTCTCTCTCCATCCCGGGGTGTTTTCTGAACAAAGATTTTTAGTGAATGCAGTATTGTCAGGGAGCCGGGAGCTCCCTCCAGGGAGGTTGTCAGGATCAAGGAGGAAGCCCTCTTGAGGGTACAAGGTCGCGGTGTCCAAAGGGTTAAACGAAGAATAGTCAGGATCAGGCAAGAGTTCACAGGCAGGCAGAATACACACAAGGTCCAAAGTCCAGGCAAAGGGTCAGGATACAAGGCAGGAACAAGATTAGGCAATAAGGCACACAGGGAACCCAGGATATGCTTCAGGAAAGTAATCCTATTCTTGGGCGCCATACTGGTGTCTAGTTGGAGCTTTTATATTCAAATTTGGCGCCATTCTGACGTCATCGACGCTCCTGCGCCGACGTCGGCGCGCTGACGTCATCGCCCGGCGCCGCTACCCACGTGGCGGCCATGGGCGCCGCCATTTTGGGAGCGACGCCGGCAAGGATGGACGCGCCGCCCGGAGCTCCTGGGCCTGCTCCGGGCGGCGATCGTTACAGTACCCCCCCCTCACGGGGGGCCTCCGGACCACCAGGACTTGGCTTCTGGGGAAACTTGGAATGGAACTCCCTCACTAGACGAGGAGCGTGAACATCACGGTGTCCTTCCCAGGAGCATTCTTCAGGGCCAAAGCCCTTCCACTGAATGAGGTACTGAAGGGACCCTCTGGAGACTCTGGAGTCTAGGATTTTCTCCACCTCGTACTCGAGTTGACCCTCCACAGAGATGGCAGGAGGAGGAGACTGACCGCCAGAGAACCGGTTGGTGATGGCGGGTTTCACCAGAGACACGTGGAACACATTGGGGATTCTCATCTCTGGTGGAAGCTGGAGTCTGACAGCCACAGGGTTGATTATCTCCAAGATGGGAAATGGTCCCACGAATTTTGGACCCAACTTGGGAGAAGGGATCTTCAACCGGATATTCCTGGAAGAGAGCCAGACATTATCACCCACCTTGTAGAGAGGAGAGGATCTTCGACGACGATCCGCGAAAGTCTTATGAACAAGAGCGCTCTTCTCTAGGTTCAACTTGGTAGCAGCCCAAATAGCAGACATATGGGCTGCGGCATCGTCAGCAGCCGGAACGTCAGATAGCACAAAGTCTTGGGGAAAAGCTTGAGGATGCTGACCATATACCGACATGAACGGAGACCTTCCTGTAGAGGAATGACAAGCATTATTATGAGCGAATTCCGCCCATGGGAGGAGATCAGACCAGTCATCCTGGCAGAGGGATACGTGGTTCCTCAGGAACTGTTCCAGGGCTTGGTTGACACGTTCAGCTGCCCCATTCGTCTGCGGGTGGTATGCAGATGAAAACTGAAGAACAATTCCCAGGTCTTTGCATAAGGAACGCCAGAACTTGGCAGTAAACTGGGTGCCTCTATCGGAGACGATCTCCACCGGGAAACCATGCAGGCGGAAGATGTACTGGATAAATAGCTGGGACAACTCCACCGCAGAGGGCAACTTCTTCAGAGGGATGGGCCATTTTGGAGAAGCGATCAATGACAACCCAGATCACAGTGTTCCCACAGGAGGGAGGAAGTTCGACAATGAAATCCATGGACAGGTGGGTCCAAGGACGGGAAGGAACCGGCAAAGGCTGTAGTAACCCACTGGGGCGGGAGTGACTTGACTTGGATGTGGCACAAACATTACAAGCAGCAACAAAGTCCTTCACATCCTTGCGGATATCAGGCCACCAGACCAGGCGTCGTAAGAGTTCAAGAGTCTTAGCTGGGCCAGGGTGTCCGGCCTGCCTGGAGCAATGGGTCTGTTGCAGGATAGGCAGACGCAGCTCAGGAGGAACAAATGCCATCCCAATGGGAGTATCTGAAGGAGCAGAAGACTGACCAGCCAGGATTTGGTCGGCAAACTGTGGATACAGGGAGGCAATAATCTTGACTGGAGGGATGATTGGCTCTTGTTTTTCAGGAGAACGGTCCACCGGAGTGAAGCTACGAGACAAGGCATCGGCCTTCCGATTCTTGGAGCCTGGGCGATAAGTCAAGATAAAATTAAATCGAGAGAAGAAGAGAGCCCACCTTGCCTGTCTGGGGTTTAGCCTCTTGAGGGACTGGATGAACTCGAGATTCTTATGGTCGGTGTAAATCTGAACAGGAATCAGAGAACCCTCCAAGAGGTGATGCCACTCTTCAAGGGCAAGTTTAACAGCCAAGAGTTCTCGGTTCCCGACGTCGTAGTTCTGTTCTGCGGACGAGAACTTCTTGGAGAAATAAGCACAGGGGTGCAACTTCCCATCAGCGGGATGTCTCTGAGACAAGATGGCTCCGGCTCCGACTTCAGAAGCATCAACTTCGATGCAGAAGGGTAGTTCAGGATTGGGGTGTCGGAGGACAGAAGCGGATGTGAAGGCCTCTTTCAAGGACTGAAAAGCTTCAATGGCAGATGGGGGCCACAAGCTGGGTTTACCCCCTTTCCGGATGAGGGCCAGGATAGGTGCAATGCGGGAAGAGAACCCCCGGATAAACTGTCGATAATAATTAGCAAATCCGATGAATCTCTGGATTGCCTTGGTACTTGGTCCTGGATGGCCGACACTTTCACGGGGTCCATCTCAAATCCCTCTGGAGAGATAATGTACCCTAGGAAGGGGATCTTGGATACCTCGAAGACACACTTCTCCAACTTGGCGAAGAGAGAGTTCTTCCTCAGACGAGAGAGTACCTCCTTCACCTGGGAGCGATGACTTTCAAGGTCCTTGGAGAAGATCAGGATGTCGTCCAAATATACGACTACGAACCTTCCTAGGAGATCTCGGAACACATCATTAACAAACTCCTGGAAGACGGCAGGGGCATTGCATAGGCCGAAGGGCATAACGAGATATTCATAGTGCCCGTCACGAGTGTTGAAAGCCGTCTTCCATTCGTCACCCTCACGGATGCGAATGAGGTTGTACGCCCCCCGGAGATCCAACTTAGAGAAAATCTTCGCCCCCTTCAGCTGGTCGAAGAGCTCTGCAATCAAGGGCAATGGGTACCTGTTTTTTACAGTGATTTTATTCAGGCCCCGGTAGTCTATACATGGCCGAAGGCCTCCGTCCTTCTTCTCCACGAAGAAGAACCCAGCCCCCGCAGGAGAGGTAGAAGGGCGGATAAACCCCCGCTGGAGATTTTCTTGGATGTATTCCTTCATTGCGGTAGTCTCTGCAGGAGAGAGAGGGTAAGTGCGACCTCTAGGGGGCATGGCTCCTGGCTGGAGTTCGACAGGACAGTCGTAAGAGCGATGTGGAGGAAGGAATTCCGCAGACTTTTTACAGAACACATCGGAGAATTCCTTATAACAGGAGGGAAGAGATTTTAACTCGGTTGAGGAGATAGTTACCTTCTTGAGGGGTTTTGCAGGAAGGCAATGCTGTTGGCAGAATGGGCTCCAACGAGAAACCTGCCCTGTGGACCAGTCTATGGTGGGATTGTGCAGGCGCAGCCAGGGGAGACCCAAAACAACTGGAACAGCGGGACAAGAGATAATAAGAAACGAAAGTCTCTCTCTATGCAGGGTCCCAACCTGCACGGGTAGTTCGCCAGTGGTCATCGTGAGTACAGACTCCAGGGGTTTATCATCTATGGCGACGATCCGCATGGGAGAAGGCAAAGGAAATAAGGGAATTCCCATGTGCTTAGCAAAGAGAGCGTCTATGAAGTTACCCCCAGCACCGGAATCAATGAAAGCATTCCCGAAGATGGTCTTATCAGTCAGACGAATCTGGAAGGGAAGGAGAAACCTGTGTGAGTTTTCTAGGGTCTTCTCCTGAGACTTATCACGAGACTTTTGAGTAGTGCCCCCTACATGAGTTACCATAGACATACCTCGGGGTACAAAACTCTTAGCCTTTGCAGGACAGGCATTGGCGAAGTGGGAATGTCCGCCACAATACAGACACAGGCCTGACATCCGTCTACGGAGTCTCTCTTGTTCAGTGAGGCGAGTTCTTCCCACTTGCATGGGTTCCTCCTGGAGAGAAATGGGTGCTTGGGCAGGCGGGGTGACGGGAGCCTGCAGGAGAGGCCTCTGGAAACGGGGTGCCAATATGGGTTGAAACCTCCTGACACGATCTCTCAGACTTTGATGCTCTCTCAGAAGAGTGTCCACCTTGACTGCTAAGGCGATGAGGTCCTCAAGTTGCGTGGGTAATTCACGGGAGACCAGGTCATCTTTGATGCGGAGGGAGAGACCATTATAAAATGCAGTATGGTATGCGTCGTTGTTCCAACGCGTCTCAGCAGCAAGTGTACGAAATTCGATAGCATACTCTGCTACACTGCGACTCCCTTGGCGGATTTGGAACAGATGGGAAGCAGCGGATGTCACCCGGCCGTGAGCATCGAAGACGATCCGGAATTCTTTGAGAAATGCCTCTGCGTTATCCATCAGTGGGGACTGCTTCTCCCAGTGTGGAGATGCCCACTCGAGAGCTTTCCCTGCCAGACGAGTAATCACGAACCCCACCTTGGCACGTTCAGAGTCAAATTCAGTGGGGTGCAGGGCAAAGCGAATCTGGCACTGATTCACGAATCCTCGACAGGCTTGAGGATCGCCATCGTAGAGAGGCGGAGCAGGAATATGTGGACCAGAAGTGGAGGGCTGGGTAGCCAAGGCAGCAGCCGCTTGCGGAGGAGGTGCCGGCAGGAGGGGCGCTGGTGTCAACAAGGAGAGCTTTTCCAGGATCGCCTCCAGCGTGTGTCCCACGTAGTTCTGCCGGGCTTCATATGCCTCCATGCGGGAATGCAGGCCCCGAAAGGCCCTGCCGAAATCTGGCTGAGCTTCCTCAGTGGGATCCATGGCCCAAGAATAATGTCAGGGAGCCGGGAGCTCCCTCCAGGGAGGTTGTCAGGATCAAGGAGGAAGCCCTCTTGAGGGTACAAGGTCGCGGTGTCCAAAGGGTTAAACGAAGAATAGTCAGGATCAGGCAAGAGTTCACAGGCAGGCAGAATACACACAAGGTCCAAAGTCCAGGCATAGGGTCAGGATACAAGGCAGGAACAAGATTAGGCAATAAGGCACACAGGGAACCCAGGATATGCTTCAGGAAAGTAATCCTATTCTTGGGCGCCATACTGGTGTCTAGTTGGAGCTTTTATATTCAAATTTGGCGCCATTCTGACGTCATCGACGCTCCTGCGCCGACGTCGGCGCGCTGACGTCATCGCCCGGCGCCGCTACCCACGTGGCGGCCATGGGCGCCGCCATTTTGGGAGCGACGCCGGCAAGGATGGACGCGCCGCCCGGAGCTCCTGGGCCTGCTCCGGGCGGCGATCGTTACAAGTATTCAGTTGTATTAAATTAAATCAAATGTGAAAAACTGGCTGTGCAGAAATGTGGGTACCATTGTAATTTTGAATGCATGTAACTGCTCAATACTGAGTGGCAACACCATAGGCAGGTGTGTCCAATAATGAGAAAAGGTATTTAAGGTGGCCAATTAAAAGTTGTGCTTCTGTTTGACTCTCCTCTGAAGAGTAACAGCATAGGATCCTCGAAGCAACTCTCAAAAGATCTGAAAGAAAAAGATTGCTCAATATCATGGTTTAGAGGAAGGCTACAAAAAAGCTATTTCAGAGGTTTAAACTGTCAGTTTCAACTGTAAGGAATGTAATCAGGAAAAGGAAGGCCACAGGCACAGTTGCTGTAAACCCCAGGTCTAGCAGGCCAAGAAAAATACAGGAGGATTGTGAGAATACATATGCAGAGGATTGTGAGAATGGTTAGACAAGTGAAAGATCACCTCCAAAGACCTGCAAGAACATTTTGCTGCAGATGGTGTATAGGAACATCTGCAGGGTGATGAGAAAAAAGCCCTTTCTGCACTTACAGCACAAACAAAGTCACTTGTTGTATGCTAGTTCAAGGACTGGGGTCCTTGTTAAAGTCGAGGGTTGGGTGAATTCAACCCAATATCAACAAAATCTTCAGGATAACGTTTGAAGCATCAGTCACAAAGTTGAAGTTACGCAGGGGTTGGATATTCAAACAAGACAATAATGACCCTAAACACACTTTGAAATCTACAAAGGCATTTATGCAGAGGGAGAAGTACAATATTATGGAATGGCCGTCACAGTCCTCCAAATTGAATATCAGTGAAAATCTATGGGATGATTCGAAGCAGACTGTTCATGCTCGGCAGCCATCAAATTTAACTGAACTGGAAAGATTTTGTATGGATGAATGGTCAAAAATACCACTATCCAGAATCCAGACACTGATCAAAGGCTATAGGAGGTGTCTAAAGGCTTTTACATTTGCAAAAGGAGGCTCAACTAAGTATTGATGTAATCTCTGTTGGGGTGCCCAAATTTATGCACCTGTCTAATTTTGTTATGATGCATATTGCATATTTTCTAATAAACATTATGTCACTGCTGAAATACTTATTATGAGCAGCAATCAGCATGGCCTTATGAAGGACAGGTCATGTCAGACAAATTTGATTGCTTTTTATGATGAGGCAAGTAAGATGCTGGACAAAGGGGGAGCAGTAGATGTGGATTTTGCCAAAGCATTTGATACCGTGCCCCACAAACGACTGCTTTTTATACTAAGGTCTGTTAGGCTTAATGAAGTCGTTTGCACTTGGATTGGAAACTGGCTACAGGATCGGGTAAAGAGGGTGTTTGTTAATGGTACTTGGAGTACGGTTTTTAGTGGGGTCCCTCATGGTTCAGTATTGGGTCCACTTTTATTTAACCTTTTCATTAATGAGGGTATTGTAAGTAATGTATCAGTCTGCAGATGACACAAAACTATCCAGCCCAATTAATTCCATCCAGGATGCAGCATCCTTGCAACAGGTACTTGGCAAACTGGCAATCTGAGCAGCTAAGTGGCAAATGAGAGTCAATGTTGATAAATGTAAAGTCATGCACCTGGGATGTAGCAAGCAATGCCAGTCAACAACATCAAGGGCAAATAAAGTTTTGAGCTGTATTAAAAGCGGCATTCATTCACGGCAGGAAGGGGTCGTTCTACCACTGTATAGAGCACTAGTAAGGCCCCTGTAATAAAATTACCTGGTGTGCGGCGGCGTGGACGGCCGCCACGCCGCCCCGCTCCTGGTCCGGCGCCATCTTGATTCTTCTAGGGCGCGCCTCTTATAGGTACAGACGTGCTGGCGTGATTGCGCCAGCGCATATTGAAGCTCGTTTTGGCGCCAATTATGAATGTATATAAAGCCCATTCTGACCCCCAGCCAGTGCCCGTGATAGAATCTTGATTCTGGTGGTTCCTGAAGCCTTATGCTGTCTGTTCTTGTGAAATTTGTATCTGCTATTCCGGTTTTGATCCCTGCCTGTTCCTATATCCGAATCCTGACCTTTGCCTGCATCTCGACTACTCTTTCTGCCTGACCCCATCTGTTTGATTACCCGGTTTGACCCTTGCCTGCATGACGATTCTTTGACCCTTGATTTGCCTGCCTCGACCCTGCCTGTCTGACGATTCTCTTGCCTGCTCCATTCGTACCGTGACCTTCGGCCCAAAAGACTTTCTACCTGCCGTGCCCCTCTGCTAGCCAGAACATCTCGCCTTGTACCCCTCGTTAAGTCCAGGTGGCACCCAAGTAAGCTGAGGGCTCCTCCCAAAGCCCAACGGTGGTCACACTACTGGTGAAGCCGAGCCGAGACCAGGGTACTTGGCACCTGTTCTGGTATTGGGTGCCGGCCGTGACATTATCACGGGCCATGGAGGATGATGGTCATGAAGCTGCTGCTACCTCTGCTACACCTCAAACTTCCACTGAGAGTTTGCTCACTACCTTGCTGCAACGTATGGAGGAGCAAGAGCAAAAACAGAATTATTTGCTTCAAGGGTTCCACAATCTGACCCGCCAGTTGGGGCCTTCGCAGAAGCCTCTTAATCCTGTTCTTGTACCTCCTGTGGGTTCTTCTGCCAGTGGGGGTAACTCATCTAAACCCCATGAACCCAAGATTGTGTTCCCCGAAAGGTTCAGTGGGGATCGCAGTAAATTTTTCGTTTTTAAAGAGGCTTGTAAGCTGTACCTTAGTTTCTTTCCTCATTCTTTTCAATCTGATGAGGAGAAAGTAAGGTTCATAATGACCCTGCTTTTGGGTGACCCCCAAATTTGGGCCCTCAGGCTGCCTTCTTCAGACCCTGCTCGTTATTCTCTAGACACCTTCTTTAACAGCATGCCCATTCTTTACGATGACCCGGATTGTGCATCATCTGCCGATACCGCGATTCGTAAGTTGCGCCAAGGGAAAAGGGATGCGGAGGTGTACTGCACCGAATTCCGCCGGTGGGCAGTGGAGACTGGGTGGAATGAGTTGGCTCTAAGGAGTCAATTCCGGTTGGGGTTATCCGATTCTGTAAAGGATAGTCTGGTTAATTATCCCCTGCCTTCTAACCTGGATGGTCTCATGTCCCTCGCCATCCAGGTAGATAGAAGGCAAAGGGAGAGAAGGGGTGAGAGGAGTACAAACTTCTCTGGGGTTACCAATATAAGATCCAATGTGGTGACCAATGTGAAATCTCCTAACCCCTCTGTGCCTCTGCCTCAGGAGGAGCCTATGCAATTAGGCATATCCCACCTAACTCCCGAGGAAAAGGCACGCAGGCGTTCCATGGGTCTCTGTATGTACTGTGGTGAAAAGGGACATTTTCTGAACCAATGTTCTAAGAGGCCGGGAAACTCCGAAGCCTAAATGGAGAAGGGGAGCTCCATTTGGGTGCAGGAGTTTCCTCTCCCCAATCTGCCTCTAAAGTTTTGTTACCAATTAAACTAACTTGGCCTATGGGCTCTGTTAAACTGTCCGCATTTGTGGACTCTGGGGCGGAGGGTAATTTTCTGGATACTGCTTTTGCAGCTAAATTCTGTATCCCTGTAGTTCCTCTAAGTGCCCCCATGAGAATAATGGCTGTGGACAGAAGACCCTTAGGGTCAGGTGTAATCTCTAAGGAGACGGTAACTCTTTCCATGTGTGTTAATAACTTGAATTGTGAGGAGATAGCTTTTTACCTCATAGAGGGTGCTTCCTCTCCTCTTATGTTGGGGTTTCCGTGGCTCCAGAGGCATAACCCTCTGATTGACTGGGTCTCAAGGGAGGTGGTTCAATGGGGTTCTATGTGTGGTGGGGTATGTTTTCCCTCTGTAGTTGCAACTACTTCACTTGAAGGGTTACCTGCTGCATATGCAGACTTCGCTGATGTCTTCTCTAAAAAGGCAGCAGGAACCTTACCCCCACACCGGCAGTATGACTGCCCAATAGATCTGGTCCCTGGGTCAACTCTTCCTCGTGGTAGATCCTATCCTCTTTCATTGCCCGAAGCCCAGGCAATGAAAGAGTATATAAAAGAGAACCTAGAAAGGGGTTTCATCAGACCTTCTAGTTCCCCTGCGGGGGCGGGCTTCTTTTTCGTTGGGAAAAAAGATGGTGGTCTTCGCTCCTGTATTGATTATAGGGGGCTTAATAAGATTACCATAAAAAATCGCTATCCTCTCCCTCTAATTTCTGAACTTTTCGATCAAGTTAAAAATGCAAAAGTCTTTACTAAGCTTGATCTTAGGGGGGCTTATAACTTGATTCGAATCAGGGAGGGGGATGAGTGGAAAACAGCGTTCAACACCAGGGATGGCCACTACGAGTACTTGGTAATGCCATTCGGTCTTTGTAACGCCCCCGCAGTGTTCCAGGAATTTGTCAATGACATCTTTCGGGACCTGCTGGGGATATTCGTAGTGGTCTATCTTGATGACATTCTTATTTTCTCTTCTAATCTAGTTGAACACAGGAATCATGTTTGTGAGGTTTTACGTAGACTGAGAGAAAATAATCTGTATGCAAAACTTGAGAAGTGTACTTTTGAAGTTACCTCTGTTCAATTTTTGGGTTTTAACATTTCTAACAGGGGTCTTGAGATGGATCCAGGGAAGGTGAGAGCAGTCCTGGAATGGACCCAACCCCTTTCTTTACGAGCAACCCAAAGATTCCTCGGTTTTGCAAATTATTACTAGATGTAAAAAAATGGTTCGGGGTATGGAATTCTCAGCACATGCATCTGTCCTGGACCATTTCAAGGTCATGCCCCCCGTATTTCCTTAGTTTTAATTAAGGAATTTATAATTGTAAAATGAGACACTGACTGCTACATATTGGTATCAGCATGTTGTAGTCTAACTAGTTTTATGTACAGTAAGGCTGGACCAAACCCACACCCAACAGATTCAGAGTGTTGCTGTTGGATGGGGTATTCGTGCACCTAAACCCCAAAAATCCTGTGATATGTTTGAGTGCAAAATACTCAAATTTCCAGCACTTCAATAATAGGATCAAGAGCACAGCCTGACTCTGCGATCTATACTGTACTTACTTATATTAACTTCACTTTTATGTAAACTTTGTGGCCAGTGACGGAACTAGGTGGGGAAGGGCCCTGGTGCAGGCCGTGCAGCCGGGCCCCGCCCCACCATCGTCCGTGCAGCTGCAGCCGGATCCAGTCGGCCGCGTGACTGCCGGGGGGCCCTGCGGGGGTGTGGGCCCTACGCCACTGTTTGTGGCATAGTTGAAGGAGAGCTATTATTAAATTGTAAAGTAAGCTTCAACACATGGAAATAAGACATTTTCTAAATATAACTAGCATCCCACAATCACAAATGTCTCTCTTCATGTAGCTTTGTTTACCTTTAATGTATTATCTTGGAAAAAGGAGTACAGCCCAATGATGTTTTGCAAATAAATGGCTTGACTCCAATTCCTGCTTGAAGCCTGCATGTAGAGAGATATTGCTGAAGGTGGAATTCTCGAGAGGTTCTTGATCATTTCAGAAATGACTTCTGTGGAAATAAATCTTGTCAACATGAATTGGTAGAAAGCCATTCCTAAAATAAACAATTATATATATTTGTATTATTGTGAGTGGGCCCTTAATATCAGGAAACTGACAGCAGCCCAGAGTATGTGATGGAAATTAGCAGAAAAGAAAATAGGGAGCTACTTGGGCATCTAGGTATGACAGTTTGAGTTGCTGTTAAGAATTTTCAGTTTTTTTCTTGCAGATTTTCAACACTGTTAAAGGGAAAGGAAACTTTAAAAAAACAACCTAGCTCTATCTGTTAGCCATTACCCCCACCTTAAACGTCACATTGAAAAGTTCAGTATTATTACTGGGGCTACAACATGGAGCCGCAGTGTCTCTGTCTTAAATATATTGATAATGGGTTGAGTGCAGAGGACCTCTTGTATTTGTCTCTATGTATTTTGTGGTCACAGCCTCATTGCACCCCCACCTAATGTTTTTAAAAATTAGTGGTGAGCACAACGTTCCCTTGTTTGTTATAGTTTATACAGGAGCAGTGACCAGCTCCTTGTTTTAGCTCCCACCCTTCCCAGCTATAGTCAGGTGATCCCACCGGTGTCTAATAAAAGGGCAGGCACGTTTGGGAGTTTTGCTTTGAAAGCAACTAGTAAGTTGCAGGTAAAACTTGGTCCCTTTGTAAAATGTATAACTAATCAATTGAATTCTTAATGAATCTGATGAAAATTGAGCATAGGACTGGCCAGATATGGGATGACTTTGACGTAGTTGGCCAGCTTAAATATATTGCAATATATGGACAAACAATCCCTGTTTTGTTTAAAGGGTAAGGCATTTTTCAGTAGCAGTATGCACAAAATGTCTCTGTCTTAAATATATTGATAATGGGTTGAGTGCAGAGGACCTCTTGTCTATATGTATTTTGTGGTCACAGCATCATTGCACCCCCACCTAATGTTTTTAAAAATTAGTGGTGAGCACAACTTTCCCTTGTTTGTTATAGTTATACAGGAGCAGTGACCAGCTCCTTGTTGTAGCTCCCACCCTTCCCAACTATAGTCAGGTGATCCCACTGGTGTCTAATAAAAGGGCAGCCAAGTTTGGGAGTTTTGCTTTGAAAGCAACTAGTAAGTTGCAGGTAAAACTTAGTCCCTTTGTAAAATGTATAACTAATCAATTGAATTCTTAAGGGATACTGTCATGGGGGAAAAAAAATTCAAAATGAATCAGTTAATAGTGCTGCTCCAGCAGAATTCTGCACTGAAATCCATTTCTCAAAAGAGCAAACAGATTTTTTTATATTCAATTTTGAAATCTGACATGGGGCTAGACATATTGTCAATTTCCCAGCTGCCCCAAGTCATGTGACTTGTGCTCTGATAAACTTCAATCACTCTTTACTGCTGTAATGCAAGTTGGAGTGATATCACCCCCCCTCCCTTTTTCCCCCCAGCAGCCAATCAAAAGAACAATGGGAAGGTAACCAGATAACAGCTCCCTAACGCAAGATAACAGCTGCCTGGTAGATCTAAGAACAAGACTCATTAGTAAAAACCCATGTCCCACTGAGACACATTCAGTTACATTGAGAAGGAAAAACAGCAGCCTGTCAGAACGCATTTCTCTCCTAGGCGCAAACTCACTAAGCGCCGAAGCGCCGAACGCTAGCGTTAATTCGCTAGCGTTTGGCATTTTTCGTTATTGCGCAAATTCACTAACGAACGCTGGCGTAATTTCGCTAGTGTTACTTCGCACCCTTACGCCAGGCGAATTTTCGCTAGCGACGTAACTACGCAAATTCACTAACTTGCGCAGTGTACTGAACGCTACCTTTTACGCTAGACTTCCTTCGCCACCTCAGACCTGGCGAAGCGCAATAGAGTAGATAGGGATTGTTTAAAAAAAAGTCAAATTTTTTTCTAAGTCCCAAAAAACGCTGGCGTGTTTTCTACATGATGGCTGAAAAAGATCGAAAATATTTTTGGGGCTCCCCTCCTTCCCCCCTACATTTCCTGACTCATGGCAACTTACCTAGACAGTGGGCACATGTGTAGGGCAAAATAAAAATTTTATTTGCTGATTTGAGGGTTTTCTAGGCATTTGTAGTGCTAAAACGTGTTCCTCCATTGAAATTTGAATTTGGCGCCGTATGCAAATGAACCATCGCTAGCAAAACTTCGCTTTGTCTGGCGAATTAACGCTAGCGCAACTTCGAAAACTTACGCTACCCCTGCGCGCAACTTCCGATTTTAGTGAATTTGCTGAGCGCTGGCGAAAATACGCCTGGCGAAGTGTGGCGAAGTGCGGCGAAGTTGCTCCTGGCGCAACTTCGCATCTTAGTGAATTTGCCCCCTAAAGTGCAGGCACAAGTCACATGACCAGGGGCAGCTGGGAAATTGACAAAATGTCTAGCCCCATGTCAGATTTCAAAATTGAATATAACAAAATCTGTTTGTTCTTTTGAGAAATGGATTTCAGTGCAGAATTCTGCTGGAGTAGCACTATTAACTGATACATTTTTTTCCCATGACAGTATCCCTTTAATGAATCTGATGAAAATTGAGCATAGGACTGGCCAGATATGGGATGACTGATGTAGTTGGCCAGCTTAAATATATTGCAATATATGGACAAACAATCCCTGTTTTGTTTAAAGGGTAAGGCATTTTTCAGTAGCAGTGTGCACAAAATGTCTCTGTCTTAAATATATTGATAATGGGTTGAGTGCAGAGGACTCTTGTATTTGTCTATATGTATTTTGTGGTCACAGCCTCATTGCACCCCCGCCTAATGTTTTTAAAAATTAGTGGTGAGCACAACTTTCCCTTGTTTGTTATAGTATTACTACAGACCTCAGTCAGACAGACCCGAATGCTGTTTATATTTGCTTGTCTTCTGCTCCTCCGCCTCTGACAAACTAAAAAAAACAAAAAACAAAAAAACAAAAAGCAGAGCACAGGAGCTCCAAAGCTTCCATTTGTATCCAGGCAACTGGGAAGCATAAATCTGATTGGTGGGTCAATGCAGGGGGGGGGGCAGAGAGTTCAGGGATGACGTACAGGTAGATCACGTGACCCATGACCCGAACATTATCTCTTCACAGGGAAGCCAGAAGATCATTGTACGCTTGCACAGGGCACTGCTGAGACTAATTGCACGTGTGTGTGCCCTGAATAGAAGGATTTCTAGACTGCAGCAGGGATATCCTTTTCAGTGCAGCTTGACACTTATTTTAAAAAGAATTCATGAAAAATTTAATGTAGAAATTCCTGCTGGTACCAATATATACTTTTAATGGGCAATATTTACAGCTTTTTTTTATTTTAGCCTTTCCAAAACCAAGAGCAGAATCTGTATGAGAGACGTATGGTACTAAACTAACTTGCATAACCTCTATTTTTCTGTTTGAATTGTACTGTTGTTTAAAGTAGAACTAAAACTAAATGGTATGCAGTTGGAATCTGTAAAAATAAACTCAATAAACGAGTTTGTTTCTAACGTGTCCACAATGCTGCACACACATTTAAAACAATATAAAGCAAGTATCCTGCATTATAGTGCTGCTGTTCTGTAAGTAGATAGAATAAAACTGCAATCTTTGTACCCCTCCCCCTACTGGAAGTTACATTACAAATCAAGGTACAGCTCAACCAGTGCACCAACAACAACACACAAAATTGTTCCAGGGCACAGGGCCAGACCTTTACAGATTTAACAGACAACACACTACTCACCAGGCCCGGACTGGCAATCTGTGGGTTCTGGCAAATGCCAGAAGGGCTGCTGTATGGTTCCATAGAAAGTTACCATAGAGTGGGCTGGTTGGGGACTGTTTGGGCTTGTCGGGGGCTGTTTGGGCCTCTACATACTTGGAATTTGACTCCCAGTCCAGGCCTGCTACTCACAATTTTATAGCGTCATGTTTCTTCTTTTTATTCTTTCCCTCCTGTTTTCCTTTTCTTTCTTTCAGAACTTTCTAATTCTTATGTGCTCCTCTTACCTACTTTTTCTTCATTCAACATTTTCCTGTTCCATTTTTAATCTTTCTTTTTTCAATATTTTACCCACGAAATTTGGGGGTTGTTGAAGCACTCTTAAGGCTAAATCAAAGTATATTTAAGTATAATGGAAGTGCTACTTACAATGCACTTCCCTGGTCCCCTGTCTCATAAGCAATTCAGTATAAATGCAATTGCATATGTTTACAAAACAGGGGTTTTTAATTACAAAGTTATGATCATAAAGTAGAAAAGCCACCATACCACATCAAGGTAAACCCCATATGGCGGTCCCTAACTTATCTATCTCAGGTCATAGTATAAAAAGACTTGGTTCTCTGCATAATAGCATTACCTGTATTCAGTGTGTGTTGAACATTGGTTTCAGTCTGAAGGCTAAATCCTCCCCCGCCCATAAGGGCTTTTAAGAGAGAGAGATTGCCCAAACCAACGCCCATATTTAATAGCGTAGGACCACCATTAGTATAAAGGGGTGGGTATGCGGTGCTATTGAAAACCACAGGAAGCTAAGCCACGGCTTCAGGGCTAATTCAATATACGAAATTTGGGGGTTGTGGAAGCACTCTTAAGGCTAAATCAAAGTATATTTAAGTATAAAAAACCCCTGTTTCAAAACTACATGCACTAGCATATTTACTTGAATTACTGAGACAGGGAATTAGACTTTTTGAAATTGGCCTCAGGTGTGCACCCACAACCCTCCTTTTTTGTATTTGTATTTGCTGGAAGCTTTGGCTAAGCTCTATGTGGTTTGTTGCACCCTCATACCCACCCCTTTAGATTTTTGGTGGTCCTATTGTCCTTTTAAAATTGTGCTTCGGTTTGTGCAATCACTCTCCCTTAAAAGCCGAAAATGCTAGCGGCATGGGAGGATCTAGCCTGAAGGCAGTCTCTCCCACTTAAAAGCCACATAGCAGTTGGCGGGGGAGGATTTAGCTCACAGTTTGAAACCAAGGCACAGGAGTAATGCTATTAAGCAGAGCGGTAAGATACCTATTTTACTATGATGAAAGGTAAACAAGTTAGGGACCACCGTATGGGGTTTACCTTGACGTGGTATAGTGGCTTATCAATTTTATGATCATAACTAAAAAACCCCTGTTTCAAAACTACATGCACTAGCATATTTACTTGAATTACTGAGACAGGGAATTAGACGTTTTGAAATTGGCCTCAGGTGTGCACCCACAACCCTCCTTTTTTGTATTAATATTTTACCCACCCCTCATTTTTTATTTGAATGACCCACTTTACCACACTCTTGTACTTTTATTATCTCTATCTTTCTTTATATTCCATTCTCTTCGACCCTCAGATTGTGGAATCCACAATAGACACTTTCTTCTATTTATGGTAGTTTTTTCAGACACGGGGTGACCAATTCATCAAACAAAATATAAATCTTTGCCTCTAAACGATTATTAGCACTAGCTGAATGTAGCTGGCAGCATGCAGACCTCATTTGGACCCAGGAAACAAACTTCAGAGCAAAAAAAACAAAGCTCAATTGAAAACAAGTGTTATAAAATGATAGCAGCAGCAACATTGTACAACATTTGGCTGTCTCCAAAGCAGATGCTTAATTGTTATTTTTAATATAAATCAACAGTAATATACCTTGGTAAACATATATTCACGAAAAAGTACAAAACAAAATTTCTTTTTAAAGCAAGCTTTAGATTAAGTACATAACCTTACGCAAGATACGGTCATAATAGGGGGGGACTTTAATAATGTACTGGACCCAGATATGGATAGAAACACTTCAAGCAGATCTATTACCTATACACTACAGCAGAATAGTAACAAAAACATCCCTAAAGTTCACTAAACTTTTAGAGCAATATAACCAGTATGACACAGTATATGGAGAGTACATAACCCCACAATAAAGGACTTCACATACTATTCAGCCCACCACAAATCATACTCAAGAATATAAGTCAAGACTTATTTCTGACCTACCCACAAATGCTTAAATTAACCTCATAGTGTAAAATTAAAAATACGAAATGGACAGCCTACTCAATGGTAGAATTCATGCTCCAAGAAAAACATCAATTCACTACGAGACCTCCATTGAGACTCAATAATGCACTCTTATCAGACAAGAACATACATAACCAACTAGAGTCAAGCATATCATATTTATTCTCCCTCAATGATAGTGCAGACACTACAGACCTAAACCTCTGGTGAATAGAGGACAACTGATATGGCAACACATAAAGCCAAACTAGTCAGAGCAAAACAGGAACAGTTACTAATAAAAAGAAACAAGTAATAACAGCAAAAATGTACTGCCCCTTCTCCCAACAAAATAGAGGAAGGAAACAAACTTAAAGAATAAGTAAATCTCCCCATCCTAGGCAGATGCCAACCCCAACTTACAAAGCTTAAAAGTATAACTTTTGTCATGGGCAACAGTGCAATGGTTATTCTAAAAAATCAACTAGTGCTAGAAACTCTACAACATAGAATAGGGAGAATACTAACAGCCACCCAGTAATTCGAAATTAACCCCAAAGATATTTAAAGTGAACTTTACAACCTGAAGGACAACTTATTGACAATTAAGCTGTCGGGATCCAGAAGATCTGGCTCAAGCTGAGCCGACATCTCCCAAGGCCTGCGCTTCCACTCCGGCGTTTGTTGCGTTTTCGAGCGCGTGTCCTGATGCGCGCGTGTGTTTGGACGCGGGCGCGCATTTACGTGCGCACGCGCGTTCTGACGCCGGCATGCGTCCTGGGGTTAAAAGGTCACTCCGACCTAGGCCCAGTGCGAGGTGATCGTCTTACTGACACTAAGCGTTTGATTATTGAAGTATCCTGATTTTGACTACGGCTTGTTTCTGACTACTCTTCTGATTATCCCTGGATCCTGTATTTGCTCGTCTGACTTCGACCTTGGCTTTGCTGACTACTCTTCTGGATTTCCCTCAACTGGTACCTGCTTATTGATCCTTCCTGTGTATGACCTGGCCTGTTCCTGACTTTGCTTCGTCTCCTGCAGATAAGTGCTAGCCCTTATTACAAACTGTTATTCCTGTGGGCTCACCTAGCACTCCTGCTATTCCTTATCTGGGAACGCCCTGTCTCAACCCTCAGGGCGTAACTCAGTGGGAAGCGTGGGGGAGGCTCTTACCTTCGGACTCGCCTCGACTCCTGACATAAGCCCTCAGAGAAGTTCATTTGTGTATTCTTAGAACACCTACTATTACCAAGACTACCAAATACAGCAATGTCCACTCTAACTAGTCCAATAATGGCAGAGGAAGTCCTGAATGTGATAAGAAATATACCAAAAAACAAAGCCCCATGTCCAGACGGATACGCAAACATGTATTACAAAACCTTTAGCAACTTACTATCCCCCTACCTTACCAGAGCCTTAAATGCAGCGGCCACTACTGGGAAGTTTCACCAAGAAATGTTGAAGTCATATATTTCGACAATACCAAAGCCAGGAAAGGAAAGCACACAGTGCTCGACTACCACCCTACATCCTCACTAAATGGTGACCTAAAAAATATATACGCATCTATACTGACAAAAAGATTGCCATCAGTACTACCACACTTAATCAGTAACAATCAAACTGGCTTTGTAAAAGGATGCCAACTCCATAATAACACAAAAAGACTTATCACCCTGATACAGCAACTACACAAAGAAAATACACCATCCTTAGTATTAGCATTGGACGCTGAGAACGTGATCGGGTGAATTGGACATATCTTAAATTAGAGCTAGAAAAATTCAAAAGCTCAACGTCACTAATTACTGCTATTATGGCCTTATACTCTGACCCAACAGCCCAAGTAAATGTGAATGGATTCATATGAGATCCCTTCCCTTTAACAAATAGAACTAGACAGGGGTGCCCACGTTTCACCTCTTATCTACATTCTAAGTATAGAACCACTAGCCCAAGTCGTAAAGCAATCACAAAAAATCAGAGGCATTACAATAGGACCTCAGGAACATAAGATACTACTGTTTGCCAATGATATTGCATGAACAATAACTTAACAAAAGAACATGGATAAACCTCCATTGGCAATGGAAAAGTGGGAAAAGGACTTACAAATACCACTAAACACAGGCATATGTCATACAATATTCACGCAAACATCCACATTTTCTCCAGCACTTTACCATCACGAACTGACCACCAAACTTATTTATAGATGGTACATGACCCCAGAAACAATACACAAAGCCTTTCCTAATGCATTGAATCTTTGTTGGATATATAAGTAGGCACACTGCTGCATACAGTATATGGGGGTCATGCCCAATTGCAATAAATTACTGAAAAATGTTAATCAACTAATAAAGGAAACCACAGGCCTAAGCATCAAGCTTCAACCTGAATTAGCCCTATTAGGCTATGATACACAACAAAGAGACAAAAGAGTCAAAAAATCAATTACACAAATACTCTTAGCAAGCAGAGGCTTGTTAGCAAAAAGTTGGAGGAAGAACACACTCCCGATACTTAAAGAAATAAAACCGAAGAAGAACAGATACAGCTATATGAACATACATACTCCCAAATCACCCTTGGGCAGTAAAGACTAAAATAAAAGGGTGAACTGCATAAAAGAACCAGGACCTACAAACCAAACAAAGCTACAGTATAGGCAAGAATATATGAATGATGTATCACGGAATGTGAACCCCAGTAAAGAAACTCATTAGTTTTGTTTAAACAAATCAATAACTTACCTTAATGCGAAAAGAAGCCAGTACTCCTGTCTCACCTTTATTCTACTTCTCCCTTTATTTCCCTCTGCTTTATCTTCTAATATAGCCTATATAAGAAAAAGAGATGTAAACATTCCTAAAATTGTTAATAAATAAAAAATTCTCATTTAATAGAAAACAGCCCATACCTAAATTTACCTCCTTTGACTTATTAGCTTGGCCTGTAAAAAATAATATCAATCCATACAATTGATTAAAAACATTTTTAAAAAATACATATTAATTTTTCTTTATCAGACACATTCTGGTTTAGGAGAAGATTTAGAAAACATTTAAAAAGAAAAGTATAGTGGTTATTAGCTATTCAAAGAGCTTGATTTGTAGCTGTAATATAGAAATCTGATTCTAGTCAGATAGAATGGTGGGTCTTTGCTACTGGGGGACTGAAGTTTTGTGAAAAAAGTGTTTTTTTTATCTTCTCCAGATATAAGAATGATAATTGATTCCATGTGCAAATGAGTGGTTTGTGGGAACCTGAAAGAACACAGCAAGGGCTCTGAGACATGGAAGATCATTTCACCTCAGGGCCCCATGTTTTTGGACCGAAACCACCTTTTAAAATCCTCATGGGTTAAAGGATGAGAAATGCTGTATTCGGTCATACTATATCCAATCTAACTAACAAACAAATGGATAAACATTTACAAGATCATAGGACTGAGTGTTCTTTTACTGTCCATTTTACTGTATTATAATTGTGACATTCCTTTTTTTATTGCTATAATGTTTTTCATAGCTTTCTTACATATTTGTAACCTCTGTTTAATAGATTGGCAATACAAAATCAGGCCTCTCATGACAGCCATCGACAAAGCTACTGTCAGGCCTGCTGCTACTACTCTACTCTCTTTCTTTTATGTCTTGCTGTCCACAGCTGGTGACTTACCCTTCAGACCCTTCAGAAAATGACACTGCAAATAGATGTTTTAATGAAAAATTCCTCTCTGCTCAGCACCTGTGACCCTCTAAAGAGAAGAAGAAAATGATTCTTATGTCTAAAACCTTATTTGTTTCTTGTTTATGAGACATCAAACTTTCCTGAATGTAAGCTTCTATATTATTTGCTGAATTCTCTGGTCCTAAAATATCATATACAGGTATGAGACCTGTTATCCAGAATGCTTGAGACCTGGGGTTTTCTGGATTACTAATAATTCTGTAATTTGGATCTTCATACCTTAAGTCTACTAGAAAATCGTGTAAACATTAAATATTTTTTAAAGTAAATTATTTTTTAAAAGTTTTAAGCTTTCTGGACAATGGGTTTCAAGAGAACGACTACCATCCTGTATTTTATTTATTCAATCCTGTTTGCATTTATTAGGCTCCAACAGGTCAATAAAACTCCCACGCATATTATACAGTTGTTTCTTAGTAATTACTCAACAAAAAAATGTTGCACAATTGTTGACTGCTTTAAATTGGTAGCACTACTTATTGCAGAGTAGCCAGTATTTGTTAACAAAAGTTGCCAGAGTAAGCATTTGGAATCCAAGAAGAAGATGGTGAATCAAATCATATGAAGTAGTAAAACTGGCAGATGAATAGCATAGGATAGCATAGGATAAACATTCTGATACCTATTTTAATGCTTGGCATCTTGCTCTAAAATTATTCAGATATTTTTAATAAAAGTGATTTGTTTCCCACACATCCCTTCCAGTTTAGCCTTTGCTCCCTTGTGTTTGGCATTAAGGGTCTTGTTCTTGTGTTATTTGGGAACAGCCCCTGTTACGTTCAGATCGAGACCAATGAAGAAGACAGAGCATGGGAAAAAACAAACAGCCAGTGAAATCCTGCCACAGACCTATAACCTAGGGTTTAGATGTTTAAAAAAACATGCACAGTGAATAAGAGGGCACCAAGCGGAACAGACAGGTCAGGCAGGATTTTCATTCCTTAAAGTTTTCACATAGAAAACAGAGTGAACTTTAGAGCTTGCCAAGCACAGTAATGTTTTCAGTGCTGAAATTCCTACGCAAAATAAAAAAAAAAAGAAATAGTATTATTAGATTTTAGGGCACAGTGCGTCTGCACAAAAGCGTCTCTCACCCCTTCAAACTTTGTTGCCCCTGTTGTACAACATACAGTATGTGACCAAACAACATACATTTGCCCACTGTCTGCCCCCTGGCTTGCACAGAGGTACAAAGTAGAGAGCAGCAGGAGGAACTTTATCAGGATAAAATGTCAAAGGTAAAACTCTTTTTGAATATTAAGAGCAAGTCTGTGTTGCCAATGTCCTCCTTAATGATTTTGAGAAACCTCAAAAAAAATCAAAGCGATTAAGCTGGCAATAATGGTTTAAATCCTACTAATCATTTTCTTGTAAAATACAGTGTGTCTGCACAAAGCCTCTCTCACTCCTTTTCTTGTATAACATACGTGGCAAAACCTTTCGATTGTAGTAAACACAATAGTGTGTACCATCCCGCCCAATATAACTAACAAATTCAGTCTTACTCACATTCCGTATGTGATGCTGTCTCATCAATCTACATAGTAACATAATAAATGAGGTTGAAAAAGGACACACATCCATCAATCTCAACCTTAAATCTGTATATAACCTGCCTAACTCCAGAGGAAGGCAAAAAAAAAACATTTGAAGCCTCTCCAATTTGAGGGGGAAAAATTCCTTCCAACCCCTTCTTAAAGCTATGGACCCTCTCTAATTCAGTAATCTCCTGTTTGAGCACTGGAGACCAAAACTGTATGGCATACCCCGTATCCTGCAAATCTATGCCCCTTTTAATACAGCTCAGGACCTTGTTTGCCCTTGATGCCGGTGACTGACATTGCTTGTTACAACCAAGTTTATTATCTACAAGGACTCTAAGGTCATTTTCCATTATGGATTTGCCTAGTGCTGTCCCATTTAGGGTATAAGTGGCTTGGATATTTTTACATCCCAGGTGCATGACCTTACATTTATTAACATTGAATTTCATGTGCTACTTAGCTGCCAGATTGCCATGCTGATTGCTGCTCATAATGCCATTCACTAGGACAAAATTGAATGTGATCCCTTAACAAGGGACAGATGTCAAATTTACAGGTTTATAAATGCTAAGATTAAAGGCTAAGATTGTAATCCCTTTTTAAATATAGAAATTACATCAGCTTTCCTCCAATCCATAGGCACCATACCAGATAAAAGATAATCTGATAAAATCAGAAATAGAGACCTGTCTAAAACTGAACTAAGCAGTCTTAAAACCTGTGGATGTATTCCATCTGGCCCTGGTGCATTATTCACATTAATTTTAGTAAAGCATTATGAACCATATCCTGAATCATCCACTGACTAGATTAGAGCAAACAGTGCAGCTATGAGGTGGCTCTGTGAACTCTGACTCCGCTATTGTATACACTAATTTAGCACATTTGCCTTTTCTGTATCTGTTACCTCCATACGGGTACAATTATTTAAAGGGGCAACACATTCTTAACATGCATCTTTTTACTATTAATATTCTTAAAAAACGTTTTGGGGTTAGTATTAGCCTCTGCAAAGCACTCCTCATTTGCAATCTGTGCCTTCTGGATTGCTGTTTTACAACATTCATTTTAGTGTTTATATACATTAGATGTAGGGTTGCCACCTTTTTAAAAATCTTTTACCGGCTGCTGGGGGGCGGGGACACAAAGGGGCGGGCCGTGATGTCAAAAGGGGCAGGGCCACAACACGGACACCACGGACGCTAGAATAAGTAAGAGAAAAGGTAAGTTCCAGGGGATGTTCCAGGGGATTGGGGGCAGGCCGAGGGCTCCTTTTAATCGTATTACTAATTTACCGGCAGCTACATTGCCGGTAGATTTGTAATAATACCGGCCCGGTGGCAACCCTAGTTAAATGCAACTTCTGTCCCCATAGACTTGTAGTTTTTAAATTAACTTCTTTACCTCTATATTAAGCCACATAGGGTGTTTCTTGGTGCTTCTACATTTACTTCTTAAGGGAATAAATTGAGAACAGTATCAATTTAATATAATTTTAAATGCCAACCATTGCTGTTCTGTGTTTTTAGCAGAATCATAATGCCCCAATCTAATCTCTGCAGGGCTGCCCTTAAGGGTAATTTCAGGGTTTTTGTTGTCCCCGTGTAAGAGGTATAAAGTAAAGCACCCCCTAATAAAATTTGTGCAATAAAAACAAGTTCAGCACTTACTAATATTTGTTTCCTGTAAGACTGCATTTTCCAGGAACACTTCCTGCTCTGCTACTGCAGAGGGAACTAACACAGCCAAGGTAGGAACTTTAACTTAATGCACCAGTTCCCATGTGAAGGATTAAGAGAATGTTCCTATTGTCTTTCAGGTAGTAATCCTTAGTTTAATGTTTTACAGATTTGTTAAAAACTGTTTATATGCCACTGCAAAGTAGTTTAATACTATCTACAGCACACACAGCCTGCAGTGAGCTACAGCAGACAGACAGTCAGTTACACCTGCAGAATCAGTGCACATGTTGCACAGTAGTTTATGCTGATTATAGATCCTTTATGTTGTCTCATATAAAGAATACTGTTTTATAAAAGCCAAACTATGATATTTATAGAATTGCTGTTATTTGTATTTCCAGAACAGTATTCTTAAAACAGCATAATGTTATATGACCTGTATACTGATTTGTTTGTATAGAATATATATGTTTATTTAGTTTAGAAACTTTTACTTGATGCACCAGTTCCCATGTGCAGGACTAAAGGTCCCCATAGACGCGACGATTCTTCTTGCCGAACGGCCGATTTTAGGGAAGCCCGACCGATCCTTCGAAATTATCGTGCGGTTAGTGGTATTCGAACGATCGTACATCTTACGATTTTTCGGCCGACATCTGTCGGGAAATTGATCGGCCAGGTCAAAAAATCTTTGTCGTCCCAGTGCAATCTCTCTATGTTTGCAGGGCCAAGCAGGCAGCTCCCCTTTGTTTTCCTGGTAAATTGGTCTTTTTAGTTGATGGTAGATTCGTACGATCGTACGATCGTTCTTAGAAGATCGTGGTCTCACGATCAGGATCTGATCTTTTAAAAATCTCAACATCTATGGCCAGCTTAAGAGAATGTTCATATTGTCTTTCAGCTCCCTGCAATAAATGGAATGACTTCTCTCTTACCCTACCCTCGCACTCTGAATTCATTTTCATATGTGCAACACCCGTGTATATTTGTTTTTTGCATCAGACATTAAATGAGATTGCATTATGGTCACTATTGCCCAGGGGTTCAATTATTTGCACATTTGCTATATGTTCTGGGTCATTATAAATCACTAGATCCAGTATAGCGTTTTGTCTGGTTGACTCAACAACCTGTGCCATAAAATTTTCATACAACAAGTTTACAAACTTGATCCCATTAACAGCCCTGGTAGTAAAGTTGATCCAGTCAATATCTGGGTAATTAAAATCTATTAATACTTTCCCCAAACTACCAGCCTTTTATATTTGCATCAGGAGATTAGCCTCCTCCTCCTCACTTACATGAGGGGGTCTACACCATACTCCTATAGTTAATTTGCTGGACCCTCTACAATCAGGGAAACGCTCAACCAATAAGGCTTGTCCCCTCATTTTCTAACATCACCTCCACCTTTATGCAGTATTAGCTTTTAATCCCTGCCTAACATACAGACATACCCTGCCTCCTTTTCTATTGCCTCTGTCTGTCTGCTACTGTTATTCCCCATGTGTCTCACCGTCTACTGCCTTACTACAGTCTCGGAAGGGACAAACTTCCTCCAAATGCACTCCCTGGTCTCCGCTCCTGTGTGGTCATTTACTGAAGAGAAGCATAAGCGAAAGAAAGCATAGGGGAAGAAGACATAGACTGTGGTTCCCTAAAAAAGTTTTATTAATTCACTTTTTAAAATCCCTTGTTAAATAAATGAATACAAAATTTGCAATAAAACGCAATGTGTTTCAAGGGCATGCTAATTGATAACACTTGGCAAACACTTATAGTTCATCAGAAAATACAATGGCCCCCTTGTTGGCAGATGCTATTTCTTTTATGAACCAAATTAGTTGGCAAGAAGCCTTATTAACCAAAACTAAAGAAAATAATTCCATAGACTCTTTTAAACTGATTTGGTCTCCTTATCTTGAAGCTTGTACCTCCAACATAGGTGAATAAATAGGACGATTTCTCCAGTTATAAGATGCACTTTCTGACATTCCAGTCGACGAATGGTCATTTTTCTTTCTTTCTTTCAATATGTACATATCCACTGGTTTAGTTTAGTTAATTTTATTTAATTTCAATTCATTGTTGTCAGTCTCTTTTAATGATATGTAGTCTTTAATAATACTATGTCATTGTATCGATTTCAGCATTTCTGTCTTCATCTGCAAAATATTTGTTGTTATACTGTTATCGCTTGTTTAACATGAAAATCTAATAATATATTTTCAAAAAAAAAAAGAAACAATGGTCACTTCAAAACAGAATTCAAAGCAATCTCAATGTTTAACCCTGCAGGTGTTAGATTCTTTAATGTATTAATTCAGTAAGTCTCTGATACTTTTTGATACTTTTTGCATGCCATCTCCTCCTCTACAGTTAAAGTGCTTTACACTGATACCCATGAATGTTAGTCCTTTTGAGTCACTACCATGTTTATTCTTGAAATGAGCTGATACACTTTGGCTACTGAGACCCTTTTTAATATTATATATATGTTCCCTAATTCTCACGTATAACGGTCTGCAAGTTATTTCCATGCGCCCGCATGCGCAGAAGCACACAGATCGTGAAAACTACATTGAGTCGGCCAGCGAAGGGAACTGGACTTGGGGTAGGCGACAGAGGAGGTACGTGCCTGGCGCCCTCCCAGCTTTGCACCCTAGGCACGTGCCTACTCTGCCTACCCCTAGTTCCAGCCCTGCATCACCCTGACGAGCCAGAGAAGAGTGGCTGCAATGAAACGGTTACTTCTCAGAGGGTAGAGTTGCAGCTCTCCTTTTCCCAGTAACAGCTTCACAGTACAGAGTAGCACACTATTCAGGCCCCTGACTCAGTGTGTGACCTTGGGTCACATAAAACCAATAGTTCAGCCAGAAGCAGGGAGATAGAGATGCAACAGATTTTGTGACAGACCCACCACTCCATTTTGAAATAGATTGCAGCAAAAGGAGAAGGGCAGCAAAAGGAGAAGGGCAGCCAGCAGAAGAGAGAACATGAGGTAAAGGAGACAGGAGAAAAAAAAACCTGTGCATAAGTGAAGACAGTAACATTAGTACAAGGGGAAAAGAAGGTTGGTGCATACTAAAAAAAGAATGTGAATGGGGTAGGAAAAGGAGACAGAAAGTGACTGTGCACAATAATCTTAATACATTAATACATGTGGTGACCTTTCCTATGATTTGCCACATTGTCTCTTAAATAATCGTTGTTTGGTTGTATACTGTTGTATATCACATTTTAAAAAAAAAAAAAACATTTGAAAACAAGAAAACTCTTCCAAGTTCACTGACCCTTGATGGATGGCTAAATACTTCCGCACATAATTCTCATAAAATAGGATAAACAATTAGGGGTAGATTTATCAAGGGTCGAATTTCGAGGGTTAAGAAACCCTCAAATTCAACCCTCGAAGTAAAATCCTTCGAATTTGAATATCGAATTCGAAGGATTATAGCAGAAAAGCTTTTATCGATCAAATAAAAACCACTTGATCGATTTTCAAATGATTTTTATTCAATCAAAAAAAGTGCTCTGGAAGTTCCCCATAGGCTAACATTGCACTTCGGTAGGTTTAAAGTGGCGAAGTATGAAGTCAAAGTTTTTTTTAAAGAGACAGTACTTCGATTATCACATGGTCGGATAGTCGAAAGATTTTTACTTCGAATCACTCGAATCATACAATCTAATTTGACCAATTCGATGGTCGAAGTACCCAAAAAAATACTTTTTTGGCATTCAAATTATTCACTCGAGCTTAGTAAATCTGCCCCTTAGGGTCATTTATGACTATAGGGTGCAAGTACAAGAGCACTAATAGGAACACTCTTGCAAGCATTGGTGCTCATTTCAGGACCACCTGCACTGCTCTCTTCACTGAGCACTAGATTTTTCATCCAGCACTCAGTGCAGAGAGTAGCAGACTACTGGAGTGGTTGGTGTTAGGAAAGGTAAGTAGCAGCAATATGGGAAAAATATTAAATGCATGTTGCAATATAATAATTGGCTTGTGCCTGTTTTTTGTAGCTTGCACCCAGCCCTTCTGCTTTTATATGAGCCATATAAACTTTTCAAAAGTAGCATGTGGCAAGTTCCTGCAAAGCAATTGTTAGGAAAGAAAAAGTATCATAAAGAAAATTACTTTTCTTTTAGCAGGAAAAACAAAAGCAGTTTTCTTCCTGAAAACAGTTTAAAACACAAAATAGCTTTCTTCAGCAGTGTAGCAGCACCACCACAATGTAGTGTTTATTTTGAGCAAGTAGACAATGGCTCCACACCAATAAGTACATTGTAAATACTGTATAATGAGTATTGATCAATGGATTATTACAATAAATGGTTACAAATTAACTTTATTTAAAGTATAAAACATTATTTATAATATTTACAGTTACTGCTTATTTATAAAGTCAACATTATTGTTACCACCAGAGCAATAGAATAGAGATCACTTGCTGTCTTCACCCAGGCTGCTCCTGTTTTTGCAGGTGAGTTTCTATCAGAGAACACAATGATGTATGATTAATTATGGACTAGGGTTTATTTGGGAATGGCAGTGGTCAAAGGATCTCTCCTTTGACTACTGCGTTTCCAGATTGCAATTTCTTTTGTTAAGCAATATAACAAACAGCAAATTGTACAGAACCTTGGAGCAGGGAAGGCTATCAAATGTATCTGGAAATATATTCCTGTGTTCCTTTAATAACAGTTCAGTGATGTGATCAGTATGATTAGTAAGAATGGTGATGGTTTCATTGGACTGGAACAAGGATGAAGCAGAGCACACTCTTCAAGCTATTCAGAAGATAACCCGGTGCACAGAGTAAAGGGGTACGGCAATCCCCAGACAGATACTTCCAGTAAAGATACACTGGCACACAAGGCAATTGCAGTGCAGGGTGACCCCTTGCTGTTTATTTGTGTGGACGTGCAACGTTTCGGGGCAAACCCCTTTCTCAAGCATACAAAAGTGACCAATGTGCAGACAATATAAAGTTAAAACAATTAAGGTAATTAACATACAGAATAGAGAACGACACCCTCCAACTCTCCCATCAAATGTGTAGTCCAATCCCACCAGAGTATGGCAATACTTAAAATTTAAAGTCCAATCCAAAAAATTTTTCAGTAAAAAGTGACCTGTAGTAGTCGGTGAATGTGTCCCACTGTGTAAAAAGATTTAATCATTCGGGCTTGTTACATCAAAGCTGGTTTGCTAGAAAAAAGATAAAAACAGATACAAACAATATATAGTAACAAAGCAACGGCTAAAAGCTTTACAAAAGATTAAAAGATAAAAATGTAACTAATTTCTAGCCACAAACTAACCCTGCTAAAGACAAAATATTTTTATTTTTACCTGTCCCTGGAGTCTACAAGCTTTTCCTCATCTGAAAGGAAGCAGGAAAGAATCATTAATATATATAACAGATAGATTAAACACGCATTATTCTCAGCATGCTTTATAAATAACAAGACAGATTGTATCCTTCGTTTAACCCCCTTGGACTCCTGGATCGGAGTAACCAAATCCAGTAGCATTCTCTCTGGAGCAGCATACGTTTTTTATCTTGCCCCTGACTGGTAACCACTTTCTCCAAAATCTGCCATCTTAATTGTGACACATGGTGGCCATGTTCAAAAAAATGCTTTGCCATTAAAGTTTCCTTTTTTATTTTTACTGTGTCTTTCTCTTTACTTTTCTTCCCTGGGGATTGTGGGGTGTGAGGTTTTAATTGCGAATCATATATTTATGTTCATTCAGCCTGATTTTTATGGGTCTAGTTGTCCAATATATGCAAGGCCGCAAGGGCATTTTAGACAATATATTAACTCACAGCTATTACATGAAAAGCAGCCCTTTATCATATGTTTGGATCCTTTCTGTGGATGTGTTACAAAATTCCCCTATATTATGCTATTACAGTGCCCGCAATTTCTGCATGGAAAAGTGCCATTAAGACCTCACGGGAAAGTTACCCCTTTGTACTTCTTGACTGTGTGATTTAATCAAGTCTCCAATATTTTCCAAGTTTGTATGAAAACAAAGGAGGTCGTTGAAATAAATGTCCATATTTGGCGTCAGAACTCAAAATACCCCAATACTTTAAAATTATCTTACGATATACCTTAGCATTGCTGTCATACACCGAGATATAGGATAATCTCTGTGGTTTATTGGGAGATATAGTTTTTTTTAGAGAGTAACTGTTTTCTGGGCAACTTTTTAACCTCTTCCCTAAATGATTCCAGGTTAACCCTTTCGTAACCTTTTTCAACAAATTTATCTAACATTTTATTGGACTCTGTTTCGTATAAATCCTGACTAGATGTGATGTGTTTAACCCTTAAAAATTGGCTTTTTTGGCAAACCTTTAATGAGCCCAGGTGGATGGTAGGATGTAGATTTCAACAGATTGTTCCGATCAGTCAGTTTAGTGTAAACTGTTGTTACAAATTTTCCATCAATATGCATAACCTTTACCAAAAAATGCATTTCAGTAGCATTCATCTCCATTGTGAATTTAATGGTTAAATGTATGCTATTCAAATATGTAAGAAACTCATCCAAGGCTTCTCTAGACCCAGTCCACAAGAAAAACGTGTCATCGACATAGCGCATGTAGGCCTGAATGTGTTGGGAAAAAGACGTATTGGAAAAGATAAAGGTCTGCTCGAACTGAACCATAAATATATTTGCATATGCTGGTGCCATGTTGGCACCCATGGCACAGCCTTGCAATTGTATGTAAAAATCCTTTTCAAATTGGAAGTAATTTTTTAATAAAACGCATTCCAATAAATTACATATAAAGCTTATCATGTGATTGGAAAGAGAACCTTTAGTCAGATATGAGCGAATGCTCTCTATTCCTTCCTGATGGGGAATTGATGTGTAAAGATCTTTTACATCTAATTAACACAACAAAAATTCTCCTGCTGGTATACTGACACTTTCTAATCTATTCAAAAAGTCTGTAGTATCACGTAGACAGGGTTGTAAAGTATTTAAAACTTCCTGTAAAAATGTGTCGCTGTATATGGCAATCGGTTGCCAAATTGACCCCACATAAGATACTATGGGTCGACCTGGTGGTTTAGCAGAATGTTTGTGTATCTTGGGAAGAAAATAAATATTGGGTACTTTGGGATTAGCAGTGACCAATAATTCATGAACCTTATCACTTATTATTCCTTCCATTACCATAAAATGCAAAAAAATATTTAATTTGTTTCTCAACTTAAACGTGGGGTCAGAGTTTAACAATTTGTAATGATTGTTATTATCCAATTGGCGTTTAGCTTCTGCTCTGTAATCACTGGTGTTTAGTAAACCCGTGCCCACCTTTATCAGCTTTCATAATGGTATATTTTTATTTTGCTGCAATAAACTTAATGTAGACTTCTCATTTGCAGACATATTATTTATATGTTTTTTTAGGGGGTTATGTTGCGTATGATTATTTTCTGAGGTAAGCATCGATACATGGGTAGTTCCCCGGGGGCATAACATTTCTTTTTACCGCTAATTTTCCTTTCAATGCCATCAACTTGGTATCCCCTTCCTTGGACATTCCTTGGGTTCATTGGCCCATCTAGTACATGCCGCCACCCACTGGGTTCACAATTGCCAGTGCTATAATTTCTCTTAGCAGGGGAGAGTTTCTGAGAGAATAAGGCACAGGGATAAAAAAGGGCCTTGAACATCAGTTCATTGAGACAGAATGGCACCTACTCCCATATAGAGGTGTCCAGCTCAACAAAGGACTAGTAATATCTGGGTAGATTACAATGGGAGCTGAAGGCAAGTTTTGTTAACTCAAAGGCCTTTTGAACTTCAAGAGATAAGACTTATTCTTGAATTTCTTCAGCGCACTGCCAAACTTTGAAATAGACTCGTGCTTCTTTCCCCAAAAGACTTCACCGCAAGTCTTCAACAAAAATGGTTCAATGGGATGAATGAGGAGAGCAATCCAAACAGCAGAATACCTGCTACAATGTGATTTATTTGCAACTAAAAACACAAAACTCTGAACACTGAAAGTAAAAAAATCTGGCATAACAACATCACTCCGCCGACGAATAACTTAAGCTTTAAAGAAAAAGCTGCATTATGCTCATTAAAAAACAATAATGCAATAATTATTCGTAAAGCGGACAAAGGTGGAAGTACAGAGGTTCTAGATAGGACAAAGTATAATGCTGAAGCTTATAAGCGGCTTAATTCACCTGGACACTATGCAAAGGTGGGACATGACCCTACTTTTGAAATTAAAAAGTATATAGACCTAATGATAGAGGAGGCGTGGCAAAATAAAATAATTAATGTGGAAAAATAATTAACAATGTGGAAAAATCATTTTTACTGACAGACAATCCTAGGATTCCAGTGCTGTATCTTTTGCCCAAAGTACACAAAACACTTATTTATCCCCCGGGAGACCAATCATCTCTGGGATAGGGTCAGCACTGGAACCCCTGTCAATTTTTACTGATTGTTTTCTCTAGAAGGAGGTTCAGAAAATCAGTGTTTGTTTACAAGATACTACAGACCTTCTGGTCAGGCTAAATGCAATAGATACAATTCCTCCTGACCTTGTACTTTGTGGGATAGATATATAAAGTCAATATCTTTCCATTCCCCACAATGAAGGTATGGCCTGTATTGAAAAAGTGTTACTAGAAAGTAACTTATCATATCAAAAAAAAAAAAATTCTTACTAGATTGCCTTAACATTGTGTTAACTAAAAACGATTTTGCTTTTGAAAATGAATTTTACTGGCAGACGCAAGGTACATCGATGGGGGCCACAGTGGCCCCTTCTTATGCAATCCTCTTTGTACACCATCTTGAGAAACAGTTTTTCCTTAATAAGGAACCTTACCATAACTTTATTAATGCATATTACAGATATGTGGACGACATTCTCATTCTTTGGTCTGGGACCACTGAATTGTTAGATAGTTTGTTGAGGGAAGCAAATAAAAGGCACAACACAATTTCACATGATTGGTCTAAATCAGTCATCAATTTTTTGGACATTAAGATCAGTCTGTCTTATGGTCAATTGCATATTATTAACATGTATTTATATAGCGCCAACATATTGCGCAGCACTGTACTGATTTATATCGGAAATCTGTGGACAAGAATAATCTGCTATAAAAGTTTTCATAGCCACAGAGTAACAAGAGCGATCCCAAAAGGCCAATTTATAAGGGCTAAAATAATCACTTCAAGGCCCTACAAATACGATGAAGCAAAGGTGGCTTTAACAAAAAGATTTGAATAAAGGGGTTATAGGCCTGAACTGATTGATAAAGCTTTAGAAGAAGTGGAATTACTCCCACGGGATAGTTTTATGTCCAAGAAAGTGAAAACAGGAAAGGATCAAAAGCTAAATTTTGTGTCTACATTCAACCACAATAGTGGTAAAATGGAACAAACTATTAAGAAATATTGGCCACTGTTACAAGCAGATAAACAATTTGGGCACCTCTTTACTCAATTACCCCTGTTCTGTTACAAAAAAGGCCAGTCAATTAAGAACATACTTTGCCCCTCAGATACAAGGTTATCCTTGGTAAACCCAAAACTGGAACTTTCCCATATCTCGGTTGTAATTGTTGCACGTCGATTATAAAAGGCAACACAATTAACCATCCCACAAAAGGCTATGAGATTAAAATGAAAACATATGCCACCTGTAATACCACCCATGCAGTGTATTTGCTTAAATGCCTGTGTGGCTTGGGATATGTGGGACAAAAAAAAGGGTAATAAAAATCTGCATCCAAGAACATGTAGGGGTAATATTAGGAACTACAAGATGAATACACAGATAGATACACCAGTATCGAGGCATTTTGTGGAGTGTAAACACAACCCTATATAATTAAAATGGTGCGTTTTAGACAAAGCGTTACCAGATAGTAGAGGGAGAAATAGGCTAAAAAAACTATTATAACTTGAGGGAAAATGGATTAAAAAGATGAATACCCTCACCCCTGATGGAATAAATGACTCTTGGAGCTGAAAACCATATCTTTGATGCTAGATCATGGGTAAGATGATCTGAATACTTACTAGCTGGTTTTTGTTCTCTAAGTAGAGCAATTAGATGCTGCTAACGACGCTAGAGTCGGTATAATTTAAAATAACTTCAATGAAAAATTGCTATAGAGCTTCTATTTTAAAATTTGCTACCCTACTCTCTGTTTCTTAGAATGTTTCATTAAGCCAAGGTAGGCACCTAGTTGTGCACTACTGAGGCGTCATATCAGTGAATCGCTTTATTTATTTTTAGGATGGGAATTGGTGATATGGCAATGGACTGGATATGCCATGATATAAGAACTGGTTAATGTTGCAGAACTTTTATATAGATTTCTGACATGGTATTTATATGTCACAACACAGAGACACTTGGGTGGGTTTTTTATAGGGATGCACCGAATCCACTATTTTGGATTCGGCTGAACCCCCGAATCCTTTGCGATAGATTCGGCCGAACCCAAACCCTAATTTGCATATGCAAATTAGGGGTGGGAAGGGGAAAACATTTTTTACTTCCTTGTTTTGTGACAAAAAGTCACACAATTTCCACCCGCCCCTAATTTGCATATGCAAATTAGGATTCGTTCAGCCTGGCAGAAGGGTTCGGCCGGATCCGAATCGTGCTGAAAAAGGCCGAATCCTGGCCGAATCCCGGATACGGTGCATCCCTAGTTTTTTATGCCACGATATACCATTTTAATGCTGATATTATTCGCTTGTATTGAAGCTTTTTATTCCCACTTATTATTGTATTTCTTAAAGTCACTGTTGGATACACATTAACTGTGGAACATGATTCGCGAAATGGCGCCGGCGTCTCATTTCGCCGTTTTTTTTACGCTGGCGCCCGTTTTTTTCAACGCGGCGAGAAAAAAATTCTTGACGCCAGCAAATTTTTGCCGCAAATTTTCGCGGGCGTTTCGCATATTTATTCGCTGGTGGTGAATCGCGCAAATTTGCGCCTGACGAATAAATTCGCCCATCACTAGAGATAAGACTGTGAAATCTTATCGATTTCCGGGTCTAATAGGAGCTACTGTTTAATTTGAGAGAACCCCTGATAAAATTCCAATAGAAATTGGCAAAATCCAAGTCTGGATAGGGTAAACTGTTGCAAGGACAAACTGTCTGTAATTTGCCTGGGGCTAGGGTTTGACATGTAGTTGTCAGGAACACTGTGGGGCACATTCACTTAGTTCGAGTGAAGGAATGGAATAAAAAAAAACTTTAAATTTCGAATGTTTATTTTGGCTACTTCGACCATCGAATTGGCTACTTCGACTACGACTTTGACTCGAATGATTCAAACTAAAAATCGTTCGACTATTCGACCATTGGATAGTCTCTTTAAAAAAAAAACTTCGACCCCCTACTTCGCCATCTAAAACCTACTGAACCACAATGTTAGCCTATGGGGAAGGTAAAAATCGTTTGATCGATGGATTAAAATCCTTCGAATCTAAAGATTCGATAGATTTAATCGTTCGATTGAACGATATTCGAAGTCGAAGGATTTACCTTCAGCAGTCGAATATCGAGGGTTATGTAAAACTGCCCCTGTGTGTACTTACAAGCTCCTGCATTTATCTTGTGAGACACTGGGGGGTTTTAGAACTGCAGCACATCAGTATGCATCCAGCTTCTCTCCCTGCTACTCTCTTCTTTACATTTACCTCATTTACATTTACCTCATTTACAACTTGTGCTTGTCATCAAGCAATAAGGGGCCTTTATAAGCCTGCTCCTTGCTTGATCATACTGTATAAGTTCTTGAGCCTGATTTAGACGCTAATTCTTGTAATTCTTCCTGTGGTTTCTTTGTCCCCTGATTGGTTCCTTGTTCCTCTTCTCCTGTTTGCATCCAGTACCTGATTCCTGCTGCTGTGGGTTACCCTGGTTTGAGTTCCGATTTTTCGACCTTGTATGGAATCAACCTGTCTGCTGCCAGCCCCGACCTTTTTGCCTATTACTGGACTTTGCCCATGTCTATCGTTAGCCTCACCACAGGCCTGTATTGGAACTTGTTGTCATTCATTAAACATCTGTTTCTGCTCACTATCCAGCCAGTAATGGGTTAATCTTGGGTTACTCAACACAACGACTTCTACCTGCCAGTCACTCCCCAGTCGGCAAACCTGACAGTGGTGCAACAAATAGACAGAGCGACGGAGGAAGACGCAGCAGTCTTGGTCTTAAATGCTAGTAAAAAAGCTAAGAACAAGAAGGGAATAATCTCAGCAATATTCCCTGTGCCATGAGCAATGTTAAGAAGGCAGAGAGTGCTTAGGGAGGTTAATGTATGGCTAAGAGATTGGTGTAGGTGGAGGGTTTTGGGTTTCTGGAGAACTGGGCTGATTTTTCAAGAAGCTACAGACTCTTTGCCAGGGATGGTCTGCACTTCAATAATGAAGGTGGAGCTGCTTTGGGGGATATGATGGCATGGTAGGGCGGAAAGCCTAGGCATGGGAGGGTGCAGTGGGCAATTCTGTGAAAGATAGGTTAGATGAGGTAGTGGACATTATAAGGTAAAATGGAGGTGGAGACTTGGTTTGGTAGGGAGGGCCGCAAGCTGTGTATAGAAATTGTAAAAGCTGGTACCAGTATTCAGGGTATGTTTACAAATGCATGAAGGCTGGTGGTCAAATTGGAAAGCTGAAAGCACTGACACTGGAGGGGAAATAGCATGTAACTCGTATTGCTGAAACATGTCTGAATGAGTCACAGGACTGGAAAGTAAACATAGGAGGCTTTACTTAGTTTCATAGGGGCAGGGACAATATAAAAGAAGGAGGGGCATATAAGCCAATATAAGGGAAGAAATAATGGTGGAAAATAATGGAGCTTAAGCTTTATGGGTGTAAACAGTCCAGCATATTAATTGTAGAGGTATGGTAATATAAAGAGGAAGTGGCTAAGCTCCAATTGCAAAAAGACGGGAGAATGAGACCCAGCTAGGGCCGAGATGATTTTAGGCAGTGCCAACCCCGCAACCAGGAATGTTTCCCAGTACCTCGCAGCCCCCAGCCCGCCATAACAATGGTGGGCTACCTAGTGGTGGGAAAAAGAGGGGTGAACTAGCGGCGGAACCAGGGGGCAGGTTTCAGGTAAATGTGTACTTAAGGAGTGGAAAAGTAAAGTTCAGTCAGACTCACTTTTGTTTATTGTTTCTGCAGGACAGGCCCAAAAGATTCTGGGAGGAGTGGGAGAGTTCTGTGCAGATCACCAGCCCCAGGCAGCTCAAGATTAAGGTAGGTTTCTCCACACAGGGAAGGAGCCCTACAAGAAAGTCCAGGAAGGATGCGAGCGGCATAAGAGGGATCAACAACAAGTGGGCAGATCAGCTGGGAAAGGGAATGGTCTTTGGATCAAGAAATCTTCCAGTGAATAGTCAGGAATTGGGGTGTTCCCCATACAGACCTAATTGTCACCTGGCAAAATCACAAGGATGAGTATCTTCGAGTATCTATTTGGAGAGAACTAGGCAATGGAGGTTTTTTTGGTGAAAAAACTTGAATCAAATTTGATTCAAAATCTATTCGAGTTTTTTTAAACTCCCATGAACTTGAAATTCGACCCTTGATAAATCTGCCCCTATATAGTTTTTTTCACAGCAGTTCATCATTATATACTATAGTATTTCCATTCATGTCATATTATTGCTAGAATCATTATTTTCTATTTTTGTGCATTGCTGCAGTTTATCTCTCTGGTATTGATATTTAGTACAGTATTGCCTGTGGCCATTTGGCATTGTTACAATAATTACTATCATACCCTTTTATTGTAATTTGCAATATTACTGGGCACATTTATTAAAGTTTGAGAGCATAAAATCGAGATTTTCAAATTGTACATATATTCTATGTTTATCAAAGTGATCTCACAGATGGTAGAGATATTCGAATAAGTCTGTGGATAAACTCGAAACTTAAATGTTTATTCTCGAATGACGATGTTAAATTAACGATATTAAATTGAAAATATATAATATATTTAACAAAATTTATTTGACTTTTGGAAGCAAACTTTTACTTTGCAAGGTTTGGTTTGCCAATGTCCCTGGTAGACTATGAAAATTCTATAAAAGTTCAAAAACTTTGATTTGGATATATATGCATATATGTATGTATATTTTTATTTGCATGGCTCTCCTTGAAGTTAAAGCACTGTACAACAGAACAATAAATTAGTAGAAACAGAGGTAATTGCAATAAGGTGTACATATAAGTACAAAAATACAATACACAAATATAAAGTATAGTTACAATACATATTAAGTGCTTATTGTCAATAAATTCGCCCATCACTACTTAAGGTCCCAGAGCGGACCAAAACTTCATGTTGGCTGTAGATATGCTCACATAAATACAGGTCTTTCTTTGCACAAAAGTCCCAGTGTTGTTGGACTTCTTGGATAAGATACGATATTATAAAACTTGCACCTAAGCATATATATATATGTCATTAGTCAGGGTAAAAGTGCTGTGAGTCTGTACATTATAAAAAATCATATTACACATCAATCATAAGTCTTTGTTGATGAATTTATAATATGTAACCGTTTAGAATCAATGTATCGGTCTCCACTAACTATTGTTAATCTTGGTAAATTTGTTTCTTTCAGACATAAGCACAAAAATGCCTAACTGCATAGTCCGTGGTTGTCATCACCGTACTGGACAAAAGGATAAATTCCCAAATGTCACACTCCATAAATTTCCAAACAACATTACTGCAATAACCAATTGGTTAAGACAAACTGCACAGTGTGGAGACAATTTGGAGTCTGAGGCGGAAAAAATGTTTCAAGCAGCCAAAACTGCTAGGTATAGAATGTGTTCATTGCACTTTAATGATGATTCTTTTATCATGCACGGATCCCAAAGACCATTTTTGAAAATCAACAGACTACTGTTTCACTGTACCTTTCCAAAGCCAGAAAAGAAGAAGAGTAGATGATGAAGTACCTTCAACCTCTCACTCCGTAGTCCGTATTATCAGAAATATGATCACAATTGCAAACCAAACAGAATCCAAATTTTTTGTCGATGCAAATACTACTGCAAGCGATACATTTTTTGGAATTGATCAATCAAGTGGTTCTGATAATCCAATGAAAACTCTTGAAATTGGAATAAAAACAGGAGATGATTCTCTGCCTGCAGAACCTTGGCGAATACATTCAGACCATGCATATCCGGTTTTATTTTCAACATATATAAAACTAGTCCAACATGTTGTTACTACTGGACCGATATCAACTGAACAGAACCTTGGATATTCTACTGTTCATGAAGATCCCAATGTGTGTGTAGATCTTGATAGCTCAATAAGTAGTATCCAAGCTATCGACACCAGTATTGAAGAAGAAAAGGAACCTTCCTTTTATGAACCAGAGGAAAGTGTTACCTTTACAGAGGAAGAATCAACATTTACTGAAAATAAAGAAGAAATACATCAGCGACGTTTTATAGTATTTGAACAATCCCTGGACCAACTATTTTACTTGTAAACATAAAAATGTCAACATAACTGTGATCCAAAGTGTCAAGCTCCCATAATTGATATTGAAAAAAAAATATATGGAACCATGGTTGAGGCACAGTTAACCTGTCTGTCTGGACATACCTCTTTCGTGTGGAATTCACAACCTATGGCTGGTCAGATATCAATTGGGAACGTATCATTAGCATGTGCGATTTTACTCAGCGGTTCATCATTTACCAAAGTAAAAGAAATGTTTCAGTTGACGGCCATTCCATTTTATTCTCATACTACTTACTACACCTATCAAAAACGATACGTTTTCCCTGCAATCGACTTGTGTTGGATCAACGAACAGGAATCTTTGAACGAAGACATCATGGATAAAGCTGTAGTATTGGCCGGTAATTTGACAGTCTGGAACATTGTGCAAAATACTGCACATACTGTATTCCATGATGGACATCATGACCAAGAAAATTGTTGATTTCAATATACAACAAGTTGGACCAGGTAAGAATGCTGGTGAAATGGAAAAAATAGCATTTGAAGAAAGTCTTCAGAAACTGACAAATAAAGGGGTAAACATTAAAATATTGGCAACAGACCGTCATTAAAGTATTAGAAAATTCATGCAGACGAAATCAGAAACTATTAATCATCAATTTGATGTATGGCACATCTTTAAGGTCTGGTCTGGTAAAGAAATTTTAAAGACATTGCTCAATGGATTGGGCCCATAACAAATCACTTGTGGTGGTGTTCACTATTTTTAATCAAAGACATTTTACAAATTGAGAAATTCTGCCACACTGGAGACCTTGAAAACTTTCACAGTAAGGTGCTAAAGTACCGGCCAAAAAGGATTGCATTTAAAATGGACTCAATGCACGAGCGAACCATGCTGGCAGTGCTCTCTCATAACAAGAATGTGAATCACAAACAGGCTACCATTCATTGTTCCAAAAAATCTGCTCTAAATGTTGGGCAAAAGAGGTACAAAATAGTTTTTCCGATGCAAAAGAAAGAATGGGTAGCAAAACCGATTTTTGAGGAAGTCACTGATTCAGGCAAAATATTAAAAGGCGAGATTGTTCACCGTTGGGAGTCTCGAAGCAATGGATTACCCAAAAACATTGCTTTAAAAATAAGGCCTGAGAAATCTGTTGCAATAGCACAGCGTCAATCAAGATTTGGAATATAAGATTTGGCTTCAATAACAACAATATGTAAAAAGAAAATATATTTTGAACAAAAAAACTTGTAATTATCTTTTATGTTTGTTTTTATAACAAATATTCTATCTTAATTCGTGAAAATTGTTACCACAACAAATAATCCTTTATTGTTTAAGTTTTTATGCATATAGGTTTTGCATTGCTACACTTTTTCCCCATATGTAATAAAAGGCACTAAGTTTAACTGGTAGCAGTAACCCATATCACCTATAAGATGTTTGCTTTGAAACTGGTACCGTTAAGTTCTACCTACTGATTGCCTGCTATGAGATTCTGCTCCTGGGCAAACTTAGTCCTTTTATTACTTTACACCCTAAAAGTGTAAAAAAAAATTCTAGATATGATTTTAAAAGTGTAAAACATTACAAAAATATGTTTTTTTGAAGAACATTTAAAAAATTGATGTATTCAAAACGTTATTATACACCAGTGATCCCCAACCAGTAGCTTGTGAGCAACATGTTGCTCTCCAACCCCTTGGATGTTGCTCTCAGGGTCCTCAAATCAGGTGCTTATTTTTGAATTCCAAGCTTGAAAGCAAGTTTTAATTGCATAAAAACTAAGTATACTGCCAAGTTGAACCTCTTGTAGGCTGCCAGTCCACAAAGGGGCTACCAAATAGCCAATTATAGACTTTATTTGACACCCAAAGGGACTTTTTTCATGCTTGCGTTGCTCCCCAACTCTTTTTACATTTGAATGTGGCTCACAAGTAAAAAAGGTTGGGGACCCCTGTTATACACAATTGAAATAAAAAAGATACACTAAAATATTAAATGTTTTTGTTTTTATTTAATAAATATTAATGTATAACTGTAAAAATTTTTACACAAATAAAGCTAAACAATAAATAACATAAATATAGCATATTATATAAATACTGTTGCTCTGTAATGACAACATAAAATTTACAACGGAGGGAATTTTTTTTAACAAATACTATATATGGAAAAAATATTTTCTAGAACAACAAATCTAGTAATATATCATTTCCTCAGCAAAGTAATCCCCAGCACTGAGAAATCCAGTATATTTTCCTTGGGATCTGGAAAGGCTGATTGGATAGCCATGACGACACATGATGGTATAACTTTGCGGTTGCCACCTCCAAGATAACCATGGACCCAAGTAGTGAAACTGCGATAAGCCGCTTTTCTTATACCCCTGTTGAAAAAAAATGTTATTGATAAAAATATGTTGCTTGCTTGGGCTTATTTTTCTGCTTGAAATTTGTTATTTTGTAGGCCCAGTCAGCACGTTCCTTATTGACAATATCTTTTATGAAACGATCCCAGTGAACAATGCAAGAGCTTTGCTCCGGTATTAGGGCATGAATACCAATGATGAAAACCAATGCCCAGGTCGGGAGACCTTATTTTTCAGGTAATGCTCTTATGCCGGGAGGCTTTAGCATTTGAAATTATGACCAGAGGTAAATAGTTAGGGACCGCCATATGGGTTTTACCTTGATGTGGTATGGTGGCTTATCAATCTTATGATCATAATTTTGTAACTAAAAAAAAACCCTTTCTTTGTAAATGCATGCATCTGCATAGATTACTGATATGACAGGGGACCAGGGAATGTGCATTGATCAATTTTTCTTCTTTTTTTCTATGTCTGTAGTTAATTTGGCCAGATCAGTAGCACTTCCAATGTATTTTAGTACATTTTTATTAAGCCATGGAGTGCTCTCACAACTTTTCCTTTTTGCATGAATAGTTGGATTATCATGACAGCATGTGGATTCCCTAGCTGTGTCCATTGGCGAACAATTATCATACTGGCACCATTCGGAGTTTCCAACTCTGCTATTATTTTGATCTGCAGCATTTTCCTCTTCTTCTTCTTCTTACTTTCTATATTTTCTTCAACACTTGATTCTTGCTCCTCTTCTAGATTCTATAGCGTAGGCATTGTATTTATTGAATGTGAAGTGGTAGATGGAAAACAATCACCAGCCCTTTTCACTTCTGGTCGTCTACGCATTCTCAGTATCAGGTCATCGTACTAAAAAAATTGGGAACATTTTGATTATTAATTGTGAAAGTCTATATATCTTTGAAATAAATAAAAAAGTATTACATTAAAGAGTTATACAGGGGTTTAGAGTTGTAAGTGAAGTATGCAAGCAGAGCCATAACAAGTTAATTCGACACCCTAGACAATGTCTTCAATCAGTCCCCCCCCCCTTTCACCACCTGGTACTGCAATTCCCACCTTACCATTCATATTGCCAAGCTAGGGTTGACCCTTTTTCTAGAAAAAAATACTGTACTTCCTATATTTATATTTTTTCCATGTTAATAACATTAAAATTAAGCATAATTTTTAACGGCCAGGCTGTTACTATAACAGCCATATGACAACCATACAGGCAGCCAGGAACGCCATCAGAAATCGCAGGGCCCCATACGACAAAATTTCCTGGGCCCCCTGGGCTGCGCCCACCACAAGCCCCACCTACAGGTCCGCCCACCCCACAGGTCTGCCCCCCACCACACAGTAAAAAAACAAAAAAATATTGGTGTCTAGGGTTAATAAAAAATAAAAAGATATTGGTGGTCAGGGCCCCCCATAAAAAAACACTTGTGGCCCGGGCCCCCCATTAAAATATATTGGTGGCTAGGACCCCACATGAGAAAAAAAAATTGTTGGCCAAAACTGGTGGCCAGCCCCCCCCCACACACACATTATAAGAAAATTGGTGGCCAGGGCCCCTTAAACATCCATGCCTTCCATAAATCAGCAGCTCTCAGAAAGATGGGGGGGGCCCGGATAATCAAGTAAATGTGTCGCGGCCGGGCCACCCTTACTATCAGGGCCCCCTACAACTCTCACCCCTGTCCCCCCCCTGATGTCTGCCCTGCTGGCAGCAACTATAATATTGCACTAATTTTTTACTGTTCCAAAGGCATTTAATCCCTCAGATTGCCCCTAATCTGTACCTGTGCCAGCATAAAACAAAACATCCTTGATATTGTTTGCCCAAATCTGTACATATGCCACTGAAAGGCCAATAAAACCCATCATATTGACCCTAATGATCAGTTTACCTTTACTTGTGCAAGCAGCAGCCAAGACATTGCTTTAAATTAGTGAATAATTAATGGTATGTACATGTTATAAGAATATAGACTATTAAAATGTTAATAAAAAAAATTAATTCTTTAGACATTTGATCCATGCATCACTGCCCTCTCCAAAATTTCAAAACAAATTTCGCTCTGTAAAACTAGTTATTTATTATAATTGCTACTTTTCCTTACTCATGTTTCTATGTAGTGCCTCTCCTATTCACGTACCAGTCTCATGTTCAACTCAAATCAGGGTTGCTAGGGTAATATAACCATAGCAACCAACTTCTGAAAATTAAAAAACTGAAGTGAACTGATTAAAATAAAAATAATTCCTGCATCAATGATCCATTGCTCACTGCCCCCTCAAAGAAATACTACAAATGTATTGTTATTGCTATTAAAGCAAAACCTTTTTGGTTCAATAGAAGCGTTGGTGTTGAGGTGGGTAAGAAAAGACGTGCTTTTAAAACTTTCAAGTTAGCTGGTACAGCCGAATCATTTATAAGGTACAAGGAGGCCAATAAATCATGCAAAGAAGCTATAAGGCAAGCTAAAATTGCTATAGAAAAGGATATTGCAGCAAGCAGTAAAAAAAATCCAAAATTATTTTTTAAATATGTTAATAGTAAAAAAATGAAGCAGGAAGGGGTGGGTCCCTTACTATCAGAGGGGGGTCAGCTGGTTGATGAAAACAAATTAAAAGCGCAGATTCTGAATTCATATTTTTCATCTGTCTACACAAATGAGGAATCAGTAAGTGAAGGTTTCCTTCTTAACAGTCCCAATTCTAGTAATACAACTAATGATGCATGGTTCACACATGATGAAATTCAAAAGAGACTAGAACATGTTAAGATTAACAAAGGTCCAGGGCCAGATGGTATTCATCCCAGGGTAATTAGCGAGCTTAGCTCTGTGATTGCCAAACCTCTTTACTTAATTTTTCAGGATTCATTGAGATCTGGCATAGTGCCGAGAGACTGGCGAATTGCTAATGTGGTGCCTCTATTCAAAAAAGGATCCCGTTCTCAGCCTCAAAACTATAGGCCAGTTAGTCTGACGTCAGTGGTAGGAAAGCTTTTCGAAGGGTTAATAAAGGATAAGATACTGGACTTCATAGCAAATCATAATACTATGAGTTTGTGCCAGCATGGTTTTATGCGTAATAGATCTTGCCAGACTAACTTAATTTCTTTTTATGAGAATGTAAGTAGACACCTCGATTCTGGGATGGCAGTGGATGTGATTTACTTAGATTTTGCTAAAGCATTTGATACAGTGCCACACAAAAGGTTACTGGTTAAATTAAAGAATGTTGGCCTGGAACATAGTATTTGTACCTGGATAGAGAACTGGCTAAAAGATAGACTACAAAGAGTGGTGGTAAATGGAACATTTTCTAATTGGACCAGTGTTGTTAGTGGAGTACCGCAGGGCTCTGTACTAGGTCCCTTGCTTTTCAACTTGTTTATTAATGACCTGGAGGTGGGCATTGAAAGTACTGTTTCTATTTTTGCAGATGATACTAAATTGTGCAGAACTATAGGTTCCATGCAGGATGCTGCCACTTTGCAGAGTGATTTGTCTAAACTGGAAAACTGGGCAGAAAACTGGAAAATGAGGTTCAATGTTGATAAATGCAAGGTTATGCACTTTGGCAAAAATAATATAAATGCAAGTTATACACTAAATGGCAGTGTGTTGGGAGTTTCCTTAAATGAGAAGGATCTAGGGGTCTTTGTAGATAACACGTTGTCTAATTCTGGGCAGTGTCATTCTGTGGCTACTAAAGCAAATAAAGTTCTGTCTTGCATAAAAAAGGGCATTAACTCAAGGGATGAAAACATAATTATGCCTCTTTATAGATCCCTGGTAAGGCCTCATCTGGAGTATGCAGTGCAGTTTTGGACTCCAGTCCTTAAGAGGGATATAAATGAGCTGGAGAGAGTGCAGAGACGTGCAACTAAATTGGTTAGAGGGACGGAAGACTTAAATTATGAGGGTAGACTGTCAAGGTTGGGGTTGTTTTCTCTGGAAAAAAGGCGCTTGCGAGGGGACATGATTACACTTTACAAGTACATTAGATGACATTATAGACAAATGGCAGGGGACCTTTTTACCCATAAAGTGGATCACCGTACCAGAGGCCACCCCTTTAGACTAGAAGAAAAGAACTTTCATTTGAAGCAACGTAAGGGGTTCTTCACAGTCAGGACAGTGAGGTTGTGGAATGCACTGCCGGGTGATGTTGTGATGGCTGATTCAGTTAATGCCTTTAAGAATGGCTTGGATGATTTTTTGGACAGACATAATATCAAAGGCTATTGTGATACTAAACTCTATAGTTAGTATGGGTATATAGAATTTAATTAAAAGTAGAGAGGGGTGTATGTATGGATGCTGGGTTTTCATTTGGAGGGGTTGAACTTGATGGACTTTGTCTTTTTTCAACCCAATTTAACTATGTAACTATATGTAACCTATAGGTTAGGAAGATGTCAATTTTTTTAAAAAAAAATTCAGGGGGAAATTATGAAGCAGAAATACATGTTGTGCATCTATTGTTGAAGTGGTAGCAACCTGTGAATCCTCGCCTGACATTTTTTATCCTGTAAATAAATTTAGTATGTTTAATAAAAATAGTTTTTTTAAAGGAATATGAAGTAGAGTTATGCAATAAATACTTAATACATTAAAAAAATTGGAAACTTTGACTACATAAAATGTATAATTCATTAAGTAATCTGATTTATTATATTCACTAATTCAATAATTAATTCATTAAATTTACAATTATTTAGATCACTAATTAATTCATAATTGATTCAATGTATTTTAAATAATTTCATTAATATTGTCTAAAAATAATTTATTTTAAATTAATGTAACCTGTGATTAATCTTAAAATGCCATTATAGTATCAAATTGGCTGACTAAACTGAAACGGATTTTATTAGTGATAAAGGTAGCTATAACAAACTACCAAAATACTTGCCCTTTGCTTAAAAGGCTTGTAAAGCACTGTTAATTTATATATAATTTGTTATATAATAATTTTTTATAAACTTTTTTTAACCTACATGCAGTTGCAGAGGCTCGTGCGCTGTGTTCACAGTCGTGCGCTATAACTGTGACACAGGAACTCAGTGCACAAGCTTCATAGTCACGCTCGCGTCCGTGGTGGGCGTAATAGATTTGGCGCATGGGCAGAAGAGCAACCGGCGCCATCTTGATTACAACAGCAGAAAGAAAATGTTGGCACGGAATAGGAACAAATACAGTTTGACTAAACCTATCGAAACGGGACGAAGAAACGTATTAGATAGCGATCAGGTACATCAAGGGGTGCTCTATCATAGTATGTGGTATTTAAAAAAATACTTTCCTTGTCCTTTAAATGTGATAATCTGTCTCCACCCCTTCTTAGTTCACCCACTGAACTTAATTATTTGAAATCTGAGTTGGCTTATTTTGTGATTGGCTGATCACAAAATAAGCCTGATATCGGTAGAGAGGTTAAATTAGTTTTGATGGTTGACTTATGTTTAGAAAAGCGGTCACGCATCTTCTGTGTGGTTTCTCCAATGTAGATTAATGCACATGGACATTTAAGTAAATATACCACATAGGATAATTCACAAGTATATACATTTTTGATTTCAAATTCTTTCTTTCATGTGGATGAACAAAGTGATTACCCTTGATGACCGATTTGCACTGTAGATATGGAAATGTGCCATGTTTGGGGTTTTGTAAGAAAAGTTGCGTGATTCTTTTTTAGCTACCTATGTCTGCTTTCCCTAACTGATCTCTAAGGTTTCTCCCTCTCTTATATGCCATTATGGGTACCTGTTGAAAAGATGGTAAACACATCTGAAGAAGATGCCAATGTTTGCGGACAATATTCCCTACTTTCCTGCTCGCTGTGTTGTATTTACTAACAAAGACCATCTGTCCCTCATCACCTTTTTGTTATCTAATAGTAATTGATTTCTATCTTGATTTGTAGTGACAGCCATACTTTTGGTGAGTATATCATCAGGGTAACCCCTATTTCTAAACCTTTCAGCCATTTCTGCTGCACTTTTCATGAATGTATTGTCATTGCTTACAATCCGTTTAAATTGTGTCAATTGTTTTAGGGGTAAAAATTTTTTTAGATTCTCTGGATGGAAACTCAAAAAATTTAATAGGCTGTTCCTATCCGTTGATTTTCTGAATAAGTCTGTGGATAGTATCTGCCCTTCCCGTGTTAATTGTAAATAAAGAAAATTAAGGGTCATTGGGTCATAAGCACAGGTGAATTTTAAATTGTTTTCTTATTGGCAGATTTATCAAGGGTCGAAGTGAATTTGAGGGAACTTTCGAAGTAAAAAAAATTGAAATTCAAAGTAATTTTTTGGTTACTACGACTTCTAATTTACTTCGACTTCAATTCGAAGTAAAAATCGTTTGAATATTCGACCAGTCGATAATAAAAGTACTGTCTCTTTAAAAAAAAGTAGACTTCAATACTTCGCCAAATTAAACCTGCCAAAGTGATATGTTAGCCTATGGCAGGGGTCAGCAACCTTTACTATCAAAAGAGCCATTTTGCACACTCTTCCACTAAAGAAATAGTCTGGAGCCGCAAAACATAACACACAGCTTATAAACTTTTAAAGGTTTTAACCTCTTTTTAATTTTTAACTGTTACAACAACAGAATACAACAAACAAAAATGCAGTGTGTATGTGTAGGCCTACATTGACATAAATTAAACACTGAATAGCCCTATTAAATGCTAGTGTTCTCGTCTGTTTAATGTGACTTCTGTTTCTGAAGCTCCATGCTGATTTTCCCTATGTCAGGGCTGTAAGATTTGACTTTGATCTTCACACAGGACTGTAGGCTCTTGTTTCTTAAAGGACCAGTAACATAAAAAAAAATTTTAAAAAATTTGTTAGTACACATCAAAAAAAAAACACACCAACACAAAATATACTTTAAAATCACAAAGCCTTTATTAAGAAATAACTTACAGAAACTGCACTTCCTGTCCTGTACAGAAAGGCGAAAGTGCGACCATCGATCTTGCTGGGCTCTATTTCTCCTCCCGGCTACTCTGCTGACAGCGTGTGAAGGAGCAACTATTCACTGGCAGGCAAGCTGTGATACCTTTACATAGACCTAAAATTTTTTTTTAGAAATTTAAGATTGAAGACACATTTTGCTAAAATGCCTGATTTAACAACCAAAATGTATCAAAATAGTGGTTTAGGACATTCAGAACTTCCTTTAAAAAAAAAAAAACTGGGGCTACGTAATAAGAGCACATTTATGTCTCCTACCACTGACAATGAAATATAACCCTATGTACAACTGGTAACTAAGGATATTAAAAAGTTAAAACAAAAAGTGAAATGGGATCCCCTTATGGGACTTAAGTGCAATATGAATTACCAAGAGAATAAGTGTCTAAGGGAACAAGGAGCTGATTATTAATCCAGCAGATAAGGGTGGGGCATTAGTTGCATTGGACAAATAGTATTATATGGCTGAAATACATACACAATTATCTGATACTGAGGTATACACCAAGGTCTCCTCCAATCTCCTCAGTTTCATACAACAATGCATCATGGATAGGGTGTTTAGAGCCCGGAGTGAGGACATTATTGATGAAGATATTTGCACATTTTTAATAAAGGAACATCCAATCACTCCGGTGTTCTATACACTCTCCATTAGCCTTTTTTTTGGATTGTATTTTACAACCATTGGTACAACAAACAAAGTCATATGTTAAGGATACCACACACCTGTTTAATATTATTGATAATATTCGACTACCAGAACATGAGATTTTAATTGCGACCTTTAATGTAAGCAGTCGTTATACTTCCATTCCCCATCATCTAAGTATGGACGCAGTATAACAATTTCTAAACACAACTGAACACACTATTTTTTTGATGGATCTATTGGAGATCGTTCTCCATCAAAATTATTTTTTTTTTTGAGACTCCTACTACATACAGCAGCAAGGGACAGCAATGGGCAACAATGTCGCACCTATATATGCTAATATTTATATGGCCAGAGTGGTGGAAAACAAGATTTACACTCATCCCTTTTTTTCTTTTCAAAACTTTTTTATTGGTTATACATACAGTATTTGTTTTTAACCAAATGTAATTTTTCTCTGTCCTTTTTTTTCATATAGATGCAACGATGTCCCAAATGGCTAATGCCATTTTTATAACTGGAGAAGATGATATAGGTCTTTCCTGTTTCAGGATCCAATGTAATACTGCAAGATTTATCGGTTTAACCCATTTAGCTTTTATTTGAGCCCACAGAGGAGGATTTGGGCGAAAGAAATGTATTAATGACATGATCTTGGCTGCCTGATAATAATAATATACATTAGGAACGTTCAGTCCACCTTTATTTTTTGTTGCAGATAAAGTTTTTTGCAATAATCGCAATTTTTTACCATATGAATTTTGTCAATTTCCCTTGAATTGTGGTTGAAATATATTTTGGAATTTCTATTGGTAGAACTATAATATAAAATCTTGGGTAAAAGCACCATCTTTATCACATTTTTCATACCAAACCACGATATTTGCAATTTAGGACCAGGACAAGAGCATTTTATCAATTTCTTTCCAAAACAGGGGATAGTTTGCTTGATATGTCCCTTCCAAGTTTGGAGTTATTTTCACTCCTAGATATTGAAGAGATTTTTCTTTCCATTGCAAGTCAAAATTAAATTGGATCAACTTTTTATTTATCTGGGATATTTATCTGGGATATACCCTGATGATATACTCATCAAAAGTATGGCTGTTACTATAAAACAAGATAAAAAACAATTACTATCAGATAACAGAAAGGTGAAAAAAGATGAAGGACAGATGGTCTGTGTTAGTAAATACACCACAGCGAGCAGTAAAGTAGGGAATATTGTCCCCAAACATTGGCATCTTCTTCAGACGTGTTTACCAAATATACTTTTCAACAGGTAACCATGATGGCATATAAGAGAGGGAAAAACCTTAGATATCAGTTAGTGAAAGCAGACATAGGTAGCCAAAAAAGAACCACACAATTTTTCTTACAAAACCCCAAACATGGCACATTTCCATATCTACATTGCACTCAGTGCAACTCGTCATCAAGGGTAATCATTTTGCTCATTCACATTCGGGAATGAAATTTAAAATTCAAAAATTTCTATACTCATATAATCATCCTATGTGGTATATTTACTTAGATTTCCATGTGGATTAATCTACATTGGAGAAATCACACAGAAGATGCATGACCATTTTTCTAAACATAAATGAACCATCAGAATTAATTTAACCTCTCCACCAATACCAGCCCATTTTCATGAAGCCAATCACAAGTAAATGGGGTATGTTGCACTCCTTTCTATCTGAAAGCGTCTTAGGTATGCCTATTATATTGTCATAAATATAAATATTGTTATTAAGATATGTTTTTTAACTAGCTTTGACTAATTTTTATCCATTTTATGGCATTATTATCTATTTGGACTTTTGAGCAATCCTATAGACACATATTTTGAATGGACATGTTATACACGTGAACTTTTTAATCAGGAAATAGGGTGTTGGAAATGCAATGTCACTGATTGATGGGGCGGTCTTACTCTAGCCCACCCATTTTTGTACAGATCACTTGGTGCATTGGCTTGAAAAGGGGCCCAGTAGGGTCCGAAACGTTGCCTGCCTTGCATTGTATGCATTATATTTACTTTTTGCAACTACTAGTGTGCCGCTAAATTTTCAGTTTGTCAGTAGAGTGTGCAGGCAGGACACCAAGGTGTTTGTAAATCTTGATCTATATCAGTGATCCCCAACCAGTGGCTCATGAGCAACATGTTGCTCCCCAACCCCTTGGATGTTGCTCCCAGTGGCCTCAAAGCAGGTGCTTATTTTTAAATTCCAAGCTTGGAGGCAAGTTTTGGTTGCATAAAAACTAGGTGTACTGCCAAAAAGAGCCTCCTGTAGGCTGACAGTCCACATAGGTTCTACCAAATGGCCAATCACAGCCCTTATTTGGCACCCCCATGAACTTATTTCATGCTTCTGTTGCTCCACAACTCTTTTTACATTTGAATGTGGCTCACTGGTAAAAAAAGGTTGAGGACCCCTGATCTATATGAACTCAACAATGGCTGTTAAGTGATACCTAGGTCTTTTGTTTGTCCTTAAAATGTAGGGATTTTAATGGCGGTTATATGTCAGTTACTGAGATATTTGCTCATATATAATCCTTCTCCATTAACATGTTTTATATAATTTATATTATAACATTATTTAATATATTTTGAATTTATATATTAAAAAAATACCACACTTTTTGTTTTCTTGCATATAAAGAGGCTGCTGATGGTGATGTGCTGGTGAGCCCCTAGCAGTGGAATATTTGCCTTGACCATGTTAAGCTGTAGGCAGATACATTGTTATAATGGATAATCACACCCTGAAAATATGTTAAACATACTAAAACAAAACCATTACCCTGCTTGTACTTTCAGGTTTCTAGGCTCATACTGTGCTATGTCTGAGGACATGACATTACGGCTTCCTCTAACTCGTACATTTGGGTATTAAACCACTTACTCTGCTAATGAAAAAGAGATGTGAATGAATTAAAGTTTTATTTGTATTACTTTGCAGCCTCTACATGTGTAGAGTTTTAGGACACACCAAAAGTGGACAGGAATGTCACAAAAAATGTATTGTAAAGTGTGTTGCACATCTGTTTTTATCACAGTGATGTTCTTAGGGGAACTATAAACTTCAGAAAGGATTTTCTCAGTAAGAGCCCATGATTAGCAAAGAATATTTTTTTGTGGCTAAAAATCGAATATTTATGTTTATCTATTTTTCTTGTAGAATCAAAAAGATTCCCTTATTATCTTGTCTCTACTTGGAACTGGAGTATTAACTCTCCTAATATGGAGGTTTGATATATACTTGCACTGCATGTTGAAAATTACATTACTCATGTCAAGGGTAAAAATGAAGACACCCCATTTGAGCTATCAGTTCTGTTATTCTAGATACTGCAAAAATAAACGCATTTATATCATTTTTGGTAGAAAAGAGTAAGTTCCCTCCAAAGAAATCATATATTTTTGGAAAGTACACATTGTCCTGAATCCAAATAGGGTATGCATGTCTTTCTACTCCAAAGAACCAAGTCACAAACCTTTCCTAAATTTGGCAATTTTGGTGACATTTCCGAAAATCACCACAAATATGAACGCCTGGGGTCTGATGAACAGTTTTATGTCTAATATGTATAGTTTACATAAGCATGTGGCATATAGGGGCCCCAAAATAAAGACACCTCCACATGGTCTTTAAAGTGATCCTGTCATCGGAAAACATGTTTTTTTTCAAAATGTATCAGTTAATAGTGCTACTGCAGCAGAATTCTGCACTGTAATCCATTTCTCAAAAGAGCAAACAGTTTTTTTTTAATTCAATTTTGAAATCTGACATGGGGCTAGACATTTTGTCAATTTCCCAGCTGCCCCTGGTTATGTGACTTGTGCCTGCACTTTAGGAGAGAAATGCTTTCTGGCAGGCTGCTGTTTTTCCTTCTCAATGTAACTAAATGTGTCTCAGTGAGACATGGGTTTTTACTATTGAGTGTTGTTCTTAGATCTACCAGGCAGCTGTTATCTTGTGTTAGGGGCTGTTATCTGGTTACCTTCCCATTGTTCTTTTGTTTGGCTGCTGGGGGGGAAAAGGGAGGGGGTGATATCACTCCAACTTGCAGTGCAGCAGTAAAGAGTGATTGAAGTTTATCAGAGCACAAGTCACATGACTTGGGGCAGCTGGGAAATTGACAATATGTCTAGCCCCATGTCAGATTTCAAAATTGAATATAAAAAAATCTGTTTGCTCTTTTGAGAAATGGATTTCAGTGCAGAATTCTGCTGGAGCAGCATTATTAACTGATTCATTTTGGAAAAAACATTTTTTGCCCATGACAGCATCCCTTTAATTTCAAATACTGCAAAATCAACACATTTACAGCATTTTAATCGGGGCAAAGATAGAAAAAAGTGCATTCACTCCAGAAAACCATATATTTTCGTAAAGTAGACATTTTCCTGAATCCAAATTGGTTATGCCTGTCTTCTCCAAAGCACCAAGCCGCAAACATTTTCTAAATTTATGAAAATCACCTCAAAACTGCAAGACACCGTAACAATACGGGCATAAAAAAGGGCATTAACTCAAGGGATGAAAACATAATTATGCCTCTTTATAGGTCCCTGGTAAGGCCTCATCTGGAGTATGCAGTGCAGTTTTGGAATCCAGTCCTTAAGAGGGATATAAATGAGCTGGAGAGAGTGCAGAGACGTGCAACTAAATTGGTTAGAGGGACGGAGTACTTAAATTATGAGGGTAGACTGTCAAGGTTGGGGTTGTTTTCTCTGGAAAAAAGGCGCTTGCGAGGGGACATGATTACACTTTACAAGTACATTAGAGGACATTATAGACAAATGGCAGGGGACCTTTTTACCCATAAAGTGGATCACCGTACCAGAGGCCACCCCTTTAGACTAGAAGAAAAGAACTTTCATTTGAAGCAACGTAGGGGGTTCTTCACAGTCAGGACAGTGAGGTTGTGGAATGCACTGCCGGGTGATGTTGTGATGGCTGATTCAGTTAATGCCTTTAAGAATGGCTTGGATGATTTTTTGGACAGACATAATATCAAAGGCTATTGTGATACTAAGCTCTATAGTTAGTATGGGTATATAGAATTTAATTAAAAGTAGAGGGGTGTATGTATGGATGCTGGGTTTTCATTTGGAGGGGTTGAACTTGATGGACTTTGTCTTTTTTCAACCCAATTTAACTATGTAACTATGTAATACAAAGACCCCCAAACACCACATATTTTGGAAAAAACACATTATGGCAAATCCAAAATGGGTAATTATGTCTTTTTACTCCAAACTACTCAACTGCAAAGCATTGAAGCGTTTTTTATGGCATTTCTGAAAATTGCCTAAAATTATTGCAATTGGCAACATTTATCTCACCCGATTTCTTACATACAATTGGAAAACTCCCTAAATATTGGCGCCACCAGTCTACTGAACACTTTGATGCTCAATATGCATACTGTACATATACCAACGCAGATGGGCATGTGCGAACCCCAAATGAAAGTAGTGCATATGAATTTTCTCAGCTGCCAACTTGCCTACTGTGAACAAATTCCCCTGACTGCGTATTATGTGCCAAAGACCCCCTAACAATACAAATACCCCCAAAACCATATATATTTTTTATGTACACATTATGATGAATCCAAAATGGTTAATTATGCCTTTCTACACCAAATCCCAAACTGCAAATCCTTCCTAAACATAGTGGTTTTTATGACATATCTGAAAATCGCCAAAAAATTTTGCAATTTGCCGCATTTATCTCACACAATGTTTTACATACAAAGGAAATGAATGCCAGTGGTCTACTAAACAGTTTGATGCCCAATATGCATAGATTTACCAAAGTATTTGGTCCCCTGCAACCCCCTATTCTCCTCCTCCTGTCTCCTTTGGGCCTCCTACCTGACCTCTCCTTCTCTCTCTCTCCATCTCCCTATTTTGCCCCCCTACCTGGCCACCCACGGGTCTCTCTTCCTCCTTCTCTCTCCTTTGGGCCTCCTACCTGACCTCTTCTTCTCTCTCCTTTGGGCCCCCTTCTTGACCTCCTCTCCTCCTCCTCCCTCATTCCTCCCATACCTGGACTCCCCGCCTCCTCTTCCTCTCTCCTTCGGACCCCCCTACCTGTCCTTTATAGCTCTATTCATCCATGGCACCTGATGGAAAGACCTCTTGTAAATAAACTGGAAACCTAAAACCAGATTTTAAAGGACCAGTGATGTGGTTGCGTATGGAAAGGGAACTCTATCTGGGTGTAAGGAGGTAAAATATATTTTATATTTCATAATGTAAATAGTTGAGTAATATTAACATTTAGCCATCAGGTGGCACCAACCACTAAGGTTGGTCTGTAGAGAAATTCCATAATAGGAGCCTATATAAGGATGCGCAGGTGCAGTGCACATCCTCTTTGTCCTAGGAACAAAGAGTGAAACTGATTCAATTAGGGCTAGCTAGAGGATGGAAATGCATGTGAGCTCACTCTTGTAGTAAAAGGTATGAAGGCTAGTGAGAGAGGACAGTGAATAAATTGGGGTAGAGCCTCTGAGGTGATTGTGTGCCAGCTAGGGAAATTAAACGTTCAGGTGTAGGTTAGAGGAGAACCTATAGGAAAAGCTTGGGCACTGTAGGTGACATAAACACAGAAATCTGAGGGTTGAGATTTATAGTGAGATGAGACTCTGCCTGTGCATGCCCTGCATAACAGGGGTCCCAGAGGCTTCAAGAGAGGAATGCTGTGAGTGTGTGAGGAAAGCAGATTAAGAGACAGAATCTGCAGAAGTATTGTGTGTAGTGTAATTACATTTTTGAGTTGGTAACCTGCCTCACTGCAAGAAGCTGTCAGTAAAGCACTCCTTTGTTCTTTTGTTCTTTTTTGCAATTAAGATTATAGAAAGATAGCAGATATTTTTTTCCATAAAATGGATCATCGCTCCAGAGGCCACCCCTTTAGACTAGAGGAAAATAACTTTCATTTGAAGCAGCTTATAGGATAGTGGATAGAGGATAGTGAGGTTGTGAAATGCCCTGCCAGATGATGGTAAGATTCTGATTCTGTTAATGCCTTTAGATGGGCTTGAATGATTTCTTGGACAAGCATTGTATCCAAGGCTATAGTTATACTACACTGTACAAGTAATATAGATATTGGTATATAGTTTGTGAGTGTATGGAGGGGTCCGTGTGAGTATGTATGTATGTATATGGGTTTCATTTGGAGGGTTTGAACTTGATGGACTTTGATTCTTTCTCAACCCTATTTAACAATGTAAATATATATAGCTTATTGCAGTAACATAACTACCCCCTGCTGGGCCCAGGTGCAGGGCATGCAGCTGGGCCCCCCACCCTACTCCAAAAACAATTTTCATGGCGGAATCACTTGTGCGTGAACTGCTAGCAGGCCCTGGTGCAGTCGCACCCCCCAACCTCTGGTAGTCTTATTGTAATGGATGTCCCCTTTCCCATGGGGGTGCTAAGAGTTTTAGTCTTAGGGTGGGGGGCTTATATAGTCATGCAACTTTTGAACACTGAATTGGAACAAAAACCCAGGTTGTAAAGGACACCATTTGTATTGCACATTTTTTGTGGAGCATTACTTGCAATTCAGCCTTACCATGAAGTCCATGTACTGTGTATCTGTATACACTTATTTATGAGTTCAGATTTGTCAGCTCTGCAGTAAGCATAGATAAATCCACATATGTAGTGGGTTTTTTCTTAAGAAAAAAAAAAATCTGTTGGCCAACTATGAGGTGCCAAAAACCTTCTTATGACGTACTCAGTGCAGTTTTAGTACAACAATATTTCTTATTCTAACTCAGCTTACTTTGGTCATTTTGGTTCTACTGAAGTTTAGTTTTAAAGAGTAGCGTCATCAGATCTTATAATATTCTATGCGTCACATGCATACCCTTTCTTTTGCCTTGTTACAGTTTTTTTCCCACGGTTGGGATATTTGACGTATACTTTTGTAACCATTGCCAGCTTGTAAGCAATAAAAAAGGTCAGACTCTGTTCTGTATTTTTTCAACCACGAGTACAGTTAAGAGATTTCATATTCCACCAATCACAGGCACTTAAGATCTGAAATATAAGGCATGACACATGTGTAAAACTCCAAAAGGCTGGGAAAAAAAGAAAGAAACACAATCGATGAGGAAATTTCCGAAAAATACTAACTGAGATATACGTGGAGCCATACAGAAAAAAGCTGTATTGACAAAGCAAATACAGGACAGCATTGAAGCAGGGTATAAAAGAGTGAAAATAGAGCAAATCCAGAAGAGAGAAACATAAAAGAAAATTAAGAAGAAGAAAGGAAAGATTTCGGCAAATCCGAGCATGCATTGTCTACCCTTATTCTACCTTTTCATGGTAACCTGTGACTGTTTCAGGAGGTAAGAATCAAGCATGTGTTCTACTTGCTACTAACAGTACAGTAAAATATACTTTTACTCTCGCTCTGGGGGGCCCAAGCCTGGAACTCCTCCATTATAGTTCACAATTCATTTAAATAGGGTGTCACTTTATTGCACTTCATTTTGGATGTTAATTTCTCTAAATAGAGTTTTGAGCTGTACCAGGATTAAGGATGCCTTTTCAACAGATTCAAGAGTCCCCACAGAACCCATAACAGACTTCCAATGTCATGCTAGGGCTTAAAACAGTTTTAACAAATTCCAAATCAGATGCTATCAGTAGTTTGCACAGTTGGCAATATGAAGAAAGGGTTAGGTAAACCTTAGAGCCACCGGTTTGGGATGCAGTAGCATATCAAGAGGGGAAGCCATGTAGAATCAGTAGCAGGTTCAGTGAGCAGGATGTAATGAGTGGCAGCACGTTTATGCAGGAGAAAAGGGGTGTCAAACAGGTGGGTGGGAAAAAAGATAATTTCCACACATAATGGACATGCAGGATTAACCTGTACTCCAACCTTCTATCACAAGTGTTTGCTCTGTTTTTTTAAACCCACAACTGTTCCAGGACAAATGGAAAGAAAAAAAGGAAAAAGGTGCAAGCGAAAGTTAAAAAGAAGAATAAAATAGGAGGGTGGTTAACAAACATTGTATAGCAAAAGAAAATAAGGAGAAATATGTCAAGTAAAACTGGGAACGTGGGGAGAAGGGAGTACAAAAATGGTTTAGAAAATAAAGTAGGAATGTTTAAAAACAAAGAGAACAGAAGAAGAAGCAAGTCTGTTACATCCTAGTAATGGCCCTGTTGCAGTGGAGTACAGGTGGAACTGTACCCCTGGCTAATCTGGTAGGAGGGAGAGCCAAGCTGTTTGAATTTGTCAAATTATTAGTGCTATCACAGTGCCATATTCATTTATTTGTATATGTTACTAAGTTCAGAGTACCCACTGCCTCACTCTGTATAAGGTATTTGGGTTGCCAGTCTCACACTGCATATAGTGCATATGTGATGTCTGCTTTCTACCACAGTATAATTTGCTTGAGGTTTCATTACCCACTATCTCTGACACTAATATACTTTGATCATCAATTGCAAAAAAAAAAAAAAGTAGTTTGGAAGAGAGCACCTACTGCCTGTCAGTATATGTAATGTGCGCAGGGTACCACTACCCACTGTCTCTTAAAGTAAATAATGTGCTTGGGGTGTCAGTACACTGTCTCTCACTATATATAAAGTGCACGTGGTGCCAATATTTGCTTTCTCTCACTGTATATTATTAAAAATTCTGAAGGCCCTTCAATGCCCTTCTTTTATTTTGCTGCCATCCATCCTTTACATGATGCCTATGTGCAGAATACTTTACCAGCTACTGTTAAAATGGTATGTATCACTATACATATGTTTCTATTTATAATTATAAAGCACTATTTGAGACTCAGCACTGTATAGCAGAACAATAAATTAATAGAACAAACAGATGGTTTTTACACTAATACAAATAAGTACAAAGTACAGTAATATATGCAAATAATTACAAAGTACAGTTACAATAAAGAAGAGCTTAGTGTCAAAGGCAAAATATGATGGAGGTTCTGCCCCATGGAGCTTACAATCTGTTGAAACTATATTAGGTGATGGTGCATGATCCATATCTTGGAGAACAGCCCAGAACCGAAGGTTCACTTAATCCACCGCTGTTTGTATTGGCTGTAAATGCTTCATGTCCATCCCTGCACTCAAGGAAAGCCAAAACAGTGTTCAGTGAATGGTGTTTAGTTGGCATAAATGTAGAGGGAAAATGGGTTTAGTTCTATTCCATATTCAATTTTCAACAGGATAGATGTCGAAGATGATACTTTCTTGTACAAGCACAATATCCAAGTCTATTGTGATCTCAAGATAGATCTGTTAGTTTAGTATAGGTATCGATTTTATATAGCTTATATGTGAGTGTATAGATAGGTTTGTGCACTTGCGGGTTTATGCGCCGGCGTGATTAAGTTTAAAAGTATCATAGTAGGCTTTGAATGGAAACTCATTGCCCATTGTTAAGTTTTATTTGTTAGTTTCCTCTGTGTTTATTCCTTGTGAAACCTACTGATAGTGACCCTTGTCTGCCCGCTGACTATTCTGAACTCTCCAATCTGACCCTTGCCTGCCTGCTGACTATTCTACACTCTCCAATCCTGATCCTAGCCTGTTTGACCATTCTTTGAACTCTACCTGCACTGACCCAGCCTGTCTGATGATTCTTGTCTTCTGCTGGTGCTGGCCCGGCCTGCCTGTCCACACTTGTCTGTCTGGCCAGGGACGTAACTACCGGGGGAGCAGGGGGTGCTACTGGGCCAGGGCCCGCACCCCCGCAGGGCCCCCCCGGCAGATCGCGCACGCTGCAGCCGACTGCAGGCGCAGAGAAAAATCACACCAACGAGGGTGGGGGCGGGCCCGGCTGCATGGTCCGCACCAGGGCCCGCCCCCACCTAGTTCCGTTACTGTGTCTGGCCTGTCTTCCATCCAGTATCCATGGTGAAACGATCATGCCCCTTTGCTCATCCAGAACCTTTAGCTTTGCTCCTCTCTTAGTAAGACCTGGCGGCATCCAATTGGCTGAGGGCTCCTCCCAAGGTGAAAGGCGGCTGTTAAAGGCAGAAACAAGAGCCAAGACCAGGGAGCAGGAGCAGTAATATCTTAATTAGAGGCTGAGAGCACTAAGGCATGGAAGTCAAAATTATCTGAGCAAAATCTTTAACAGTTATTTTTTCTTTGACAGCTCCTGCAAGGTTTACTGTGCAGGTAGCTTGAATTCTCTGTGCAGGTAGCTTCTCCGTTCTGAAGAACTATCTGTATATGGTACACTCTATTTCTCTGCTATTCACTGTGTTGAGTTCTGGTCCACTGAGACTCATTGTGCAGTGGCTAGTTTTACAGAACCACCATGATATGATAATGGAAGAGAAAGGCTGCTAATTTGAGAACGCTCTTTTATAAAGAATTTGCCCCATAAGATGTCATCGTAATAAAATAGCCAAAAGTCTGTTAAAACTCCAAATAAGTACTGTGCTGTATATAAAAACTAGCAAATGTAGTGCCTGTTGGGCATTCATCGATTTGTAGGACTTTTTATTTATATATTAAAACTCAAATCAAACTATATTCATAATTTCCCACTACCTGTCCCACATACAAAGAGCCACCCCCTGAATTTCATGAAAGGCATAAGACTCACTACACCGTGTGAATTAAAATAAGTGACACATCAACTAATAGTATAACTGAAAAGGGCACTTTTCTTTAGAAATATTCCAATCTCACAAAGTGGTGTATCGAATTTATTTAATAATACTACACTATATTGGAATTACTCTTTTTTGCCCCTTTATGTTGTCTAAGTGAGCGCTGGTTCTTTCTACAAATATTAAACCGAATCCTTGTACTGTCTGAGGGAGAACAGACATCTTTATGGACCGGCAGAGGAAGTGGACTACCGGAACCTTTGATATCCTTTTACTTTGCTCCAGCATTTCATGACATGCAAATCATGGCGCCCCTCCCAGAATTTCATAAAAAGCAACGTGTGTGGCCCCCAGTTTTTCATGACAGATAGCATAGGTGTCCCCAACATATCATTACATGGACAGTATGTTGGCCCCAGCATTTCATGACAGGCACAGTATGTCGCCCCCCCAGCATTTCATGTCAAGCAGCATGTGTGGCCCCAGTATTTCATGATAGGCAGCATTTGTGGCCCACAGCTTTTCATGACAGGAAGGCATGTGCCCCATTTCAATATTCCACAGTGATACTACGAACAAAAATATTTTGGAATATGTTTAACCTAACTGTATTATACCAATTTCAAAGCTTTTCCTTACATACAAAAAACAATTATATAGGTAAGGTCCTCTATAACTTTTTTTACTGGATAGGGGGGGAAGAGAAGAGAAATAAATTCTTTTTTTCTTGAATTTACATTCTTGTTTAACCTTTGAAACACAAACTGAAAGAAGGAATGAGGGCAGGTTTAAAGATTTATTTCCTTCCAGTAAACCCCTGTTTTGATTGCATTTCCATCTCATCCCAGTAATCATTTTTGTGGTACAATTCCTTGCTATGTGCCCTACTCTGGAACACACACATAGCACCTAGAAACTGTATATTTGGTAAATCCTTTACCTGTGTAGTTATCAGCATGCATTTTAGGGTAGGAACCTGTATCACAGATACCCTATGCTATTTTCTAGGTTGAATGGGTCTTCTGTAAACCTGCTTTTTGGAAAGATCTTGCTTTTGTACAGCTGTCCAATTTTCTGTGCACTTAAATTCCATTTTAGCTTTATTGCCATGTCAGTACCTTCTTCAAAAGACACAGGGGCGATCCTGGGCTGCTGATGCCCCCCCCCTCTCACGCACCACATTTAGAACTTTAGCGTCGGAGCGAGTTAAAGAGGGGCTGCATCGCTAATGCAAATTTCCTGTTAAAAAAAGCTTAAACTTACAGGAGGCAGATTCTCACCACCCCTTGTAACTGACAAGCTTCTGACTGGTGAAAGCAACTAAAGCAAATAAATCAGCACAAAATGATAAGTATTTATTAACTGTTATTTTAAAGCAAGGGTTGTAATTTAAAGTACTGTAGTTTATATTTGTCTTGGGTGTTAAATAGCAAAGTTTGGTGTGCTATTTTGCTTACAGCAAGTTTGCCACAAATTTCTTTACTTTGCAGTTAGTATACCCTCAGTTTGAGGTAGGTTGGATTGGATCAGTGCACCTGAACAGATGGTATAAATAAAACCCCTGGAACTCCAGTGGATATTGCTCTAGTGGTTAGCTGCTCTTAAGTGTTTGCTCTTTAAAGGGTAACTATCGCAAAAATGAAAGTTTAATATAAACTTCCTCATACTGAAGTAAGAAACTTTATAAAGGCAATCAATTAAAAATTCAGCATTGTTTCTAAAATAATTAAGTTTATATTCACTATTCCTCTCTCAGCATCTGTTTCTCTTCATTCTGTCTTCATGTAGCAGTTGGGTTATCAGATGAAAGATCCAATATATGTTATAGAGGGGGGCTCACTTTCTTAGCAGATGTATTAGAGCTCACTCAAATAACTGATTCCAGAACAAACAGAGTTTCGAACACAGGAGTTTCAAACTAAAGGAGGTTCAATCTAGGACAAAAGTTTGTTCTAACCCCTAATCTCTTGCTCATGAGTAGGACCTAGCTGGGTCAGATTTGATCAAACATCAGAGTGCTGCTGCAATTGTTTACTCCAGATATAATTATCACTGAGACCTGGTGGGATGAAACATGTGATTGAGTTGTGAATTTAATGGTTACACCCTTTTTAGGAGGGACAGAGGGATTAAAAAGGGTGGAGGAGTGTGTTTATATGTAAAGCCTGAATTAAAGCCATGCACCAAAGATATTTCAACTGGGCAAACGGTTACAAAGAAAATTATCATTGGTGTATGCTACAAACACTTTGTATAAGTGACTAGAATGAAGCCCAGCCACAAATAGAAGCAGCTTTGCAACTAGGTCAAGTTATTATTATAGGTGACAGACATTGACTGGGGTAATGGGGTTGCCAAGTCAGAAAAAGATAATAGGTTTGTAAATATGTTGAATGAGAACTTTTTATTTCAGCTCGTTCAAGAGCCTACTAGAAATCAGTCTCTTTTGGATCTTGTAATAATTAATAACACCGAATTTATCTCTAGCATTTGTGTGGGTGAGCATTTAGGGAATAGTGATCATAAAATGGTCTCCTTTGAGATTATGTTGCAGAAATAACTCTATAAGGGAGCACTAGAATACTACATTTATGACGTGAAAACTTTGACAGTATAAGGGCATCTCTACAACATATTAAGTTGGAAATGTTTTTCACAGGGTTAAACACAGAACCAAAATGGGACGTTTTTAAAATGCTGCTTAATAAATATACGTCAGTGTATTCAGCTTGTAAGCACACAACGTTGTTTTTATAACAAAACTGCTGAACCGTGGTTCAATAGAAGTGTTGGTGTTGAGGTGGGTAAGAAAAGATGTGCTTTTAGGGCTTTCTAGTTAGCTGGGACAGCTGAAACATTTATCAGGTACAAAGAGGCCAAACATCATGCAAAAAGCTATCAGAGAAGCTAAAATTGATATGGACTAAAAAAATAAAAAAATATTTTTTAAATATGTAAATAGTAAAAAAATTAAGCAGCAAGGGGTGGGACCCTTAATATCAGAGGAGGATCAGCTGGTTGATGAGAACAGAAAAAAAGCTGAGATTCTGAACTATGATTTTTCATCTGTCCACAGAAATGAGGAACCAGTTAATGAAGGTGTCATCCCAGGGTACTTAGAGATCTTAGCTCTGTGATTGCCAAACTGCTTTACTTAATTTTTCAGGATTCATTGAGGTCTGGCATGGTGCAGAGAAACTGGCATAATTGCTAATGTGGTCCCACTATTCAAAAAGGGATCCTGTTCTCAGCCTCAAAACTATAGGCCATTTAGTCTTGCATCAGTGGTAGGAATTCTGGGAAGGCAGTGAATGTTGTCTACTTAGACTTTGCTAAAACATTTGATACAGTGCCACACAGAAGGTTACCGGTTAAATTAAGGAATGATTTGAATAAATTGGAAAACTGGGCAGCAAACTGGAAAATTAGTTTCAATGTTGTTCTATGGCCACTAAATCAAAGTACTGTCTTGCATAAACTCAAGGGATGAAAACATTTTGCCTGGTAAGGCTTCACCTGATGTATACAGTGCAGTTTAAGCTCCAGTCCTTAAGCAGGATATAAATGAGCTGACGAGACATGCAACTAATCTGGTTAGAGGGATGGAAGAAATAAATTGTGAGGATAGACTGTCAAGGTTGGGGTTGTTTTCTCTGGAAAAAAGATGCTTACAAAGGGACATGATTGTTCATTAATTAGAAGACATTATAGACAAATAGCAGGAGACCTTTTTACCCATAAAGAAGATCACCGCACCAGAGGCCATCCCTTCAGACTAGAAGAAAAGAACTTTCATTTGAAGCAACGTAGGTGGTTGTGGAATGCACTGCCGGATGATGTTGTGATGGCCGATTCTGTTAATGCCTTTAAGAGTAGCTCAGATGATTTCTTAGACAAGCATAATATCCAAGGCTATTGTGATACTGAAATCTATAGTTAATATATATGGTTATATATAGTTTATGTGAGTGTATAGAGGGATCAGTGTCAGTTTGTATATATGGAAGCTGGGTTTCATTTAGAGAGGTTGAACTAGATGAACTTTGTCTTTTTTCAAGCCGATCTAACTATGTAACTATTACTTATAACTGGGGGGATAGAGTAAACCAAGATTTGATAGTCCCAATTTTACACTTCATACTTCTGTACGCCCTTCCTGGAAATACCTCTGGTTACACCTAAAGTTCCAAAGCAGCATTGTCTCTTTATAGGTAGGGATGTAGCGAACCGCCGACAATGTGTTCGCGAACGCCGTTCGCGAACACCGGCAAAAAGTGCGAACAGTTCGCGAACTTCGAACATCCGAAAATCGTTCGATTCGAACGATCGAAGGATTTTAATCGTTCGATCGAACGATTTTCGTTCGAATCGAACGATCGAAGCCATTGGATCGAATGATTTCATTCAATCCAATGGCTTTGATCGTTCGATTCGAACGAAAATCGTTCGATTCGAACGAAAATCGTTCGATTTTAGCGATCGAATGGTCGAATGGTCGAACGATTTTGACGCGAACGCCTATTGGCGAACGTCGCGTGACGTTCGCGAACTTGCGGCGGACGCGAACAGTCGAAGTTCGCGCGAACTAGTTCGCCGGCGAACAGTTCGCTACATCCCTATTTATAGGTTAATACAACCAGTTTCAGTGCAGCTTTGGCGCAGTTTCGACAAGTCTTTTAAAAAAGCCGATACGTAAATACAGTTTAGACTATGGCACTTCCACTATTGTATTTACGCGTTGGTTGGCTTTTTCAAAAACCATGGCCGGACCACGGTGGTTCTCTGCATAGGCTATGGACACACATGCGGAGAACCACTGCGGGTTTGGTGCGGTCCTCGGCACGAACATTAAAGAAATCTGACCGCTGTATAAATACGCTAGCGGATTTCAGTCTTGGCTATGCCGCTTATTTACGCAGGGGCCAGCTTTTTTAAAATCCGTGGTCTGAACCGCAGTAGTTCTCCGCATGTGTGTCCATAGCCTAACACAAGACCCCCTTCAAAATTCCTGCAGTAGAGAAAATATAATCCAACTTTTGAAGCATTAATACTTTTAGTATCAACTCAACAGATAAACTACATCAGAAGTAGCACTGTTTGCATCCATGTTTGAAGGCAAGTTGTTCTGTAGTCGGACAATACATATGGAGGAACATTGCAAGACCGTTTGGTTTGGCTTGGAGCAAAGAAACTGGGTAAGCTATTTGGGCTGCTATTGCAGAGTTCTGTTGTCATTCACTGATCAACTTTTAGCCTAGACACTGAGCAGAGAGGATCTCTTTGCATCTCTAATAAAATCAATTTATTTGTGTGTTTTTTCAGTCTAAATTACTATAATGAAACAAATGCAGTGTTGATATGCATAAAAAGCTGAAGGTGTGTGTAGGGGACTGATAAATAGCTTCCCCATTTATTGTGCATCCCCTAAAGTTTGCCCTTTTATAGACCTCCTCTTCCTGGGTCAAATCCTTACCTTTAGTTTGCCTAGCCGCAACGTGGCACTGTGTTATGATTTATATTTGCAAGCCATGTGATCCTAATGGTTTTTGCTTGGGACTCCCTAGTAGGTAGATGAGAGTCAAGATTGGGGCCATTTAGTGCAGGATTTAGTGAGTGGGCAGCTATCTCCTGTCAGATCTAGGAGAGATACAGTAGTTAGGCTCTGGGCTATTTAGCTGAGCAGTATTGGTCTCTACCAGGCATTGTTGCCTAGAGAGGGAACAAGAGAGCATGTTCTAGGGGATAGATGGTTCGCCATCTGGGTTCCACTCAAAGTAGGAAAACTCCCCCTTGGAAGTAGGAAAACTCTGGATGGACTTAATGATATTCCTCTTATATGCTCTGCTGAAGGGAATGCGTCTACTCACAGTGCTGTTCGTACTGTATGTATTGACTACTCAGTGATTGTGTCCTATATAATTTCAACAGTCTCCTTTGTGTATTGTTCTCAATAAATAAGTTCTGGTTCAGTTATAAGAACTTCCGGTTCCCATTCTTATTAAACACTACAGATAATAGTCTACAACATCCTGCCTCCACACCTTTGTGATGACCCACACCAAAGTACATTGAGTCTCATCCTGGGCAAACATAGGATAAAGCTGATTAACTCTGCAATAAAAAATATGAAAAACGTCATTGGCCAAGGCCTTTAGCATTTTGGGTGCATCAGTCCTTAATCATAGACATAGTGCATACAAATTCCTATATCCATAGCAGGGGATTTATCCACAGAAGTTATAGATGGAGGCACTTCATGGGGTTCACTAGAGCTAGGTGTTTGCTCTGTTGCTGGAGTTTTGCCAACTCTAGTTAATGTTGTCATTCTGCTTGTCTTTTAGCTGCTCCTATCATCTTGCTGCTGCTGTTGCATCTTTGAAATGCAAGAATGAACCCAGTAATTGCAAAGTTGCTTACAGTTATGAATTGTTGCCACCCTGCCTACTGCTAATAAGTAACTTCTTATTAAAGAGGCCCAGGAGAAGGGTTCATAACTAGGATTTAAACAAAAAACAAATGGAGAGCGCTAATAGTGTAGATTACAAAAACACTAAAAATGGATTCATTAAAAGTGTGATTTTAAAAAAGTATATCAGGCAAATATCCTTTTCCCTGGTGTGCAGGAAACAAGCTGTTGGATCAGGTTACATTGCATTAAATAGTCATTAAATGGCATCCGGAGATTTGGATGGGGCATTCATCCGGAGTCCTACTTCCCAACTGTCCTGATTTCTGCGTGACAGTCCTGATTTGGACAGCTCATTGTGCAATCCCAGATTCTTATTAAAATGGCCCATTTTTTTTAATCTGGGTAGAGATTTTGACTGGGCAAAAGGTTACAAAGAAAATTATCATTGGTGTTTATTACAAACCACCTTATATAAGTAATGGGAATGAAGCCCAGCTATTTTTACAAATAGAAGCAGCTTCACAACTAGGCCAAGTTATTATTATTAGTGATGGATGAATCTGTGCCATTTTGCTTCGCTGAAACATTCCCAAAACAGTGAAAAATAACAGAACTCATTCAAGTCAATGGGCGTCAAATTATTTTGACACGAGTGACAATTTATATCCATTCGACTATTTTGTCCATATGCATTAAAGTCAATGGGCATCCGAATATTTATCGTACGACAAATATATGTGCGTGACTATTCTGACACGCAGCAATTTTTGGGGGGCAAATTTTTAATGCAGTTTCACAAATTTATTCGATGTCGGCGAAACGTGGAAATTCACTGTGGATTTGTGCCTGCCAAATTAGTTTGCCCATCACTTATTATTATGGGTGACTTCAATCCAGATATTAACTGGGGTAATGTGGTTGCCATGTCAGAAAAAGTATGTTTGTTAATTTGCTGAATGACCGCTTTTTATTATAGCTACTATAATAGCTATTTTATTAACCTACTAAGGTGAACCTCAGAGCAGGTTGATAAACCAATGCCAAGTGGAGATTTGGATGGGGTAATTGAGTTGCAATGCAAATTTCCACCTATTTTATCTATTCTGTGCCCAAACCCATCTCTGACCAACCTTCTACAGAAATACACACTACTCCCTTCCCCCTATGGCTAGTTTAAAATCTGCTCAAATCTTCTAGCCATTCTCTCCCCCAAATTACCTGTATAATCATAACTGAGGTGCAACAATCTCTGGCAAAGAACCCGTAGCCTATTAAAAAAGCAGCCCAGTTCTCCAGAAACCCAGTCCCTGAAATAAGTAGGTTTTTATCCTTGCTCTTTATTGCAGGGCCTACAAATATTATTCCAAAAGGAAAACGTTCTCATCAACGGGTAATGCAACAGAGTTTACAATTAAACATTGCAGTAAATTTACAACTAAAAACGTTATTTATTGTCTGCAATGTCCATGCGGATTATAGTATATTGGAAAGACCAATAGAATGCTAAGGCATCAGATAAAGGAACATATTGGGAATACTGTGAAAGGAAAGGATAAACACAGTGTTTCCAAACATTTTAAAGATTGTCATGAAAAAAATCCTGTGGGACTAATATACTGGGGAATTGAACAAGTAAACAACAATTGGCGAGGTAGTGACCTAGTAAGAGAGACCTTACAATGTGAGAGTAGGTGGTTGCATGCTATGGAAACTTTTAGTCCAAAAGGCCTTAAGGAAAGGTGTAACTTTGGTCCGCTGAATGAAGGAGTGCGTTTTCACATGAGAGTGTTCACCCACTACACGATATTTGAGGGGTTTTTTTTCATTTTTCTTGCTGTCTTCTCCTGAGATTCCTTGTGAAGCTCTGTTTCTTAGTGTTTGGATTTTTAAAATTTATACTGGTTGGAGAACGGAAAAGAAACTGCTATAGGATTGAACTTCCGGAATCCTTTGTAATTTACCTTTTTTCATTAAGAATTTAGCAGACAGACAGAATTGTGATTGATTATGATGTATAGATACTTGTGTAATGTCACTTTAAGAAAAGGGGTGAAAAGAAAAAACATTCTATTGCAGAAATCCCCTGCAGGGAAATTCAATGATGTACTTGAAGGAACTGTAGAAATATTTTAAAAATTCATGTTGGAAAAAAAGATATCACTCTGTACTCCATTGATAAAGAAGCTTTCCTAGTGGGAACATACAAAAGAAGGGATATTGAAAATTGACTTTTGCTGGAGAAAACTTGCTGTGGGTTGGTGAGGACAGAGAACTGCAGGAGCCTTCATGCTCCTTTTGCCACACTAGGATGTGGACAGTGACTTCCTTAGGCTAAGTACCAATGAAAAGTGTACTATTGAAAGATAGCACCTCCTTCAACTGATGTACTTTTTCTCCATTTTTAATTAGCCCAAAAGACAAGGCTTACGTATACTCTTCTGAGAAACACTTTTACAGTACTAGTCAGGTGTATCAGGGTCTTTTTACTAAATGGGTAAAAGGGACATCTGCCCATGGTCAAACTGATTTAAGGAGCTCACTGTGCTACTATTTATTTACTTTTTAAATTGTTTTATCTTGCTCCCTCATTCATAATCCCTATGCCGCCGGTATTGCTGCTGCTGCTGCCCTGCTTACCACCAACATGCTGGGTCTTCCAAGATGGCGTGCTTCCACAGTGGAAGAAAATCTTAGATTTCTTCAAAAATTTTCAAGTTTGGTCATGGAAATTCAGTTACTGGAGCCCACTTGAGGTAAAAAGATAATGTTTATTTGGCAAGAGCTCCATATTCTGAACCAAGAGTCCAACAAGAATACCAGACAAATAATCACACGGTGTTTATAAAAGACTTTTCATGATCATAGCACTCAAATACAAGCTTGTAAGAAACTGCTCTTAGTATGTTACATTATAGTTCTGAACTCAAGTGCATGGTAAATCGTAACCATAAATGTCTTGAGACATCCATTTTGCTTAGGGATTATATTGGCATATCTGGGGTTAAAGGAACAGTAACACCAAAAAATAAAAGTTTTTTAAAGTAATTCAAATATCATGCAGTGTTGCCCTGCACTGGTAAAACTGATCTGTTTGCTTCAGAAACTCTACTATAGTTCATATAAACAAGCTGCTGAGTAGCAATGGTGGAAATTGAAAGGCTATATGGCACAGTATAATTTATGTATAACAGATAACATTGTGTTCTACAGAGTTTATCTGCAATCTGCTGTGAAACTTGAGCCTTTTCTCCTTTGAATAGCAGCCCCCATGGCTACACAGCAGCTTATTTATATAAACAATAGTAGTGTTTCTGAAGCAAACACAGCAGTTTTAGGGCAGAGACACACGCTGCAATTCAGGGAGATCAGTCGCCGGCAACAAATCTCCTCTTCTTCGGGGCGACTAATCTCCCCCAACTGCCTCCCCTGCCTTCCCATTGGCTAGAATGAAAATCGTATAATACAAGCTATTTTCCATAACCCTATATTCGCTCACTTGAAAAAGTCATACAAACCCTTCTTAAAGCTGTCTTATGTATCAGCCTGTACTCCTGATTCAGGGAGAGAATTCCACATCTTTACAGCTTTCACTGTAAAAGAAAACCTTTCTGAATATTTCCTTCTGAACCTCCTTTCTTCTATTGGGTGACCTCGTGTAAGCTGGAAAGACCTACTGGTAAATAAAGAATGAGCGTAATTATTATATGATAGTCATCATATCACCCCTTAAGCGCCTCTTCTCCAGCATGAAGAACCCCAACTTGGCCATTCTTTCCTCATAGCTAAGATGTTTCATACCTTTTACCAGCTTAGTTGCCTTCTCTGTACCCTCTCTAATTCAATAACGTCCAATAACGCAATGGAGACCAAAACTGTAAAGCATCTTCTAGATGGGGCCTTACCAGTGCTCTGTACAGTGGAAGCATAACCCCCTCCTCCCGTAAATCTATGCCCTTTTTAATACAGCTCAAGACCTTATTTGCCCTTGATGCTACTGACTGACATTGCTTGCTACAGCCAAGTTTATTATCTACAAGGACTCCAAGGTCCTTTTCCATTAAGCATTTGCCTAGTGCAGTCCCATTAAGAGTATAAATGGCTTTGAAATTTTTACATCCCAGGTGCATGACTTTACATTTATCAACATTGAATCTCATTTGCCACTTAGCTGCCCAGATTGCCAGTTTGTCAAGATCCTGTTACAAGGATGCCACATCCTGGATGGAATTAATTGCATAGTTTTGTGTCATCTGTAGTGATTGGTGAATCTGACCCATTTCGCCTCGCCAAAAATTTGCGAAACAACAACAATTTACCAAAATGCATTGAATTCTATGGCGTCAAATTATTTTAGTCTCACAATGTGGCGCCAAATTTTTTTTTCTGTCTCACAGCTAATTTTTGCAACCATCGGAGTCTATGAGCATAATTTTTGAGGCGAAACTTGTCGCTTATGAGTAGTCATCTGCAAACACTGATACATTACTTACAATACCTTCCCCTAACTTTCTATATTTATATACTTGTCACAGGGGGTCACCATCTTGGAAAGTGTCTTCGACACTCACATGCTCAGTGGGCTCTGAGCAGCTATTGAGAAGCTTAGCTTAGTGGTCATCGCAAATTATCAAGCAGAAAATGAGGTTGGCCTGTAATATAAGCTGATGCTACAAGGCTAATTATTAAATTCTGATGCTAGTTGCACTGGTGTCTGTGCTGCCATGTAGTAATTATCTGTATTAATTACTTAATACTTATAGTGGGACATATATTCTATGTGTACTGTATATGTATCCCTAAATTCAATAACTAACAGCAGCACTTAGCATGTGCAGTGCAGTAAATTAGCAGAAGAGAAGATTGGGAGCTACAGAGGCACCTTTGGAGGCACAAATCTTCCCTGCTAAAGGGCTCTGGTTGTACAAGATTCCTACCCTACTTCTTTAGTTAAACTTAAGTTCTCTTTTAAACACTTAGGGGCATGTTTACTAACATTGGAGATAAATATCTGGAGAGATTTTTGGAGATGTTGCCCATGGCCAAGTTAGAAAACAAAAGCAAAGATCTGATTGGTTGCTATGGGCAACATCTCCAGAAATCTCTCCAGATATTTATCTCCAATGTTAGTAAACATGCCCCTAAATTATTGGTAGACATCAAGTGCCAAGAGCTGCCATATGTATTTAAAGATCCCCATGGTAAGAACGCATTATAAGGCTGAAAAAATGTGGTAAAAAAAGTAATTATACATCACTATTCTGTATGTTGGTGCTTTATAAATAGATCTTAATAATAATTTTAAAAATAACAGAGGTTGTAATAAATGTATAATAAACAAGCTTACATTTGCATACTAACAACTTCTATTTTTTTTTTTCTTATTGGTAAATTCTATTTCTATTCAACAGGATTCCACTCAATAGAATGCCATCAATACGGGAAACTTTGCAGGGGGTAGGAATAAAGTTAACTGACGTTTTTCCTCAGCCGAGGATGAAAGGGGATAAGAATCCTAATAATGGAACAGCTCCAACTGTACTTACCAACTACATGGATGTGAGCAATTTATGTATATAAATACACAGAAACCTATAGTAGCTATAAATCAACTTGAAATGAACACACATGTGACACATGCATGCCTCAGTGCAATATTAGTTCCAGTGCAGTTTTTATTATTTCATAGTTATAATAGAGAAAGCAAAACTGCATTTAAGGTCTGCCTCAGACAGCATGGCATACTGTATGTATGTATTTTTCTGGTCAGTAAAGTACCGTCACGAGTTTCCATTGGCGTACAGTATACGCTTTGCAAAATGATAAATCGATTGAAACAATGATTGCTTCATTTCCTGGAGGCATTTTGAATTAAAAAAATCTGTAGCAGTGGTAGGCCGAACCTGTGCCATTTTCGCTAATTGAAGTCAATGGGCATCGAAATTATTTTGCCGCTCGTCAATTTGGCCGCAAGCGTCAATTTTGATACCCGTAACTATTTTGTCCAAATGCATTAAAGTCAATGAGCGTACAAATAATTTTGAAGGCGACAACTTTTATGCGCGAGCCTATTTTGGCACGCACCAATTTTTTTTGACACAGCTGATTTTTGCTGGCGAATTTATTCGCCCATCACTAATCTTTAGTTCAATATAGTTTACATCTGCAATTAGTCAGCAATTCTAACTGGTCAGCATATGGTAAGCAAGTTGACTGTGTCTCCTATCTGTTCATTCTTAAAGGAAAACTATACCCCCCAAACAATAAGGTCTCTATAAAAAGATATTGCATAAAACAGCTCATATGTAAAATCCTGCTTCATGTAAATAAACCATTTTCATAATAATATACTTTTCTAGTAGTATGTGCCATTGGGTAATCATAAATAGAAAATTGCCATTTTAAAAAATAAGGCCGCCCCCTGGGATCGTACGATTCACTGTACTGTATGTTAGGTCACATGAGCCAATTAACAGACAGAGTTGTGTCTTTTGCTTCCACACTTCTTCCTGTTACAGTTAAAGATGAAGTATTTCTGGTCAGGTGATCTCTGAGACAGCATACAGACCATCACGAAATGGTGGCTCAAGGCAAGAGATGTAAAAGGGCAATATTTACTTAAATATATATTCCAGTTTGGTAAGATTCTTTAATATTCCACTTAATATGATTTGAACTATCTGTTGCTTAAGTGTTCATTTTGGGGGTATAGTTTTCCTTTAAGTATATTTGCTGGTCAACCATACCTGTGTTTACAATGGACTGTTTACTCAGCAATATACTGTATGTAGATCAGTTCTCACAGATCATTTCAGACTCATTTCAGCACAATTGGGCAGACCCACAACCTTTGGTGCATGACTTCAGGATCCTGATAACTAGATGATCTTATAATCCTGGCACCCATTCCCTGTCCCAGGTGGGACAATTCCTTTATGTTACGGTTCTTAGAAGACCCCAGGTGCAAACCTTCAGCAAAAAGTCAGCAATTCTAACTGGTCATTCAAGTCTTAATAAGTATCCCAATATCTGCTGATGCTATTTTACAAAAGGTTTGATTCACTATGAATCAAATATACAGGTATAGGATCTGTTATCCAGAATGCTTGGGACCTAGGGTTTTGGATAATGGATCTTTCTGTGTTTTGGATCTTCATACCTTAAGTCTACTAGAAAACAACTAAAACATGAAATAAACCCATAGACTGGGTTTAATTAAATGTTAGTTTGGATAAATTACATGGTACTGTTTTATTATTACAGAGAAAAAGGGAATCATTTTTAAAAATTTTGATTATTTGGATAAAATGGATCCTATCCTTGTATATATAATGTAAATCAATTATAAAATCTATAATTGAAAAAAAACATTTACTACAGGCATTCTTCCCCTTAATGCTAACACTTGTTGAGATGATTATTCCGGTTACTAACATGCATATGTTGCCTTACAGACACAGTATTTTGGTGAGATCAGTATAGGTTCTCCACCACAGACATTCAAGGTAGTGTTTGATACAGGTTCTGCCAACCTGTGGGTGCCATCGAAACGCTGCTCTCCCCTCTACAGTGCCTGTGGTGAGTTACAATGAATGTAAGGTGCTTTACCAAAAACTGGTTCCCTCTAATTTTTGTTTTTCTATGTGTGAAAAAATAATCATTTATGCTCAACTGTGTGATAGGGAAGTGAAAAGTATAAAATTATTTGTGTGTACACCACAATTAATGTGCACAAGGGAACTGTATTTATATATTATGCTCCAAGCAGACACATACAGTATTAATGCCCTGGATGCAAGTACAAAAGTACCAAGTGGCACAAAATCACCACTTTGTGCTCAGTTACACACAACACATTCTTTTAGAGCTTTGACATGCTTTCAGGCACAAGGCAGACCTGTATTAATTTCCTGCCACAGGCATTAAGTAAGAACAGGACTCTGCTTATGCCTGTTGCTGTTTCCTTACTTGTACAAGTGTACACATAGATGATGCTCAAGTTAAGGGGAAAACAACCGGGGCTCATTTATCAACACTGGGCAAATTTGCCCATGGTCAGTTATCTATAGCAACCAATCAGTGATTAGCTTTTTGAAACCAGCTGCAAGTAGAACAATGAATGCAGCAACTTGATTGGTTGTCACGGGTTACTGCCCATGGACAATTTTGCCCAGTGTTGATAAATGACCCCACACCACCCATGCATCCATAAATACAGTGCAAGGAAAGCTTGCAGACAGCTCACAACTCTGCGTTATTTATGGTGAGTGCAAAGATTTGCCTCAACAACCACTAGTGAATGGTAATGTGAAAAAGTGAATTGTGAAAAAAAGCAAATTCCTTTTGAAGGCAAACTCTAACCCTTTCCCCCCTTCCATAATGACCCCTGACAGTGTCTCATAACAGATATGATTCCACTAAATCCCAGACGTACATGGAAAATGGGGAAGGCTTCTCTATTCAGTATGGCTCTGGGGGAGTGAGAGGATTCTTGAGCCAGGATGTTGTGGTGGTAAGTGATAATCTGTTGAAATGCATCTTTTTATTTAAGGGCCTGCCAAATTTGCATTTTACATGTGCCTTCAAAAAATCACCTAACTCTGACATCTCTTTTTTCTCTGGACATTTTTCTACATTGTTTTACTCAGTGCCCAGGTCCACTCCTGCCATGAGGCAAGGTAAGAACCTTGCCCCAGGCTGCAGCAAGCAGCCAGTTACAAGGGGCGGCAAAAAGCAGCCTCTTGTAACTTTCAGAGCCAAATATCTGGGGTTTAACCTGAAAATTTGGCTCCATTAGTGCAGAGCGTGCTATTGTGTTCATTGCACTGGTGATGCTGGCCCCCTTTGACCCACTCTGATGCTGATTTTAAGCGAGGAGCAGGAGGGGGTGGCATCTTGGCTGCTAACTATGGTGGCAGCAGCCCCATAATCACCCCTGTCAGTACCTGTTACATTCATACAGTATTCCAACATCTCTGAAAATGTACTCAGTCTTTCTCCGTCCCAGCCATTTTCCTACATTGTGTAACTCAGTTTTACTCTGCAGGTAGCAGGTATTCCGGTTGTACAAGTTTTTGCTGAAGCTACAGCCCTTCCAGCCTTTCCATTTATCTTTGCTCACTTTGATGGAGTCCTGGGCATGGGCTTTCCTGGCCAGGCCATTGATGGCATTACCCCTGTTTTTGATCGGATCATATCAGAGCAAGTTCTGCAGGAGGATGTCTTCTCTGTGTACTACAGCCGGTGAGGAGAATAGACTGGAAAACAAAAAAAATCCTTTATGTAATACTAAGATACAGTACTAATGAATAAATAATTGTAATATATTAATAATCTCTATTAATAAATGAAGAAGGAACAAACATTAAGGACTGACAGCAATCTGCACATCTTTCACCTATACTTAAGTGAAAAAAAATGGGACATTTGTATTAGATTAGAACTAAATATCTTATCTTAAATCCACCATAAGTTAATTTCTTACCAGCATGTTCTGAGTAGAGTTCCATTTGCTCAGGTAACCAGGGTCTTCTCTTTTTTGCAGAAGTTACAGGTGAGAAGATAATTTTCCCACCCCTACCCACAGACGTCACTCTCACTAACATGGTCTTCTGTTTGGTAACAGATTTTAACCTTGCACTTTGAATATGCATGCTACTATAGCTATCTAAATCTATTTTCACTTTGCATGTTAACAATTTATTCAATTCAACATAATCATATCCACAATAATGATGCAGTGTTTTACCAGGATTCTAGCATGATTGTGATTACCCACTAGGTTGATGCAACTTGCTCTTTTTACTGCTAATTTGGACACATTTTTGGTGAACGTTGAGCAATGTTGAGTGGGTACTGCATCATTATAATTTCTGAAGAGCACAATTATTAACACAATTATCTTTGTATTCGCTGGGTAAAAGTCAGTTGCTTCTGTGGGTGCAAACAATAAGTGGATCCCTAGGATTACCACCATGTTTACATAGCTGCTAATTCCAGGGTTTGCTAATGTCCTTGTACAGTTGCGCATAATTCAGTAGTGCAGGCTAGCTGGGTGAAATTGACCTCCCTACTAGTAGCTGCAAGGTGCATGTATAGCAAGAATCATTGTGAATATTGCCAATACGCTCTCAATGTTGTGCACATTTTTGGAAAGTGCACTAGCAGTCGTAACTGCTGACTCACATATTGTGCATAGATCCCAAATGCCAACATAATCTCTGTCATAGTTAGTAAGTAAGGTTGAAAAAAGACACATGTCCATCGAGTTCAACCTTTTTTTTTTTTTTTTTTATTAACTACCTATCTGCCAGTTGATCCAGAGGAAGGCAAAAAACCCATCTGAAGCCTCTCCAATTTGCCTTAGAGGGGGAAAAATTCCTTCCTGACTCCAAAATGGCAATCGGACTAGTCCCTGGATCAACTTGGACTATGAGCTTTTTCCCATAACCCTGTATTCCCTTACTTGCTAAAAAGCCATCCAACCCCTTCTTAAAGCTATCTAATGTATCAGCCTGTACATCTGATTCAGGGAGAGAATTCCACATCTTCACAGCTCTCACTGTAAAAAACCCCTTCCGAATATTTAGGCGGAACCTCTTTTCTTCTAATCGGAATGGGTGACCTCGTGTCAGCTGGAAAGACCTACTGGTAAATAAAGCATTAGAGAGATTATTATATGATCCCCTTATATATTTATACATAGTCATCATATCACCCCTTAAGCGCCTCTTCTCCAGCGTGAACATCCCCAATTTGGCCAGTCTTTCCTCATAGCTAAAATTTTCAATACCTTTTACCAACTTAGTTGCCCTTCTCTGTACCCTCTCTAATACAATAATGTCCTGTTTGAGTGATGGAGACCAAAACTGTATGGCATATTCTAGATGGGGCCTTACAAGTGCTCTATACAGTGGAAGAATGACCCCCTCCTCCCTTGACTCTATGCCCCTTTTAATACAGCTCAAGACCTTATTTGCCCTTGATGCTGCTGACTGGCATTGCTTGCTACAGCCAAGTTTATCATCTACAAGGACTCCAAGGTCCTTTTCCATAATGGATTTGCATAGTGCAGTCCCATTAAGGGTATAAGTGGCTTGGATATTTTTACATCCCAGGTGCATGACTTTACATTTATCAACATTGAATCTCATTTGCCACTTAGCTGCCCAGATTGCCAGTTTGTCAAGATCATGTTGCAAGGATGCTACATCCTGGATGGAATTAATTGGGCTGGATAGTTTTGTGTCATCTGCAAACACTGATACATTACTTACAACACCCTCCCCTAAGTCATTAATGAACAAGTTAAATAAAAGTGGACCCAATACTGAGCCCTGAGCCCTGGGGGACCCCACTAAGAACCTTACTCCAACTAGAGAATGTCCCATTAACAACTACCCTCTGTACCCGATCCTGTAGCCAGTTTCCTATCCATGTGCAAACGACTTCATTAAGCCCAACAGACCTTAGTTTAGAAAGCAGTCGTTTGTGGGGCACAGTATCAAACGCTTTGGCGAAATCCAAATAGATCACATCTACTGCCCCCCCACTATCCAGAATCTTACTTACCACATCATAAAATGCAATCAAATTCGTCTGACATGACCTATCCTTCATAAAGCCATGCTGATTGTTGCTCATAATGCCATTCATTAGGACAAAATTTTGAATGTGATCCCTTAACAAGCCTTCAAATAATTTGCCCACCACAGATGTCAAGCTTACTGGCCTATAATTGCCAGGCTGAGATCGAAATCCCTTTTTAAATATTGGAATAACATCAGCTTTTCTCCAATCCATAGGCACCATACCAGATGACAGGGAATCTGAGAAAATCAGAAATAAGGGCTGGTCTAAAACTGAACTAAGCTCTCCGGGGGTGTATGCCATCAGGCCCTGGAGCCTTGTTTACATTAATTTGTATTAAAGCTTTTTGAATCATATCCTGAGTCAGCCACTGACTATATTGAGCTGAACCATTCGTGCAGTTATTAAGTGAGCCTGTGAACCCAGACTCCTCTATTGTATACACTGAAGAAAAGAACTGATTTAACACATTTGCCTTATCTGTATCTGTTACAACCATACTGGTACCATTATTTAATGGAGCAACAACCTGCATCTTTTTACTATTAATATATTTAAAAAACTTTTTAGGGTTAGTTTTCACCTCCACCGCAATTAACTCTTCATTTCTTTTCTTAGCCTTCCGGATTGCTGATTTACAACATTTATTACAGTGTTTATATTCATTAAATGCAGCTTCTGTCCCTACAGATTTGTAGTTTTTAAATGCCTTTCTCTTCTGTCCCATTAACTTCTTTACTTCTGTATTAAGCCACACGGGATGATTCTTAGAGCTTCTACGTTTAGTCCTTAAGGGAATAAATTGAGAACAGTAATGATTTAATATCATTTTAAAGGACAACCATTTCTGTTCTGTGTTTTTAACTGAAAACCTAATGCCCCAATCAATGCTCTGTAGGGCAGCCCTCAAGGCACTAAAATTAGCTTTTGCAAAATTCATGGTTTTTGTTGCCCCAGTATATTTTTGTTTTTTGCACCAGACATTAAAAGATATAACATTATGGTCACTATTACCCAGGGGTTCCATGACTTGCACATTTGCTATAAGTTCTGGGTCATTTGAGATCACTAAATCAAGAATAGCATTTTTTCTGGTAGGCTCCTCAACAACCTGTGCTAAAAAATTGTCGTGCAATAAGTTTATAAACTTGTTCCCATTAACTGATCTAGCAGTACCGTTGCTCCAGTCAATATCTGGGTAATTAAAATCCCCCATTATCATTACTTTACCTAAACTAGTAGCCTTTTCTATTTGCATTAGGAGCTTTGCCTCTTCCTCCTCAGTTACATTAGGGGGTCTATAGCATACGCCTACAATTAATTTGCTGGATTCTTTACAATTGGTGAAGAACTCCACCCATATGACTTCTGCCCCCTCATTTTCTAACATAACCTCCTTCTTTATATGAGCTTTTAAATCCTGCCTAACATACAGACATACCCCTCCTCCTTTTCTATTGCCTCTGTCCCTCCGAAACAAAGTATAGCCACTGATATTTACTGCCCAGTCATGCGACTCATTCAGCCATGTTTCGGCCACACCAATCACATCATATTTTCCTTCCATCACCAGCAGCTCCAGCTCTCCCATTTTACCAGCCAGACTTCTTGCATTTGTAAACATACATTTAATACTGGCACCATATTGAACATATGACATGTGGTCCTCCCTCTCCTTAACAGTATCCCCAGCCAAATCTCCTCCCCCATTTTCCCTTTCTTTGCCCACTATCTAATCTAACCTGTCTACCACTGAATCTTTTACTGAACCCTCCCCCCCCACACCTAGTTTAAAATCTCCTCCAACCCTCTAGCCATCTTCTCTCCCAAAACAGCTGCCCCATCATCATTGAGGTGCAGCCCATCCCTAGCAAAGAGCCTGTAGCCGACTGAAAAATCAGCCCAGTTCTCCAAGAACCCAAAACCCTCCTCCCTACACCAATCTTTCAGCCACGCATTAATCTCCCTACGTTCCCGCCGTCTCCTTAGCGTTGCTCGTGGCTCAGGTAATATCTCTGAGAAAATTACCTTGGAAGTCCTCGCCCTCAGCTTTGAACCTAGTTTTTTAAAATCATTTTTGAGGACTTCACCACCTCCTCTAACTTTGTCATTGGTACCTATGTGTACCAAGACCGCTGGGTCTTCCCCAGCCCCTCCCAATAATCTGTCCACTCGTTCCACCACATGCCGAACCCTAGCACCAGGCAAGCAGCTGTCTGCATTTATCTTGTAATAATACACAAGAGCCATGAATATCTTGTAAATGATATCCTTATAAAAGGTTAGTGATGTTATCAGTTATAAACCATGCCTAGTCATGTAATATCTGTCACTTGATTTACTGAACCTTGTGCATTATAATAAGTAAAGTACAACCTTTTACATAGTAACATAGTAAGTAAGGTTGAAAAAAGAAACACGTCCATCAAGTTCAACTTTTTTTTTTTTTTTTTTATTATATCTGCCTAACTGCCAGTTGATCCAGAGAAATGCAAAAAAAAAACCCATCTGAAGCCTCACCAATTTGCCTCAGAGGGGGAAAAAATTCCTTCCTGACTCCAAAATGGCAATCGGACTAGTCCCTGGATCAACTTGTACTATGAGCTATCTCCCTAACTTGCTAAAAAGCCATCCAAACCCTTCTTAAAGCTATCTAATGTATCAGCCTGTACAACTGATTCAGGGAGAGAATTCCACATCTTCACAGCTCTCACTGTAAAAAACCCCTTCCGAATATTTAGGCGGAACCTCTTTTCTTCTAATCGGAATGGGTGACCTCGTGTAAGCTGGAAAGACCTACTGGTAAATAAAGCATTAGAGAGATTATTATATGATCCCCTTATATATTTATACATAGTTATCACATCACCCCTTAAGTGCCTCTTCTCCAGCGTGAACATCCCCAATTTGGCCAGTCTTTCCTCATAGCTAAGATTTTCAATACCTTTCACCAGCTTAGTTGCCCTTCTCTGTACCCTTTCTAATACAATAATGTCCTGTTTGAGTGATGGAGACCAAAACTGTACGGCATATTCTAGATGGGGCCTTACAAGTGCTCTAAAAAGTGGAAGAATGACCCCCTCCTCCCTTGACTCTATGCCCCTTTTGTAAAATACAAGGATATAAAAGTCACCTGTGAGTTCCATGACCTGTATAAAAGAACTCAGCCTTTGTCCTTGTGCCATGGAATTCCTTGGTGCCTTATAATATCCTTATATTTTACAATAGGGGTACATTTTTCACTATATAATATCTTGCTCTGATACAGCACAACTCCTTCATACTTGTCTAATATATCTACTAAAAAGAGCATAATTTATGTGTCTATATCACAAATATCCTCTCTCTCTCACCATCTGTGTATAATGAAGAGGATTTAACATAAAAAATAAAAGCTTAATTATAGATTCCCCTCACAAAAATACCCCTTCCTTTAATATACTTGTAAATAACATTTGAGGAATATTTTCCTACCAATAAGAATTAAGTATATCTTATAGCAAAAACAAAGTTGTGCTCACCACTAAACAATGAAGTCATACAGACAGACAAAAACACACACACATAATCAATAGCATCAAAATAATTTTGTGCATAATGCTATAAAAAGAGCCTTCCACTTTAAATAGGTATTATTTGTCCATACAAAAAGGGGGGTTGTGGGAGCACTCAAAAAGCTAAGTTAAAATATATTTTAGCACAATGGAAGTGCTGCTGATTTGGCCAATTAATCAATGCACATTACCTGGTCCCCTGTCTTCAGTATATATGCAAGTGCATGTATTTACAAAAACAGGGGTTTTTAGTTACAAAGTTATGATCATAAAGTTTATGACACCATACCAAGTCAAGGTAAACCCCATATGGTGGTCCCTAACTTTTTTACCTCCGGTCATACATACCTCCCAACATTTTGGAAATAAAAAGAGGGACAAAAAAGTGCACAGCAATTTTGGCCACGCCCACTTTTGTGGCCACACCCCCGAATTACCATGTTCATTTTACAAAATTTGCCAGGTTATGAAAGTTTGAACATATTTCTGTGTTTTTTTTTTACAGTTATTACAGTTTTGCTAATGAAGGTTAATTGCCCTTTAAGCTGTGAGCTGTTTCCCAAGGGACCTGTTATATTATATTCTTACAATCACTTATTTGCTCATCTTGAAATTGTAACAAAAGTATCTTATCTGCAGCTGTGGCTGTTCTTGGCTCTCTGCCAAAAGCCAATTGAGTTGAAACTTTGTTTCTTTTTCTGGCTGTTCAGTGCAGAGAAAAACGTGACTTTCCAGTACAAATAAGGGACTGCAGGTTGAGCCGTCAAAAGAGGGACTATCCCTATAAAAACGGTTGGGAGGTATGGGCAACCTTAGATGTGCCTGACACAATTGCATAAAATTCATTACAATTTACACAGTTATATGTGTACTTTGATACAAATGAGACCCAATTGCTTTTTTTTTTTTTTTTCTTGTTTAAAATATTTTATTTGATTATCATATTAAATAAATGAAATCAAAATGACAACAAATGTTATGCAGATGAAGAAAATATGTTGCAAAGGAGACAATGGCATGATAGTATCAAAACTATATCATTCATGATAAATAACAAAAAATGAACTAAAAATTAACTAAGCCAGTGGATGCACAAGTAATAAAAAAAAGAAAAAGCAATTGCTCTTTTTTAATTCTGGGTGCTGTCATTACTGATTTGACATGCATGTGACATGTGCACAGTTATGCTCTCTGCAGTATTTTGTGCCCCCCCCTGGACCCCTCCAATGTGAAAGGGGAAAGCACTGGGCAGGTAAGGAGGACGGCAACAAACAACTCCTTTTGTTATAAATGAACGTAAAGCACTACTATATAAATAAATTATGATCCCCTAAAATTGCACTGCCTAAATTACCCGTTTTGTTTGCATACAGTACTCAGGAGTGGCTGCTCATACACATCATACTATACAGAATATATGTACACATGATCAGTCCAACATCTGTGGCTAAACCTATTATGTAGTAGTAGAACAATAGCTAGACTTCTCATAACATCCACTCATTATACTATACAGAATATGTGTGCACATGATCAGTGGCGTAACAAGATGTTACTGGGCCCCACAGCAAATTATTTTTCAGGCCCCCAAAATGTCTAGAGGTTGACCTGTTTTACAAATATTTATTGGGGCCCCTATACCACCTGGGCCCCCAGCAACCACAGGGTCTGCTTCCTCTGTAGTTACACCCCTGCACATTATCAGTCTAGGTTGCCACCCTTTTTTTTTTCCGGCAAAAATGGACAGAGGGCGGGCCGGTGATGTAGGGGGGCAGGGTGGATGACATCAGGTGCGGGACTGATGATGTAGCAATCAGCAATTGGCTGATCGCCATGTCATTTACTTCAGTGTCCTGTTTGGATTTTCTAATTTGGAAATCTGGGCAGCCCTTCCAAAAACCAGGCTGTCCGAGTGAATTCCAGACAGGTGGTAACCCTAGATCAGTGCCACGTTTCTGGCTAAACTTATTATGTAGTAGTTGAACTATAGCTAAGCACATTATTAAGAGACTGCTAAACACTAACTGGTGCAAGATTACAGCTAGGATGAGACATTCTGGAGTCTAACAATCATATACAAAGAGTATTACTGACTCTATCACAATTATTATCTTGCAGCCTCAGTGTCAGAGTGGCTGGTAGTGGATTAAATGATTCTGCTGTGTTAGTTCAGGCAAAACAGACAGACAAACACAGTCTGGTATATTTATTACAGCATGGCAGGTAGGTGTGGCCTTTATTGTTCTCATAATATGTTTGAAATCTGACATGGGGCTAGACATTTCGTCAATTTCCCAGCTGCCCCTGGTCATGTGACCTGTACCTGCACTTCAGGAGAGAAATGCTGTCTGGCAGGCTGCTGTTTTTCCTTCTCAATGTAACTGAATGTGTCTCAGTGGGACATTGGTTTTTACTAATGAGTGTTGTTCTTAGATCTACCAGGCAGCTGTTATCTTGTGTTAGGGAGCTGCTATCTGGTTACCTTCCCATTGTTCTTTTGTTTGGCTTGTGGGGGGGGAAGGGAGGGGGTGATATCACTCCAACTTGCAGTACAGCAGTAAAGAGTGATTGAAGTTTATCAGAGCACAAGTCACATGACTTGGGGCAGCTGGGAAATTGACAATATTTCTAGCCCCATGTCAGATTTCAAAATTAAATATAAAAACATCTGTTTGCTCTTTTGAGAAACTGATTTCATTGCATAATTCTGCTGGAGCAGCACTATTAACTGATTCATTTTGAATTTTTTTTTTCCCATGACAGTATCCCTTTAACTAAAATACCCACACAAGCAGATTACTACAATAAGAATAGCCATATCACCTAAAATTATTTTTATGTTTTGCATACTTTTCTTTCTTTACAATCAGGGATGGGCGAATTTGACCCATTTCGTTTCGCCAAAAATTCGCCGCCTGCGAAATGTCGCAGACAGTCTCCATACAAGTCTATGGCCGTCATTTTTTCGGCGAAACAAGGCAAAACATTCAACCATCCCTATTTACAATCATTATCAGCACATCATATTTTTCAGCCATTTGTAAGAACTTCCAATTAAGAACCTGTAGTGTTTAACAGCAGCCCTTTAAGGGATGATGCAGCCATGTGGAGCAGAGTTGGCAACTTTTTTTCTTGTTTGTTATATGGCAATAAGCTTTGTTCTTATTGGTTCATGTTACTGACAGTGTTGCTTCACAGTTATTTTTTATGTTTTGTGAAACTGAGCTTTCATTTTTCTGTAAAGAATGAATCCTGTACTACAAAATCCTACTTTCTGTCACAAATATCTATTTTGTCATTCAAATCTAGCTTGGCATGCACTAGTTAGTTACATTATTATATATTCTGTCCAAGTTTTTTTTACATAATTCATTCTGTAAGTAACTCTGCACATAAGTGCATCTGTTACAAGGATGATTTGTGAGACAGATTGATTGTTAAATGTACAGAATGGAGTTTGTAATATAATGACATCCTTTTGTGCACTAACCAGATTTTGTTATTATTCTTTAATAGAAATGTCTTTTGTATATTTTTTTATCTTTGTTTATGGTCACAAATACTTATATACCATGAGAGACATTCATTCTCTGTGCTAGGGATAATTTTGTATACAGAATGTATGGGACAAACAGCACCCCATACAAGTAGTGTTGCCACCTGGCCGGTATTTTACTGGCCTGGCCTATAAAAACTATGCTTGATGCCAATGTTATTAATAGGAAAAACTAGCAAGAATATAGGAAGGCCGGTATTTTTTTCAGAAAAGGCGGCAACCCAACATACAAGACATGCAGCATAAAGCCTTCTGAAAACAGATATTTGCTTGCCTTGTGCCATATATATAGCACTGCCTTAATACCAAAAATAAGAGTTTAACTCCATAAGGCATTATAGGTCAACAAATGCAAATCACTCCTTTATGGCCAACAGAATTGCTAGTTTTATAGCACAGATAAAACCTTATAGTTCAGACCATATAATCATACCTTCCAACATTCTGGAAATGGAAAGAGGGGCAAAAAAAATTGGGCTCAGAGCTTGGCGAATATGTTTTTAGCCATGCCCCTTTTTGCAGTCACATCCCCTAATTACCATGCCCATTTTACAAAATTTGCCAGGTTAGGAAATTTTGAACACATTTCCTGTAGTTTTTATGTTTTATTACAGTTTTACTAATGAAGGTAAATTGCCCTTTTAGCTGTGAGTCTAACTTTTTCCAAGGGGCAAAACTGTTACAAATGTATCTTAAGTATCTATTCTGGGCTCTCTGCCAAGAGCCAATTAAGTTAGAAACATTGTATATCTTTTGGCTGTTCAGTGCAGAGAAATCAGTACTTTCCAGTACAAAAGCAGGACTGCGGGTTGAGCTGTTAAATGCGGGACTGTCCTTCTCAATACAGGACAGTTGGGAGGTATGATATATCCAAACTTGCAGGCAGCTATTAGGCTGTATCTGTGCTATAAAACCAGCAGTTCTGGGTGCATAGTCGTCCAGAGGAACATAAAGGAGTAATTTGCATGTCTCCACTATAAGTAAATTTATATATGGGAAGGGCATCATTTATGAGTTTCTTCTCGAGGCATAGGGAGGGAGGTGCTGGAAGTTTCCATTTAAGGGCAATGGCTTTCCCTGTATAAAAGCTGGACAATAAACAATAGAATTTGAGATTGTATTGCTGCAGAATTATTATTATATTGTCAGTGCCTTAATGTTATAGAAGTGGCTTTGTGGGAAGGAATAATGTCATCCAATTCCTAGCATGAGGCAATGAGAAAAAATGTGGCATGGCCACACATCCTGTGTCATTTGGGGCATATAGGACTGAGAGATGAATTTGTGGTTGTTTATTCGCTCATAGGAAAGGTGTTATCTTAAAGTCCAACCTGTAGAGCAGTGCATTATGAAATAATATAACAGTTTAAGCAAGAGTACCACCATATTGATCTTCAATAGGCAGGTCTGGACTGAGAAACAAAATAGGCCTGGCATTTTATGTACACAGATGGTCAAATAGCCCCCCACCAGCCCAATAAATAGTTACTGTCTATGGTAACATACAGCAGCCCCTCTGGCATTTTCCAGAATCCACAGATTGCCAGTCTGGTCCTGCCAATAGGTTAAAGGGGAACGCTCACCCTAAGAAATAATTTCCAATCCTATTTTATGATTTTAGTCAAGCAAAATAAACTTTGCTTATACTATCTAAATTATTTAAATCTTGTTTTTTAGTTAGCTAAGTCAAAGGCAATTGGACATTTAGAGTTTTTATAAAAATGTTTCACTACTCATCTGAGTAGTGGTAGGGAATTCCCTGACATTTAAACCCTTGAGGGTAGTAAATTCACAGACATCCAATCACAATGGTTCCATCAAACTTATTAAGGTGTTGTTGGCTGACACTCACAGATGTGTGAAAGTGTGATCCAGTCACAATTGTACAATGATTTTCATTGAGGCAGGTGTTAATCATTCAATATACATGACTGGGAGTGGGAACTGTTGTGAAGCCACTGGGGTAAGGATGTTAAAGTGACATTATATGTTGATGACAATCTGTGTAGCAGGGATGGTTTTTCTACTTTGGCATAAATTACCTCTTTCACGCCTCTTTCAAACCATCTGTCCTCTCCATCCAAATTGTGCACATTGTTTTCCTCAAAGGAATGGCCCTTTTCCTTGAGATGCAAATAGACTGCTGAGTCCAGTCCTGAGGAGTTAGCCCTACTATGTTGGGCCATTCTCTTACAGAGCAGTTGCTTTATCTCTCCAATGTATAGATTGGAGCACCCCTCACTACACTCGACAGTATAGACTACATTGCTCTTCATGTGCTTTGGTATTTGGTCTTTAGGGTGCACCAACTTCTGTCTTAGGGTGTTGCTGTGTTTTAAATACACAGGAATGTGATATTTTTTGAAAACTCTCCTAAGTTTTTCCCAGTGTTTCGGCCACATACGGGATGACTATGTTGCTTTGCCTGCTAAGCTCTACCCCTCTATTACTTGGTTTGGTCTTTTTGCTTGGCTTAGATTTTGTTTTAATAAAGGCCCACTCTGGATAACCACATCTTCTAACCGTATTGAAATTTACAATTCCATCAAGCAGACATGTGCCATTTTGTAGACACTGTTATTAGAACGAGCTATGCGTCATCATGACAAAATCTTGTTTGTGCACCAGAATAGGGCATCTGATGCCCATGCCCTGACTACAATTAGATGGTAAGGAAGCAGGGGGAATGCTAGGAGTGCAGTGACATCTGTGAAGTGCAGAATGTAAAGCAAAAGTAATTGCCTGCACCTCCTTTATGCTTAAGTCATAGAGGAAGGGCAAGCAATATGTGATTGGCAGCTGAGATTTTTAGTCTCAGGTGATTATATAATTGGTGTGAATATTTTATTCAAAAAATAATTAAATTAATAAAAAATACTTTTATTATACAGCTTTTTATGCCTGAGTGATAGGTCCCCTTTTAGGGGAAGCTTGAACCAGATGGATATTTTGTGCAATATGATATATATTAAAAGTTCTATACTAAGATATTTAGTTATGTTTGGGTAGACTTGTTTCACAAGATATTCAAATGGTTCAACACATTGGACATATTTAAGAGGAATCTGAATTGCTGTTAGGTGAAAACCGACAGGTAAACCTGAGCTTTGCTAGTTATGTCAACCAACTGCAGTGATTCAGGTAATTATTGGTGGCTGTCCCCCAGATACAACATAGAGTGAATGTATTTCCTCCGGGGCATGAATCATCCAGCCACTTATTGGTGGATTGGATTTATAGTGATAGAAAATAAATAGGGGGAAAGGGGGCAGCCATTTCTTATGTCTCTGCTTAGTGAAAATTGGTTTGGGCCACCCATCCATAAGTGAAGCAAGTTGTTGTTGTACACAGACCATCTAAATAGAAGCTAGAGCTTAGTCAATTCTGGAGACAGAGCCATGTGAAGCAGAGTTACAGGAGTAAGCTTTAGTTATGGGGTACCTCTGCCTCAGACCTATGGGGCCCAGTGGGTGGTGGTCTAGGTCAGGGTTATACACTATGATTAGGGGACCCATAAGCAATGTTAGAGCATAGTTCAGAGTAGTAAATGTGTTAATTATTCATAAGCTGAAGTGACTTCCAGGAGAATGCTAACTGTGCTACCTTCATTTTGGGGTTTCTAAACCCTAGGTAATCCTATGCACAATGGTCATCAAACTGTTCAGTTGACCCCTAGAATTCATATTTAGGATGTTTTTTCCCCAGTAGCTAATGCTGTGTGGGAGATACGAACTTGCAAAGTGAAAGTTTTGAAGTGATTTTTCTGAATTTTCATAAATTTATTTAGAAACTGATAAGTTCAGAAAGGTTTTGAGTTTGGTGATTAGATGTAAAAAGACATGGTTGCCTATTTTGGATTCAACAGAACATGCACTTCTGAAAAATATATGGTTTCCTGGGGGTAAACCTACTGTTTTTTGGCTTTGGAATTTAAAGTAACCATATTCTGCTGTAGTGCTTTGAAATCTTCATAAAACTAAACATACAGTGGTGTGCAAAACTATTTGCCCCCTTCCTGATTTCTTATTCTTTTGCATGTTTGTCACACTTAAATGTTTCTGCTCATCAAAAATCGTTAACTATTAGTCAAAGATAACATAATTGAACACAAAATGCAGTTTTTAAATGAAGGTTTACGTTATTAAGGGAGAAAAAAAAAATCCAAATCTACATGGGCCTGAGTGAAAAAGTGATTGCCTCCTTTGTTAAAAAATAACTTAACTGTGGTTTATTACACCTGAGTTCAATTTCAAAGGTTATAAAGCCATTTCTAAAGCTTTGGGACTCCAGTGAACCACAGTGAGAGCCTTTATCCACAAATGGCAAAAACATGGAACAGTGGTGAACCTTCCCAGGAGTGGCCAGCCGACCAAAATTACCCCAAGAGCGCAGAGACAACTCATCCGAGAGGCCACAAAAGACCCCAGGACAACATCTAAAGAACTGCAGGCCTCACTTGCCTCAATTAAGGTCAGTGTTCACGACTCCACCATAAGAAAGAGACTGGGCAAAAACGGCCTGCATGGCAGATTTCCAAGGCGCAAACCACTTTTAAGCAAAAAGAACATTAAGGCTCGTCTCAATTTTGCTAAAAAACATCTCAATGATTGCCAAGACTTTTGGGAAAATACCTTGTGGACCAACGAGACAAAAGTTGAACTTTTTGGAAGGTGCGCGTCCCGTTACATCTGGCGTAAAAGTAACACAGCATTTCAGAAAAAGAACATCATACCAACAGTAAAATATGGTGGTGGTAGTGTGATGGTCTGGGGTTGTTTTGCTGCTTCAGGACCTGGAAGACTTGCTGTGATAGATGGAACCATGAATTCTACCAAAAAATCCTGAAGGAGAATGTCCGGCCATCTGTTCGTCAACTCAAGCTGAAGCGATCTTGGGTGCTGCAGCAGGACAATGACCCAAAACACACCAGCAAATCCACCTCTGAATGGCTGAAGAAAAACAAAATGAAGACTTTGGAGTGGCCTAGTCAAAGTCCTGACCTGAATCCTATTGAGATGTTGTGGCATGACCTTAAAAAGGCGGTTCATGCTAGAAAACCCTCAAATAAAGCTGAATTACAACAATTCTGCAAAGATGAGTGGGCCAAAATTCCTCCAGAGCGCTGTAAAAGACTCGTTGCAAGTTATCGCAAACGCTTGATTGCAGTTATTGCTGCTAAGGGTGGCCCAACCAGTTATTAGGTTCAGGGGGCAATTACTTTTTCACACATGAAAATGTAGATTTGGATTTCTTTTCTCCCTAAATAATAAAAACCCTCATTTAAAAACTGCATTTTGTGTTTGCTTGTGTTATCTTTGACTAATAGTTAAAAGTGTTAAATGATCAGAAACATTTTGTGTGACAAACATGCAAAAGAATAAGAAATCAGGAAGGGGGCAAATAGTTTTGCACACCACTGTATCTGGTATTGGCATGTTCGAGACACTAGGGGGTTATTTACTGAAATCCGAAAATTTCTTTGTTTTCTTAAAACCACTTCGACCAAACGCCTTTCCACATTTTTTCCACATTTATCAATAAACTCAAAAAAATCTGGTGCAGGAAAAGACTCGATAAAATTGTGAAAAAATCTGAATCATACAATTTTTTCCGATATGATGCTCAAAAACTTGTTTTTTTTTTGGAAAATGCATGCGGGGCATGCTACGTCATCTGGGCGGGGCTATGAAGTGGTGATCATCGATTGGCTAATCTTCATGTCAATCAGGGGAGATCCTGCCTGGTTTTCCTTTTTTGGAAAACCGGGCAGACTGTTTTGACCCGGGCAGCCCTTCTGAAACAGGGATGTGTGGGTCAAATCCTGACAGGTGGCAACCCTAGACTTGGAGCACACATCTGCAGCATGGAGTGCAAAGGCAGTCCCAAGAATTTAGTCATTAAATTCATGTATGTTTGATTTAATGAATTTGAGGTGCAGAAGAATATCGCATGTTAACATTTGTAAAAAACATAGATACAAATACTTTCCACAAAAAAAAACTCTATATATATATATTGTCATATGCCACTAGCCTGCACATATAATTAATGGTTAATTAGCGTTTGGTAGGCAGGTAAGCAAAGGATTTTGAGCTTAGAGACAGGGACACAAAGGCTTCAGACAAAACACAGGTTTACTAAGCACTGGGCATTCCCAACAAAAGGCAACAGAAAATGTTTAAGGTACAGTTCAGCAACTTCAAAGCAAAACATTCAGGGGTTTCCTCCCCTCTGGGCTTTCACCATCAAGGGAACCTCTCAACCTCTGGAACTTCAGAGCACTCAGCTTCTCATTCAGCCCTGCTGGCTTAACCTCCTGGAACTCATGTTCACCAGCCTCTGCCAGTCCCTTCTCCCCTCCAGGGATTTAGGCTCTCCAGCCTCTACACATTCTTGCTGGCAGCAAGATTCCTTCTACCAGGCACTGTCTTTCCCAGCAGCACCACACTTCCCTCCACTGTAGGTGATATCAGGAGAGCTCTAAGGGAGGAACTACATGGATTTCGGCGCGATCCGATGCGATGCGCAAAAATACTGGTGTCACATTGGATGCGACAGAAATAAAGTAAGATATGGAAATTTCGGATGAAGTCATAGTATTGATCCAGCGCGAGACAACTGTCGGATGCAGGCGCAGCACACAACAGTCGTTTTGCGTCGGCTCAATGCTGCGACACCATCTGACCATGCTATTGCTTAACTTATTTCCGTCACATCCGACAAGGCGCCTGCATTTTTGCGCAGCGCATCGGATCACGCTGAAATCGTCCATGTAGTTCCTCTCTAAGGTGTGGTAAAACAGCCTTTTTACCTTTCCTAGGTAGCTCCTCTCTCAGCTGCCACTTAATTACTTGAATGAGAGGGAATATTAACCCTATCTGTGCTGGGTATCCCTCTGCAACCCATATCATGCCACATAAAGGAGAATTCAACCCTAAAGTAAAAAACAATACCCCCCCTACCCTACATATACCCCCCCCAGCCTAGCTGCTACCCCAGGCAAATGCCCCTAAGTCTTTACTTACCCCTCCTGGCAAATTCACCCCATATTCCGGCTCTTCTGTAATCTTCAGAATGAGAGCTGTGTATCGCAATTTGCGTAACTTTTGGCGCAGTTGTCGTGGTACGGAAGATTGCTGCAACTGCGCATACACCTCATTATACATCTCATTCTCTTATTCTCAATTCTCCTTTGGTTGCACTATTTTCAGTTCACTTTCCGCCAAGACAGTGGTGTTTCCCAACACCCTGTCACAATATATATATATATATATATATATATATATGTATAGCAACGTTGGAATATCGGCACTCTCAAAAAACAAAGTCATTAGATGCCTGGGTGCAGGTTTCAGAAGAAATTTTTATTGGCACATAGTAAATATATATGAAAATATTGCTCTTTTACACGTTTTACCTTAAGCCATTTTGTGATGGTTTGTGTGCTCCCTCAAAGATCAACTTTTTAGAAGCAATGCATTTCTGTTACAGAAGGAAGTGTAGAAAAAAAACAAAATTAGTCAATTATTTGGCTGATGTGACTTAACATGTATGTATGCCCTTGGATGTCTGTGTGCACTGTGAATCCTATGATCCAAGGGGACAGCCCTTTGTAATTAAAAAAGTATATCTCTATAAAAATGGTTTATTTAGTTAAAGCAGGGTTTTACATACTGTATGAGCTATTTTATATAATATATTTTTTTGAACAGTATTATGTTTACTGTATGCACTTATCTGTGGTTTCTATGTTTTGCCAAAATCTTCTGTGTCCCTGTTATATTTCTGGCAAAGATTTGCATATCTTAATACTGAAAGGAAAGTGTATTTTACCAAATTTTAAACACCTTTTTCTGTATAATAATATAGTGTAATTCTCTGTACACACCTTTATACCATTTCAACATTTCATTGGTATTTCTCCTTCTCATCATTTAGGCAAGTACTTACAACCTTTAATTCTTCTTCAAACAGGGATTCTCACCGGAAACCAGGAGGGGAAATCATCCTCGGAGGTTCAGACCCTTCTTACTACAAAGGGAGCTTCCAGTATTTAAGTTTGGAGAAGAAAGGATATTGGCACATCAACATGAAGGGGTAGGAAATATGATATGGTGACAAAAATCTGCAAAATAATAATAATAATAATAGCACATTACTTTACAAAGGATATTTGATTCTTTTTGTTCCAGGTAAAATAATTTTAGGTCATGTAATCATGTTGGTGTTGGCAAGCATTTTAATTGTATATGCTGTAGGGAATGTGTGGGGTAAAAACATACCTTTATATTATGCCATCATTATATTATATATTTATAATATAGGGATTGTTGTTTGCAAATTAACACAGGAAGAAAGTTACAAACCTCCACAAATATGGTGGTTGCATGTTAATTGTTTTTGGGAAAACAACAGGGATACAGACCATCTGTGTCTTCTGGATGAATGTTTTACCCATTTAAGTGGCAGCAGTTAGGTAGCAGCATTTAAAATGTTTGTGTTGTCTCCCTCATTTCTATGTGAGTCAACCTAAACCTGTATTGACCATCTATGTTGTAACTTGTTGGACACAGCAATAAATATAACAATCATTTCCATACCCTTTGACACACAAGTGAGGCAGATTTATCAAGGGTCGAATTTTGAGTTCATGGGAGTTATTTTAAACTCCCATGGACTCGAAATTCAACCAAATGCAATTTATTTAAGGAAGAAATCTAATTTTTGGTACTTGGCTGAATAGGATCGACCCGCAAACTCGAATCTGAGTTTTTTTTTTTTAAATAAAAACTTGAATTTCAAGAAGGCTGCAAACAACTCCAAATTGATCCCAGGACATCCTCCATAAGTTAAAACAGCAATTCTGCAGGTTTAAGGTGGCGAATAGTCAAATTTGAGTTCCTAAAGGGCCAGTGTCTGATAAATTTTAAAAATCTAATTTTAAAAAAACCAAATAGAATTTTAATAATTCCCTAGTTGAATTTGACAGTTTTGCCCATGAAAAAACTTGAAAATTCTAATTCAAAATTCGAATCCAAAACGCTAATTTTCACTTTGACCCTTGATAAATCTGCCCCTTAAAGTTTGTATCTGTTCCAGCACAACAATTGTTTGGGCTTGACATAATTCAAAGAGAAAAACATATCTCATCCTTTATTATCAAAAACTTATTAAAAGTCTATAGGGAAATCCAAAACTGAAGATATGTTTTCCTTATTTTAAAGTAGTCAATACTGCAAGTTTACTATTTTATATCTAGCAATTTAGCAATAGTCTCTGACTTGACAGCCACACTTTACAATAATAAACTTTTGTAGTGTTTTTTCAATCCAGCTCTATACTTCCTCAGTGTCGGCCCAGATCCGCTACTTAGTTGGCCGGCAGGGTCACGGTACAATAGAAGATGCGCGCGTGCACACAAATGCAGCACCACGCACATGCGCGCTAGCCCAGTGAAGCAAAGCCGGAGCGGCAGCAGGGGCCGGAGAGGGGCCCTGGGGCAGTAGCCCCGGTGGGCCCCAAGCCCCCCAGTCCGACCCTGTACTTCCTGGACTTTCTGTTCATTAGCACTTCATGGTTACAGTCCTAGACAAAAAAATCAAGTTCAAAATGAAGGTATAAGGAGGAATAGGCAATTACAGTCACCTTCCAGGCAGATAACAAACCAGCCTCACCTTCCTCCTAGGCCAAACACACCTATCCCACCTGGTCATTACACGCTAGAATTGCTTTCAATAAACTGCCAGATATGGCATTTGTGATGTCACCTGCTCCTCGCTCCTCATGGGTGCTGAAGTCTGGATAGAAAATTATTTTAAAAAAAGAGGATTCCTACAGGCTCTGTGTTATAGTGTATGATGCTGAAATCTCTGAGGGCAGAGAGCTGTGCAATAAATGTGCTGTACAAGTGATTGTTTTGAGTTTCTGAGTGCTAAAATAGTAAATTGTTGGCATGTGCGTGCCTCCCAGGATGATGTCTTCTATGTGATGCCTGGTATGATGGTGCCATCCCTATGTGATGCCTGATAGAATGGTGTTTCTATGCTTTGTTAGGCTGGTGTTGTCCTTATGCACTGCTTAGTGGGATTCCTATGTGTTACCTGGTAGGGTGGTGTATTTAGGAGCTGCCTGGTGAAAGGTGTTGTCCCTGTGTCCTGCCTGGTGGGATGGTGCAATCCCTTTGTGCTGCCTGGTAAGATGGTGTCATCCCTATGTATTGCCTGGTAGGATGGTGTTCTAGGAGCTGCTTGGTGGGATGGTGTCATCTCTATGTTCTATCTGTTGTCATTCCTATGAGCTGCCTGGTAGGATGGTATTCCTATGAGCTGCCTGGTGAGATGGTGTCATCCCTCTGTACCACCTGACAAGATGGTATTCCTATGGGCTGCCTGGTAGGATGGTGTTCCTATGACCTTCTGGTGGGATGGCGTCTTCTACATGTGCTGCCTGGTAGGATGGTGTTCCTATGAGCTGTCTGGTAGTATGGTGTCATCCCTATGTGCTGCCTGGTGGGGTGGTGTTCTTATGAGCTGTCTGGTAGTATGGTGTCATCCCTATGTGCTGCCTGGTGGGGTGGTGTTCTTATGAGCTATCTGGTAGTATGGTGTCATCCTTATGTTTTGCCTGGTAGAATGGTGTTCCTATAAACTGCCTTATGGAAGGGTGCCATACCTATGTGCTGCCTGATAGGATGGTGGTCCTATGAGCTGCCTGGTAGTATGGTGTCATCCCTATGTGCTGCCTGGTGGGATGGGGTCATCCTTAAGTGCTGCCTGATGGGATGGAGTCATCCCTATGTGCTGCTTAGTGGGATGGTGTTTCTGTAAGCTACCTGGTGGGATGGTGTTATCCCTATGTGCTTTCTGGTAGGAGGGTGCTTATTTGTGCTGCCTGGTGGGATGGTGCCATCCCTATGTTCTGCATGGTAGGAAGGTGTTTTTATGTGCTGACTGGTTGGATGGTGTCATCACTATGTACTGCCTGGTAGGATGATGTCATGTCTTTGTGCTGCATAGTAGGATGGTAATTCCATGAGCTGTAATGAGGTGGATATACCATAACTGTGCAAATATAATCATGTTTTAAACATATGTTTAATGAATATAAACACTATAATAAGTGTTGCAAAGCAGCTATAACAATGACAAAGATAGAAAATGAGGAACGGATTGTGGCACAGGGTAAGACTAACTCCACAACATTTTTTAAGTATATTAATAGGTTTTTAAAAAATATATTACTAGTATATGAGAGGAGTCCAATTTTAAAGACCCACCTGATGGAGGAAGTGATAGCTCAGTTCAATCCAGTCAGCAGTTGACACAGGATGTGGTACAAAAAGGTTTGCTCAAAATTAATCTGAACAAAGTACCAGGGAGAGATGGAATACACCCTTGGGTACTTTTAGAGCTTAGTTCATTTAATGCAAGACAGTGGGACCCTCAAAAAAGTTTCAGGGGGCCCAGTGTAGCCGCATGCACACATGCAGCCGTTTCCTCCCAGCCATAAGTTTGACATCTGCGGTGAGCAAGTTACTTTAAGGTATCACATACAATATTATGTTCTGGAGAATGGCATTATGAGCAGTAATCAGCATGGCTTTATGAAGGATAGGTCTTGTCAGGCAAATTTGTTTCCAATCTACCCCAATTAATTCCATACAGGATGTAGCATCCATGTAGCAGGATCCTGACAACTAGCAATCTTGGGGGTGTATTTATCAAAGAGTGAAGTCAGAGATCGCCTCAGTCCACTAGAGTAAAATTCCGCCACTATCCGTTGATTTATATGGGATTTTTAAATGAGTATTTATCAATGGGTGAAAGTGAAAGTTCATCTTTATCAAAATGGCAGTCAGCTACTGCAAAAGCAAACAAGGATTTGAGCTGTATTAAAAACGTCATATAGGGTTTTCTTACAGCGTGGAATTATCTCCCTGAATCAGTCGAACTGGCTGATACATTAGCTAGCTTGAAGAAGGGGTTGGAAGTCTTTTTAGCAAGTGAGGAAATAGTACAGATTGATCCAGGGACTAGTCTGATTTCCATCTTGGTAAATTGGAGAAGCTTCAAATTGTTTTTTTGAGTAACTAGAATTTATCAAAACTAGACAGAGGAACAGAGGAATACATGTGCAGAAAGGAGCAAGCTCTTGACAACATAGAGAGTAATACCGTGGCAGTCCTTAAAGAAGAAGGAAATATACGGAGGCATTTTATTGCCAATAGAATAGCTGCAATAGTGCAAGCTAGAATGCTATATTTATTCTGTAGAATATGTTTTACCATACCTGAGTAAAAAGCTCTAGAAGCTCTCTGTTTGTTTGGGATAGCAGCTGCAGTATAAGCTTGGTGTGACATCACTTCCTCCCTGCTCACTTATATCTCTGGGCTCAGATTACAGCAGCGAATGGGGGGAGGGGGGAAGAGGAGCAAACTGAGCATGTTCATGCCCAGGGCAAAGAGGTTTAAGCTGAAGGCAGGAAGTGAATGCAGTGTTTCTTTTGACACAAGAATCAGAGCAGCACTACTTTGAGGGTTTACTGGTATATTTAGGTGGACCTTTCTGATAAGGCTTACTTAGTTTTAACCTTTCCTTCTACTTTAAGGCCCATATATAAAGCCACACAAGAAAGAGAACAGAATATGCTTTAGATGCAAGAAACTTGGACACTTCAAGAAAGACTGTTCAGTACAAAAAAATTCAGGGCACAAAATTCCAAGAAGAACAAACAAATGGTCAGAACACCAGTACATGACAATGACAGAGATTAGTGGCATGGAACCTTAAAAGTAACAGACACTTTTCCAACCAAAACTGGTATAGATTGAAGAGTAGCGTCACATGAAAAGAGACAGAGCTCTTTACAGTTTGATCAAAGAAACTATTTTCCATGCAGATGGAAGTAGCACTACTGCTATTGGGCATGGAATTCATATATGTCACAATGCTGATGGACACAGATTACCTATACCAATTATCTATACCAATAAAGGATGTGCTGTAGGTTCCAAAACTAGAAGGTGGACATAGACTCTCTCCTCTAGTATAAAGGGGTAGCCTCTGGTGTGGTGATCCATTTATGGGAAAAAAGATCACCCAGATATCTGTCTATAATGCCCTTTAATGTACTGTACTTATAATGAGTAAGGTTGTTTTTTCCATAGAAAACAACCCCAACCTTGGCAGTCTACCCTCATCATTTAAATCTTCCATCCCCATAACTAGTTTTAGTTTGCACTCCAGCTCATTTATTTCCTTCTTAAGTAAAAACTGCTCTGCCTTACCAGGGACCTATAAGGAATTAATGTCAGACAGACAGATTAAAAATTAAGAATGTCTGCTTTTTTCTAAGTTCACATTGACCAGCTGACCCTCTCTGACATTTTGGGGGTTATTTATTAAGTTTGAATCCCAAAAATGCAAAAATGTTTTTTTAACTATAAAATCAAATTTTTTAGTAAAAAAAAAATTAATGTTTTTTGGGACTTAGTATACCTTGAGGATGGAAAAACTCCAAATCTGAAAATCCAGCATTTCAAACCTGCTGAGGCTGTAAATAAGACAGATGAGAGAAGGGAGGGAAAATCCTTAAAATTTGTACAAATTGAATTTTGGTATGATTTTCATGAGTTTTTTCCTGCAAAGGAAATTTTCAGGAATTGTACTGATAAATAAGGGGAAAAAAACCCTTGCGGATTTGGTCAGAGTAGATTTCAGAAAAATATTAGAAATTTTTGGACTTTGATAAGTAACCCCCTAAGAGTAATATTAAAAATAATTTTGGGTTCATTTTACTCCTCACTTTAATATGGTTTTCCATCTCAATTAACAGGTATTCTTTTTATTGAATTTCCATGATGGGGTGGGAACAGAAAAAAAGAAGGGGAGGGGGGAGAGAGGTGTACAGCCATGGCTGTATCCAACCATAAGTTACTGACATATGCACTAAAACATCACATGAAATCTCACTTGTCATTTTCATTTACATATCATGGAAACATTTGCAGGTGTGCTTCCAACCAAGAGCCCCAGATTCTGTCAAATTTAATGGGTTGTCCCCTGGCCTCATAAGTGAATTTAATGAGTGGTAGCATTTTATTGACAAAATCAACCTAGGCTCCTTTCTTTGGAGGTGGGGGGGGGGGCATCCATCCCATCAACATCAGATTTTTGGCATAGAAGAGAAGGGACCTTATCAGTGTCCTTTCATGATTTGTAGGCAACAGATCATCTCAACTCTCAGATCTCTCAGATCAACCCCAACAAACATACCTCTGGGGAGTGAATGGGAGGGAGCACTAATGTATCCACTAAATATGTTGTTACCTTAATCCAGTATCTCTGAATCATGGTGCATGCCCATTTCATGTGCCAGTAGGACCCTTCTCTGTCTCCACACTTCTTGCACATAGCTATGGGAATTTGTCCCATTCGGTGTAGTCTGTTCGGGGTTAAATAAGTTCTCAGGAGAAACATGTATTGAATTAATTTATCCCTTTAACTGATAAGGAACTGATAGAGCTTATCAGTGGCTTCCTCCCACTGATCTGCATTCAGACCAAGGATGTCCTGCTGCCACCTATTGAAAGCTACTTGGGGTAGTAGATTGGATCCGTGAATATAGGACTGAAACCATTTTGTAGGTATCCTCCTTTCCCAGTTGTACCAATATTGGGAGTTCCATTAGGGTCAGTTCCCCAGGACCAAATTGTGCCCTAAAAATGTGTCGCAGTTGTAGATACCTGTACATGGGTAGATGTGTTATGTTTATATTGTCTCTTAGGACTGTCATGTCCACAAACCTTGAATTCACTACAACGTCCCCCGGGTATTTAACTTTTTTTCCCCCCAGTATCGCATAGCTTCAGAAGCACAAAAGTTTTGCAAGTTAGAATTTATCCACAATGGTAGTGTTGGCGTAAGTATGGGGAACTCTATTTTAAGTATTTTTAGCATGGCTTTCCATGCTACATATGGAGCCCTCATACAGGGTGGGAGGTTCTGGTAGTCAGTTGGCTTCCTATGTATGCAATTTCTTAAGGCTTCTAGTTAGCCTAGGAACCTTGCCTGGAATGGCACATTTCAGTTGTTCAAGTCTTGATTAAGCCACCAGTTTGTAACTTAGCTGAGCCACCAAGTAATAGTGATATAGGTTCGGTAGGCCTAGTCCTTCTTTATCCAGATGGGCCGATAGCATGGCAAATTAGATTCTGGGATTTTTATTATTCCATAAAAATGGTCGTATAAGTGCCTGTATTGAGTCACATATTTGCTTAGTGATTGGTGTTGGGGAATTGTGAAATGTGTACAGATATTTTGGGAGAAAAACCATCCTCACAGTGTAAGAGGAAAGGAACCCCAGGTGGTGAGGGCATAGGTGGTGGGTAATGGGGGTAATAGGTGTAATGTTCATAGGAATGAACTGGTCTGGGTTTGGATTTAATATTTAAAGCTTTCCACACATTTCAGGTGGTAATCTGCTACCTGTTGCTGTTTTGCATCTAGTGGAAATATGATGGATTTGGACCAGTTAATATGTCGTAAATGAGGAGAAAATACTCAGTATCTCTGCAAGTGATGGACCTGGGTCAGCTAGATAAAGCAGGATGTTGTCAACATATAAGGATATCCTTTCATCCATAGGCCCATATAATAGTCCTCTCAGCTGGGTGAATTGCCTGATCTGAATGGCTAGCGGTTCTAATTGCGAGTGCAAATAACAGTGGGGACAGAGGACATCCCTGTCGCATCCCCCTGTCAAGTGGGTAGGTCTGAGTAATGTATTAATTTCATCCAATGGACAGCACTCCCTTTTCAATAAAACCGTCTTTATTTTAATTAGGACAGCAGCATCATGCAACGTTTCGAGTGGCTTGACAAAGAGTGGAGTGCCACTCGAAACGTTGCATGATGCTGCTGTCCTATTCGGTTTTATTGAAAAGGGAGTGCTGTCCATTGGATGGAATCTGTATACTCTGGAGCAGCCAATGTGAATGGGCTACTGGACGTGCACCCAATATTAAATTTGGGCAGAAACGTGAGTGCGGTCTGATTGGCTTTCTTAATGTATTAATTTACCTGTATCTGGGCTGTAGTGTTTTTGTAATGAAGTTTAAGCCATTTTATAAAGTGTTCCCCAAAGCCAAAGCATTCAAGTACCCCCACAGGTATGGCCATTCAATGGAGTCAAATTCTTTTTCGGAATCCAGGGATATAATTACTCTGCAATATTATCATGGAGTACCTGTAGGTTATAGTAATGTCTCCTTAGGTTAACATCAGTGGAACGAGTCGGCATAAACCCTGTTTGATCTGGGTGAATAAGTTGAGCGATCACTGTTTTGAGCCTGGCGGCCAGCACCTTTGCTGAAATTTTTGCACCTACATTGATTAATGATATGGGGCGGTATGATCTGCAAAGTTCTGGTTCCTTCCTTATGAATTAAGACAATAAGAGCATTATCAAATGAGTGTGGTAGGTTCTCTTGGTCTTTAGCCTGGTTAGGATTTTGCACGATGCACCAGCCGCCCTGTCACCTAATGCCCTGTACCACTCTATAGGCAGACCATCAGGACCAGGAACTTTGAATGATGCCATTGCAACTATTGCCTCTTGGATTTATTTAGGAGTAATTGGGCTATCTAACATGACTGCAGATGTTGGATGTAAATTGGCAATATTGTCAGCTGTTGGGAGGAATATTGGGCCTGAGATAAAGTGCAATTTTTCTGTGAATCTGAGGGATACCTGTTTGGGGTCTGTAAGCTCTTATCCTGAGTTTGATAGGACCCTATGTATTATTGTTTGGGGGGTGGATACCTTGGACAGATAGGCCAACAATCTATCTTTACTATGTCCATGAGGCAGTCTCTCATAAATACGCAGTTTCTGCAAATTTTGCTCTCTAGTGCTGGACCTCTAATGTATAGTCCAGACAGAACATAAATTGTGCATCTCCTAGCACCAGGTCACCTTTTAGTTGCATTGGCTTCAGAATAGTGTCTCTGTCTTGGTAATTTAGGATTTTAGCGATCATGGTGCATGGTGGGGCCCCCGGAGGGAACTTTCGCACTGGTCTCTTGTGTACACGTTCCACTAGGAATAGCTGGGAGAGGTGCCCAGTGCCTGGATGGTCTTTGATTAACTTTTCCAGGAACAGTTCTGGGGCCATGCCTTCCTGTCCTTCCTCGATTCCAAATATCCTGATGTTATTCTGTATTTGTCTCCACTCTAAGTCATTCGATCTGGCTCTGCACTGCTGCAGCTGGTTCTGGAGATCAGTAATGGATAGGGGGATCTCTCTTGTTGTGTCCTCCATGTCAGAGATTCTCCGTTTGGATTCTGCAGTCCACGCGCGCATTTTCTGCAGGTCTTGGCGAAGCAGCCCCTGGTGTCAATCTTCACCTCCACCGCAGTTCTGATGTCCCAAATTTCTTGGAGGACTTCTTGCAGGGTGGGTTCCGCTTGCTACGGGGAATGTGAGCTTGCTCGTGTGGGGGAGGTGGTGTCTCTGGTCTAGTGAAGCGAGAACCATCTTGATTTTGGAGCCGCACATATTTGTTGAGTTTGCTGGCCCCTGCTTCACTTGTTTTCTTATGGCCGCCTATTGTTCAGGTAGAGTAGGGTATTAGGGACTTCGACAGGTCTGTTTTGCCTTGTGGATGTAGCCATTTTTTTCAGTAACAGAACAGTTGGTTCGCAGAGAAGATGCGTCTGCCTACATCTGTGGTTAAGCCACTCCCCTTCTGTCTAAATTATGATTTATAGGCCTCCTTATGTAACATAGTAACATAGTAACATAGTAAGTAAGGTTGAAAAAAGACATGTCCATCGAGTTCAACCTTTTTTTTTTTTTTTTTTTATTAACTACCTATCTGCCAGTTGATCCAGAGGAAGGCAAAAAACCCATCTGAAGCCTCTCCAATTTGCCTCAGAGGGGGAAAAATTCCTTCCTGACTCCAAAATGGCAATCGGACTAGTCCCTGGATCAACTTGGACTATGAGCTATTTCCCATAACCCTGTATTCCCTTACTTGCTAAAAAGCCATCCAACCCCTTCTTAAAGCTATCTAATGTATCAGCCTGTACAACTGATTCAGGGAGAGAATTCCACATCTTCACGGCTCTCACTGTAAAAAACCCCTTCCGAATATTTAGGCGGAACCTCTTTTCTTCTAATCGGAATGGGTGACCTCGTGTCAGCTGGAAAGACCTACTGGTAAATAAAGCATTAGAGAGATTATTATATGATCCCCTTATATATTTATACATAGTCATCATATCACCCCTTAAGCACCTCTTCTCCAGCGTGAACATCCCCAATTTGGCCAGTCTTTCCTCATAGCTAAGATTTTCAATACCTTTTACCAGCTTAGTTGCCCTTCTCTGTACCCTCTCTAATACAATAATGTCCTGTTTGAGTGATGGAGACCAAAACTGTACGGCATATTCTAGATGGGGCCTTACAAGTGCTCTATACAGTGGAAGAATGACCCCCTCCTCCCTTGACTCTATGCCCCTTTTAATACAGCTCAGGACCTTATTTGCCCTTGATGCTGCTGACTGGCATTGCTTGCTACAGCCAAGTTTATCATCTACAAGGACTCCAAGGTCCTTTTCCATAATGGATTTGCCTAGTGCAGTCCCATTAAGGGTATAAGTGGCTTGGATATTTTTACATCCCAGGTGCATGACTTTACATTTATCAACATTGAATCTCATTTGCCACTTAGCTGCCCAGATTGCCAGTTTGTCAAGATCCTGTTGCAAGGATGCCACATCCTGGATGGAATTAATTGGGCTGGATAATTTTGTGTCATCTGCAAACACTGATACATTACTTACAACACCCTCCCCTAAGTCATTAATGAACAAGTTAAATAAAATGGACCCAATACTGAGCCCTGGGGGACCCCACTAAGAACCTTACTCCAAGTAGAGAATGTCCCATTAACAACTACCCTCTGTACCCGATCCTGTAGCCAGTTTCCTATCCATGTGCAAACGACTTCATTAAGCCCAACAGACCTTAGTTTAGAAAGCAGTCGTTTGTGGGGCACAGTATCAAAACGCGAAATCCAAATAGATCACATCTACTGCCCCCCCACTATCCAGAATCTTACTTACCACATCATAAAATGCAATCAAATTCGTTTGACATGACCTATCCTTCATAAAGCCATGCTGATTGTTGCTCATAATGCCATTCATTAGGACAAAATTTTGAATGTGATCCCTTAACAAGCCTTCAAATAATTTGCCCACCACAGATGTCAAGCTTACTGGCCTATAATTGCCAGGCTGAGATCGTAATCCCTTTTTAAATATTGGAATAACATCAGCTTTTCTCCAATCCATAGGCACCATACCAGATGACAGTGAATCTGAGAAAATCAGAAATAAGGGCTGGTCTAAAACTGAACTAAGCTCTCTTAGGACCCGGGGTGTATGCCATCAGGCCCTGGAGCCTTGTTTACATTAATTTGTATTAAAGCTTTTTGAATCATATCCTGAGTCAGCCACTGACTAGATTGAGCTGAACCATTCGTGCAGTTATTAAGTGAGCCTGTGAACCCAGACTCCTCTATTGTATACACTGAAGAAAAGAACTGATTTAACACATTTGCCTTATCTGTATCTGTTACAACCATACTGGTACCATTATTTAATGGAGCAACACTCTCAACCTGCATCTTTTTACTATTAATATATTTAAAAAACTTTTTAGGGTTAGTTTTCACCTCCACCGCAATTAACTCTTCATTTCTTTTCTTAGCCTTCCGGATTGCTGATTTACAACATTTATTACAGTGTTTATATTCATTAAATGCAGCTTCTGTCCCTACAGATTTGTAGTTTTTAAATGCCTTTTTCTTCTTTCCCATTAACTTCTTTACTTCTGTATTAAGCCACACAGGATGATTCTTAGAGCTTCTACGTTTAGTCCTTAAGGGAATAAATTGAGAACAGTAATGATTTAATATCATTTTAAAGGACAACCATTTCTGTTCTGTGTTTTTAGCTGAAAACCTAATGCCCCAATCAATGCTCTGTAGGGCAGCCCTCAAGGCACTAAAATTAGCTTTTGCAAAATTCATGGTTTTTGTTGCCCCAGTATATTTTTGTTTTTTGCACCAGACATTAAAAGATATAACCTTATGGTCACTATTACTCAGGGGTTCAATGACTTGCACATTTGCTATAAGTTCTGGGTCATTTGAGATCACTAAATCAAGAATAGCATTTTTTCTGGTAGGCTCCTCAACAACCTGTGCTAAAAAATTGTTGTGCAATAAGTTTATAAACTTGTTCCCATTTACTGATCTAGCAGTACCGTTGCTCCAGTCAATATCTGGGTAATTAAAACCCATACCTATACTAACTATGTTGCAGAGATGCCCTTATACTGTAGTGTTTAAGTTACTCCCTTGTAGAGTTGCATCTGCAACATAATCTCAAAGAAGAGCATGTTATGATCACTATTCCCTAAATGTTCACCCACACAAATGCTAGAGATGAGTTTGGTATTAGTAGTTATTGCAAGGTCCAAAAGAGAATCATTCCTAGTAGTTTTTTGAACAAGCTGAAATAAAAAGTTGTCATTTAGAATACTTATAAACCCGCTCGCTTTTACTGACTTGGCAACCCAATAACCCATGTCAATGTCTGGACAACTGAATTCACCATTATAATAATGACCTAGTTGTTAAGCTGCCTTCATTTGTAATAGTAACATTCATGTCACATATTCGAGGTGATTTGTAGCATACACCAATGATAATTTTCTTTGTAACCATTTACCCAGTTGAAATCTCAACCCAGAGGGATTCCATACCCTCCCCAGTGCCATGCGTGGTCATTTCTTTAAAACATGGCTTTAATTCAGGCTTTATACAAAAACAACCTCCTCCACCCTTTTAATTCCTCTATTCCTCTTACAAAGGCTATAACCATTTAAATCACAGCTCAGCCACATGTTTCATCCCACCAGGCCTCAGTGATGCCAATTACAGTATATCTTCATGTCATGATACAGGCCTATAATAGTTAATTAAACAGGCCAAGGTATGAGAAATATTTCTGCCAGCATCTAAATCAGACACATAACAGGCCTCTTTTTACAATGGTCAGAGGGGTCAGAGCTGTAATGCCCTCCTCCATGCCATGGCTGATAAGAGCCATTCCATGGGGAGGGGGAAGCCCAAGGAGTGAGAACTTAAAGTTCCCTCAAAGGTGAAGTAAAGGTCACATATAATGTATACTGAAATATATTTATCCTTACAGAACCCATACCTGTTGTACCAATAGTATAAAAAACTGGTGATGGGTTCAAGGCAATATCAGCTTTCAAACGAGTCCAAACATGACTAGGTTTGGTACTCTGTATATTAGATGTGAATATCTGGGATGGGGCAGGTCACACAGTATTGATGTTTAGTATCTATGGAATCCCTGAGAGAAATAATAACCAATGAATATAATATCATCTCTCTCCTATGTTCCCATAGGGAGTTATGGTCATTATATTCTTGGTCCAGTTCCTACTCACTGGAGGTCATAAAAACTCAATCTGTGTCCTGCTAGGCCACTCCCCTTGCATTCCTGAGGGAGTGTGCAGTTACCTGATGCCCTGAAATCACTAATAAATAGACACCTCTTCTGACTAAACTTGGAATTTACTTTGGAGGACCAATTGCGATTGGAAGTTATCCCGTTTGTTTCCCCTTGCCTCCAGGACCAGGAATTCTATATCTTTGGATTTAAGTATAGGTTTTCCATGTTTTCCCTTTCATTTTACAACTGTTGGTAATTGTATTATTGAATGTATGTCTCTTTTTGTAACATCTTTTTGTATATTGCATTGTTATACCTTTTATAATATTAAAGAGAATTTAATAAGATTGTCTTTGATGCTCTAAACGAACGTAGCCTGAAAGAGTGTAACTGTGAGCCTTAACCCTCTGCATGCTGAAGTACTTGTTGAATCAGTAGGAACTAACTGACTATAGTGAGAGAGCGTTTAATGTATTGGTGTATTGTGAATTATTACCTGTTCGAGAGAACAGTGGAATAGTCACATTAGGTTTCTATCGCCTGTGAATGATAGATGGTGGCAGCGAATGAGTTTCATGGGTGTTGGTTGGTGTTCGGGGTGCTTTTGTGTTAGTCTAACCTGTGTGCAAGGTGGGTGAGAGACTGAGTGAGTGACCCCTGATAGCCACACCTAAAGTCACGTGCTGCTAGAAGTACCGTATCCGTGACACTTAATTTTTAGCATATGTAATTAACTCCCATTACAGTTCTCCCATTTTACCTGGGGTTACTACTTTACATTATTTAATATAGATCTAAAGTTACTATTAGCTTGTTTTTCTTGTAACAATGGTAACAATATCTGGTAAACTATATGCCCAGGGCTGCCATCAGAAATAACGGGGCCCCGCACAACAAAACTTTCTGGGCCCCCCTCACCACCCCTCCCTCAGTATGAAGGCCACACAAGACACAGGCATTAAAACATTAAGTGCCCTTAAAAAAATAACTTTGGTGCCCACTTGTCAAATGTAGTATGTTCTGGTTGCACTCACTCCCATACAGACAAATAGTGTACACTGTTAATGTCTTAAAGACATCAAACTATGAGAGAAATGGCAAAGGATAAGATAAGTGGGTCCCACACCCCAAGCAAATTACATATTAAGATGCAGCTTGGCATGATCAGCCCAAAAATGAAGTCTGACGTTTTTGCACTGCAGGCAAAATATACAGAAAAAGCAAAGTACATTTTAGACCGCAAGCAATACTTTGTAGCAAAATAAGTATGAGCTCATGCATTTTATTTCAATGCATTAAAAGTTATTTAGTCCCCACATGTATATGTGCATTAAAATAAAAAACATTTGATTTTAACTATTGTTGGTGTTTGAGCTCATACATATTTTTGTAATTCCCTCTTTTCATCCCTAGAGGTCCCCTATGCACTATATTTAAATTTGTTTATATTGACTATGTGATACTATGCAGCAATTTTTTTTTCTTTTCAATACTTTCTAGCATCACAAACATTTGAAATACTTTAGTTATTGTACCACAAACATTTTATAAAATGATGTATTCTTTTATTATGCAAAGAAACCCAGTAGTAACACTGTGAAAGTTGCTATGGCGGAGCTCACCCTGGCGTGCAGCGTTCCCCTCTCGGGCAATGCTATTGTGAGATTTCTGGTTCTCCTCCCGTTCACTCCAATCTTATTTTTATAAAATAATGCTTGCTTTCAGCGCTGACCGCTCCAGAGAGAAAACGCTGGCTTTAATATCAATTCAGCTTTATTGTGTTGCACAGTGCAGAATCACATTCACAGTGGGTGTGCTATTACAAAACCTATGCGTTTCGTGCCTATGTGATCTGCACTTCCTCAGGGTTATGTGAACATCACGTGTCTAAGTGTTTAACTAGGGTCGAAATGCATATCAATCATCATTTAAAGGTACAGTGTATTCGAATGTTATGTAAAAGAAATTCATAAAATGCATAAAATTCCAATTGATAAAGTGCTTGTGCATGTGGTGTGCTATTTATAAAAAAATAAATATATTCATAAATTATAATGTGCAGCTGTTTGTGATCTCAACTATATATATACATTCATTTTAATAACAATCATTCTATTTATTTACTTAATGAATTGATTAATGTAATCAAATTAATATATACCCATCATATATTTCATATAATAATATTTTATAACACTTTAAGCTGATAATAATTTAGTTATATAAGTAATTGTTTTCTTCTAGGGATATCAATTAGAAATGTGTAATGATATAATTGATAGCCCTAGAAGAAGACAATTAATTATATAACTTGATTGATAATAAAGCCATTGTTTTCTCTTTGGAGTGGTCAGTGCTGAATGCTAGCATTATTTGTGCAAGAAACCTAGTAACATGCTTTCCCATTGTTTTAAATATAACCTAGAAATAGTAGACTTTTAATTATCTTGCCAACAACATAGAATCAGCTGACTGAGTACTATATTTTATCCACACTTAAGAAACAAATTCAATTATTTAAGGAAAAATAAAATAAATTGTAATATTTTGTTCTTTCATTTATAGGGTGTCTATTGGGGCAGAGGTCTTATTTTGTGAAGATGGGTGCTCAGTAGCAATTGACACAGGAGCTGCTTACATCACTGGTCCAGCTGGTTCAGTGTCTGTCCTCATGAAGGCTATTGGGGCTATGGAATTGGCAGAGGGAGAGGTAACATTTTGAAACTGTAAAAAAAAAAAAATCCAACTCACCAATTACCTAGTAAGTCTGATGCCATAAAATAGGGCTTTTACATATTACTATTTAAATATCTCATCTCTGAAAAAACTGATAAATACTCATTTGTGCCCATACAATAGTACCAAAATCTAACCTCAGTGTACATTTATCTGAATCATAGTTGGAGTGACTCTTCCATCTGTTCCAAAGAAAATCAGTTTCAGTGATGTCAGGGTTTTGTACAAGCTAGTCAGGTTTTTCCACTCTCACTTCAGGAAACTGAATGGACTTTGTGCATGGGGACAATATTTTGCTGAAAAAGTATAGTAGAAAACACAGAATTGTAATACATAGTAACAGTAACAAGTAAGATTTGCCTCACGGGAGAAAGGAGTCCTTCCTGACTCCATAATGACAATCGGACCAGTCCCTGGATCAGCTTGTACTAAGAGCTACAGTATCTTCAATAACCCTGTTTCATAAACATGACCTAACATAAGCAAGCCAGAACACTAGAGAGATACCACATGGCATTTTCCCTTCATTTTATAAAGACTAAATGCAGCAGCACATTCTTCTATGGAAGTAAAATAATAAAAATAAAGTTCCAAAGTCCCACAAAAATATATCCTCAGTCCAAAGTAAATGATGGCTGAAGAGTAACTGAAGCAGAAGATCCAATGTGCTGGAGTCCTTTCCTCTATCTCTGAATTCTAGCAAGTGTTGCATATGATTTAAGTATTGCGTGTGATTTAAGTATTTAGCAGATGTTAAAAACCTAAAGGGGTTTAAAACTTAAAACTTTGAGGAATTGCACTTGAGAGCCTGTAAGTACCCAATGTAAATATGAGTTTCAGTGGGTTTCACTCAGTGTGCATCTTGTTGCATGTATGTGGTGTTGGAGCAGGAGTTCCATGCAGTATTTACATGTGAGACGTACAGGTGGGTTTTCATCTTGGAATATAAATTGCAGACTCTAATGGGGGAACTTGTAGCACTCAGGGCAGCAGCAAACGTCGGGGGGGGTGGATAAAGGACAGTGAAGGCTAATGAGGGAGACAGGTTTTTTACAGTTTAGAGGAGAAGTAAGGGATGAAAGGGTAGAGGAGCTGGTTCACAGCTAGTATAAACCAACAGATTTGCCATTTTGGGTGAAGATGCTGGGGAAGACAGCTCTGAACTGGCGTGTATGGAGCAGACTGACTTTCAGAGCACCCTGGGAGGCAGCATCTCTAATATGAGCAGTGGGGGAGTGTGAGGAAGAAAAGAAAGGTTGTAGTTATAGGGGATTCAATTATTACAAGGGTGTATGCTGAACAGTCTGCTGCTTGGCTGGTGCAGGGGGTCATGCACCAGCCAATGAGGAATGAGTGGAAAGATTACTGGGAGGGGCTGGGGAAGACTGGGCAGTCTAGGGACACATAAGTATCAATGACAAAGTTAGAAGATGGGGGGGAGTCCTCAAGAATGATTTTTAAAAACTAGGTGTAAAGTTGATGGGCGAGAAATTTTCTCAGAGATATTACCCGTGCCACGAGCAATGTTAAGAAGACAGGGAGATCAATGCGTGGCTAAGAGATTGGTGTAGGGAGGAGGACTTCGGGTTTCTGGAGAACTGGGCTAACTTCTCAATTGGCTACATGATCTTTGCCAGGGATGGGATGCACCTCAATGATGATAGTACTTTAGGGAGAAGATGGCTAGAGGAAGTTTTAAACTAGGCATGGGGGATAGGGTTCAATAAAGGATTACATGTAAGATAGGTTAGATAAGCAAGTGGGCCTAGTCAGGGAAAATGGGGAGGAGATTTGGTTGGGGGTACTGTTAAGGACAGGGAGGACCACATGTTGTAATAAATACAAAATTCTCATGCTGGTACCAGAATTAAGGGGCTTATTTATTATGCTGTGTAAAATTAAATTTGCTGGAATAAGAGTGTAAATGGCAAATGTAATATTTAAGGTGTGTGTTATTTTACACTATGAGAACACCAGATTTGCTGCTGTTATTTTACACTGCTCAAAGAAAAAGCGCATTAAAAAATTAGGCCATTTTTAATCTATGTTTCACACGGCAATGGTGATGTGTGGCGAATTATTCTTCCGTGTATTACAAATGCAAGGAGTCTTACTGGTAAAATGGGAGAGCTGGAGGGGAAAAATTATGTGACTGGTGTTGCTAAAACATTGCTGATATGGCTATGTTTCAGAGGGACAGAGGCAATAGAAAAGGAGGAGGGGAATTGCTGTTTGGCAGGATTTATTATAAACTTGTAGCATGACAATTTAATGGCACAAGTTGTTGAGGTGCCAAACAGAAACCATGCTATACTCGACCTAGTGATCTCTAATGACCCAATACGTATAGCAAATGTACAAGTGATTGAACCTCTGGGCAATAGTGACCATAATGTGATCACATATAGGGGCCTATTTATTAGGCTGTGTAAAATGATATTTGCCACAAAAAACTGTATAAAAAGCTATGTAAAATATCTGTGTTTTAATTTTACACCATGCTATTGCCAGATTTACTGCTGTTATTTCATACTATTTCAAACCTCTGTAAGTAAATTCCGGCAGATGTTGCTCTAAGAAAATATGTGTAAAAAAATACACGGCTATGCCTGGAGATCTGTGGTGAAGTATTCCGCCATTTTTTACACCACATAATAAATCTGCCCATTAATATCTGGTGCAAAAAACAAATATACAGTGACCCCCTGCTCTTAGAGTTGAAAATGGAGCCTCAGTCTGTGCTAGAATGGTGCCATGGATGTCAGAAAGACCCCACATGTTGCCTAGCTCTGATAGTGGCAGAGACAAATCTGAATTCAAAGATAATTTACCAGTTAATGGATGATATGTTACCTCTGGGTCGCTGTCTGATAGTGGATAGGAAGACAGATAACAATTATATAAAGACCTGTGTGTTGCTGCAAATCGAGGACTCTATTAATCCTGAGGAGAGTCCATGCACCATGACCTTTGCCAGTGGGAATTATCAGTGCAACCTAGTTGTACCTGACCCACCAGTTCCACTCACAGAACCAGAAGGTGACACTGAACATTCAGCAGTCCAGAACAAAGAAGTTAGTACACCATCTCCCCCAGAAAATTCAAGTGGGCCCTCTGCTGCAATTGGGGCAGACATCTTAACTGCCCTAGGAAATCTAGTCTAGTCTAATCTAGAAATGGGTCCAACCTGTACAATCTCACATTGGGTTTGGATACAGGAAATTAAACTTTTTCTCAGGGAAACAACCTACTCCAGAGGGGGGAGATGAGTTTGAAGCCTGGATGAATCAAGCAACCCAGGCCCTGGAAGAATGGGATATTCCAGAGTAATACAAGAAACAGAGAATTACTGCGAGTTTAAGGGGCCCCACTGCTGATGAAATGTGGGCCCTGAAACAGAGCAAAAGTAATAGTAATGCCTCTGATTACTTGGACACTTTGCATGATGTGTAAGGCCACATACTGGAAAAGAGGCTTCACCACATAATACTAAAGAAGGGGATACATTCCCATATGGCTTACCAGCTTATAAAGCAGATCCTGAAAGGAGCTCAAAGAAATGATCCTATGATGTGGAAGATGAGGATGCAAAAGGAGGCCAGTGGAACCCCCACTTACCCCCAACTAAGTACGGGAGGAAGAGGCCCTTATGGAAGCCAAGCTACTACCTGCTAATTAAAGTCTGACTCTAAACGGAGCCAAATCAGAAAGTTTGCAAGCAAACATTGGAGTTATAGCCCCTTGGGAACTAGAGATACACAGTCAGCTAGATGCTCTGAGTGAGCTGGTGGAACAGACAAAATTCAACTAGCGGCATTAGAAAAGGACACAGAGTACAAGTTAGATACTGCTTTCTGTGAGCAGCCCAGATCTAACCAGGCTCAAAACCGCCAACCTCCAGGAATACCCAAGAGGTTGGACCCTCCTACCTAAGTGGGACAAAGGAGGCATCAGTGTTCTATCATTGGTGTGGTGAAGATGGTCACTACAAAAGGCAATGCCAAAATGCAGAAGGCAATTGCCAAACTTCTGGCTAAAGAAAAGAGGAAACTTCAGAGGGCCCCAGTGAAGGAGCTAGCTGAGAGCCCATCTGCAAGAAGCTCAGCTAGAATGAAACAACAAATTCATGCTGGCAAGTGATCCTCCAAAACTCAAGTAAGAAAGACACATAATGTATATAAGGACAGTTTCTTCCCCATACCCAGAAAGGTGCTAGAGAAGTTCACACAGGGCAGTGGTCTAAACAACCCAAAGGACTGACAGGTACATCTCCAGTTGTTCCAGTCCAGATTGAAGGAATTTATGGAAATGCTCTACTAGATAGTGGTGCTCATGTAACTATACTATACCATGATTTCTACCAAAAATACCTGAGCTTTTCCTTTGGAAAAGATTGAACACCTTGAAGCATGGGGCCTAAGTGATACAAAGTTCCCATATGATGGCTACATTAATATCAAGTTGGAGTTCCCATCTTCGATGACAGGGTCTAAAGAGACATTTGAGGCACTGGCTCTAGTGTGCCCTAGACCAGAAGGATCTAAAGGTGGCCATAGACACACAGATCCGATCGTACGAATCGAGGATTCGTACGATTTTCGGATCGTGTGTGGCATGTGCCGACTTCTTTCGTCCGGCGGAGATCGGTCGTTTGGTCGATCGGTCAGGTTTGATTTTGACCCGACCGATCCCGCCGGAGCTCATGGCACATCGTAATCTGATCGTTTGGCCGTACGGCCGAACAATCAGATTACCCCCGATATAGCCATGCCTGTTAATGGCATATCGGGGAAAGATCCGCTCGTATGGCAACATCGCCAAACGAGCGGATCTTTGCATCTATGGCCACCTTAAGACCTCCATTGTGGTAGGCACCAACACTGATCTTGTGGCAAATGCTTGCTGGGTTGTTGGATTCAAGCCAAAAACTGGATTTAAAGAAAGCCAACATTAATCCCATGCTGCAAACTGTACTGGTCTCTAGGAACAAACAGAAGAAGGTAACAGAGTAAGTAAGGTTGAAAAAAGACACACGTCCATCAAGTTCAACCTTTTTTTTTATATCTGCCTAACTGCCAGTTGATCCAGAGGAAGGCAAAAAACCCACCTCACCAATTTACCTCAGAGGGGGAAAAAACTCCTTCCTGACTCCAAAATGGCAATCGGACTAGTCCCTGGATCAACTTGTACTATCCGCTATCTCCCATAACCCTGTATTCCCTCACTTGCTAAAAAGCTATCCAACACCTTCTTAAAGCTATCTAATGTATCAGCCTGCACAACTGATTCAGGGAGAGGATTCCACATCTTCACAGCTCTCACTGTTAAAAAACCCCTTCCGAATATTTAGGCGGAACCTCTTTTATCCTAATTGGAATGGATGACCTTGTGTCAGCTGGAAAGACCTACTGGTAAATAAAGCATTAGAGAGATTATTATATGATCCCCTTATATATTTATACATAGTTATCATATCACCCCTTAAGCGCCTTTTCTCCAGCGTCAACATCCCCAATTTGGCTAGTCTTTCCTCATAGCTAAGATTTTCCATACCTTTCACTAGCTTAGTTGCCCTTCTCTGTACCCTCTCTAATACAATAATGTCCTGTTTGAGTGATGGAGACCAAAACTGAACGGCATATTCTAGATGGGGCCTTATAAGTTCTCTATACAGTGGAAGAATGACCCCCTCCTCCCGTGACTCTATGCCCCTTTTAATACAGCTCAAGACCTTATTTGCCCTTGATGCTGCTGACTGGCATTGCTTGCTAAAGCCAAGTTTATCATCTTCAAGGACTCCAAGGTCATTTTCCCAAATGGATTTGCCTAGTGCAGTCCCATTAAGGGTATAAGTGGCTTGGATATTTTTACATCCCAGGTGCATGACTTTACATTTATCAACATTGAATCTCATTTGCCACTTAGCTGCCCAGATTGCCAATATGTCAAGATCGTGTTGCAAGGATGCCACATGCTGGATGGAATTAATTGGGTTGGATAGTTTTGTGTCATCTGCAAACACTGATACATTACTTACAACACCCTCCCCTTAGTCATTTAGGAACAAGTTAAATAAAATTGGACCTAATACCGAGCCCTGGGGGACCCCACTAGAGATGGCGCGAACTGTTCGCCGGCGAACTTGTTCGCGCGAACATCGGGTGTTCGCGCTCGCCGGAAGTTCGCGAACGTCGCGCGACGTTCGCCATTTTGGGTTCGCCATTGTTGGCGCTTTTTTTTGCCCTCTCACCCCAGACCAGCAGGTACATGGCAGCCAATCAGGAAGCTCTCCCCTGGACCACTCCCCTTCCCTATAAAAACCGAAGCCCTGCAGCGTTTTTTTCACTCTGCCTGTGTGTGCTGAAGAGATAGTGTAGGGAGAGAGCTGCTGCCTGTTAGTGATTTCAGGGACAGTTGAAAGTTTGCTGGCTAGTAATCGTTTTGATACTGCTCTGTTATTGGAGGGACAGAAGTCTGCAGGGGTTTGAGGGACATTTAAGCTTAGGTAGCTTTGCTGGCTAGTAATCTACCTTCTACTGCAGTGCTCTGTATGTAGCTGCAGTGGGCAGCTGTCCTGCTTCTGATCTCATCTGCTGACTGCTGCAATAACAGTAGTCCTTGTAAGGACTGCTTTTATTTATTTTTTTGTTGTTTTACTACTACTACTACTACTACTACTACTACTACTACTACTACTACTACTACTATAAGAGCCCAGTGCTATTAGTCTAGCAGTGTTGGGGAGTGGGACTGGTGTGCTAATCTGCTGCTCCTAGTAGTTCAGCAGCACCAACTTTAATTTTTTTTTTTAATATTCATTTTTTTTTTATTTTACTTTTTTTTATTTTACTACCGCTGTAGTAGTGTATAAGTTGACCTTTTAGGCATTATTTGCCCTGTAGGCATTTTTTGCCCAGTGTGTTATTCAACCAACAGCCATCTAGCTGTGTGACCTTGTTCACATTCTGTCTAAATATCCATAATATTACCGTCTCCAGAAAAAACACCGGAGTGACTTTTTTCAAGCAGCCATAATAAATTTTACGTAATCCGTATCCATCGCTGTAGTAGTGTATAAGTTGACCTTTTAGGCATTATTTGCCCTGTAGGCATTTTTTGCCCAGTGTGTTATTCAACCAACAGCCATCTAGCTGTGTGACCTTGTTCACATTCTGTCTAAATATCCATAATATTACCGTCTCCAGAAAAAACACCGGAGTGACTTTTTTCAAGCAGCCATAATAAATTTTACGTAATCCGTATCCATCGCTGTAGTAGTGTATAAGTTGACCTTTTAGGCATTTTTTGCCCAGTGTGTTATTCAACCAACTGCCATCTAGCTGTGTGACCTTGTTCACATTCTGTCTAAATATCCATAATATTACCGTCTCCAGAAAAAACACCGGAGTGACTTTTTTCAGGCAGCCATAATATATTTTACGTAATCCGTATCCACCGCTGTAGTAGTGTATACGTTGATCTTGTGGGCATTATTTGCACAGTGTTTTCTTCAAACCGCCATCTAGCTGTGTGAGCTTGTTCACATTTTGTCTAAATATTGATAATATTATCGTCTCTAGAAAAACCACTTGAGTTACTTTTTTTCAAGCAGCATTCTTATATTTTACGTAATCCGTATCCACCGCTGTGTATACGTTGACCTTGTAGGCATTATTTGCACAGTGTTTTCTTCAAACCGCCATCTAGCTGTGTGAGCTTGTTCACATTTTGTCTAAATATTGATAATATTATCGTCTCTAGAAAAACCACTTGAGTTACTTTTTTTCAAGCAGCATTCTTATATTTTACGTAATCCGTATCCACCGCTGTGTATACGTTGACCTTGTAGGCATTATTTGCACAGTGTTTTCTTCAAACCGCCATCTAGCTGTGTGTATTATCGTTTCCAGAAAAACCAACTGAGTTTTTGTTGTTGTTGTTTTTTTAAAAATAATGCCAGGCAAAGGCAGGCCGCCACGCAGAGGCCATGCTAGGGGCCGTGCTGCTATGCAATCCTGTGGCCCTAGCAAATTGCCCAGTTTTAAAAAGCCAATGACCCTGAACTCCCAAAATGCTGAAGAGGTAGTTGACTGGCTTACACAGCACACCCCATCCTCTACCGTTTCTAACTTTACCACAACATCCTCCTCATCCTCCACTGCTATGGCCACCCCACGTAACACTTCCTCCACCACCGGTGCCCCTTCTTCACTGGAGTCAGAGGAGTTATTTTCCCATGAGTTTCTTGAACTGAGTAATGCGCAACCATTATTGGCAGAAGAAGATGAAGGAGATGAGGACGTTACACCAGATTTAATTCTGGCAGAGAACACGACAGAGATGGACATAATGATGAGTGATGAGGAGGAGGTCCCCGCTGCTGCTTCCTTCTGTGATGTGTCAGAAGAAATTGATGCATCTGAGGAGAATGATGATGAGGAGATTGATGTTTTGTGGGTGCCTAGTAGAAGAGAGCAAGAGGAGGGTAGTTCAGATGGAGAGACGGAGAGTCAGAGAGGCAGTAGGAGAATAAGACTTAGAAGAAGCAGGGAGGACAGCCCGCAGGGATCAGTAGGGCAACAACATGTATCGGCACCTGTGTTCAGCCAGCCAACGCACCCGCCATTGCCGCCAATGCCGCCAACTTCTACTGTTACCGCCAGATCGCACACTTCCAAAAAGTCAGCAGTGTGGGATTTTTTTAATGTGTGTGCCTCTGACAAAAGCATTGTAATTTGCAATGAGTGCAGTCAGAAACTGAGCCTTGGTAAGCCCAACAGCCACATAGGTACAACTTCTATGCGAAGGCACATGAGCGGCAAGCACAAAGCACTTTGGGAGCAACACCTCAAAGGCAACAGGCAAACTAAAAGCCACACTCCTTCTGGTCCAGCATCTTACTGCTCTACCTCTGCTCTCCTTGACCCATCTGAACCACCCTCCACTCCGCCTTCCACCTTGACCACCTGTTCCCATTCCCAGTCATCTGCCACCAGCCAAGTTTCTGTGAAGGCCATGTTTGAGCGTAAGAAGCCAATGTCTGACTGTCACCCCCTTGCCCGGCGTCTGACAGCTGGCTTGTCTGCACTCTTAGCTGCCAGCTTTTACCATACCAGCTGGTGGACTCTGAGGCCTTCCGCAAATTTGTAGCAATTGGGACACCGCAGTGGAAGGTACCCAGCCGCAATTTTTTTTCTAAAAAGGGAATACCACACCTGTACCAACATGTGCAGAGCCAAGTTACCGCATCTCTGTCACTTAGTGTTGGGCCAAAGGTCCATATGACTACTGACGCATGGTCCTCCAAGCATGGTCAGGGCAGGTATGTCACCTACACTGCCCACTGGGTGAACTTGGTAATGGCTGGGAATGGGAAGCAGGGAATGGGTAGCTCAACAACAACAACAACAGTGGAGTTGGTGTCACCGCCACGGATTGCACGCGGTTCTGCCACCACCTCTACTCCTCCATCGCTCTCTACCTCGTCTTCTTCCTCTTCTTCTTCTTACTCTGCTGCTGGGTCCTCCTTCTCCTCCTCCACACCTGTGCACCCCCAGCTCCCCCTAGGCTATTCGACGTGCCAGGTACGCCGTTGTCACGCTGTCTTGGGGATGACGTGCCTGGAAAGCAAAAACCATACCGGATCTGTACTCCTGTCATCTCTGCAGTCACAGGCCGATCGGTGGCTGACCCCACACCAACTGCAGATCGGAAAAGTGGTGTGTGACAATGGAAGCAATCTGTTGGCAGCGTTGAGACTGGGAAATTTAACACATGTGCCCTGCATGGCACATGTGTTAAATTTAATAGTCCAACGTTTTGTCTCCAAGTACCCAGGATTCCAGGACGTTCTCACCCAGTCCAGAAAGGTGTCGGCCCATTTCAGACGTTCCTACACAGCCATGGCACGGCTTGCTGACATTCAGCAGCGCTACAACATGCCAGTCAGGCGTTTGATTTCTGACAGCCAGACTCGCTGGAATTCAACGCTCCTTATGTTGGAACGTCTGCTGCAACAACAAAGGGCCGTCAACGAGTACCTTTTTGAACTGGGTGGTAGGACTGGATCTGCAGAGCTGGGGATTTTTTTCCCCCGTTACTGGGTGCTTATGCGCGATGCCTGCAGGCTCATGCGACCTTTTGAAGAGGTGACAAATATGGTCAGTCGCACCGAAGGCACCATCAGCGACCTAATACCCTTCGCTTTCTTCCTGGAGCGTGCCGTGCGACGAGTGACAGATGAGGCTGTAGACCAGCGTGACGAGGAGCTGGAAGCGCACGATTTATGGTCGGAATCACCAGAACGAACCCAGGCACCTGCTGCAACGCAGGGAGAGGTGCCAGAAGTGGAGTCAGAGGAGGAAGGTGGCTTTGTGGAGGAGGAGGAGGAGGACCAACAGGAGCAGGCTTCCCAGGGGGCTAGTGGTGACCTTTTGGGGACCCCTGGTCTTGTACGTGGCTGGGGGGAGGAGACCGTGGATGATGCAGTCCTTGATAATGAGGAAGCGGAGATGGATAGCTCTGCATCCAACCTTGTGAGAATGGGGTCTTTCATGCTGTCATGCCTGTTGAAGGACCCCCGTATCAAGAGGCTTAAGGAGAAGGACCTGTACTGGGTCGCAATGCTACTAGACCCTCGGTACAAGCATAAAGTGGCAGAAATGTTACCAACATACCACAAGTCCGAAAAGATGCGGCATTTACAAACCAGCCTGCAAAACATGTTGTACAATGCTTTTAAGGGTGATGTCACTTCAGGAACTCATCAACATTCCAGGGGCAGAGGTGCCAGTAATCCTGCCACGAGCACACCTGCAAGGACAAAGCCCTTTGGCCGGTCTGTAACATCAGACATGCAAATGTTTTTCTGTCCAAGGCAGCGCCACAACCCTTCTGGATCCACCCTCAAAGAACGCCTCGACCGGCAGGTAGCGGACTACCTGGCATTAACTGCAGATATCGACACTCTGAGGAGCGATGAACCCCTGGACTACTGGGTGCGCAGGCTTGATCTGTGGCCAGAGCTGTCACAATTTGCCATGAACCTCTTGTCTTGCCCAGCCTCAAGTGTGCTCTCAGAAAGGACCTTCAGTGCAGCAGGAGGGATTGTAACTGAGAAGAGAACTCGCCTAGGTCACAAAAGTGTCGATTACCTGACCTTTATTAAAATGAATGAGGGGTGGATCTTGGAGGGTTACTGCACGCCGGAAGACTTGTTCTGACTTCTATGCAGCTGTCCTTCTCTTCAAGCCTCATGACTCCACACACAGCTGTCCTTTAGCGTCCTCCTCCCTCCGCCACCGTTACAAACTAGGGTGCAAACCCTACTGGTTTAATTTTTTCTGGCCTCTGTGCTTCAGTGGCTGCAACCAAAAAAACTGGGCAAACAATGTCTACAAGGTCAACGTATGGCGAAAAATGACTATTTTCAGCATTTATATGGCATATTTTTTCTGGCAACTGTGCTTCAGTGGCTGCGTCCAAAAAAATGCATATTTTCTGCATTTATATGGCATAATTTTTCTGGCCTCTGTGCTTCAGTGGCTGCAACCAAAAAAATGCATATTTTCTGCATTTATATGGCATAATTTTTCTGGCCTCTGTGCTTCAGTGGCTGCAACCAAAAAAATGCATATTTTCTGCATTTATATGGCATAATTTTTCTGGCCTCTGTGCTTCAGTGGCTGCAACCAAAAAAATGCATATTTTGTCCATTTATATGGCATAATTTTTCTAGCCTCTGTGCTTCAGTGGCTGCAACCAAAAAAATGCATATTTTCTCCATTTATATGGCATAATTTTTCTGGCCTCTGTGCTTCAGTGGCTGCAACCAAAAAAATTTATATTTTCAGCATTTATATGGCATAATTTTTCTGTCAACTGTGCTTCAGTGGCTGCGACCAAAAAAATGCATATTTTCTGCATTTATATGGCATAATTTTTCTGGCCTCTGTGCTTCAGTGGCTGCAACCAAAAAAATTTATATTTTCAGCATTTATATGGCATAATTTTTCTGGCAACTGTGCTTCAGTGGCTGCGACCAAAAAAATGACTATTTTCAGCATTTATATGGCATATTTTTTCTGGCCTCTGTGCTTCAGTGGCTGCGGCCAAAAAAACTGGGCAAACAATGCCTACAAGGTCAACGACGTTGACCTTGTAGGCATTGTTTGCCCAGTTTTTTTGGCCGCAGCCACTGAAGCACAGAGGCCAGAAAAAATATGCCACATAAATGCTGAAAATAGTCATTTTTTGCCATACGTTGACTCAACGTATATGGCAAAAAATGACTATTTTCAGCATTTATATGGCATATTTTTTCTGGCAACTGTGCTTCAGTGGCTGCAACCAAAAAAACTGGGCAAACAATGTCTACAAGGTCAACGTATGGCGAAAAATTACTATTTTCAGCATTTATATGGCATATTTTTTCTGGCAACTGTGCTTCAGTGGCTGCGTCCAAAAAAACTGGGCAAACAATGTCTACAAGGTCAACGTATGGCGAAAAATGACTATTTTCAGCATTTATATGGCATATTTTTTCTGGCAACTGTGCTTCAGTGGCTGCGTCCAAAAAAACTGGGCAAACAATGCCTACAAGGTCAACGTATGGCAGTTGTTTAAAGAGAACAGTAGATTACTAGCCAGCAAAGCTACCTAAGCTAAAATGTCCCTCAAATCCCTGCAGACTTCTGTCCCTCCAATACAGAGCAGTATCAAGCAGATTACTAGCCAGCAAACTTACTATCATCTGTCCCTGAAATCACTAACAGCTCTCCCCCTACACTATCTCTTCCAAGCACACACAGGCAGATTTTTCAGATACATTTTTGCCCTTGATCCCCCTCTGGCATGCCACTGTCCAGGTCGTTGCACCCTTTAAACAACTTTAAAATCATTTTTCTGGCCAGAAATGTCTTTTTTAGATGTTAAAGTTCGCCTTCCCATTGAAGTCTATGGGGTTCGCGAACCGTTCGCGAACCGCTCGCATTTTTGCGCAAGTTCGCGAATATGTTCGCGAACTTTTTTTCCGACGTTCGCTACATCCCTAGACCCCACTAAGAACCTTACTCCAAGTAGAGAATGTACCATTAACAACCACTCTCTGTACCCGATCCTGTAGCCAGTTTCCAATCCATGTGCAAACGACTTCATTAAGCCCAATAGACCTTAGTTTAGAAAGCAGTCGTTTGTGGTGCACAGTATCAAACGATTTGGCAAAATCCAAATAGATCACATCTACTGCCCCTCCACTGTCTAGCATCTGACTTACCTCAACATCAAATTTGTCTGACATGACCTATCCTTCATAAAGCCATGCTGATTGCTACTCATAATGCCATTCACTAGACTCTGCTAGGGTTAGTTTCACCTCCGGATTGCTGATTTACAACATTTATTACAGTGTTTATATTCATTAAATGCAGCTCCTGTCCCAACAGATTTGTAGTTTTTAAATGCCTTTCTCTTCTCTGATTTCCTATTAACTTCTTTACTTCTGTATTAAGCCACATAGGATGATTCTTAGAGCTTCTACATTTACTCCTTAAGGGAATAAATTGAGAACAGTAATGATTTAATATCATTTTAAATGACAACCATTTCTGTTCTGTGTTCTGAAAACTTAATGCCCCAATCAATACTCTGTAGGGCATCTCTCAAGGCACTAAAATTAGCTTTTGCAAAATTCATGGTTTTTTTTTTCCCCAGTGTATATTTGTTTTTTGCACCAGACACTAAATAATATAACATTATGGTCACTATTACCCAGGAGTTCAATGACTTGCACATTTGCTTTAAGTTCTGGGTCATTTGAGATCACTAAATCCAGAATAGCATTTTTTCAGGTAGGCTCCTCAACAAACTGTGCCATAAAATTGTCATGCAACAAGTTTATAAATTTGTTCCCATTAACTGATCTGGCAGTTCTGTTGCTCCAGTCAATATCTGGGTAATTAAAATCCCTCATTATCATTACTTTACCCAAACTAGCAGCCTTTTCTATTTGCATGAGGAGCTTTGCCTCCTCACTTACATTAGGTGGTCTATAGCATACGCGTTTGCTGGACTCTTTATAATTGGTGAAGACCTCCACCCACAAGACTTCTGCCCCCTCATTTTCTAACATAACCTCCTTCTTTATATAAGCTTTTAAATCCTGCCTAACAAACAGACATACCCCTCCTCCTTTTCTATTGCCTCTGTCCCTCCGAAACAAAGTAAAGCCACTGATATGTACTGCCCAGTCATGTGACTCATTCAGCCATGTTTCGGCCACACCAATCACATCATATTTTCCCTTCAGCACCAGCACCTCCAGCTCTCCCATTTTACCAGTCAGACTCCTTGCATTTGCAAACATACATTTAATACTGGTACCATATTGAACATATGACATGTGGTCCTCCCTATCCTTAACAGTACCCCCAGCCAAATCTCCTCCCCCTTTTCCCTTTCTTTGACCACTATCTCAAACCTGTCTTCCACTGAATCTTTTACTGAACTCTCCCTCCCCCACACAGTTTAAAATCTCCTCCAACCCTCTAGCCATCTTCTCTCCCAAAACAGCTGCACCATCATCATTGAGGTGCAGCCCATCCCTAGCAAAAAGCCTGTAGTCAGCCCAGTTCTCCAAAAACCCAAAAAGGAATGTGTCAGAAATGTATGGTTTCTACAGAGAAGAGAGCAAGCGATACCTCCTGGGCAAATAAAATGCATGAATGCTTGGGTGAAGATGTGCTGGGAAGACCCTGCCCATGACCTCTTGATTGAAAGTGAACACATGTTGACTTGCCCCAGGAGTAGAGATAATTCCAGAAGCCTTACCAACTGAATGCTTAAAATGAAAAAAGGGAAATATAACAGTGGGACTCAACTCAATACAACCAATGCACCAGTTGTACTTTGTCCCCATGCTTTGTTGGGTAGAGGCCATTCAGTTTGCCCTATACCTACAACTCAATTGATTCCAAAGTCCAGGGACCTAAAACCAGAAGATTTCAACTTTGGAGATTCCCCTATTATTGCAGAATGGAGAAAATAACTGCAGAATCAACTGCTAGAAAGAAGCCAAGTATTCTCCAGAAGTGACCTGGATATGGGCTGCTCTATTAGCATAGAATTCGTCTCAAGGAAGATAGGCCCTTTAGAGAGAGAGGTCCCTGCGCATTGCCCCAGGAGATCTGGAAGATTTAAGAAAACATCTAGAAGAGCTGAAAGTTGCCGGGATTATCAGAGCGTCACAGAGACCATATGCTTCGCCAATAGTGGTCATGCATAAGAAAAATGGGTCCATCAGAATCTGTGTGGATTACCATACTCTGAATTGGCGCACCATACCCGAACAGTACACAACCCCTTGCATAGAGGAGGTCCTGCATTGTCTTATGGGGAGCAAGTGGTTTAGTGTATTAGATCTTAAAAGTGGATATTACCAAATACAAATGCAGCCAGATGATAAAGAGATAACTGCTTTTATATGCCCTCTAGGGTTTTATAAATTTGAACGGATGCCTTAGGGTATTTGTGGGGCACCAGCCACATTCCAAAGGATTATGGAGCGCACTGTAGGAGACATGCATTTACTAGAAGTGATAGTGTACCTGGATGATTTAATTATATTCAGAAAATCTTTGGAAGAGCATGAGGAGAGGTTGATGAAAGTTTTTTATCAACTGCAGAAAGAAGGTCTAAAGCTATGACTGGACAAGTTTCAATTATGTCAGTCACCTGTGTCATATATAGACCATGTGGTGTCCGCTGCTGGCATTTCCACTGATCCCAGTAAGACAGAAGCTGTGTCCACCTGGCTGAAACCCAGAACTTCTACTGAGTTATGATCTTTCCTTGGATTCTGTAGATATTATAGAAGATTTTAAAGAGGTTCTCCAAAGTGGCTAGGCCTTAATCAGCTTCTGCAGACTGATTCAGACCAAGAGGAGAAACAAATCCAGGGTGCTAGGAAAGCTGAAAACCCAAGGGTGGACAAAGGAGTCCATAGAGGAGAAATGGACAGAATAATATGAAAGAGCATTTGATCAGTTAAAATACTGCCTCACTCATGCCCCAGTCCTAGCCTATGCTGACCCCAGCAAACCATATTCTCTCCATATTGATGTCAGTAGAGATGGCTTGGGAGGTGTGCTATACAAAGAGCATGACAAAATTATTAAAGCCAATATCATCAGCAGAAGCTTATCCCCTGCAGAGAAAAACTACACTGTGCATAAGCTTGAGTTCCTTGCACTGAAATGGGCAGTGGTGGATAATCTCCATGACTATCTGTATGGAGCTGAATTTAAGGTCCAACAGACAACAACCCTGCTGAATAGAAATCCGCAGAATAAAACCCGGTATGACCAAAAAGTGAAATTTTGTGATCTACAGCCTGGAGATAGAGTTATTCCCGTGGACGCCCTTTTATCTGTCTGATTCCTGGTTTTGATTCCTGCTCTGATCCTGATTCTGATCCTTATCTGCCTGCCTGTTTGAACTCTTGGACTTTAACTAATGATTGTGCTTGATTCCTATTTGTACTGCATACTTTAACCCTTGTTGGGCTTCCTCCTCGGTCCTGACTACTCCCGCTGGGAGCCGATAGGCCCCCTGACAGCTACATCAGGTCTTTTCTTCAGAGTTCCCAGATCCACCTCATAGTTGCAATGTTGGCTCAGCATAGTCTAGTCAGTGGCTGACTCAGGATATGGTTCTAAAGCTTTACTTATTAATGGGGGAAATGTGCCAGGGCCAGATGAAAGAGAGCTTAGTTTAGACCTACTATCTCCCACTTGTGGGGTCCCAGAATTTAGCAAAAAATTTTAGGCAGTTAGTTCTTGGGACTTCTCCACTTCTATTACTCTCATTTTCCATCTTTTTCTTCAATGCTGGTCTTCGTGTGGACATATTGATACGACTTTTTTTAATTAACTTTTTCACTTTCAAACACCCATCAGCCTAGGCTGAGGTGTGCAAACCAATTACAATCTACCATTTTAGTGGGGGTTTCTTCCCCGTGTTTTATTAATATTTACTTTTGTTCAGCAAGTGTTTTGTAATGAATTCAGTCACTTTTAATTAAATTGTGGTAATTTTGTTTTAATTAATTTATTACCTGGATCTGTGCAGGCACTTTTATTTCCATTTAATTTTGTTATTTTAATCATGAATTTGGAATAACATCTATACTAGCACTTTAATTAATTAATCACCTAATTTAATTTGTTTAAGTAATTTATATTCACCTAATTTAGTATTTTATAAGCAATTTATAATTATTACTTAACGGCACAAAGTACCTAACAGGGTAATCACCTTCTGGTGTTGAACACCATCACGCCATAACGAATCACAATTTGGTTTCTTTAAATATTTATTGAAATTATTCACAATCATTAGAAACTGAAGAGCTGAACAATATAGATATCGGTAATTAATGTGGTATTAACAATTGGTGGGTAACTAGATAGTGAGGGGTTTTACTCTTTTTTAACTTTAGTAAATATATAATCAGGTAATTATACCTCTCTCTCTTTCTAGAAAGTGATTTTGTAATTTAATCAGGGTGTACAAAACAAATCCCTTTTTTATAAAGGATATGTCATGTCAGACAAATTTGCCCAATTAATTCCACCTAAGATGTGGCATCCTTGCAGCAGAACTGACAAACTGGCTAAGTGGCAGATGAGATTCATGTCAATAAATGTAAAGTCATGCACCTGAGATGTAAAAATATGCAAGCCACTTATAACCTTAAACAAAATGCACTAGGCAAATCCATAATGAAAAAAAGATCTTGGAGTCCTTGTAGAAAATAAATTTGGCTGTAGAAAGCAATACCAGTCAGCAGCTTCAAGGGCAAACAAGGTCTTGAGATGTATTAAAGGAGAACAAAAGCCTCCCCTAAACTTTCTGGCATTGCCCCCTCTCCATCCCCGCGAAATGCATAAGTTTGTATTCTTCATATTGTCTTCAGGTCTCTTTGCTGACACAAAGCCTGCCAGAGCATACACAGTTGGGCCAAGTCAGAAATAAGCTTTAATTGCACATGCTCAAATCATCTTTGAGACCCAAAGACAAATATGAAGAGTTGAAAGATATTGACCAGGAGTTCCACTGAGCTTCTCTGCATTTAAGGTTCAGATTTTTTTAAAGTTTTTTTTTTAATGAATGCACAACGCAGGGAGGGGGGCAATGCCAGAAAGTTTAGGGGGGCTTTTGGTGGAGAGGTTAGTTCTCCTTTAAAAGGGGTATGGATTTGTGGGAGGAGGGAGTTATTCTGTGCAGAGCTCTGATAAGGCCCCATCTGGAATATGCCATACAGTTTTTGTTTCCAGCACTCAAACAAGTTATTATGGAATCAGAAAGGGTCCAGAGAAGGGCAGCCAAGCTGGTAAAAGTTATTCTGTCCTGTACATGTTTCCTAGAGGTAGTGTGAAGCTTGACATACAACTAAACTCCTTCCTTCATGGATGGGTAGGATTACTGAGGATTGAATACTATAGTTGTTAACACTATGAAGATGGCAGGTATAATGATCATTTAGAGATGATCACATGGCAACCTATGAAAGTATGGTATTGTAACCTAAGAAAGACATTTTAGAACAATACAGGTAAACCATTGGCTAAACCACTAGGTGGCACAACATGAACATGAAGTCATTAGCTTAGAAACTGGTCTGAGGTAAAGTTCAGTCTCATGGTGCCTTGAGGCCTTGGCCTCCACTTTTAATAGTCCATGTTGGTCAACAAATGGGTCAAGCTCTCTCAGTTAACAGGAACAAGGTGAAGCAGAGCACACTCTAATATCTTCACAGAGAACGCCTGGTGCACAGGGTAGAGAGTACGGCAACCCCCAATATATAGTAGAAAAACTCTCATTCAAGCTCTCTTAGGACATTGTCTTTGGAACAAGTGTTTTTCCTTTGAAGTGTTCAAGGTCTTTAGCAGATGTTTTGTGCTGTACCTTGAGAATGACAATGTCTCTGTCTTGCTATATGCTGTTGACAATAGTGCTAACCATTGCAGTTGAAGTTAAATTCTTTCTGAAGAGTTTCCCCTCTGTGAAGTAGACAAGTGATAGATCTGACAAAAGACTTCCTAATACAACATCTTTTGAAGCGATGTGACCCAATGTGCATACTTGAGGCATCAGAGCAGGGTGTAGACACTTGGGGGTGAATCTCTGGGTGAGATGTTGCATCAATGAACTCATACACATCATCGAGGTAACTCTTCAGAGCTATACAGGAATGTAGGCCATGTAAACTAGGATGTTTCTTATAAACAAGCTGCAGGTATCACTCTTGTTGCATGATCTGCTGGGTTACCACTGCAAAGGTAGCAGATAATTTCCTAGGTTAGAGATGATCACACACACATAAATATGGTAACCTAAGAAAGACATTACAGATTAACCATTGACTAAACCACTTAGTGGTGCAATATGAACAATAAAGCTGGAGGCATAACGGGTATAGAAAATGTCAGCTATGAATAAAGACTGGCCAAGTTGGGGTTGTTCACACTGTAGAAGAGGCACTTGAGGGTTGATAACTATGTATAAGGGGATCATATAATAATATACAATAATATCTCTAATGCTTTTTTTTTACAAGTAGGTGCCTACTGGCACATGGACACCCATTCTGATTAGGTGGTGCCATCTAAATATTTGGAAGGGGTTTTTTTTACAGTGAGAGCTGTGAAGTTCTGCAATTTTCTCCCTGAATCTGTCCCTGATACATTAGATAACTCTAAGAAGGGATTGGATGGCTTTTTAGCAAGTGAGGGGGAATACAGGTTTATTAAAGATAGCTTATAGCACAAGTTGATCCAGGAACTGGTCCGATTGCCATCTTGGAGTAAAGAAGGAATTTATTTTCCTTTTCTAATGCAAATTAGAAAGGTTTCAGAAGGGTTTTTTGCGTTCCTCTTGGTCAACTAGCAGTTAGGCAGGTTAAATATAGACTTAAAAGGTTGAATTTGATGGATATGTGCCATACTATTACTTATTATATAACTCCAAATCTCTCCTGGTAGCTATTTTATGCCCCATTGGCCCAGCCTCCCAGCAAGTCCCTATGGTTCTCATGCAGGTGTGTAGAGGCATATTGGAGCCTTGGTGACTGGGTTATATCCCACTGCTGATGCCGCCTATTGAACCTTGAATATCTCCTTATAACCTTTTTAGGTTTTCTAAGCAATATCTCCAGAGTCATTGTTCTGTCACATGTCACATGAGCCCAAGCTCATATAAGATGGACTGTCCTGTGGTCTGAATATATAGTGGTACATAGTAACATAGTAACATTTAGTCCAAAAGTGCATAATGTCACTATACATAGTAGCATAGTAACATAGTAAGTAAGGTTGAAAAAAGACACATGTCCATCGAGTTCAACCTTTTTTTTTTTATTAACTACCTATCTGCCAGTTGATCCAGAGGAAGGCAAAAAAAAAACCCCATCTGAAGCCTCTCCAATTGCCTTAGAGGGGGAAAAATTCCTTCCTGACTCCAAAATGGCAATCTGACTAGTCCCTGGGTCAACTTGGACTATGAGCTATTTCCCATAACTAGGGATGTAGCGAACTGCCGTGTATGTGTTCGCGAACGCCGTTCGCGAACACCGGCAAAAAATGCGAACAGTTCGCGAACAGTTCGCGAACTTCGAACATCCGAAAATCGTTCGATTCGAACGATCGAAGGATTTTAATCGTTCGATCGAAGGATTTTCGTTCGAATCGAACGATCGAAGCCATTCGATCGAATGATTTCATTCAATCCAATGGCTTCGATCGTTCAATTCGAACGAAAATCCTTCGATTTTAGCGGTCGAAGGAATCGAATGGTCGAGCGATTTTTGACGCGAACGCCTATTGGCGAACGTCGCGCGGCGGACGCGAACAGTCGAAGTTCGCCGGCGAACAGTTCGCTACATCCCTACCCATAACCCTGTGTTCCCTTACTTGCTAAAAAGCAATCCAACCCCTTCTTAAAGCTATCTAATGTATCAGCCTGTACAACTGATTCAGGGAGAGAATTCCACATCTTCACAGCTCTCACTGTAAAAAACCCCTTCCAAATATTTAGGCGGAACCTCTTTTCTTCTAATCGGAATGGGTGACCTCGTGTCAGCTGGAAAGACCTACTGGTAAATAAAGCATTAGAGAGATTATTATATGATCCCCTTATATATTTATACATAGTCATCATATCACCCCTTAAGCGCCTCTTCTCCAGTGTGAACATCCCCAATTTGGCCAGTCTTTCCTCATAGCTAAGATTTTCAATACCTTTTACCAGCTTAGTTGCCCTTCTCTGTACCCTTTCTAATACAATAATGTCCTGTTTGAGTGATTGAGACCAAAACTGTATGGCATATTCCAGATGGGGCCTCACAAGTGCTCTATACAGTGGAAGAATGACCCCCTCCTCCCTTGAGTCTATGCCCCTTTTAATACAGCTCAAGACCTTATTTGCCCTTGATGCTGCCGACTGGCATTGCTTGCTACAGCCAAGTTTGTCATCTACAATACATAGTGGTAAATATGAGAAAAATACCAAAGCTGTGCAAAAATTGAGTCAGAACTGTGAGATAAGGACTGGGTAGGCAACAGCTGTCTGAAAGGGCTTGCATTTGCTTTGCTTGAGGTTTCTGAAAGCACAGGATTATACATAATGAACTGAGATGGCTGCTTACACATCATTATTTTAAAAAAATACATTTATTGGTTAAAGAAAACAATTGAATTGGTAGTACTGTGTGTAATGCACACAGTGTAATATAAAGTTTATATTTATAAATCATGATAGAATGCCTTTATATATTGATATATTATATATTAACATGTCCTTTTCTTTATCAGTACATTGTGGACTGTGATAAAGTTTCTCAACTTCCTGACATCTCCTTCCACATGGGTGGGAGTGAGTACACACTGAAGGGACCAGCATATATTTTACAGGTATGTAAGAACACTCTTCAGCCAGAGAGGTATCATAGTACTATGGGCCCTAGGTGCCACAATTTAGCCAATACAATTGGTATGAGAAGTACATAACTGTTAGAAATATTTTCCAAAAATATGTAACATGTTTAGGGGTTGAACTTGATGTAACTACCAATTTAACTATGCAACTCTGTATGTTTTTGGTAAGCAGTTAAGTAGCAGACAATAGCATACAGGCCCAGATTTATGGGCAAGTTACAAAAGCCTGCCAAAAATGTGACTTAGGGGTTGTGAGTGGCGGGGAGGGGGTGCGGGTATTTGAATGATGGGCCTAGAAATACCTCACAACTGTTATACATGAAACAGTCTCAATTTTGACAGCTCAGCCCACAGTGCCAGCGTCTTACTGAAATGTACTGGGTTTCTCTTTGATAAAGATTCTGGAATATAGATACAATTGTAATATTTAAGATAAGCAGATCTCTTGGGGAACTGAGACTTGCAGCTTAAAGGGCAATTTCACCTTCATTAGAAAAACTGTATTAACACATAAAACCTGCAGAAATATGTTAAAACTTTCCAAAACCTGCCAAATTTAAAAATTTGGATGTGGGGTTCAGGGGGTGTAGCCACAAAATAGTCATGGCCAAAAAATTTCCACCACACTATACGCGGTAGATCTTTTCACCCCTCTTTTCAGCTTTCAAATGTTGCGAGGTATGGCCTAGAAGAAGCGATCAATCAGGATGGTGCAAAGGAATCTATGGTGCTGGGTTAGAGGGGTTGTGTGTAGTGGGAGTAGGTGTAAGACGGTTGTTTTGGAGCAATGGGCCTAATCTTTAATCATAGCATAATCTTTCCGTATTATTTGTACTGTTATCTTACTGATGATATTAATGAAGTAACCCAAATAGTTTCAGAAAATTGATTTCAAAGTCTCATTCGTTGCACAAAGTTATTGCATTGGTGCTATCAAGCAGCTATGTTTTAATTTTAATTTGCCAAATTTTAACATATGATGCAAGGCACAGTGAAATGCATAGCTTAACCCATTGTATAATGTTAAATTAAAAGAACTGCAGGGCAACTGCAAAATGCATAAATTAAAGCCAAATCACCCTTTTTTGTATTTAGCCATGCAGGCTGCATTTATAGAATGAAGTGGAAATACTTGGTCCTCAGTTGCTTTTACATGGAGCATTCACATGCAGTGGCATCTGTGTAAGGGACTATGTGCATATCTCCGCAGGCTGAGATCCTTGTTGTGTGGCCCTAGCCATAGGATTTCAGCACCTTAGACAGAGAGTTTCAGAAACAGGAAAAAGCCCTAGAAGAGTCTTTCAGTCAGGAAGAGGATGAGAGTTCCAGAAACAGACAGACACCCTAGAAAAGGCTTTTAGTCAGGAAGGGGTTGAAGTGATAAAAGGAGAAAAGAGGCAAAAGACAGAAGAAGAGTATAAGGTATATATAAGGAATATATTTTGAGATCAAAGCTGACATTTAGGGAGGGAACTTCATTGTTAGTAATTTGTAAGTACTTTAAATTTTATTCTAGAGGAATAAATATTCTAGTACCAGTACTTTAAATTTTATTCTAGAGGAAATTGCAATCCAGTGAAGGGGTGCATTGGGGCTGTTGAAGCAGAGTGATTAAATAGATGAATCAGTCTAGCAGCAGTGTTTAGAACAGTTCAGTATCTGAGTTAAGGTTGTATTCAGCAATGTTGTTCTGATGAAAGCAACAAAATTTGGCAAGAGTTTGGCTGTGCAGTATAAAAGCTGGGAGTCTAAGATAATTCCTAGGCAGTGTACCTGTGTTTTGTTTGAGGTTATGCTTTTGACTGTAACTGAAACCTGAGGTACAAGGTAAGATATTTGAATTAATACAATAAATTTTGTTTTAGAGAAATTTTGGTATTTCGGGTGGTGCTGTGACATCTAGAGATAGCAGAAAGACCATCTCTAACTTGAGAAAAGACAGAAGGAAGAGTTTAGGAATAGACAAGTAGATGTGGGTGTCATCAGCATAAAATGGTACTGAAGTCCAGGGGAAGGACTGGATACGTTTTCTTAGAATAGTAGCATAGAGTGAAAATAGCAGAGGGCCTAAGAAAGAACCTTGAGGAACTCCAATAGAAAAAGGAAATTAGGCTGTCAAGGCTCATAAGGCTTCAAACCATGTTCTGTATTTTGGCTCATATGTGCTTTTGACCTGTTGAGCCACTGGATGCCTTTGGTATACTTCTCATGAAAGTTCTCACAAGCATAGGTTTCCTGTGTAACCATTATTGTACTTCTTCAGACAGTCCCTTCTTGCATCATATTGCTGAGAGCCTAAGACAGAACCTTAAGGAACTCAAATAGAAAAAGGGAACAAGGTTGTAAGGGCTCATGAGGTTTCAAACCCCTGTTCTGTGCAGTGGCTGATATGTGCTGTTTCCTGTTGAGCCACTGGAGGCTCAGAGACTTCCTCAATAAAGTTATCACAAGTGTAGTTCTCCTCTGCAACGCTCAATGTCTCCTCCGCCAATAACATTACGGCCAGATCTCTTCATTAAAGGCCTATTTAAGTCAATCCCTTCATTCATCATATTGCTGAATCTTTAAGTTTTGTCTGGTGATCTTTGACCTTTGTTCCTGCTCCAGCCTTGTTTTTTGAATCCCTGCTTCAATTCAGTGTTTCCTATAATATACTTCTGGATTAAGACTCTACCTGTATCCCGGTTATTTTCCATTACTGAACTCCACCTGCCCCTGACCTCGGCCTGTCCCCAACTATGAAAGAACTCTGCCTGCCTCTGACCTTAGCCTAGTTTCCTCCAGGAAGTTCCTTTAAAAGGAACCATCACAAAGATAAGATTTAAACCACAGAAGAGCATGGGGCTGCTCAACTGCAGCCAAACTTAGGGAGAGGTTTGTCTGTTTGTTGAAAAATCAAAAGCTTCAAGTGATTAAAAATAGCAAAAATTAGGAAAATATGGATTTTTTTTAAATTAAAACAATAGACAGATTATTTTTAATACGCTCCCCATTGCAAACCCAGGAAATTCATTCTGTAGGCTGAACTCTCATGCTATCAGCTATAAATGCTCCAAAATAGGAAAATCTCACTCCAATGAGCCAGAGATCCACTTCTTCTAAAAATACAAAGGAAATAGAATATATCTTTAATAAGTCAATGGATATAGTCAGGGCCGCCATTAGAAATCACGGGGCCCCGTACAACAAAATTTTTGGGGCCCCCTGGGCCCCGCCCACACTGACGACCAAGCTCCACCCCATTTCCCGCCCACTCCACATCGCAGTTAAAAGACCACACAGACATCAGCGCTAAAAAAGTAACCCCCCCACACAAGTTGTAAAAAGCTATTGATGGTCAGGGCCCCATTATAAAAAATTGGGGCCCCAAAAAAAAAAAAATTAAAATTTTTTTTTTTAAAAAAAAAAAACATTGGTGGCAGGGGCCCCCTTATAAGTTAAAAAAAACTTGGGGCCCCAACAAAAAAAATGTAAAAAAAACTAAAAAATAAACAAACATTGGTGGCAGGGGCCCCCTTATAAGTTAAAAACAAATTGGGGCCCCAAAAAAAAATTTGAAAAAAAAAAAAAAAAACTGGTGGCAGGGGCCCCCTTATAAGTTAAAAACAAATTGGGGCCCCAAAAAAAAATTTAAAAAAAAAAAAAAAATTTTTGAAAAAAAAAAAAAACCATTGGCGTCAGGGGCCCCTTACGGGTTAAAAAAAAAATTGGGGCCCCAAAAAAACATGTTTTAAAAAAAAAGATTGGTTGCAGGGGCCTATAGAATATTAAAATAATACATTGGTGGCCAGGAGATTAAAAAAAAAAAAAATACACAAACTGGTGTTCAGTAGAATTGAACTCACGGCTTCAGTACTTCAACTTCACCTCCTTTCGTGACTTCGGGTCTTTTCACTGCTTCAGGACTTCGGCTTCGGCTGTTTTCGTGACTTCGGGTCTTTGCGCTGCTTCAGGACTTCGGCTGTTTTCGTGACTTCGGGTCTTTTCGGCGCTTCGTGACTTCGGCTTTTTCCGTGACTTCGGGTCTTTTTGGCGCATCGGCTTCGGCTTTTCGGCACTTCCGCATTCGGCAGCACAGAGGCAAGACGTACGGCTCGGGCGCTCGTAAGGGGGGCCCGGATCTTCAAAAAATGCAGCGCTGCCGGGCCCCCCTTCATGCCCGGGCCCGGTACGCTTGTCCCCCCTGTCCCCCCCTGATGGCGGCCCTGGATATAGTGCACGGATAGCAATGTTCCACACCTAACCCAGCAAGAGAAGAAGAAGAAGCTTGCCACATCCCCAAACTACTGTCTTCTCTGCTGACAAAGCAAGACCTGGCACATCTCCTGACAGACATCAAAGAAGCCTAATAAGCAGTAACCAAGATAATTAAAGCAGCTCTAGCTGCTACCACAACCCAGCAAGATAACATTGAGAAGCAGCAAACGGACCTAGAAGCTAATGAATCCAAGCAAGAAACAATCCTCTCTACACACTCTAGCCAATTACATCTCCTCCACAAAGGCCTAGAGGATGCTGAAAAAAAGAAGCAGAAGGATCAACATTTGCAAAAGAGGAGTCCCCCAAGATATTCAGCTCTGTGAGGCTAAACAACTACTCTTGGAACTCTTTAATGAACTGCTAGGCCAAGCTAAGGACAAGGCTAAGGACCTAGCACAATCTACCATTGCACAGCGTCAACTTCTGCACACAGAGGGGTCCAAAGAAAATTCTATAGGGGGCAGATATATTAGAAGCCTTAAGTGACGTTTACCCCGTGCCATATAGCCAGAGCACACCATGTAGCCTACGTCAAGCCCCGGGCCTCTCCGGGCATTACCTGGTGCACGATTGCATCATCAGGGCCACTATGATGCTGAGGGCAGTTGGTAGCAGGACGGGCTCTTTCAGGCTCTAACTATAACAAACAAGGAAAAGTTGTGCTCACCACTAATTTTTAAAACCAGAATTTCAGAAAAGCTAATTTTAGTGCCTTGAGGGCTGCCCTTCAGAGCATTTATTAGGGTATTACGTTCTCAGCTAAAAACACAAAACAGAAATGGTTGTCATTTAAAATGATATTAAATCATTATACATAAATGTAGAAGCTCTAAGAATCACCCTATGTGGCTGAATATAGAAGTAAAAAAGTTAATATGAAAGAAGAGAAAGGCATTTAAAAACTACTACTAAGTCTGCTGGGACAGAAGCTGCATTTAATGAATATAAACACTATAATAAATGTTGTAAATCAGCAATCTGGAAGGCAAAGAAAGGAAATGAAGAGTGCATTGTGGCGGAGGCTAAGACTAACCCCAAAAAGTTTTTAAATATATTAATAGTAAAAAGATTCAGGTTGAGAGTGTTGCTCCATTAAATAATGGTACCAGTAAGGTTGTAACAGATACAGAAAAGGCAAATGTGCTAAATCAGTTCTTTTCTTCAGTGTATACAATAGAGGAGTCTGGGTTCCCAGGCTCACTTCATAGCTGCACTGATGGCTCAGCTTAATCTAGTCAGTGGCTGACTCAGGATATGATCCATAAAGCTTTATTAATAATGAATGTAAACAAGCCTCCAGGGCCTGGTGGCAAACACCCCTGGGTTCTAAGAGAGGTTCCGTTTTAGACCTGCCCTTATCTCTAATTTTGCTTTCATCTGGTATGGTACCTATGGAATGGAGAAAAGCTGATGTCATTCCAATATTTAAAAAGGGATTACGATCTCAGACTGGCATTATAGGCCAGTAAGTTTGACACCTGTAGTGGGCAAATTATTTGAAGGGATCACATTCAAAATGTTGTCCTAGTGAATGGCATAAATCAGCATGGCTTTATGAAGGATAGGTCATGTCAGACAAATTTGATTGCTTCTTATGATGAGGTAAATAGGATGTTGGACAGTGGGGGGGGGCAGTAGATGTGATCTATTTGGATTTTGTCACATGTTTGATACCGTGCCCCACAAACAATTGCTTTCTAAACTAAGGTCTGTTGGGCTTAAAGGAGAAGGAAACCCTGTTAGCACAAAAACCCTCCCCCCTCCCGTGTGTTGCCCACCCTCCCCCCTGGCCTACCTGTCCCGCTGGGCAAATGCCCCTAACTTGTTACTTACCCTTCTGCGCAGGTCCTGTCCACAGAGTTCACAGGCAACATCTTCTTCCACGCGATCTTCTTCCTGCTTTGACCGGCGTTTTGGCGCATGCGCAGTAGGAGCATTTAGCCGCTATGGATCTACTGCGCACAGGCCCGGACTGACAATAGGCCCATACGGGCAATTGCCCGAGGGGCCGCTCTGTTTCTAGCTAAGTGGGCCGCTCCTGATCTGCTGTCCGGGAGTCAACTGATTACTGCCCTAGCAAGTCCGCTTCCCCCCACCCTTTTCCCTGACTGTGTGGAGCAGTGAAACAGACCTTTCTGCAGCCGTGCTGTCTCATGTTGTATTTCTCCTAATAATCCGCTCTCTGCTGGCAAGTCTGGCAGGCTGCAGACAGCAGACATGATCAGTGGATTGCAGAGTGAGCATCGATTAGAAACGGTCTGCTGTTTGCAGCCTGCCAGCAGAGAGCGGATTATTAGGAGAAATACAACAGGAGACAGCACGGCTGCAGAAAGGTCTGTTTCACTGCTCCACACAGTCAGGGAAAAGGGCAAGGGAAGGGAACTTGCTTGGGCATTCCTCAGAGAACTGAAACTTACAAGTCTCAATACAACAAAAAGGTGTGGAGTTTGGGTGGGCTGGTTTAGGGCACTGGTCAGGACCTCTGTAATAGACCCCTGAGGCAGTAAGTGTTTTAGACGAGTAATTGCCTGAATTGGGAATCAGAACATTACTGTGTCTATTAAAATCACATTTGAACATTTTGCCACCCACTCAGCTGGGAATCATGCATGTGTTAAAATGCTGGAACTGGCACTGTGTCCTTTAGGTGATTACTTATTTACTGTTCTGGATTCTCATGGAACTACAGCACTTAGTCTATAAGAGTAGTTAAAACTTATAAAGATATAGCCAATGCAGCACTGCATAAAAGTAGACATTTGCCAACAATGATGTGGTGCGTAGGAGTTCATGCCCCAACAAGACCTTCAGCACATGTAGTAGTTCTACAGAATCTGGATGGGGTAGCAGTCACAATAAACCCACACCAGGCCAGTAAACAAAAAGTAGACTTTACTTCAACAAACCTGATGTGTTCTGTGCTACGATACTCATAATCATAGCGTACAATTAAATGCCTTTTAGAGCAAAATGTGTAACTTTGACTCATTGATAAATACATTTCTGAAAATCCCATAGGAAAGAGTAGAAGAGTAGAAAGTGGGTGAGTTGTTTTTTTCACTTGCATATTATAAGTAGCAATGTACCCCATACTGTAATGGTAAACTATTGAATCCTTGTCAATAAATGGCAAATCAACAAAATGGTTAATACGGACACATTAGATTTGTGTGCCAGTAAAAAATATGTTACTGTACTATAATGTAATAGTAGTTAATAACTGTAATATTTTACATTAAGTACAGTTAAGCGAGAAAGGCAGCTCTTTATGCACATAACTTTTGCAGTTTTACCCCAATATATGTGTGAATGTTTACATGTGGGCTGCTTTGATGTTTTTTTGCCCGGGCTGCATTTTACTCCCAGTCCGGCCCTGACTGCGCATGCGCCAAAAGTCACGAAGTTTTCGTGACTTTTGGCGCATGCGCAGTAGATCGTACCGGAGAAATGCTCCTACTGCGCATGCGCCGGTCAAAGCAGGAAGAAGATCGCTTGGAAGAAGATGGCGTCGGTGAACTCCGTAGACTGGACCTGCGCAGAAGGGTAAGTAACAAGTTAGGGGCATTTGCCAGCGGGACAGGTAGGCCAGGGGGGAGGAGGGAGGGTGGGCAACACACAGGAGGGGGGGAGGGTTTTTGCGCTGACTAGGATTCCTTCTCCTTTAATGAAGTCATTTGCACATGGATAGGAAACTGGCTACAGGATCGGGTACAGAGGGTGGTTGTTAATGGTACATTCTCTACTTGGAGTAAAGTTCTTAGTGGGGTCCCTCAGGGCTTGGTATTGGGTCCACTTTTATTTAACTTGTTCAGTGTATCAGTGTTTGCAGATGACACAAAACTATCCAGCCCAAATAAATTCCATCCAGGATGTGGCATACTTGCAATAGGATCTTGACAAACTGGCAATCTGGGCAGCTAAGTGGCAAATGAGATTCACTGTTGATAAATGTAAAGTCATGCACCTAGGATGTAAAAATATCCAAGTCACGTATACCCTTAATGGGACTGCACTCAAATCCATAATGGAAAAGGACCTTGGAGTCAGCAGCATCGAGGGCAAATATGGTCTTGAGCTGTATTAAAAGGGGCATTGATTCACATCAGGAAGCGGTCATTCTTCCACTTTATTGAGCACTGGTAAGGCCCCATCTAGAATATGCCCTCCAGTTTTGGTCTCCATCACTCAAACAGGACATTATTGTATTAGAGAGGGTACAGAGAAGGGCAATTAAGCTGGTAAAAGGTATGGGAAATCTTAGCTATGAGGAAAGACTGGCCAAACTGGGGATGTTCACGCTGGAGAAGAGGCTCTTATGGGGGGATATGATAACTATGTGTAAATATATAAGGGGATCATATAATAATCTCTCTAATGCTTTATTTACCAGTAAGTCTTTCCAGCTGACATGAGGTCATCCATTCTGTATAGAAGAAAAATATTCAGAAAGGGTTTTTTACAGTGAGAGATGTGAAGATGTGGAATTCTCTCCTTGAATCAGTTGTACTGGCTGGCTTCTTAGCAAGTGAGGGAATACAGGGTTATGGAAGATAGCGCATAGTACAAGTTGATCCAGGGCCTAGTCCGATTGCCATTTTGGAGTCAGGAAGGAATTTTTTCCCCCTCTGAGGCAAATTGGAGAGGCTTCAGATGGGGTTTTTTGCCTTCCTCTGGATCAACTGGTAGTTAGGCAGGTTAAAAAAGTTAAAAGGTTGAACTTGGACGTGTGTCTTTTTTCATCCTAACTTAGTATGTTACTATGTTACTTTATTGTCAAGGACACCAAATCCAATGTACAAGGCAGATTCATATTCCTGAATCTACTAGGTCAACACAGGTACACCCACACTAATGTCTACCTCCATAACTTGGATTAAGACAAGAACTTGCATGTATATCTCAGTGCTAAGAACATTTTTTAGTGGGTATGCTGATTCTCTAGAACCCCAACTACACTGCTCCACAGAGATAGCTAGCATCCCACACAAACTGGGGACCAGAATCAGGAAAACAATACACAACTTATTCACAGTTGCTGTCTGGAGAAAAGTCCCCGCCGGCCCAGATCGGCACCCTGCGCTTCTTCCTGCTGCTGACCTGAATGCTATTTACCCAGTTTTTATTTTCACACTGAACTGATCCTTTATGGTGATAGCACAATATATCACATCCCCCATTTTTTTTAAAAAAAGTTTGCCTTAAGCATGCATCCTAAGTTTTTATTATAAAATGAGTATTGTAAAGTACATTGCTAGGGATATCTAACTCAGAATATAGTCCGGAAATTTACCAGTCTTTGTTACAATCCTTTTAAAGCATGTGCATATGTGCTCCATTTTGGTTGGTGAGCTGCTTGGTTTGGCTCATTAACTAAAAGGTTATTGGGTACAGTCAGTGTGCTACAGGATCGGGTACAGAGGGTGGTTGTTAATGGTACATTCTCTACTTGGAGTTTTTTTAAAAGCATGTGCATATGTGCTCCATTTTGGTTGGTGAGCTGCTTGGTTTGGCTCATTAACTAAAAGGTTATTGGGTACAGTCAGTGTGCTACAGGATCGGGTACAGAGGGTGGTTGTTAATGGTACATTCTCTACTTGGAGTAAAGTTCTTAGTGGGGTCCCTCAGGGCTTGGTATTGGGTCCACTTTTAAAAAAGGTTATTGGGTACAGTCAGTGCTACTGGAGATTCCACTGGATTTACTCCAGTAGCTAATTTACAGCTACTGGAATGGTTGTGTCATGTCTTACATGACATTGTTTCCCTCAGAATTGAGTCCAACCTAAAATATGGCCTTGACCTAGGTTCTGTTTTCGGTTTCATAGTGACTGCAGGTTGCCATGGTTGGGAAGTCTGAATATCTCTCCTCTGAAAGATTGGCAAATCCTTAGCACCATGGTTTCTCTGAAATTTTTTGTGTAAGTCTCTGAGCTTTTTCAGTCCTGTACTTCTCAATACTTTCCCCATCAGAAGTTGAGTAGGAGCAATTGGTGCCTAATATAGGAGTATTCCTAAATTCCTAAAATGTAGAAGTGCTAAATGTGGATTAGCTCCAGTGCTAAATTATTTCTTGTTTAAACTCCTGCTTTGGAACACTGTATGCCTCTATTTGTGTACTATGGAGTCATTTTAGAATTTTAACCCACCAATGTATGATGCATTGGCCAATATTGATGTAAGACAGGTGGCACTTGTTCCTTTTGCTGTGTTCAACCTTGCATACGGATATCTTTAACTGCTTTTAGGATATCATTCTTTCCCTGGACACTCCATGTCATATACATGGATAGCCCCGCCCCAATGTTCCTGTCAGAAGGACCCTCCCCAAAGCTTTAAAAGCTCAACCCCATCCCCAATCTGGTGGCTTTTTGTCTTTCTGCTCCAGTTTACTTTTTGATCCCATTGAAAGCAAGTTTTTCTTTTTAGTTTTGGGAACGCATTAGAGCTTGCTGGAAAGTGTCCTAGTGGCTGGGTTTTTTTTTGTCCTTTAGCTCTTTTTCCCCCCTAAGCAAATTACTTCATTTGTAGGGAGTCCTTGGGGTTCCATCATCTTGATCAGGTTCGCACAATGGTACTGTGGCTGATATCTCTTGTTTGTCCTTGATCTATGTGCCTTCCTGGCCTACTCATAGCTTGTCAGGTGGCAAGTGCTCTGTCCCCCCATCCATGTGCCTTACCAGGCTTGTCTGAAAAAAACTGTGGTATATATGGCACCCTTTATGATTTTTATGGAAAGGGAGCTGGCTCAACCAATTGGGGTGATGGGGACTCACTCATGCCAGAATCCCAGGGTTCCCCTGGTGGATTGTGGCTAGCCAAGATCTCTGGAAGTTGGTATGTTTATTTAGCAGCCTGACCCTTATGGCCTCCTTGTCATTTTTCTTTAAATGGAGGAGTGGAGGTGTCAGAGCTTCTCTCACAAGTCTTTTACAAGGTTAAGGTAAAGTTAAATTTAAAAAAAAAGCCCCTCATGGCTCTATTTGGTTAGCAGTTAGAAGTTTTGAGTGCTATCCTGATTTCCAGAGTCTATTTATTCCTAGAATGGATGGGTCAGTTTGGCTTTGGTGTGAACAGTACATATGGAATGCTTGTCTGTATATACTGTGAGTAGTACAAATGCAATGCTTGTCTGTATATTATGTGACTAGTGCAAGTGCAATGCTGGTCAATGCAGAGACCAGCCATAAGTAATGAGGTAATTACTCTGAAGGTCAGTGTTAAGGTGCAAGTAATGAATATCTAGTTTCCCCTCCCACTCCCTCCCTTAGAAGCTTAGAGTAAAGCTCAGAAGCATCAGGTAAGATTTCTGTGTTACAATTGTGTCCTGTTAGTTATTTTACAGGATTGTTAGTTTAAAACTAATATTTACTAATTTTACTCATCCAGAGTCCAGCTAGCTTAGAGGCTAGGTAAATGCTGCCATAGAATTATATACTCTGTTCAGCCATTGTGCAATCACACAGTGCCTCTGGGAAGCTACTCCCTTACTGCAAATCCTCGTTGGAGCTTCAGCTGCTCTTTCTCTCTAACCTCTCTGCCTTTCTCTCCTAGAGAGACTATGACAAGTCTGCCCTGGTGTAACTATTCCTCATTCACGGGATTTCCTGGTCCCCGACTTGGACACATGCCTTCTTCTGGGCCTTCTGTACTCAGCCCCTCTGAGCACACCCAGCTGGATCAGCATCCACAGCCGGAAGAGGCCACTCCTTACACACACTATAGTGCAGTGTAGCAGGAAGCTGTCACACCTCTCCTGGCAGATCACTCCAAGAAAAAGAGTGGAGGCCTTAAAGATGCAGTGCAGATTAACCCGTAGGGGCCCCTACATATATGCTAAAGAGTTTCAGTGGTTCTGGATCCTAATGAAACATTGATACTTTTGGTGCATGTGTGCTGCTTTATTAAAACAATTCTACTGTACTTCAAATACCCAACTGGCCAAACAGAAAGCCTGCACCATCAGTGCAACTTACAGTTGAATGACTGGTGTTCAGTTAGTTAACTACATTCTACATATTATATTGAGTGCCATACATAGCAGACTGTGAAAAAAAAATTTTCTGCTGTAACTGAGGTGGTGGATCCATTTAGAAACTGGGGACAGAAACCTGTTTTCATCCAGGTTAATGTGTGCAGTCTGTTTTCTTATTCTAATAATAATACATTATTTCTGTGGTTGTAACCCTTATGGTTGACAATGCAATATAAAAAAAGGCGAGTTGTGGAAGCACTCAAAAGGCTAAGTTAAAGTATTTTTAAGTAACGTATATACTCGAGTATAAGCAGAGTTTTTCAGCACCCAAATGTGCTGAAAAAGTCTACCTTGGTTTATACTCCAGTTAGCTTATCGACGCAAATGTACAGAAAGCATTTTAGGACATGTTCAGCAAAACACACGCTCCTGCGTGCGCTCTGCTAGGGAAGAACTGCCACTTAAGGAAAAGAAGTTTAGTGAAGATCAGATGAGTGTCTTTGGTGTTGCCCATCATCTTCGTTGACAATAATAATCCCATAATGTTTTACACTGTATTGTACGGTTTTGTTTTACAATGCAAATCAGCAAGCAGTCTAATAGTCTTCTAAAAAGTATAACAGTATGTTAAAGTGGCTGCAGTGACTCCTCTGTGCTGCCAATACTTGTTGTAATCTCCCCCCTCGTGGATTGGTCCTCCTTACTTAGCCCTCAGTCCTCCCTCCTCAGCCCTTCCCCTCTTAACCCTCTGTGCTCAAAGCTGACATGACAACGATAGCTCACAAACTTGAACGCAGAGCACGGAGGGTTCTGCTGAACATGTCATAAAATGCATTTCTCACCCTAGGCTTATACTCGATTCAATAAATGTTTCCAGTTTTCTTAGGTAAAATTAGGCACCTCGGCTTATACTCGGGTCGGCTTATACCGAGTATATACTATGGAAGTGCCACTTTTTTAATGCACATTCCCTGGTCCCTGTCTCATAAGCAATTCAGTATAAATGCAAGTGCATGTGTTTATAAAACAGGGATTTTTAGTTACAAAGTTATGATCATAAAGTTGATAAGCCACCATACCACATCAAGGTAAACCCCATATGGTGGTCCCTAAGTTATTTACCTTTGGTCATAGTATAAAAAGTATTTTACTTCTCTGCATAGTAGCATTACTTGTAATCAGTGTCTCGTTGAACCTTGGTTTCAGTCTGAGGGCTAGATCCTCCCCCACCAGTATGCGGCTTTTAAGTGGGAGAGATTGCCCAAACCAACGCCCATTTTTAAAAGCATAGGACCACCATTAGTTTAAAGGGTGGGGTGCTATTACAAATCACATATGAAGCTCAGCCACAGCTTCAGGCTACAATACAATATACAAAAAGGGGGGTTGTGGGAGCACTCGAAAGGCTAAGTTCATGGGCGGAGGATGAATATTGCCTTTGGGGAGGCTACTTAACCCCTTACTTGCCAGTACTTGCATGTCCAGTAAACATGTGGCATGTCATAAATCAAAGTCCCCCAGTAATAAGTAAAGTAAATGCCGAGGAACTTCTTTGCTTCCAACAAGTAGCAAGATGGTATGTCTAGGATTGATTCCCTCTGCTTTTTTGAAAACACTGACAACAAAGTGAACTGAAGAAGGTTGTACACTGGGAATCTACCTTGCAAGGACCAAAGAGGAAGAAGCTTCAATTTTTATCTCCAATTCACTCAGAAAAAAAACACAAAAATCACTTTGGAAATCTATGAGTGTTGAGGTGTAGTTGAACACCAGCTCAGGGGCTGCAGGATGAACCCTGGTAGTAGCTTAAGTGGAAGGTAGAATCCAGTGCACACTTTATAGTATAGCATCCTCACCACTGAATAATATGTGATGGGTTAATTATATGCCCATTATTATTATAGTTGGGTTGAGGTTGACATACTGTACATGATGACACAGTGGGGCAAATTCACTAAGATGCGAAGTTGCGCACAGGGGTACCGTAAGGTTGCGAAGTTGCACTAGCGTTGATTCGCTATGTAAAGCGAAGTTACGCTAGCGAAGGCTAATTTGCATACGGCGCGAAATTCAAATTTCAATGGAGGAACACGTATCAGCACTATAAATGCCTAGAAAACCTTCAAATCACCAAATATAAATTTTATTTTGCCCTACACATGTGCCCACTGTCTAGGTAAGTTGCCATGAGTCAGGAAATGTAGGGGGGAGGAAGGGGAGCCCCAAAAAAAATTTCGATCTTTTTCAGCCTATCACCCATCATGTAGAAAACACGCCAGCGTTTTTTGGGACTTAGAAAAAAATTTGACTTTTTTTGAAGCAATCCCTATCTACTCTATTGCGCTTCGCCAGGTCTGAGGTGGCGAAGGAAGTCTAGCGTAAAAGGTAGCGTTCAGTACACTGCGCAAGTTAGTGAATTTGCGTAGTTACGTCGCTAGCGAAAATTCGCCTGGCGTAAGGATGCGAAGTAACACTAGCGAAACTAATTAACGCTAGCGTTCGGCGCTTCGTGAATTTGCGCCAGTGGCTCTGGGTGCAGACACAGAACAATGAAGACAAGAGTGGAGATGATGTTTCTTGGCCTGCATTTATAAACAGCCCAGTGTGGTATTAGAGACAGCAAAGATACATTTTCGCAGGATGGACCCCTCATTGACAAGGACCCCCTTGTCTACCATGTAATCCTTTTTTTCCTTTTGTATTTGTTATTTTACTAGATTCTATCCCTATTCTATTCCTCTCTTCATTTGACAACAGTAATTCTGTTTTCCACCATCACCTATGCATTCCAGTTTTTTCACCCCTTTTTTTCTCTCTCATGTTTCTTCTTATTTAACCATTTCCCCTTATATTACTTTCCAGGTCCTCTTGTATTTTTTCTTCTACTAAACTTGTACTCACTTAACCTGAAATACTTTATTTGTAATTTTCTTAATGTTCCTGACTGGTGGAGAAAAGAGCTGAAAGGAATTTATATTGCAAAAGTATAGCTATAAGTACCTGCATGCTGGCCCTTGCACACATAACCTGGGGACTTTCATATATTCATAGCCGCATGCACAGATCGAATGGAATGGAAGACAGACAGCAGGAACTTCAGCCTTCCCCCTTCAAAGTGCAGTCCCGGTCCTGCCACTAGGGGATTGGCTAGGCTAGAGGAGAGCTCAAATTTCTTCACCCGGTTCAGCCAATCATTGCAGCTGAACCGGGACTTAGAACTTGAAGGGAAAAACTAAATCGAAAGTTGTGACTGTAATTGCAAGCCATGTTGTGGATTATTCAAGTTGTTCACTTGTAATGCAGGCGCAGTCACAATAAACAGTTTGTAAACTTTTGATTTTTTTTCTTTTCTCCTCATTTTTGTTTTATTAGGCACGTTTGGGGAGGCTTAGCCTTCCCTAGCCTTTATGAAAATCCACCCATGGCTAAGTTAAAGTATATTTAAGTATAATGGAAGTGTTACTTTTCAATGCACATTCCCTTCATTCGATTCAGTATAAATGCAAGTGCATGTGTTTACAAAACAGGGGTTTTTAATTACAAAGTTATGATCATAAAGTTGATAAGCCACCATACCACGTCAAGGTAAACCCCATACGGTGGTCCCTAATGATGTTGCTCGTGAAGCATGTATTTATGGCATGAATTAGAGTTTCTTTCAGACTGTCATAGATCTGCATTGCTAGTTGGTGTTCACAATCATACGGGTTACCTTCAGGACAGTGTGCTTTACAGAAACTTGCCCCATGGATAATATTTTGTTTGGATCAAGGTGTCGGTGTTGGCCTTTATGTAGGGTTCTGATTATGGCATGACTGCCTATGGGCTTAGACATTGTGGTATAGGTAGTAGTGGTGGTTTCCTTCCAGAGCAATAGGTGGATTCCTATTTTCCAATGCTTAGATTCATTTCTTTATGGATCTTGGATTCTTGTTAAAGAATAATTTAGTGAAGTATCTGTAATGTTCCAGGCTGGAGACCAAGGATAACGAAGTTGTTTTCAGTATTTTATAATCAAAGAGTAAGGATTGTGTGTTCAGCAGTGTCCTATGAATGTCAAACTGGTAGCATGGCTGAGAGAATGAGCATCGATGTGGGTGGAATTCCATTACTGTAGTGCAATATTACCTCTATCCAGAATACCATACTGCCAACCATAATATAGAAGATTTAATAATGGACCAAAGAGATGATAAATGCAAGTTACTGCTTCCACAAAAACATAGAATAAGGGGCAGATTTACTAAGGGTCGAGTGAATTTTCGAAGTTAAAAAAGTAGAATATTTTTTGAATACTTCAACCAACGAATAGGATACTACGACTTCGAATTTACTTAGACTTCGAATCAAAGCAAAAAACGTTTGAATATTCGACCATTCGATAATCAAAGTACTGTCTCTTTAAAATCTTTGACTTCAATACTTCACCAATATAAACCTGCCGAAGTGCTATGTTAGGCTATGGGGACCTTCTACAACATTTTTCTAAGTCTTTACACATCGAATAAAAATCCTTTGATTGATCGCTAAAATCAATCATACAATTTTTATTCGACCGCAGGATTGCCGAATTTGTGGAAAAAACGTTGATGGTCGAATTTCGAAGTTTTTTGTACTTCGAAATTCGACCCTTAGTAAATCTGCCCCTAAGTGTTCTTATTTTATTACATGATGAACATGGGCATTTGGGCTATGAAAAGACTTTAGGACTAATTAGAGGCTTCTACTGGCCCTGCATGAAGCAAGATGTGGAAGATTACTGTCGGTCCTGTTTACCATGTATACAGAGGAAGACTTTACCAACCAGGAATGCCCCTATGGGTCACATGGAAAGTCAAGGGCCCATGGGCATTGTGTGTATTGGCTTTTTATCAGTTGAACCTGATAAAGATGGTATAGGCAACATTCTGGTCATTACAGACCATTTCACAAGGTATGCTCAAGCGTTTCCAACCCAAGATGAATGAGCTATCACAGTAGCCAAGGTCCTAGTGGTCTACCATATAGAAAACAGAACATTGTTTGTGCACAAAACAAACACTACCTACAGTATATCTAAAGTTATCTGCATCTCTAATCTTACTTATCTTTCTTCTTTACAGCAGTCCCAGTTCGGGGAAGAAATATGCTCAGTTGCTTTCACTGCCCTTGACATCCCTCCACCAGTGGGGCCACTTTGGATCCTAGGTGCCTCGTTCATAGGACAGTATTACACTGAATTTGATCGACGCAACAACCGGATTGGATTTGCAACATCTCTCTGAACTTTATGTCAAGAAAATATGGAAAACTTGAAATAAGGGAAATATTCCCTTGGCATCCACATAAAAACACTCCTGTGTTGCCAAACTAACATCAATAGAAAAAAACATAAAATCTATCTTTGTGTGTGGTGTAGGAAGTGGTATTCTTTAATTATTTATACTTGATTTTATGTGGTCATTAAAAGTACTTGACCTCTTATTCCTAGTTACAGTAAGTGTTTTGAATGGCAGAATGGCTAGACCACACATTAAATCTGGTGTTTGGTTACTGAAACCAAAAGCCTTCCTGTTCAGACAGCACTTTAAATATGAGTTTTAAGGACATGCTGTAACTTCACATATTTTTACAAGCAAAAAAAAAACAATAATGATGCATAATTGCAGAGTTACTTAGTTTACTTTAGTCTCCCCAGTAATACAGTTAATTTTTATGTGACTTTAATCTTTACACTGCATAATGAGAAATGAATGCAATAAACATAAAAGAGAAAATATATTATACAAATAAAAAGTTTATTATTAAACACCTTCATTATTTATTTAAAATGCAAAATGTAGTAATTAGGTTTAACCACTGCAACAACTCCCTATACAAAGATTATATCTATCCGAGAACTTCTCTGATCCACAATCACACACAGGGGTATGGTTGAAAGGTTTATTTATAGAACACTGTAACTTTTAAAGGAGAAGGAAAGCTCCAAGACAGTTTATTGCCAATAGAATAGCCACAATAGTGCAAGCTAGAACGCTATATTTATTCTGCAGAATGCTTTACCATACCTGAGTAAACAGCTCTAGACACTGTCTCTGTTTGTTTAGGATAGAAGCTGCCATATATGCTTGGTGTGACATCACTTCCTGCCTGAGTCTCTCCCTGCTTACTAACAGCTCTGAGCTCAGATTACAGTAGGGATGGGAGGAGGGAGGGGGAGAGGAGCAAACTGAGCATGCTCAAGGCCGTGCCCTGGAGGTTTAAGCTGAAAACAGGAAGTCTGATACAGAAGCCCATGTGTACACAATAAAAGCAAAGAAATGTGGTGTTTCTTTTGACAGAGGACTCAGAGCAGCATTACTTTGAGGGTTTACTGGTGTATTTATATAGACCTTTCTGATAAAGCTTACTTAATTTTAGCCTTTCCTTCTCCTTTAATAACATGCAAACATTTGTATTTCTTTAGAGTCTCTCTTAGGTGGGTGCTGTTTATAGTCCCACAAATTATCAGTAAATGCTTCTAGAAAATAATACTCCATTGAATCCTCACTAGCTTCAGGTTGAGTGTTCACAACACCCCAGAGGTAGCAGTGCCTGCCTTTGGTATACAATACCCACTACCCACTCAAGGTGAATCTCAAATGGGTCCCACTTTCCAAGGATCTTCCAATCCCTGAGCCTAATCGATTGAGTCCCTGAGCTGATGGCCTGGCGACTAAGGGTACTAAACCTCCTGGTTGGAACCTCTTGCTGCTTATTAAATAACTCCTGATGCTGTCTTTCACTCCTAGAGTGATTATATCAAAACTGCCCTTGTACTTACTTAATCTATTCTGGAACCTTCCTTTGTTCCAGGCCCTATGGAGCACCACTGTCCTTTTCCAGCAAGTGTGCAGCCCAAAGAAACTGAGCACATGTGACCTTTCCCTTTTATAAAATACAATAGTGACATCTACTGGCCAATCACTGAACTGCCAGCAGAATACTTTCATACTGGAAAAGGAAACAGTTTCCCTTCTGTAACTGAGGACACAATCTAGCTGAATAAGTTATGCCAAGGGGACCAAAGAATCAATCATGCAGCAAATGTCAGACCCAATCTCTCCGAACAAACAATATACAAAGCTGTTGCCTAGCAACCAAGAAGAAAACAATTAGAGTCACTACATAAAATCAGAATAAACCAGCAAAGTAGAAACAAAGCATGAGAAAAACGAGGTATAGGTGAGCAAAAGAGAGTGGTACTTGGCAATCATGGGAAAGCGTGCACAACTTGTTCTGCAAAATCAACATTGGCATTATGTGTGTCACAACAAGGGTCTCCCCTTGATTGAATCAAGTGTACGGAGTAGTGGTGGGTGTGCACAGAAAGTTTCTATGCTTGCCCAAAAGATTATGCTTCAGTACTAGGCAATGCAATCTGTGTTTGCTATTTTAGTGAGCAATGTTAGTAGGCACATATTTACACTTCTTCAATCTACCATGTGGGTCTATGGGGCTAGTGCGCACACCCACTGTTACCTTGGATGGCCTATTTATAATACGGTGTAAAAATGCCTACCTTCCTGTGGAAAACACTTACTCACTTTGGTATTGGCCCAATTTTCCAACACCTGGTAAAACTGCTATATCATTCCCCCAGGGCCTCTTTAATGATGAATGCCACGTTCCTTTGGCAGAAAAAGAGTCTCAGTCACTTTTCCCCAAAGAGCACATTTGTCCCCAGGTAGCGCTACCTGCCCCAAATACCTTTCCCACCTTTCCTCAAGATATTGGCTCCCACGTGGCAGGCACACAAACAGCCTGTTTCACAAACAGGAGATACGCTGGATCCTTATTCTGTTTCTACCCTCCCTTAGGCACAACTCACCTTTGGGATTCACACAGATGGGTAGGCTCATCCCGAGCTGGAAAAGGCATCCACAGCAATGAAGTCCTTTTATCCAAGCACATGCAGCTTGCTTTATCTTTAGGGTATTGCTCCCAGCACTGTCTATAGCACGAGCACGATAACCCCCTTTATTCCTCATAACACAGCTCCCAGCACTGTCTATAGTACGAGGCTTGAGCACTCAGATATCCTCCTCTGCAGAACTACAGCTCCCAGCACTCTCCATAGCGCGAGCACAAAAGATGTCCAGCAAAACTCCAAGCCTGCATGGTTGAGCTTTTCAGGCTTTTGGAGTACCCTGCATCAGCTCGCAGGGCTATCGAACTCCCTTTAAGCCCCTTGCATCTTTTATGAGTTCTGGTCACCTTCCTCCATGAAAGTGAAAGTAGGAATCCAGTGTGAGCACATGGCAACCTATTTATACCAAAGTGGTGCAGCTGCGACACCTTGTGACACCCTCCGGTATCTTCTAGTATGCTGCAGAAGGACAAGGCTCAGCCCCTCCCAAGACTCTGTAGCTCACATTAGGGGATTTCCACAACATGTGGTTCAGACCGTAGGGGAATTAACCCTACGGGTCCCTACACTCTTTTTCAGGATTATGCTGTACCTCAACGATGATAGTGCAGCTACTTTGTGGGAGAGGATGGTTGGATAAGATTTTAAACTAGGTGCTGTAAGTAAAGCTGTGAAAGATAGGTTAGATGAGGTAGTAGGCATGTTAAGGGAAAATGGGGTGGAGACTTGGTCAAGGGGTATATATAGCAGTAATGGCATGAAGGACACCACAGCTTCATTGTAATCAGCTTGAAAAAGGAACTAAAATGTTCTGAAAGCTTGCTATGATTATAGTAGTTAGCCAATAAAGGGTTGCCCTGTAACATTTTTACTGGCTAACACGGTACAGCAACTTTACCTGAAATTGCAATGGAAAATACCAGGACATACCAGACACAAATGAAGCTCATGACACTGCTGAAGAAACTGACTAATCATGATAGTGATGTCTTCTTCCTCAAAACCTGCAAAAAGGAAAATCTCATTCCCAAAGGGTTTGCCCTAAGGAACCCTGTTAGAAGTACTTACAACACCCACTTTGCTCAACAACTCTGCACCAGGACTTCCCAGAGACTACGTAACCTCTTCATCATAGTTTTTTTACAACAAAAAAAGGATTAAACAGCAATAAATTGACTCCCTCAGAGATCTATTAACAGGAACAGACACTGACTATATTAACCGGGCACTGCAACTATACTAGAGAAAACTACAAACACTGCTGGTAACTAACAAAAATAAAAAACTGCAAAGGCTTAGATTTCAAAGCAACCTCTTTACAGATCCAACTGAGACAAAAAAGCTGTGTAATAAATTTATCGGACAACTCTCCTACTAAAGAGGAAATTACAGTACTTTCAAAGGGGCTAACATACTGCCCTACAAAAATAATGGATAAAACTGAACTTTGCAAAGACATGGAGGAATTCTTTAGGAAACTGTGCCTTAAAGGAGACCCGTCACCCAAACAAATTATTCAAAATCCTATTTTATCACATTAGTCAAGCAAAATGAACTTTAATAACACTATATAAATTATTTGAATCTTGCTTCCTTCAGTCTGGGATTTCAAAATTATAGCAAGCATGCAGGAGCCATTTTGTGGACACTGTTATTAAGACAAGCCTTGTATCATCTCAGAATCTTGTTTGTGCACCAGAATGGGGACCCGATGTCCATCCCCATGTCCTGACTACACAATTAAACTGTAAAGAGAACAGGGAAATGTGTGGAGAGCAGTGACATCTAGGAATTGCTGAATGGAAAGTGAAAGTAATTGTCTGCCCTGCCTCTATGCCACTGGCATAGAGGAGGGGCAGACAATATTTGATTTGAGATTTTTAAATGAGCTTACAACAGCTATGAATGCTTTAATAAAAAAATAGAAATTGGATTTCATGTTTAATTTGTAAAGGACTTTTATTATACAGATTTTTGTGTCAGTGACAGGTCTACTTTAAGGAATTTTTTTATTATAAAAAATGTGTGACACCTCCATACAACAGGAACAATATTAAAAAAAAAAAAACAGAAAATAAAGCGGACACCTCCTGCAGGCATGAATCCCAAACTAGATCAATACATAGACTCATTTAGGGACAGGGTTAAATCAACCATCCTGACCAAGCAGAAGAAACAGAAAGATAATTTGAGTGCCCAAGGACATAATGCTATTAAATGCCTCAAGAACAACAAGGACATCATCATCAAACCAGCCAATAAAGGGAGTGCAGTGGTCATTATGAACACTTTGGACTACATTACAGAGGCCAATAGACAGCTATCAAACTCCAAAATTAGATACTGACCCTACAACTGCCTATAGGAAAGAACTAAAAAACTTAATCAAGACACTATCAGCCAGACAATCACATCTGATAGATTTGGTACCAGAGAATTCCAAAACAGGCACCTTCTATATGCTTCCTAAAATCCACAAAGAAGGTAACCCTGGATGACCTATAGTATCTGGGATTGGCACTCTGAGGGCATATCAGGATGGGTTGAGCAGATCTTAAAACCTGTTGTAATGGGCACAACAAGCTATTTACAAGATACAACTTATCTGCTAAACAAACGTGCAGGCATAGGACAACTTCCAGAGGGTACCATTTTGGCAACAATGGGTGTGGAATCATTATATACAAACATTCCACACAAGGATGGTATAGATGCCTGCAAAACATTTTTGGAAAAGCTTGACCTACCATCCCAAGCAGTTGTACAACTGATTGAGTTTACATTAACACACAACTGCTTCTTTTTTGGCCAGGAAGTATTTCTGCAACCGATGGGAACCAGTATGGGTACATGCTTTGCACCCCAATATGCCAACCTCTCATGGCAAAACTAGAAGAGGACTTCATCTCCACCTGCAACACCAAGCATTTGACATACCTACTCTATATAGATGACATATTCATAATCTGGCCAGATTAACATAATTTATTCAGTTTCACAAACAGTTTCAAGACTTTCATCCAACTATCAATTTGAAAATGAGCTACTCCCCCATTCACATCCACTTTCTGGACACAACCATTCATATCAGGGAAAATACTATTCAAACCACCATATATCGAAAGCCAATGGACAAACCATAATATCTAATGTATGACAGTTTTCACCCTGACCACACTAAACAATCTACAGCCAGGCTTTACGATACAATCATATATGTTCGGGCACTGCTGAAAGGAACCACTACCTCAAAACACTCTAAACAGACTTCATTGACGGGGCTACAACCCCATGATTGTAGATCAATACATTCATGCAGCCACCAGAATTCCCAGAAGTCACCTTCTACAGTATAAGTAAAAACCTGAAATAAATCAGGTTCCCCTAGTAGTCACATACAATCCACAACTAAGGACCCTAAGAAAAATAGCCAGAGGTCTACAAGGTACACTTCATAAAGACAAAAGGAGCCACCATTCCTAGCATGCAGACAGCTTCCCAACCTAAAGTCACTAATAAATTCCTTCCATTCCTACCAACAAAAAATGGAACATATGGCAAAAAACAATGAAAAACCTGCCCACACATCCTGACTTCAGACAAAATACCAATTCCGACGAACCAATATGGAGCAGGCACTCAAAAAGGCAAAACTTCCACCAGGCAAATGTTCAAAAGTGAAGAGTTTATTGTGTCAAACAGCCTGACGCGTTTAGTGTTCCAAACACTCAATCATAGTTTCGGACACACTAGAGGAATACAGCATCCATGGTCACTACAACTGTTCTTCCAATGTGGTGTACTTAATACAATGCACTAAATGCATAACAGGGGGACTGTATAAAGGAGAGACTGGGCAAAGTCTGAGAAAAAGGAAGATTATTTCATACTTACCGAGATCTTCCTTTCCTAGACGTACTCCATGTCATCACGTTATGGGATAGCCCCTCCTCCCTGCTCCCATTAGAAGGAACCTTCCCAAGCCTTTAAAAGGCCAACCACACCCACCTACCGGCGTCTTTGTAACAAGCTCTTAAATTACCAGAAAAGAGGGGGCGGGTGTGATGACATGGAGTACGTCTAGGAAAGGAAGATCTCGGTAAGTATGAAATAATCTTCCTTTTTCCCTAGACGTACTCCATGTCATCACGTTATGGGACATAGCAAGTTAACGTTATCCCATGGGAGGGAATATGCTTTAAGAAGAAACTGTAATAAGGAAAGGAGTATCTCTGACTAGATAGTCCACCATCATGCAAACTCCTTACTTTAATAGAGAGTCCAGGTGAAAACCCCAGAATAAGTTCACCAGGCTAAGAATAGAGCTATAATATAGCCTACACTATAGAGAAAAAGAGAGAGCGAGAGAGAGAGAGAGATGTTAGCCCACTGAGAGTGAGGAACAAGTTAGCTCACTAACCACCACTTCACCCTCCAGAAGAGAGAGAGAGAGGAAGACAGTCCTGTAAAAGGTGAATTCAGCAAGCTGAAATACTTACTCTCCTACTCACCAAAAGCATTCATCACATGTATGCCTAATTTCAGTGCAAATTGTAAGGTACCTGTAAGAAACACTTGGTAGGAGTAAGCACCCAAAACGGACACAAAATAGGAATGATCTGCTTAGGATATATCCCTAAATGTAGGATATCCAATGTACCCTGAGGTACCCAAGTCCAGTACCATAAATATCTTCATATCAGAATGCATGTTAGTCAGGACTGTTCTAACAGAAAACAGATCCTAAAGATCGGACAAGGGCACCTGAGAAAACAATTGGGATTAGAATTCCTTACACTGTGTAAGATCCTGTGATGAGGCAGACTCAATTAACTGTAAAGAGTTGAGCAACTACAGTACCTAAGAAAGAACCCCTGTTGGTTGACCCAACCTAGTACTCTGAGAGGTATAACTGAATACCCCTAAGGTTACAGATCCCAATAACCACCGTGCAACTAAAGGACTAATTCCAAGATTTATGGAGGCAGATTACATGCCCTGGATAAATGTTTACAGTCACCCACAAACCTGTGTTCTTTCTACCCATAAGGGACCCATTTATATGTGGAATCAATTATACTACATATTTAATCGTTGAGGCTGACCTTGGAACTGGAGGAACCCTATGGATGTTCCAGTAAGTGTCAGAAGGGCCTCTGATCTACTAGAGTCATGCTGGATCATATGTATCAGGAGTGGCACAGGAATGTGAATCCGAGAACAAACTAGGATAATAGGAGTGTTGTATCTGGAAGGGACATTGAGCTCTGTGCGAATGTTTCAGACACAATTTTCAGCAGGTGTAAATGTAATACCCCTAGTATAGGGAACAATGTGACAGACATGGTCAAAACAGATAAAAAATACTTCCAAACCTCCCCTTTGACGCTAGACAAACCTGTAGGACAGATACATAAAATATCCTTAATTCATTCCCAATGAAATTAATGACTGGAAGTGGTAAGAGATTACACTCTACTGTAATGACTGCAACCGTCCCACTTAAGGGAAGACTCTGATCCTGCTCAGAAGAGCCAAGTACATTCTCGGCTGAATCAATAGGACAGGTAGCAACTGCAGTATGTAACTGTGAGGAGGAAAGATCCAAAACTGCTGGTGTTCCAAGAGGGAACAGACATAGAGACGAAAAATAAATTAACGCTCCTAGGATGCCTCCATCTGCTGTCCAATCAGATACCTATCTGGTGTGGAAGAACAGCTGGCCCTGTATTCTAAAAAAGAAAAACCCACTAACTAGGGGATTGAGAAATTGAAGAAAAAATAAATAAATAAATAAATAAAATAAATGGACCCAAAATAAGTGCCTTCTGGACACAGAGCCTTAAGTCACAAAGCCGTCTTGTTTTGTTGATAGTATAAGGTAGTATAAGCAGAATATCCCTATCCTGGGCCAGACTTGAACCGAGGTCATCCCTAAGGACTAACAAGACACTTTGAGGACTCCTATAGCCTGAAAACCCTTGGTTTGAAATATATATCTTATGCAAATTCCCAGTGGTCTGATACGTATGTGTACCCTGTCTCTATAGACCCCTGTATTGGCAGATAAAATGTCCCATCTATCCTGACATTAAGAATATCAGTAGAAATAGTATAGGAATAACACTGGGTAGTGGCTCCCCTCTCTAATTTGTAGGAGGCACCAAGGAGTCACCCTAGAAAACGGTAGAGATACATCTGGGGATCCTTCAGCCAAGCATAGAGAACTGTATACCTTGTTCTTCCTTAAACCTATGAATATGGAATTTCCACAGGTTGCACCCCTAGAAACTAGCCAGATGTCCTGGCTGCTATAGTGAAATTTATGGATGAAGAGTTAAAGTACTGATTGTTCCAGGAATCTGTTGCATAAAAATATAGGTTTATTGAGCCAACGTTTCTGGTTCCAAAAAAGAACCCATCCCAAGGACACAAATCATATATAGACATCTGTGCAAACATATATACACACTCATATACATGCCTTAGTATTAAAATATATGCACCTGCCTATGGCCCTCTTATAGATGCAAACATATATGTTGCTTGGTAGACCAGTTGTATTATGGAGCTTATCCATTAATTGAGCATTTGTTCGGAAGGCAGTAGAATCCCCTTGCCGGATGTGGGCCATGGTGCAAGCATATATTAAAATATGTGATAATAATATGTACCTCGGTTAGTGTCCTAAGCTCCTGGTAGAGCACAGTACCCGACCCCAGAACTCGAGCTGCGTGGGTAGTAATAAACCGCCCAATTGACTGGGCAAAGCAATTATCTGGTCCTCCATTCGTTCAGGCAGTGATCGGTGATACAAGGCTGCTGAATCTGGAAAAATTTACATTAAATGGTCCCAAAAGTAGTACATACCTGTGGTTATTGTTAACCCAGCAATCCTTATGACAGACAGGCTTCAGAACTCCTGTAGTGTTTATCAAGACAAAGTTAAGCTTACCTGCCATCGGGAAAAAATATTGCCTAGTGCTTAATTTATTAAGCCCTATTTTATCCCAGGAGCAATGCCATGAAATGAAAAGACCTTCATATGTAGGTACTCATCTGGATTAAACCTGAATGTACCCCAGAAACAATTACAACCCCATGTAATGCATAGTTTAGGTTAGCTGCAGTCAGAGCAAACCTATATCAGACCTTCATAGCTACCCAGTCCAGTGATCTACATCTATTAGAGCTACTGGTTCAAGGTGAGCAATAATTAGAGCATTTCATACTGCAGAGAATAGGAGCATACAGATATTATCACAGCAACATGTAATACATAAAATATTAGCTACTGCTTAGGGCAAGCGTAAATCTGGTCCTAGCTGTTCCCAGGCCTGTGCTTTACATACCTTAGGGCTACCTATTCTAGGTGAGCCATAGCCAGGGTATATACTGCGGAAGAAAATATAAGCACAGATTCAATCACAGTAACATGAATACGTAGTTTATATTAGCTGCTGCTTAGGGCAAGCATATCTCAGGGCCTAGGAACTCAAAAGGCCTGTGCTCTACATCCATTAGGGCTACTTGTTCCATGAGAGAAATAGCCAAATCGTAAACTGCAGAAAACATGTAATACATAGTTAGGTTAGCTGCTGCTTATAGCAAGCATGTGTCAGGGCCTAGCAGCAAGACAGATCTGTGCTCTACATCTCGCAGGGCTACATGTTCTTTGTGAGCAATAGCCAGAGCATAAGCTGTATAACAAAATAGGAGCACAGGTACAATCACAGCAACATGAAATACATAGTTAGATTACCTGCTGCTTCGAGCAAGCATGTCTCAGGGCCTAGCAGCCAGCCAGACCTGTGGTCTACATCCTGTAGGGCCACGTTTTACCTGTGAGCAATAGCCAGAGCTTAAGCTGTAGAATAAAATAGGAGCACAGGTACAATCACAGCAATATGAAATACATAGTTAGGTTAGCTGCTGCTTCGAGCAAGTATGTCTCAGGGCCTAGCAGCCAGGCAGACCTGTGCTCTACCTCCTGTAGGACCATGTTTTACCTGTGAGCAATAGCCAGAGCTTAAGCTGTAGAACAAAATAGGAGCAAAGGCATAATCACAGAAACATGAGGTCCATAGTTTAGATTAGTTGCTGTATAGAGCAAGCTTATATCGGGCCCTAGCATTCAGCCAGACCTTTGCTCGACCTCCATTATGGCTACCTGTTCTATGTGAGTAATAGCCAAAACCTAGAATGCCGAACAAAAATAGCGCAATACATATTATGGATTATCTGATGTTTATAGCAAGTATATATCAGAGCCTAGCAGCCCCCCCAGCCCAGGGATCCATATTCAATAGGGCTACTGGTGTCCTATTTGTAAATGGCCTGAATTCAGCACCCAGCCTGACAGTATACAATACTTGTCAGCATAAGAGAATGTTAGCCCAAATATCTATTTGTATAAGGGCTACTGGTTTCAGGCAGGAAACAATCATAACCAGGCACAGTGCAGATAAGCATATGATTATATAGCATGCAAGCAGTTAGTTAGACTTTAGTACACTGCAGAACAGCATATGGAGACACTTCTTACCTGCTGCTCATTATGCAAGGCTGGAAGCTGACCCCTTAATGCCACAAATTCCAGGACACTATTGTTAACAGAAAAACAGGCCTCAAAAGTTTACTGACAACAGCAGGACTTACCTGAGGCTGCAGCTTCCTCGCTTGCTGAGTTAGAGAGTGGGCGGGGCCATCTCCACTTGCTTTAGCTGGACCTGATTATACTCAGCTGGTGTCTGCACTCAGTGGGGGGTTGATTATACTCAGCTGGTGTCTGCATAGGCAGGAACCCAAAGCAACTGCGTAGGTTATACTGAGGCAAATTGGATAATTAGTGTTGGTGCTTCCTGCACAGGCCCAAGTTTGCTATAATATGAAGCCTATAGCGAAACTTCTTTTATATTTTTTTTTTTTTTTTTTTTTTTTATTATTATTATTTTAACTACCTCCACCTTAGGAAAGTCTGTTGAGGGAGGCAGTTGGCCATGACCTGCCCCCATTAAAACAAAAATAAAACAAAGGTAACAGGGGGCAGTAAGGTTCAGGCCCCTAACTAATTAGCCTAAACTAACTGCCACCTCCCTCGCCCATCCGTAAAAATGGGGTGTAGGGGCCACATACACCACTGCCGCCGGACGCCCTCTGGGCAGGTCGGGAGGGCACACGAATGGGGGGACAAGCACCTGCCACCCAATGCTCTTGATAGCAATACGGGAAGGCAACTAAAATACGGGAAGACAAGGAGTAGCGAACATTGCACTTCAGTGCCTTACCTGATTCAAGAGCTGAAGTTCAGAAGACTCCAGGTCTGAGGTAGTGTGCTGGGGGGAAAAAAAGGTCCCATGGACCAAAACCCCTGTCCCTAGGACGCCCTTGGGGCAGGCCTAATGCTTTCCTAGGCATAAAAAGAGAAAAACAAAAATTTGCTTCTAATGATTGAGGCATTTGTTCAGAGAACAAAGCCAAGAGCATAAGAGAAGGAAAAAAAAGACGCCGGTAGGTGGGTGTGGTTGGCCTTTTAAAGGCTTGGGAAGGTTCCTTCTAATGGGAGAAGGGAGGAGGGGCTATCCCATAACGTGATGACATGGAGTACGTCTAGGGAAAGAGAAATACACATCACCGATTCACTGTAACCAATAAAAAAATGGACATACCAATAGGAAATCATTGCAATGGCCCTCATCACTGCATAAAGGATTTAAGAATTTTGGTTCTTAAAGAAAAACTATACCTCCAAAATTAATTTGTAACAACTTACCCCGGTAGGGGTGGTGGGGGTCGGCGGGGACGCCCGCCGCACTCCAAGTGGGGACGCCCGCAATGTTCTTCTGCCCCTAGGGCACGCGCGCAACGTCTTCTGGCGTCTTAAAGGCGCAGGCGCAATGGCGCGAATTTTAAATGTATTTAAAGATACATTTTCTTTTTACAAACTGCCTGTGATAGGATTGTGTTTCCTGGTGCTCCTGAGCCTTGTGCTATTTGTTGCTATATCCTGAACCTGTTTGATTCCTGTTTTGACCCCTGCCTGGCTATTTTGACTATTCTGACTTCTGGATCCTGACCCCTGCCTGATTACCGACTACCTCTTCTGATTAACCCTCTGATTGACTTCCTGGTTTGACCCTTGCCTGCCTGACTATATTTATTCTCTGCCTGCCTCGTCCCGGCCTGATCTGACTACTCTTTTGCCGCCTTGTACTGCGATCTTCTGTCCAAAGACTTTGCTTTACAGTCGTGCCCCTCTGCCTATCCAGAACCCTCATCTTGCACCTCTCGTTTAAGTCCAGGTGGCATCCAAGTAAGCCGAGGGCTCCTCCCGAGGCCCAAAGGCGGTCACACAACTGGTGAAGCACGAGCCGAGACCAGGGTGCCTGGTGTTTGTTCTGGTGTTGGGTGCCGACCGTGACAGAATTCTTAAGCAATAGATACTGGTATATATACTTAAGTAAATATTGTCCTTTTACATCTCTTGCCTTGAACCAACATTTTGTGATGGTCTGTGCGCTGCCTCAGAGATCACCAGACCAGAAATACTGCAACTCTAACTGTAACAGGAAGAAGTGTTGAAGCAAAAGACATAGCTCTGTCTGTTAATTGGCCCATGTGACCTAACAAGTGTCGTTTGTTTGGTATGTTTGTGTGCACAGTAAATCGTATGATCCCAGGGGCTGCCCTTGTTTTTTAAAATGGCAATTTTCTATTTATGATTACCCAATGGCACATACTACTAGAAAAGTATATCGTTATGAAAATGGTTTAATTACATGAGGCAGGGTTTTAAATATGAGTTGTTTTTTTTCAAAATTCTGTTTATTTATTTTCAACAAACAAAAAATAAATTTTATTTACAATCAAAAATTGCCATGTTTACGCTTCCAGTTATTGCCTATTCAGTTTCGTGTATAGTCAGTGTCCGTCCGTAAAATAAAATAATTTTTGTATATGAGAGCATTGCCAGAACATATGGTAAAAAGTACCTTCCTCTGAACATCCTCTGAAGCAAGTGTCCATCGTATTTGAAAAGATTTTTGTCAGTCTCACTGGCGTGTAGTAAATACGATTGAAGAACTTTATTTGAATAAGCCGGTCTCTAGCAGGTATTGAGATATCTTTCACTTGGCTGAGAATATCCGACCAGGCATCCTGGGGTATCTCTCCCAAATCCTGAGTCCACTGAGATTTGGCCCTTGCAAGTGAGTCTGGCATCAGGTCCATGAGCCCTCCATAGAGGTTAGAGTTCAGATGGCGTAGCTCTTCTAATTTAAGAAGTTTCTCTATTCGAGGCTCTCTAATTTGCACTGTATTGCCTGGGAATTGTGCTGGGAAGGCGTGCTTTAGCTGCAGATATCGGAACAAATAGTGGTTCCGTAGGTCATATTCACGTTTGAGCTGGTCAAATGTTTTGAGTACATTCTCAAGAAGGATATGATGAAGTTCCTTGACACCTTTATTTGCCCAGATGCTTGGGTCTGGAATCTGGAGAAATTGCCCTAATAATCTGTTATGCCACAATGGCATTGCTGGAAACCACTGATTGGTGTTTAGATGCCTTTCTTGCCACTATCTGCCAGCATTTATATGTGGATAGGGTCGTATAGGGTAAGTCATTACCTGGTCGTCGGCCTGTAAATGGAAGAGTTTGTAGCCTGTCCTCTGAGCCCATGATGTGCATTTCAAGGGTCAGTGCACGATTGTCCAGATTGGGGTGCCACCACTGTTGTAAATTGGATAATTGAGCCGCTAGATAATAGTTCCTAAAGTTAGGTAGTGCCAATCCACCTTTGTTCCATGGAGCCTGCATAGTTGCCCTTGCCAGTCTCGGTACATAAGTTGGAGCATTGGCTAACACATAGAGCAGTTTAGGTAGACATATCAATTTTTATTAAGTTCACACGGCCCACTAAGGACAAAGGTAGTGATGCCCACTTAGGAATTTTGGCTTTAAGAGTCGCTAATATAGGTTGCAAGTTCAATTTAGTATAGCTTGAATTGTCTAGGGAGATAGTTATACCAAGATACTTCATTTCAGTAACCCCTTTCAGGGGTAGATCTACTCTGGGGCATGGGTTAGGGTCTATACGAAAGATACTGGACTTATTCCAGTTAACACGTAAACCTGAGTACTCCCCAAATTGCTTCACCAACTGCAGTACATTATCTAAAGAGTGATTAATATCCGCTAGGTAGATCAAAGTGTCGTCTGCATAAAGGGATATTTTTTCTTCTCTATTGCCTACTCTAAGCCCCGGGGGTCATTTCTAATCTGTCAGGGAGCCGGGAAGCCCCCTCCAGGGAGGTAGTCAGAATCAAGGAGGAAGCCCTCTTGAGGGAACAAGGTCGCGGTGTCCAAAGGGTTAATCGAAGAATAGTCAGGATCCAGGCAAGAGTTCACAGGCAGGCAGATATCAACAAAGTCCAAATTCCAGGCAAAGGGTCAGGATATAAATCAGGAACAAGATTTAGCAATAAAGCTCACAGGAAACCCAGGATACACTTAGGGAAAGTATTCCTATTCTTGGGCGCCATTCTGGCGTCTAGTTGGCGTTTTTATTTTGAATTTGGCGCCATTCTGACGACACTGACGCCCTTGCGCCGACGCCGGCGTGCTGACGTCACCGCGCCGGCGCCGCTACCCACGTGGCGGCCATGGGCGCCGCCATTTTGTGAGCGACGCCGGCAAGGAGGGACGCGCCGCCCGGAGCTCCTGGGCCTCCTCCGGGCGGCAATCGTGACATAATCATGGCTGCAAGGGGTTCAACTGCCTTCACGAACAATAGGGGGGACAGGGGGCACCCCTGTCTAGTATCTCTAGTTAGTCGAAAGGGTTTGGACAGTAGCCCATTTGCCAACACCGAGGCCTGGGGAGAATCGTAAATTATTTTAATCCAGGAGATAAAGTTAGTACCCAAGCCAAATTTTGATAAAACCTCAAAAAGATATGTCCACTCGACAGTATCGAAAGCCTTTTCTGTGTCCAGAGAGGCTATCACCCTCAAGTTTGCATTATCATGCTTAATGGACAGATTATGATAGAGACGTCTAACGTTAGTATAAGTGGACCTATTAGGGATAAATCCCGCTTGGACCTAGGTGTATTAAATGTCTGATTACCCGTTTAAGGAGGTTGGCTAGCAGTTTAGTGAGTATTTTTGCATCCATATTAAGAAGTGATATGGGCCTATAGGAGCTACACTGTGATGGGTCTTTATCCTGTTTAAGTATTAATGTTATTGTTGCTTGGTAGAATGAGGGTGGAAGATCTTTCGATCGTGAAGCCGACTGAAGTAGATCTATTAGTTTAGGGGCTAATAGTTTAACATGGGTTTTGTACCATTCTGCGGGCAATCTGTCGGGGCCAGGGGCTTTCAAATTTGGAAATGAGGTGATGACATCCTCTATTTCCTCTGTAGTAAATTCAGCATTAAGTTCCATACGTTGGTCTAAATTGGGGAGTGTAACTGGGTATAAATATTGTCTGATCTCAGCCTCAGTTTTATTGAGTTTAGAGGAGTACAGTTGAGTATAATACTCTGCAAGAAGGTCAGTTATTGCCGACGGGTCGGTTTGAACCGAGCCATCTGCCGAGGTTAAGAGTGGGATTGAAGTAGATGGATGTAACTCTTTAGTTAAGAAGGATATGTGTCTTGCATTTTTATCTCCATGTTCATATAGTTGGTGCGCTCTATTATTTAGATATTTTTTTAGTAGCATCCACAAATAGAAGCTTGAGGTCACGTTGCGTTGTTTCTAAGTGGGTTTGTGTATCTGTGTATGGGCTATTAGCATGATCCTGTTCCGCTTGGGCTAGTTCCATCTCCGCCTTCCCTATTTTATGCCTATTTCTTGTCCAGTATGTCTTGATCATTGATATGTATGCGCCTCTAATGTATGCTTTGTATGCATCCCAGGTTATGTTTGTGTTACATTCAGTAGCATTATGAAGCCAAAATTCTGTATGATGTATGGGAAATTCTGTCTGCATGTCTGGAAGCGCAATCCAGCGCCCTCCTAGTCTCCACTGTCACTGTGAGGAAGGTCGGCCCAGCTGTAGTGTAATCTGTATAGGTAAGTGGTCTGAGCAGGGTCGTGGAAGAAAGTCTACCCCCACCACCCTGCTCAGAAGATCAGTAGTGGAGTATATGAGATCAATCTGGGACATAGCTGATTTTGCTGGGGTAAAACAAGAGTATTGTGTGTCCCTGGGATGCTTCCACCTCCATAGGTCTGTCAGACCCAGAGCCTCAGACCATGCCTGAAGCCCAGAGGTCCGTCTCTTTTCAGGAGGGTAGCAATCAAGTCGGGTGTCAGGTACTGCATTAAAGTCGCCTGCCAGAATGATAGGTCAAGGTCTGGGCTCTTTACCTTAACTGCAATTTGATTGAGCAGACCAAGGTCAAATGGAGGTGGGTTATAAACACATACTATAGTTATTGGACAGTATAAATATGAGTTGTTTTATGCAATATCTTTTTATAGAGACCTACATTGTTTGGGGGGGTATAGTTTTCATTTAAGGGCAATTTTAAAACAGAGAATTATAGAAAAGTATGGGAATACAAATTAATGGAAACTTTCAATTCTCTGAAAAAGGGACTAAACCTGGGCCTTGGATTTATGGCTAATTATGTGGACTAAGGAAGGACTGTACCAGGTCAGAAATATCAACATGTCTGGGTATGGACTAAGAGATCATATGGAATTCCTTTGATTCTACACTCCAATAATTCAGCCCTTATTTATACTCAGCCTCTTTGACCCACATTATCTTGTACCTTATCTGCTTGTCAGATCTTACAGATCCCCTCATAAATGACTTTGACACCTTCCTTTTTTGTTGGTCATTTGACCTATAAACTGAATGTTGTATATATACCAGAGAATACCACAGCTTCATTGTAATCAACATGAAAAGGGAACTAAAATGTTGGGAAAGCTTGCTATGATTATATTAGTTAGCCAATAAAGGTATCACCTTTATACCACTTATGTTATTTTTTATTTCAAAAGGGTTGCGCTGTAATACTGAGATTAACTGACCCTTACATTGTCACACTACATATGGGTGTGTATTAAAGGGGAAGGGCATTTTAACTTTGAGCGGTTGCCATGGCAACCCGCCTCACAACAACCCGGAAGTGACATAGAATTAGAGAGAGAGGTGTGGAACGCAATTCCACAGGAACTTGAGATCGCTATGATGACCACGAGTGATTAACAAGTAGAAAAGGGAAGCATGTAGTCAGGGATAGTATGCCTCTGAGGAAGCCAGCTGATTGGTGAAATGCATCAGGCAGGAGGTGAAGTCACACAGGGAACACAGGAAGAGACACGAGGGGAATACACATGCCGGCAGGGCCCCTAGATAGAGAGTGCAACCTGTGCAAATATTTTTTCCTATGTGCGATCATTCTTCACACTAAATGTGAGTGCAAATTTGTTTTAAACTTTTTTATACTTTTTAATAAACAGTGTTACACTATCCTGGCTTTATATCTCTCTATGGGAACATGAGGAGCTGACAGAAGAAGGAGGAAGAGACCTGCTAAACACTACGAGACATATATTACACCTACAGTTTGTAAGTAGGCAATCCAGCCAAATGGTGGTGGAAAAATCTGAAAAACTTTGCATGTCACCAATAAGAGTGGAAATACACCTCAAAAAAAAACCTGGACACTGGGTGTTGGTGTGATATTGAAACATATTGCGCTATTTTTTTCTGTTTCTTTCTCTGTTGCCGTAAGCGCTGATCTGCATATACATTTCTGGATACTTTTTTGTGCAGCTGAGCGACTGTGGGAAGATCGGCAAGAGAACGTGATTTTAAAGGACTTTTTTCATTTTTCTTATTTTCTGATAATTCAAATATTTATCCTTTGCGAAAGATTCGGGCCGAATACCGAACTGAATCCGAATTTGCATATGCAAATTAGGGGTGGGCAGGGGAAAACATTTTTTACTTCCTGGTTTTGTGACAAAAAGTCACGCGATTTCCCTCTGCCCCTAATTTGCACATGCAAATTAGGTTTCGGATCCGGTTCAGCTGGGCAGAAGGAATCCTGCTGAAAAAGGCCGAATCCTGGCCGAATCCCATATATATATATATATATATATATATATATATATATATTAAAAAGCAATTGCGGCTCACCAAATATTTTTATCGGCTTGTCCCACGGGTTATCCTGTACTTGATATCCCAATTGAGTCAATATGAAGATATGATATATATATATGATATCTGAGATATGAAGGATCAGCACACTCTTTAGATAGTGAATGTTTTTTGATTGACGCAGCATCGTATCCAATGTTTTGGTCCCACGGTCCCATCCTTGAAAAAGATGGGACCAAAACTTCGGATAAGATGCAGTGTCAATAAAAGAGCATTCATTCACTATCTAAAGAGTTTGCTGATCCTTCATCTCTCTCTTTCTATATATATGTATATATCTCTTTCTATATGTGGAGAGTTTTTTTTTTTTTTTTTTGCGCCATTCACTTCTGTGCTCTAAGAATAACAAACCAGACTGTGACCAACACAAACTGCTAAATACCCTCCCCAAAAAGTGAATGGCGCAAAAAGAAAAAAACACTGGCTGTCATGGCAACCACTGTATACAAACAAGTGGAAAATAACTAACACCTGTGTAACATGAAAAAAAACTTGTGCACATATATAGAAACAGTTGCAAATAAAGTAGCAAAAGTGAGTCTCTGAAAGTATGTGCTATTTGCAACATTGTTTATAAAATACAATATACTATAATAATACTATAACTCACAACTTGGTACACACAGAGTAGTAGAGCACGTATAAGGTGTGGAGAGTTCTTGGCAGGCCTGTCTAGCCATCTCATGCCCCACTGTGACCCATGGATACTCCAATGCGGTCACCTAGTACAGGGCTGTCCAACTGGCGGCCCGCGGGCGATGGCCCCCCTTATTTGGCCCTCCACATCAAAGTCTGCCTGCTGTGTCTGTTTACCATATGTAAAATTTAAAAGGTATCACTACAGAGATTAATTGGCCCCTGCATTGTTTAAACCACAAATTCAGACGAATCCCCTGTATTGTTCACACATGTGACACCTCTATTGTTTATATCCTAAAGGTCTGTAATATTCACACCTGAGACCCAGACTGAAACTGCCACATTGTTCACCTGTTCACACCTTCTTCAAAATGCTAATGGAGCACCAGCACTGTGTCACTGTATGTAGTACATATTAGACTGGTCCTGATTCCTGTCTCCTGCTCTGTTCTGTCTTCCATATGCTCCCTGTGTGTGTCATACTTTGGTATTTGTTCTGGGGGTTTGTTAGCATTTGAAAATTATTGTTAGTGGCCCCTAAGGTATATAATCATATGCTGGGGTACTGTATTATACACAGTGGAGGAGGAGGCATATGGATTTATGGGTATGTCTTAATATGACAACTTTTTTTACATATGAGTGGCATCCTTGCCAGGGCAGGCACAAGGTAGTTCAGCACCCTAGGCAAGAGCTTCAATCAGTGCCCCCTGTCCTGAATTACCATTTCCCTCCTTACCATCATGGTTTTTAAATAAAGAGAGCAAGAAAGTATACAACATTTTTTCATTTATATTACTGCCCCCTGTACCTGTGCAAGCAAGATCAGCAGCCATTCATCATACAGCCCTCCTGCAGCCATCATATTGCCCCCAATCTTTACCTGTGCCAGCAGCAGCCAAAAATAAATCTGATCATATCATATTACCCCCAAGTATTTATGTACCTGTGCCAGCCCAGCAGCAACAGCAAACATATGGGCCCCAAATCTGTACCTGGCTGTGCCAGCAGGAAGCTTCACACTTTACAGTAATAGAAAGAATGTCTTAAGTTCAGTGCAACTGTGCAAGGCTGAGAGCAGTGAGAGCCACACCAAACAGGCCACCAGTTCTCTGCCTCTCTCTGTCATCCAAACACCCAATCAGTGACTGACACGTGTATGCACATCACGCTGCACCACACAAAGGAGCTATTACTTGCCGGCAAGAGAGAGAAGGAAGGAGATGGATTCCACCCAACTGGGTGACCATGATTACCGAAACAAATTATTAAATAAAAGCTTGGAAAAAACGAAAAAATAAAAAAAGGAAAAAAAAATCCCCTTAAAAGTGCACCCCTCAATGATGGCTCCCAAGAGAGCCGCCTACTCTGCCTACCCCTAGTTCCGGCCCTGATCCCTGCAGTGAGCACCAACCATTTGGTTTTTTGGTGTGCTATTAATGTGGACATGGTCTTGTGGTAACATGGGTATGTCTTAAAGTGGGTGTGGTCTAAAAACAGGGAGTGGCTAACACTGGCTTCCGTTATCGGCCCTCCACCATGTAGATTAGAAAAATTCCGGCCCTCGGTACCATAGAAGTTGGACAGCACTGACCTAGTACAATTTAGGGGTTAGTTCAGCTACTAAGACAGGTCGTTCCACCACTCTCATGGCAAATTGGGTACACAACCACTCACATAGACATAACCCACATCAGCCTAAAAAAGGAGGTAGCCTAATTGGGAATGGCTGGTTATCAGTGGTGTCAATGCTACACCTGAACTTCCGGGATCATAACTAGAATTTGTTATTTAGACCTGATGGGCTCCGGGGTCACAATAAAATGAAAGGCAACACTTTACAGTGGCAGGCTTGCAAAAAGTCAGTTGGAGTAATATTGAAATTAGCATCTTTGCAATATCACAAATGGAAAACCAAAATAACAGAACAGAGGGTCCCCTAGGAAAATCAAACTAGTAATCAAGGACCTAAATCCAAGCGAGTGAAAGTAAAAGATTAACCCCAAAAAAATGCAAGGAACATCACATGTTAATCCATGCCCTAATCAGAGAATATTGTTTCATTAGGCCCCAAGACATGGCTATAATAGTCAATATTTCAAATAAAATTAATAAAGGCAAGTGTTCATTCAGGCCCCTAGGGGATAGCGTGTCCAGTCTATAAATCCATCCAGATTACAATCTCAGAGTTTCAAATTTCTCTCACCACCCCTCCTGTTTGGAGGCACACGATCAATTATCATGTGCCAAAATTGTGGCAAAGAATGTTTGGCATTTAAAAAGTGTTTTGGGTTACAAAACAATGTTACTTAAATAAAGTATTTACCAGCACCCAGGCTAAACAAATTTAGGGCTTAGAACTGTTGATTGTGTTACTCTTGTTCCTATTACTCCCATGCCTGATTCCTGCCTTTCTTCCTTGGACCATGCCAGCAACTAAAAAACACGTCATTCTATATCTCAGCATGTGTCATGGGCTTTAATTGGGTTAAACACCAAAGGAGAATAGTGTATAGCCTCCATTAAAGTCTGTCTGCTGTGACTGCTTACCTTGTGTGAATGGTATCAGTACTGAGATTAAATGATCCCTGCATTGTGCAGAGCTCAGATTTAAACTATAATACCCTGCATTATTCACACCTTAAACTTAGTATTGTTCACACCTCTGACTCTAGAATGCTTGGGATAGGCATCCCCCCAGTTTGAAAAAGTCCAGTCTTCCATAGTCCTTTGGAAGGAAATAAGACTCCACAAGTGCTTGAGAATGGCCTTCAGCATTTTAGTCAGGATTCATGAAAAAGTTGGCTTACTCATGCCGATTGGGTGAGGTGACTAGATGGAAGATTGCATTGACCAGAACATACAAATTGAACACCCTGGCAATTCACTGGACTATCCTGTGAGCAGTTTCAGGTACAATAAGGGCACCCAGATCCTGGATCACTATAAAGTTCAGTCAGGATGGGGTGGGACACTTCATATCAGAAGGGGGTCAGTTGGTTGATAAGAACAGAGAAAAAGCTGAGATTCTGAACTTATTATTCATCATTTTCCACAAATGAGGAACCAATAAATAATAGTCCCAATTTTAGTAATACAACAGATACATGGTTCACATAAAAGGAAACTCATCCTAAGGTACTAAATGAGCTTAGCTTTGTGATTGTCAAACCTCTTACGTAATCTTTCAGGATTCATTGAGGCCTGGTCCCGAGAGACTAGCGAATTGCTAATGTGGTGCCATTATTCAAAAAGGGATCCCGTTCTCAGCCTCACACTAGCACGAACTATGAAATTACTTTAACAGGCATCATGTCTGAGTTTAACGTCAGGGGTATACAATTTATTTTATACCAGCATGGTTTTATGAGTAACCAATTATAATCAAGACTAATTAAATTGCCTTTATGAGGAGGTGCGCAAGTGGACCCTGGGCAGTGGATGTAATCTACTTGGACTTTGCTAAAGCTTTTGATACAATACCACACAGAAGGTTAATGGTTAAATTAAAGAAAATTGGCCTGGAAAATAATATTTGTACCTGGTTAGAGAACTGGCTGAAGGATAGATTACAGAGTAGTAATAAATGGAACATTTTATAATTGGACCAGTGTTGTAAGTGGAGTACCACAGCAGTCTATACTAGGTCCCTTGCTTTTCAATTAGTTTATTAATGACCAGGAGGTTGGCATTGAAAGTGCTGTTTCTATTTTGCTGATATTAATAAATTGTGCAAAACTATAAGTTCCATGCAGGATGTTGCCACTTTGCAGAGTGATTTAACTAAATCGGAAAACTGGGCAGCAAATTGGAAAATAAGGTTCAATGTTGATAAATGCAAGTGTATGCACTTTGTCAGAAATAATATAAATGCAAGTTATACACTGAATGACAGTGTATTGGAGTTTCCTTAACCAAGAAGGATCTAGGATTTTTCAAAGATAATAAGTTGTCTAATTCCAGCAGGGTCGGACTGGGGGGCCCAGGGCCCACCGGGACTGCTGTCCAGGGCCCCCCTCCAGCCCCCCAGCAACCCAAATGTGATGCGCCGGCTCAGCTAGAATTCTTCACGGAGCCCCTTGACAGGGTTATGGAACATAGCTCATAGCATAAGTTGATCCAGTGACTGGTCCGATCTTGGAAGTAAGGAAGGATTTTTTCCCCCTCTAAGGCAAATTGGAGAGGCTTCAGAAGGGTTTTTGCCTTCCTCTGGATTAACTAGCAATTAGGCAGGATAGCACCCATGGTGTCCATGCAGATCAATAAGTCCCTTAGGCTCCTGTCTCTTTTGTACCGAGGCAACAGATTTTTGGCGCCAAAACTTCTTATTTAAACACTACTCTGTTTTCTGGTATGCTCTCCTTGATGAAGGTTCCTGTGTGGAACTGAAACAAAGGACTTAATAAACCTCATATTGTGGAATATTGTCTTTATTTGGGACTGGCACCCAGGTTTAACGACTACCATCATGGTTGTGCGCTCCACTGTACATTTTCTATATGGACTGACCCTACACAGGGTCCTTCCTTTGTGCGCACCCGGTCTTTAATCTTCATAGGGGACTCCCTAATCGGACTTCCCCGATCTATATTGATCTATATATAATATATTGAAACAAGGTTTGTTTGGGAAACCAGCCGTCTACTCTTCAGGATAACAGCGCATAGGCCAGGGGTGTCCAAACTACGGCCCACAATCCATTTTAAATTGGCCTGTATCAAATTCCTAAAAAATACCTTAAGCAGAACAGGGAGCACGCCAAGACCTAATCTCCCAGCGGCCACAGACCGACTAATTGACTGGGAGGCGGCGCAGCGCTGTAAACGTCACCATGTCCACCACGGCAGGCACCTCATTCCCTCTGATTGCAGTGCAGCTCCCTGGAGAGAAGAGAGACTGCTGCTGCTGTGCCAGCACGCCCTGCCCCCCGCTTCGCTGGCTGGCCTGTGTGGAGACTGGGTGTGTGAGAGTGTGGACGTCACTAGTGATGTGCTGCCCAGGCACGCCCCCCTCCCCACGGCTTCACTCTGGCTGGAGTCAGACTGTGAGCCTGCCCTCTGTGGAGACTGGGTGGGGACTGGGGAGACAGTGTGTGGACGTCTCAGGAGACTAAGAGAGAGACTGCCTGCTGCAGTGTGCTGCCACCCAGCACGACTACGAGGTAAACCTCAGTCAGTGTCAGTCTGTGCAGGAGACCTCTTCTTCTGCGCTCACACTGCACACTCCTCCACAACTGTCTTCTCTCTCTGGCTGTCAGAGTGAGCTACAGAGCGGTGGAGGAGAAAGGGGGGAAGGTTGCCAGTCCCAGGCAAGTAGCCTGTACATACACACACACACTGCTGGTAGCAGTAAAGCATCTACCATCTGCTTTGCGTTAGGGGCATCGGCATATGAGCATGATGGTTAGGGACAGTGTTATGTAATCATTCTGGTGCAGATGCAGGAAGCTTGTCGGGGCTGATTTGTGTGGTAAATAATTATTTATTATCCCCTCAAGTATAAGCAGAAACAAACTATTGTACATTAGAGTTGCCCTGTCCATTTTGGGGCCTCCCATTCTTTTGTGCTCCCAGATAATGGAACAATTAGAATGGTCAGCCCCCACACATTTTCACCTCACCAAATCTGGCCCTCGTTGTAAAAAGTTTGGACACCCCTGGCATAGGCATTCTCAACTTCTGGATCTACTACTGATTATTCCTGTACACCCCACTGTCCACATCACACCAAATAGACCGGCATGGCGGAGGATCTTTCGCAACTTACCCTTGATATCGGTACGTATTTGGATTTTACCTTCACTAAAGCAGACGCGGACAAAATACTGTTTACAGAAACCCCTCTGGATGTGGCAGTGAGTAAATTGAATACTGATATTTATCATGAATTAGTCTTAGAAAAAGGAACTTGATTTACAGCTACATTGGATCTATGTATCCAACTACCATAGACAGAGACTAATTCCAAGAGGCTTAAGAATCAATAATATCCCCATGATTGGTCGTAGTAATCCGGAGTTCTGCGGGAAATGGTGTGGGATACGGAACAGATGTTCATTTGATTTAATTCTATTGGTCGTAGAGCAGGTGGGTAAGGAACTGGTCGTAGTTAAGGGTAAAATTGGGAGACTGGAGGATTAATACACCGAATCACTTAAAACTGACTGTAATTGGCTGGCTTGGCAAGCTACAAACTGTGGTGGATAAATACAAACAAGATCTGACAAAGTTTAAGCAGAATAAACTTAAAAAAAAAAGTATTGGATCATTATAAATCAAAACGGGCATACGGTTTGTTATTAGGTCTTAAATCTGACAACTATAGAGCACCCCCATTCAGAAAAAGACAAATCCCCAGGACCCTACAAACAGTAGACAGCTCAGACAAATCCACTGATTCTGACACAGGGACTTAAAATACTGCAGCCCAAGCTTTTTTAGTGGTAAAAACAAGATCCAGAAAAAGGATATAAATTAGTAGCAACTGGCAAATGGATTGCCAACCCCAAATTTAAACCAGGACTGGATCTAAACAATTTTCAGGATTGGAGAATAATATTACACCACGGGCCCATTATTTTCTTTCAGGAAACTCTATAAAAAAAGTTGGAAGACTTACTACAGCATAGAGCGCCAACACCGCTAGCCCACCTCCGGTATGTTCAAATTAAACATTTCACATACACAAATAAATTGACAACAACTGCAAACAAACCTTCAACACAGATGGAGATCCTCTGGGAGTCCAATAGTCCACCAACCAAAACCATTTCATATATACAAAAGCCTTTCTGCTATGTCTACGGACCCAAGCGTGTCATTCAAAACTAAATAGGAAAGTGAGCTGAATTATGAACAGAGGAGACATGGAGGAAAATAATATCTCAAACTCCTCATCTCCATGCTGCAGATTTCAAGAACAGAACTACAAAATCCTTTCCCACTGGTACAGAACCCCCAACCCAACTAAAAAAAATTCTTCCCCTCACAATCATCCTTATGTTGGAGATGTAACACTAAAGAGGGAACACTATCTCACATCTATTGGGGGTGTACAGCACTAAATAGCTACTGGTAGACAGTCAGAGATGTAATTAAGAGACTGACGGACAGACATTCCAAATGATCCAATACAATTGCTATTACATGGCACACAGTTACCAATCAAAAAATACAAGAAATCTCTCATACCTGTCCTATTGGATACAGCAAAGATACTCTTTCCTAGACATTGGAAGATACAAAACATCCCGATACTCAGAGATTGGTTAATAAAGTAAATGAAATACAGAGATTTGAGGAACTAAAATCATACTCATCACATGAAACTCAAAACTACATACAAAGATGGCTTTACTGGATAAGTTTTAATGAAAGAATATAAAAAATGGATTATAGACTCATAATCTAGATCAGAATCGATCTGGAGAAACCTCTCTAAGTAGGGAAATAAATCTCTCGATGCAATTCAAGAAAGAAGATGCACACCCTCACAGAGAAGAACACAATTAGCAACAGATGAATCATAAGAAACCACACTTCATGCTATGGTTCAAGGTTCAAGGTGGACCGGAGCGTGCTCCAAATATGCAGGCCATCCATCCGACTCCGCATGGAATGAAACTCAAATGCTGACACTGTCAGTCTCATCTATCCAGCTTAGGGTAAAGTTACAGTTAACTTTTTTCCTCCTTTCTGTAAGGATAATAGCCTATGACGCATAAGCTCTAGCACTATCAATACCCCCCCTTGATGTATTTACTTTTTCTAGGCAATTATCTTCATGGTACTGACCCTACCAGTAACTTCAAAATGGAACTAGATGAGATCTTAAGACTAGCCAGAAATGCGGGGTGGTTAGACCAAGATACATAGGGGCAACTTTACTAAAGTGCGAAGTGACAACGCAGGTGAAAATTCGCCAGTGTGACGTCATTTTGGTACTTCGCCTATTTACAAACGGTCGCCAGCGTAACTTCGCTAGCAAAGGAGATCGACTCTAGCAGTCCTTCGCTCCCTAACGCCTGGTGAATTTGTGCTCTGGCGAATGGACATAACTCCGCAAATTCACTAAGATATGGATTTTACTGAACGTTACCTCTTGCGCTAGACTTGCCTTTGCCACCTCAGACCAGGCAAAGTGCAACAGAGTAGATAGGACTTCCTAAAAAAAATAGTTGAACATTTTTCCCAAAAAATGCTAGCGTCCTTTTTCAGGGTGATAAGCTGAAAAAGAGCATACATTTTTTTGGGGGTAACCGGCTTCCCCCCTAAATTTCCTAACATATGGCACATAAACTATACACTGGGCTCATGTGTAGGGCAATATAACAACTGTGACTAGCAATATGGCAGAAACACTGGATAAGATTTTGGGCCCCCTGATACAAACAACTAAATCATATGTCAAAGATAATGACTTTTTGAATAAGCTATCACAGGTACCTAAGTTAGAGGGAACTATTTGGCTGGCCACATTTGATGTAGCCAGCCTATATACATAAATTCCTCATGTGGATGGGTTGAGAGCAGCTCAGATCATTTTAAGGCGATCAGGTCTATATAATGACAATGAGATAACATTCTTTATGGAGGAGCACGTTTATCATAATGTACTTTTCATGGGGCATTGTATTGCTTGGTGGAGATACATTGATGACGTGTTCCTTTTATGGCGGGGTGACCTGGATACCTTGGCCGCCTTCCGAGAGGCAATCAATGGAGCCCACAATGAGATTAAATTCACGATGACAGCCGATCTCCAAATTTTTTAGACGTTTAGACGTGTTGGTTACACACACACACACACACAGACAGGTTTTGATATCCAAATTTATACCAAACCTCACAGATCGCAATCAGTTGTTGTCCTATGATAGTTTTCACCCTCCCTCAGTGAAAAAGTCGATTCCAACTAGTCAATTTACTAGAGTCAGTAGGATCACAAGTAACCCAATAGCTTTGGAACAAGATTTGGAAATGAGTAACAAATTAAAATATAGGGGATATCCAGATATGCTAATTCAAAAAAACAAAAAGTTAAAAAAAAAAAAGCCAGGGATAAAAGGAATAGACTAGTTTGTGTCACAATACAGTTTAGTGAGTTCAAATTTTAAGACTATATTGGACAAACAGTGGCACTTACTTAGGGAAGCATATCTCTCAATCCCAGAGTTTCAATCAAACCCTATGATGTCATATCGCAGAGGTACCACTATAGGCAATAGACTAGTTAATGCAGACATACGAAAACCCCCAAGAAAGGCAATGTTTTGGGGCCCTAGGAAAGAGGGAATGTACAGATGTAAAGGTTGTGCCCAATGCCGATTTGTCCTCACTGGTCCAGAGTTTGATCATCCACAGACAAATAAGAAATTAATAATTAGGGGATACAATACGTGACACCAATTATGTGGTGTGCATGCTGGTGTGTCCATGTAAGCTGATCTTGGAGAAACCACACAGAAGGTGAGAGACAGGTTTTCCCAACATAGATCAACTATAAATACAGGTAAAAGATCACTTCCTGTATCAAGACATTGTCTAGATTATGGTCACTCATCGGAGGACCTTAAATTCAGGGTCATTCAGTATATTCCACCACCCAGGAGAGGGGGAGATTTGAACCCTGATATTAAAAAGAGCATAAAAGTGGATTGATAGACTGGGAACCCTGATTCCACAGGGGTTAAATCGTGACTTTGACTTGCATTTATTTTTGTGAAAAGTACATTATAGCTGAAATGCAGGCTATGTATAATTGTCCATGTTTAATGAAATAAGGTCTATGTAATGATGAACTGTTTTATGCAAATACTTTGTAGCTAAGGAATATCGCTAGCAACTGAGAGGTGGGGGGGGGGATGTGTCCGCTGATGTGCAGACCCGTCTCCAATATGAGGACACGTCATCACAGTGATCGGCCACGTCACGTCCGCCCTGCATGGAGACGACTTGTATGCAACTATGGAGTCTTAGACGCTACTACACGCTGCAGCCGCTTGAGAAAGGAGGATTTCCCGAAACATCGCGTGGGTGCATAATTATGTGGTGTTATCATTGGACTATGTACTGCTGGACTATGTACAGATAAGTTTAAACAATGTTGCAAATGAAAGCACGCTTTGGAATGTTTTAATTCAAACAAATAAATGCTACGTTTTATCAAGGTGTTGCGATCTGGCAGGACACTATATATTTATTGAGAGCGGAATTACTCATCGCTATTCAGATCAACACCCTATTAACGATGTGATACGTTCTACTTGATTGGTGCATCATAACTGTTGGAATATATATATATATATATATATATATATATATATATATATATATATATATATATATATATATATATATATATACACATATATACACACACATAAATAAATGGTTGAATTTGATCGTGTCTTTTTTTAACCTAACTTATTATGTTAATTATGTTAATCATTTTTAAAACGTCATAAGTAAACTGTAAAAATATTCACATGGACCTTAAAAATATATCGTATTCATTGTTTATATTTAAAGGAACCACACAGAGACAAGGGTCTCATATAATGACAGTTTATTTTTTTTCCAGCACAATAAAGATTTAAGGAGAATAATTCTGACAAGTTACTTTCTGATTAACAAAATAATTAAAAAAAAAAAGACTTTTCTATAACCTATATTTACAAAAGTATAAAACAATTATACTTCCAAGTGAAAATGTCTCTTTTTCCCATGAGGTATGCAGGTGGAGTGGCAGCCTTCTCCCTATCTTCTATACAATAAGGCACTTTGGGTATAAAAAGATGACTTCATCTGAACTTTGACATTCACTAAAATAGTCTTGCTTTGTTAGAAGACAAAAATGTTTTCTCTTATGCCAAAAAAAACCCAATCTTTAGGTGATCTAAAGCAATACTCTGACTTTTATTGCCACCATCCTCCACAAGGTATGACAATTATTTTTACAAAAATTGAACCTCGAATTTGCAGAATTACAAATGTCCACTGTTTGTATATGGTTTAAGTATTAAGTATATATATATATTTTTTTAACATCTAAAGATAAGGGCTCACTGTTTAAGTTGCATTAGCATTTTGACCAGCACTGTTGCGTCCATGTGCCCAGGTCTTACTTGTTTACCCTTACCTCCTACTTAAAGCAAAATTTGTGCCAGTAGCTTGGCGTTAAGATGGTACTGGGTGGTAATGTAACCACTTTTTTTTTTACAAACATTTCTAACTATGTTCCTTATGGTATGACTTTAGCTGTCCTTAAAAGAAGTCATCCAACCAAACCTTGCTGTATTGCTGGACTATAGATGTTAAAGTATAGGCTCTATAGCATATATGACCTAGACCCCAGCTACTTCTTAACATAAAGGGCATAAAAAGCAACAATTTTGCAGTAAAGTGTATTTTTTGGTTACTTTTTAAAAATGATAGCCTCTAATAGCTTCCATTTACATCTCCCATAATGATGCGCTGTTACTCATTTCAAGTTTTATCTTCAAGTTACAAGGAATCCATTCAAAGATGATGTGAAACTTTTCAATGAGTGAAATATCAAACAGGATTTTACTATAGGAGTCGTGTCATATTTCTGATAATATTTACAATATAGATTGTGACAGGATAGATGCTGCTTTTTTTTTTTTACTTTTCATCAGTCTGTTATCACCACCAGTTCCCCATCACTCTTTACAGAATCTTCAGAGTCGCTACAGATATCTTTGGCCATATGGATAGCCCCATGGAGTTCATGTGACATCAGACACTGACTGCTAACCACTTGAATATTACATTCCTGTGGAGGCTGTGACAGATTGCCCAGCAAAGACTGTGAAGAGAATCCAGATGGTGATGGGGGACATTGTAGAGATCCTAGAGACCTAAAAGAGACAACTGTAAATGTACATACATCTATACACATACATATACACATACCAACTGGTGAAATGGATCTGTTTGCTTCAAAACACCAGTATCATTTATATAAACAGGCTGTTGTGTAGCAACGGAGGCAACTAAATAGGGCTAAGTGGCACAGGTGAAATAGCAGATAACAGATAAGCTCTGTAAAATGTCATTATATTCCTCTACATAATCTGTTTTCTCCTTTCAATGGCTGCCTTTATGGCTAAAAAGCTTATTTATATAGTATTATATAATAGTAGTGTTTCTGAAGATTTACCTGTGCAGGGCAATAGTAAATATTTTAATCACTTCAAACACTTTCAGTTTGACTAACATAAATCATAAATAAAACATACAGTACATTAAAGCATATCCAATTTTATTTAGAATATTTATTTTATTTAGTAGAATCTACTTTAGAAAAGTCTATTGATTCTGTACTTGTGGGCATTGTAGCAACTTTTAAAGGAGAACTAAAGGTATAATCACTGGGAGGTAATTAAATATTAGGCATCCCCCAATAATTATAATTGCTTACATGATACCTCAGGCAAGTGCTACTTTTAACAAAAAAACTGCACTAGCCCAGGGTATTTCTGTAGAAGCTTCTTGTCGCCATCTTCTTACGATTCTTCCGGTCGGGCACATGCACAACTGAATGGAAGCCTAAGTTCGATACATAAAGCCAGCTATTTCATTCTACTGTGCATGCACCTGCCCAGGCCCATAGAAAAGAAGACAGAAGAGAAAGAAGTTTGAGGCAAATGAGCATCTACATACATACACTAAGCCTGTGTTTCTGCACCAACTGCACCAAGGCCACAAGCACTAGTAAGTTTTCTATGCATGGTTTCCTGAGGTGGCTTTAGCCCACATACATAATGTAGTAAATGTTAATTTTGCCTTTTATTTTATTGATTTTATTTATCATTTCTGGAGTGATGCTTTGAAAAAAAAAAAAAAACCAAAAACATTTTTCCTTAAAAGTATACATATCTGTTATTGGCCCATTTAGAGAATTTGGAAAATAAATACATTTTCATGTGTTTCTAAGAGATCCCTGTAGTATGAAAAATTATTCCCATAGAGAGACATATAGACTTAGATTGTCCTGGGAAAAAAAAAAAATTATATATATATATATATATATATATATATATATATATATATATTTTTTTTTTTTTTTAAGGTGAACAAAACATTCCCCCCAAGGAAATACCACTAAAGATGAATAAAATGTTCATAAAAGCCTAGTACTGTATCAAGGGCAATTATAGCCCCTGTTCTGCCCCGAAGTGGCTTTTGCAGTGCGCTGCCACCCCTCACCCTCAACGCTTACCTTTCCTGCGACAGTGGGGTCCAGGAGGGGTCTCATCACTGGTGCAAAGAGCACCATTGTGCTCTCTGCACTACAAGAGCCTAATTTCTAGTTTAATAACCAGAAACTTCACTATTAATGTTATCATATTTTTGCCACCCCTGGTAACTTTCAAACGCTGCCGTCTGCCTTATGGTAGGAGCGCCCTGGCACTGTGTGCAAATAAAATGGAAAATTTTGCTTAGTGAAATTAGTACAATGCCATAGCTTTTTAAAAAGTTTGCTTTATCTTAACTTTAAACACTAATAGCACTTTAAATGTAATCAAATATCCATGCCTTGTATCTTGCCTGCGGTTCTTCATGAGAGCTTTGTACTCTCCAACACGTAGTCTCTTTCCCTCAACAATGCATGTGCGCTTGGGGCGCGGCTTGTACTTATAGTCTGGATATCTCTCCAAGTGTTGGCGACTAAGCCTTGCTTGCTCCTCATAATAGGGCTGCTTCTCGCCGTTACTCATAGATTTCCAACGAGACCCTAAGCAAAACAATAGTAAAATGTAAGGCTCTTATAAATTTATATAACCAATAAAGTTCCAGTACGCACACACATATATATGTATATTTTATGTAACCAACTACCAGTAAATATATAGCTCCAAGACCCTAAACTATTATTTCACCATTTGTCATTATAACATATACATTCACTGCCCACCCATCCCGCCATCCTGGGCTGAGGTTGAGAAGGGCTGGTTCCGACCCACCTCGCTCCCTTGTCAGTGAGGGGACAGCTGTCCAGCAGACCAATTAATAGACCAAGTAATATTCATGTGTTTATGGATGTACTGAAATGTATCCCTGAAAAGATTAAATTAACGTTGAAGGGTTATATTACAAAGATCTTTTAACAAACTAGTAACACAAAAAAACTAAAGTGTGCTATTAACTGATGCATTTTGTAGAAAACATGTTTTCATATGAAAGGATCCCTTTAAGCATTCAATTTACTACTAATATACTATACTTGGAAAAGACCCAGAGAGGTACTGAAGTATTGGATTGACAGTGATGTGGTACGAAATAAAACAGATTTACACTTACTAAGTATTGCTGGTCCCTTGTCGCATATATTACCAATAAACTTTAGCAGCCATCATAGCTTTTTGTTTGAGTGTGGGGGGACACACATGCGTATGCACACACACTTCAGAATAACATTTTACAAAATGAATAAAGCTCAAAATCCATTTAAAGCTTTTATTTCTATACATGCAAATGCATTGGGAACACTGCACATTATATTCCAAATCAAAACTTTAAGTTATTCCATTACAAAAAGTGAAGAAAATGCTGTTAAAAAATAGCAGTGTCTGCATTCCTCTTTAAAAACTGAAATATTCACTGTATAAAATGAAAGGTTTCAAGATTTTGCTTTCATTTGAATCACTGAACTGATATTTAGTTGTATAACCAGTTTCTGATAACTGCTCTACATCTGTGTCGCATCAGTTCGACCAACTTCTGGCACCCGTTACATTCCACAATTCTTCTGCATTTCTTGGTTTTGCCTCAGAAACAGCATTTTTGATGTCACTCCACGAGTTTTTTTTATTGGATTAAGGTCCGAGGATTGGGCTGGCCACTCCATAACATCAATCTTGTTGGCTCATTTACTGGTGTATTTGGGGTTGTTGTCATTTCAAGGGCATTTCTTCTTCGGCATAAGGCAACATGACCTCTAAACTATTTTGATGTATTGAAACTGATCCATGATCCCTGGTATGCAATAAATAGGCCCAACTCCTGTATGAGAAACATCCCCATATCATGCTTCTAGTGTCAACATGCTTTACTGTCTTTACAGTGTACTATGGCTTGGATTCAATGTTTGGGGGTCGTTTGAGGCCCCTAGACCCAAAAAGAACAATCTTGCTATCATCAGTTCACAAAATGTTCTCTTTAGGCTAGTCAATGGGGCAAATTCACTAAAGGGTGAATTTTCGCCAGCTAAGCCTTCGCTACACTTCGCTCCACTTGCCAGGCGCAAATATGCTGCCACTCCGCTAATTCACTAAAATGCAGAGTTGAGTCTCTGCAGCCGAATGCTGGCAAAGTTAGTTTCTGCCTAACAAAACTTCATAAGTACACTTACGCTTAGGTCAATTTGAATAGGGTGGGTACATATATGTCGTATAGACGCCTTGATGTTGGTGCAAATGCTTGAAGTGGCCACTTATTATTACAAATGTCCAAGGAAGCAAATCAAAGACAAAAGAGATCCTCTAATGCACTGGACATGAGCCCACCCTAAAACAAATGTGGTAAGCCCCTCAAATGGTTGAAAACTTTGAAGGCAATCATGCTTTAAAATATGAAAAAATGGCAGGTTTTTTTTTTTAGAACTTTTATGACTTTTCGGCATACAGAATATGATGTCACTGACATAAGATTGAAGAGGATGTAGCTTCAAGTTATTGGTTCGCCTGTCTAAGGTGGTGACGGAAACTCTAGATAAAGCAATGTTCAGTAAAATTCGCACTTTAGTGAATTAGCGGAGTAACAATCGTTCACCTGAGCAAAAATTCACCTGGTGATAGGGCGTGAAACTACCCTAGCGAAGGTCTCTTTCGCTAGCAAATTTCTTCGCCGTTTAGTACATCTGCCCCAATGTGTACCATGACACCTGGTATGCGATAAATAGGCCCAACACCATAGTATAAGAAACATCCCCATATCATGATGCTTGTGCCACCATGCTTCATTGTCTTCACAAAACTCGTACTATGGCTTAAATTCAGTGTCTGGGGTCGTCTGACAAACTGTCTGCGGCCCCTAGACCCAAAAAGAAGAATCTTGCTTTCAACAGTCCACGAAATGTTGCTCCCACCATTTCTCTTTAGGCCAGTCAATGTGTTCTTTGGCAAATTGTAACCTATTTAGCATATCTTTTTTTAAACAATGATACTTTGCGGGCGCTTCTTGCCGATAGCTTGGCTTCATATTGGCATCTTCTAATTGTAACAGTACTCACAGTTAACTTTAGACCTTCTTTGATCTTCCTGGAGCTGATCATTGGGCGAGTCTTTGACATTTAGGCTATTCTTCTATCCATTCGAATAGTAGTTTTCCATTTTCTTCCACTTCTTTCAGGTTTTGGTTGACATTTTAAAGCATTGAAATAATTTTAGCTGAGCAAGCTATACTTTTCTGCACTTCTGTATATGTTTTCTGCTCTTCAATCAACTTTTTAATCTTCTGAACAATGTCTCGATCTACTAATTTTCTCCGATTTTCAGAGTGAAATGCACTATAACCAGCATGCACAACATTTGCTGCCTTCCTTCCTTAAATAAGGACACCTGTTTTTTTCACAGAATGAATGACCTCACTAATTGAACTACACGCTGCTATTATTTCAAACAAACTGCAATTAATGATTCAATTACACAGAATCAGCAGCATGCATGTCATGACTAGTGGGTCTGTTGGTTTTCGATTACTCTATTACACCTACTAGTAAATTACTTGCCATGAAGAAATATAATTTTAACCAAAAACAGGGATTAATCAGCTTTGTGATATCAGACTGCTGTTATTCTGAACAAAACTTTATATATATTGTAAGTTTTACTGGGCAGGGATCTCCTTCCTGCTGTGTCTCTTCCCACATAGCGATTAAGCTCTGTGTCCTTATGTAACTTGTCCTCCCTGTGTATAATTTTATATATTGTACTTTTATTTATATTGTACTTTTATGCATTCTACGGTGCTTCAGCTCAATAGTGCTTTACAAATAGAGTTGTTCATACACACATATATAATTTACAGTTTAGTCATTACCCTATGGGACCAAACTGTAAATGACATCCTTATAAACAGAGAGTTCCTATGTCAGAGCATGCCGCAAGTACTGTGCGGCATATTCCTTCGTAAGATCTGTCTGCCAAACTCTCTCCGTTGTAGAGATTGCCTGGATGTTCCCTACACTCACTGCCTGCACTGCATCTACTCTGGCTGACAAATCTCTTGCTCCTGAGGTCCTCTGCCTCTGTCCCCTTTCCTTTACCACTTTACTGTCTCCGAATTCTGTTAACTTCCAGTTAGACCCACTAAAACTAATGATCCAAAGGACACAACTGACATGGGGCCAGAAGATAAGAAGGACACTTCAGAGAATACAGTGGAGATACACAGTCAGTAGATAAGAAGGGAGATAGTAATACTATGCAGTAAATCCGTGGAGGTGTGCAAGTGCTGGGTGTTCTACAAGCAGCATTGTTTTTTAAGTGTTGACACATCTATGTAAGAAACATTGCAAAAACTGCAGAACATTTATTTTTAATGAAAAGGGTAATAAGTGTGCAGAGTTGCTGTCAGAAGTTATTCACAGGCTATTTGGAACCCCTCTTAATTCTTTGGAGTTTTATTTATCATTTCAAAGTAGCAGCTTCCTTTTAATATATAACATGTCTTATGGAAACAGTAGTATTTCAGCACAAGTATATTGAATTAAAAGAAAATATGCAATATGCATCATAACAAAATTAGACAGGTGCATAAATTTGAGCAACCCAACAAAGATATTACATGAATACTTAATTAAGCCTCCTTTTGCAAATGTACCAGCCTCTAGAAGCCTCCTATAGCCGTTGATGTCTGTCTGGATTCTGGATGGCGGTATTTTTGACCATTCATCCATACAAAATCTCTCCAGTTCAGTTAAATTTGATGGCTGCCGAGCATGGACAGCCTGCTTCAAATCATCCTGTGAAGGCCATTCCAGAATACTGTACTTCTCCATCTGCATAAATGCCTAGATTTTGAAGTGTGTTTTGTTGGAATATCCAACCCCTGCATAACTTCAACTTTCTGACTGATACTTGAACATTATCCTCAAGAATTTATTGATATTGGGTTGAATTCATCCAACCCTCGACTAGCCCCACAGCATGATGGGACCTCCACCAACTTTGACAGTAGGTAGCACGTGTTTTTCTTGGAATGCAGTGTTCTCTTTCCGCCATGCAAAGAGTTTTTTGTTATGACCAAATAAAGTTTTTGTCTCTTCAGTCCAAAGCACTTTGTTCCAAAATTACTGCGGCTTGTCTAAATGAGCTTTTTCATACAAGCGACTGTAACGTGAGTGCAGAAAGAGCTTCTTTCTCATCGCCTTGCCAAACAGATGTTCTTTGTGCAAATAGCGCTGAATTGTAGAATGATGTACAGATACACCATCTGCAGCAAGATGTTCTTGCAGGTCTTTGGAGGTGATCTTTGGGTTGTCTGTAACCATTCTCACAATCCTCTGCATGTGCCTCTCCTGTATTTTTCTTTGCCTGCCAGACCTAGGTTTTCCAGCAACTATGCCTGTGACCTTCCATTTCCTGATTACAGTCCTTACAGCTGAAACTGACAGTTTAAACCTCTGAGAGTTGCTTTGAGGATCCCATGCTGTCACTCTTCAGAGGAGAGTCAAACAGAAGCACAACTTGCAATTGGACACACCTGCCTATGAAGTTCAAGGCTTAACAAGCTAATCCAACCAATTTGGTGTTGCCAGTAATCAGTATTGAGCAGTTACATGCATTAAAATTATCAACATTTTTGCACAGACAGTTTTTTACATTTGATTTAATTGCATACAACTAAATACTGCTTAACCAAAAATCTTTGTTCACCCCAGTACTCAGATGTTCCTGGGGTTCCCAAACTTTTTCATATGACTGTAAGTGTAAAAAAATCACTTTCTGAGATTTGCTAAGGTTCGAATGGTAAATTGAAATTTTCAAAAAAAATTTTGGTCAAAACTCACAAATTTGAATTTCAAACCACCAACTCAAATTTGAATGTAAGATTTACCAGTACCACACCTCGACCCTGGAATTTGAATGCATTAAAGTACAAAGGTTTGGATACTCCCTGTATTTACAGGTGTTTCAAAAGACAATTCTCCCCACACTTTCCCCTTTACTTTATGTTTTGCTTAAGTATGACATTCACAGTCAGGTGCAAATCTAGTAGTGGGAGCAAGAAGCAATGTAAGTAAAAAAAACAACATGGAGTTCTGCACCTATATTTTTGTGCTAACTCCTGCCAGTCTCACCTAGAATCTTACTGATGCTAGAATTATGCATGTCAGGAAATGCTTGCAAGATCTTCCTCCTCTCATCTTTTGCCCACACCATAAACGCATTCATCGGACGTTTAATGTGATTACCACGGGATCCTGGAGAGGAAAGAATATATAGCTGAGAGATTGTAGAGATTCGATATACCACTGAACATAAACAATCACAATCTTTCACTTTCAAAAGAGAGACATGGTTAAGAATATGAAATGTAGTTGCCATGAAAAACCATATGGCAAGAAAAAAAACTTTTTTCTTTTTTTTTTTTATTAACAATTTTTCAAGTGAATTAACACATTTCTTAAACAAGAGTATAACGAAGAGACGAAGGAGAGCAGGGAGAAGAGGAGAGGGAGGAGAGAGAGAGTGTGAGAGACCTGGGGAAGAGTCACTGGCATACCGTATCACTGCTAGTAAAAGCTCAAGAAACTGGACTGCCGACTTGCTCGTAGTTTGCAAAAAATAAAAATAAAAGGGGTAAATATACAATGCAAAAATGGCTTAAACAGTCCATGAAGCTGTACTTTCGTATAGTTGGATGCGTTCCACTTCCATCCGTACATCCACAGCAGTTGGTAATGAGGCACTTTTCCAGCTCCTAGCCAGCAGGCTTCTACTGGCCAACAATATTTGGACGGTTAGTCTTTTGGATGCTTTATCCATTTTAATCTCAAACAGACCAAGGAGGGCCATTGCAGGCGACATCGTATGGGAAACACTTGTAGCATCCGTTATTATTTGGTTAATCATAAACCAGTATCGTTGCGCAACCGGGCAGGTCCACCAAATGTGCAACATAGTCCCAACATCCAACTGGCATCTCCAGCACACATTTGACACTTCGGGGGAAAGCATTATGAATTTTCTCTGGAGTCATATACCATCGGTACATTAGTTTAGTAGTAAGTTCGTGATGGTTAAGTGCTCTCGAGAATTTGGATGATTGGCCAAATAAGTGCACCCACGTCTCTAGGTCAATCGACAGATTCAGGTCCCTTTCCCAAGCGGCCCTTGCCCAATGTGAGGGATTTGTCTAGTCTTGTATAAGTATATTGTAGACCAGCGTGATACCTTTCTTTGCTCCATGTGCATGCCAACATTTCACCTCGTATCTAGTCGGTTGACGCGCACTAAGCCAGTTATTCGTCTGCAAATAGTGTTGTATGCGGATATAGGAATAGTTGTATGTCGGGCAGGTGATATTCTGATTGTAAGCCAGAAAAAAGCTTCATCCCATTGCGATCGTACAGGTCTCCAATCTTAGTCACACCCAAATGATGCCAGGGTTTCAGGTTCAAATCTGGTATGACTTCCCCGAGGATAGAAATGGGCGCCAGCACCAACAGCGGGTTGCTGAGCTGTCTGCTAGCTCTCACCGTATACCAAGTCCTCAGGGTTGCTGTAATGGGCGGGGACAATTGTCCCAAAGTAGTGTAGTTGTGTTTCCCTAATGTCCAGATATGGGAGAGGTTGGTGTGTTCGAATTGGGACTTATAGAGCCAGTTTTCCATATATACCCACTTTTTACTGCCGTGGGGTAAGTGCCAATCAGCCATTTGGTCCAGAATTGTGGCTTTGTAGTAAGCGTGCAGGTTCGGGCAGGCCAAGCCAGCCTTTCTCTTATGTGCATACATCACTGCCCGGGAGATCCGTGGTTTCCGATAGTTCCAAATAAAGGATAGAAGCAGTCTCTGGAGTTGCTGAAAAAAGGTATTGTACAATGGGATGGGTAAAGCTCTAAATTTATACAGAATTTTCGGGAGTATCAGCATTTTGACTGCGTTTATCCGTCCCATCCAAGAAACATATGACGTCTGCCACTTATTCAAAGTCATTTGCGTGTCCTTTAGCATGGATGCAAAATTATATTTGTAGAGTTGAGTCGGGTCTGCCGAGATTTCCACCCCAAGGTAATGAATTTTTGTAGTTTGCCAGTCCAAGTTATAAGCATGCTTCAATGTAGTAGAATCCGGCTGAGACAAAAAGATAGGCAATGCCTGGGTCTTAGTGATGTTTAGCTTATAATATGTCAACCTGCCAAAGTGACCAATTAAGTTAAACAGTTCCTGTAAGGCAACTTCAGGGTTAGTGAGCAGCAATGCAATATCGTCAGCAAAAAGCAGAACTTTGTGATGTTGAGGCCCTAGTGACACACCTCGAATTCCCTGGGAGTCCCTAATGGCCTGGGCTAGTGGTTCAATACTCAGAATATAAATAAGGGGCGACAGAGGGCAACCTTGTCTAGTACCATTTGACAGGGGAAAGACTGTAGACAGAAACCCATGAATGTTAACCTGGGCTGTTGGGACAGAATAAAGGGCCAAGATAGCCATGATAAGCCGATCAGGGATGCCAAAGCGCTCTAAAACCAATTTGAGATAAGTCCAATTCACCCGATCGAACGCTTTCTCAGCGTCTAATGCCAACAGTAGAGAAGGAGTTCGATGTTTGTGTACCTGATGGATCATATTGATAAGTCTCCTCGTGTTGTCATGTAATTGGCGACCCTTAACAAAGCCTGTTTGATCAGTGTTGATCAGTAATGGAAGAACCCTTTGCAGGCGTCTCGCTATAATGGATGCGTAAATCTTAAGGTCACTGTTCAACAGCGAAATAGGGCGATAGTTAGCGCATTTGGTACTATCTTTACCCGGTTTCAATATGGTTGATATATATGATTGTAACATTTCTTGGGGGAAACTCCCAGCAGACGCAGCCGTGTTTAAAGCCCTAGTGAGGTACGGGGTAAGAACAGGGGCAAAGGTCTTACTATATATATATAGTAATATTGGTAAAGCCGTCCGGGCCCGGGGCTTTGTTTTGCGGTAGATTTTTTATTTCCTGCAAGACCTCTTCCCTGCTGAGAGGCTCTAGCAACGGTGGGATCATAGAGGGGGGCAAGTGGGGCAGGTGCAGTCGGTTTAAGAACAATCTGATATCAGTCTCTAAAGGCTGCTCCGTGGAGGGGCTGTCTTTTAAATTGTAGAGGTCGCTATAGAATTTGGCGAAAACATCCGCTATGTCACTAGGGTTTATTTTAGTTTCCTGAGTAGGCGTCTGGATCCTATCAATGCGATGGTGCATTTGCTGTTTAACTAGTTGCCTTTTAAGAGTGGCCGTCACCCTGTTCCCCATGACATACTGCTTGCTTTTAAGTTTAAGTAGCTGGTTGTGGCACCTGTTAAGAATAAGCAAATTAACCTCTTCCTTAAGCCTATTTAAAAGAACTACATTGTCAGGAGTGGGGGATATCCGTTGTTCCAACTCTAGAACTTGGATCCTTTGAAGAAGCTGTTCTTGGTCAGCTCTCGCTACTTTAGCTTTATGAGAGGCTACACTAATAAAATGTCCTCTAAGTACCGCCTTGTGTGTACACCACAGCGTCAAGTCAGCCATATCCGTGCTATCGTTGTGGAGGAAAAATTCTGCGAGTCTATTTTCTATTTGGCCATTAGAACTTCTATCTGTTAGCAGAGCATTATTAAGCCTCCACGGGGGCCTCACAGAAAACTGGAACCTCTCCTGCAGTGCAAATGCGACCACGGAGTGATCCGTCCAAGTTGTATTCTGAATCGTGCACTGGGAGGCTAGGTTTAAAGTTTGAGGATGGGTCAAAAAGAGATCTATTCTAGTATATGATCTATGGTGGGGGGAGTAATACGAATAATCTTTAAGGGTTGGGTTGTGCACTCTCCATACATCATACAAATTATATTGAGCTAGCAGTTTCGCAAATGTTAGGGATTTTTTGGTCACCTCAGCACGGTACCGTGAGGGCAACGCTGTCGCCTGCGGCGATCTATCCATATTAGGGTCTATAACATTGTTAAAGTCGCCGCCTACAATAACAGTTCCCTGCTTGTAAATTTGTAACTGCTCGAGGGCTTGTTTCAAAAATAAATTCTGATTAGTGTTAGGAGAGTAAAGATTCATCAGGGTATACTGTTGCTGGTTCACAATACATACCACAATTAGACATCTGCCATTGGGGTCAGCCAAATGCGTCACACTAGAAATGTTGAGATTCTGTCTGTCTAGCTAAAATAGCAACCCCCCGTTTTTTAGTTTGCGAGGGTGCTGCCGCTACAATTTTGTAATGTTTGTTACTAATAGACATTTGGTCGTCTAGTCTGAAGTGCGTTTCCTGGATCCAGACAATATCTGCCCGATGTTTTGTGCATTCGGCTAGGGCTAATAGACGTTTGCGGGGGGTGTCCCCGCGCATTAATAGACATACATCTAAGTACCATATCGGCTGATGAAAGTGCTAAGCTGTGACCCTATTAGCTGACCCCATAGCAGTACAGCATAACACATCAAAAAAGCAATTGCCAGTTTCCCAGGATAAGGTAGAAAAGGGTGGAAAAGAAGGAAGGAAAGCAAAGAAAAGAAAACATAAAACCTAGAACTTATGTACAGTCCTTCGAGCACTTGCGGCCGATCCCTTGTTGCATACATGCCCAAATGTGGGCAGACAGTCCTGCAATAGGAGAAAGAGTGGCTGGGGGGGGGGAGAGGCAGTTTTGTAGGTGCGAGAACTCAACTGTCCCTGTTCCGGTGCCTGGAACGGTTGCTAGGGTAAGAACCCCAGGGTGGGCCAAAATATCGTGTAGCATGCAAGAGTCTTCAAGTGGTTGCGTGATCATCTTCCTTCTCCTTGTCAGTGCCAACATGCATCTTTCCAAGGTGTTGTCTCGGCTTTAGTGACGCTGAAAGAGGAACATTCCACTTTGCTAATGCTAGCTTCCCTTCCTCCACGGTCAGAATAGTTTTTGTGGAGTTCTGCCAATGGACCAAGAGCTTTGTGGGAAAACCCCACTTATACGGTATATCGTGTTGGCGAAGAGCTTGCGTTATCACAGCTAATTCATGTCTTTTAGCCATGGTAGCTGCAGAGAAATCAGCAAAGGCCTGTATTGTCCCATAAGGCTCTGGGAAAGATTTGTGTTGCCTGGCATAGCGCATCAAGTCATCTTTTATATGGAAGAAGTGGATCCTGAGTATGGTATCTCTGGGAGCTTCACTTGGCGCGTTTCTGGGCTTGGGGATCCTATGGATCCTATCTATTAGGAGGTGGCCAGCTGGGGTTTCAGGGAGTATAGCAAGGATGAAGTCCTGTGCATATTGGAAAAGTTGCTGCTGCGTTACAATCTCTGGAATACCCCTCAACCTGACATTATTCCGCCTGGAGCGGTCCTCCACATCTGCCAATTTACTCTGCAACATAGATATCAAGGACTCTTGCGATTCGACCGTGTCAGCCATGGTATTATGAGCCTCTACTAACTCCTCCATTTTTGCTTCCACATGGTCAGTGCGAACCGCGATCCCATGCAGTTCAGTCTTAATGTCCTGCATTGCTTGCTTAGTATCCGAACGGATATCTTCCCTCAATTGTGCCAAGAGTGCCTTTAAATGCGTCTCACTAAGAAACTGTGAATCACGATACTTAACTGCCTGCTGTTCCAGCTCAGCGTCGCGCTGTGGAGAGGATCTGCTGGAGAAGGACTGGGCGCCATCTTGGCTGTCGTCCTGGGTTGGCGTCTTCTGCTGAGAGCCATAGAATGCGGTGAGTCGCAGTGGCTGCTGCTTATCCTTTTTCTTAGGCATGTTGGCTGGGAAGTCCGCTCACCTTCGCTGTGTGGTTTATACCCCTGGGACTGCTTAAAAGCTGCTTTTTGTCGGCACCGGGTCAGGAGCTCAGCAAAGTACGTGCGCTCACATGCGCTCTTAGGCCACGCCCCCAACTTTTTTCTTTTTTAAAGCGCAAACTACCCATGTGAATCTGATGAGAGGGAATAGGGGTTGAGCAGATGGTGGATGAGAAGGTTTTTCCTTTGGGCCACAGGGAAAATGTGGCATAATTCCCTATACTGCTCTCAATAATGTCATACCAACAACACTGACTGCAAAGCGATGCCATTACTGGCTTCTTGTAATGTAATGTGTTGTAATTGTAACACAATAGAAGCTTGTTTGAATGTGAAATAGGACTTACATAGAATTTTCCAAAATGTTTACTCTGTTAAATAATAAAACTATATATGTCATAAGTCTGTCTCATGCAAGCAGATGCAAGATTACCAGTTATTCATAAGCTACATTTTACAGTGTTACCAGTCCCAAGCAAGTCAAGACATTTTTAAGAGTGAGCTGCATGGAAATGATCTAAGAAGGAACGCTCTAGATAGGATGCTTGCCACCAGTGGTACCACCAGGTTTGAATGGCCTTGTGGTATGACTGGTGGAATGGCATCATTCTCAGGAAGAACTCTTAGCTTCCTCATAGTCTGTCCGCTAAAGGTAAGGCAATTCCCTATAGATCTCACTGGTCCTGCCATTTAACTTGCCTGCCAGGATTTTTGGCCACAATGTAATCCTCACAGATGACTTAGAAGATTTCAGGTAGGAATAAATGTCCTCCTGTCTGTCATCAAATGTGGGGAAGGTAGCATTCTGTCTGTCCTCAAATGTAGGGAAAGTAGAATTTCACCTCCTGTTTGTAGATAGGACAGATCCTGAAGAATCCAATGCAGAAAATTGGGGGTACTGCTTTGTACCAAGAATCCCCTGAGATGCCAGTTCAAAGACCTGCTGGTGATATGCAGCAGAATGACCAGCACCAAAAATAGTGGTCCACCGATCAATCATCACAGGATCTGTCACCCTGATCCACTCATCTCCTGTTTGAAAGGTAGAGCAGCTGCTGTTTCTTCCTCGTCACATACCAGATTGTCTTCCATAACAACAGGAGATGTCCATTACAGTCCAGCTGTCTGGGCATTAGATGTAACACTCCCAGTATCATTCTGCCCCTCTTAATATAACTCCTGGTAGTAACATGATCACTGCAGGGTAGGTAAGACTATGTTATGCAGCTGTTCCTTCATTTGTGTGTTCACAAAGTCAAAATTGCTCTGGGTCCTCTGGGTGTATATCCAGAACAACCACTGCCCCCAAATGTCATGAAAATTACCTAAGAGAAACATGCCAGAACACTGTGAAGCAACAAATTCTTCTATGGGAGTAAAATAAGAAAGAGACAGCTCCAACAAAAATATATTCACAGTCCAAAGTAAATGATGGCCAAAGAATAGCTGAATCAAAAGATCAATGTGCAGGAGTCCTTTCCGCTGTCTCTAAAGACTAACTCTAGGGGGCAGATTTATTAAGGGTCAAATTGAAAATTAGAATTTTCTAATTTTTTTTTATGGTCAAAACGCGAAATGCGACTTGGGAATTAAACAAACTCAACTTCGAGATTTATCATACTCTGGCCCTAGAATCCAAGAATTGAATCTTACTATTCGCCACCTAAAACCTGCCTAAAACCTACGTTTAAGTCAGTGGGAGAGGTCCAGGGATTAGTTTGTTAGATGTTTGCAGCCTTCCTGGCATTCAAGTTGTTTTCAGAGAAAAAAAATCTAAACGAGTTTGATCTAATTCGAATCTAATTCAATACGAGTTTTTGGGTTGTTTAAAATGTCTGAATTTGGAAAATTTGGTTTTATTAATAGATTTCCCCAAGTCGAATTTCAAATTAATGCGACCTTTAGGGAGTTTAAAAAAAATAAATAAATTAAAAAAAAACCTCACATGAATTTGAACTTCGACCCTTGATAAATGTGCCTCTCTGTCTCTCCAGTGGCTCTTTTTATGCCCCTAATGACCCAGTCTCTCAACAAGACATATTGGAGCCTGGGATCTCAAATAATTGTCTCCAGTGTTTGTTAAATAAATGTCACAGTGCTGTCTTCTGCCACAATACTGGGTGTATAAAAATATGTTTATACGACTTATTTGATACATCTGCTTTCCTGCACTAGTCATTTCTTCTGTAATACTTGATGAAGGCATGTGCTGCTTAAATTTGCTTCTTAGACAAGCAGGACAAATTAACTCATATAACCGTCTTTGCACTAAACAGGGTAAAGTTTTGGTTATACTCAATCAGAAGCTAGAGGTGTACAGCCAAAATTTCTTCTGCTAGCCATTTAGTGAATAGTATGGAAAAAGCTTCACACATGACCAGCACAGCAGACAAGTTACTATCTGCCCCCTTAAAACAGCAGCTTTTAAGGTGAGCTTTAAACAGGGCATCTGACTAAATAAATACATAATCGTTTTGAAAAATACATTCTTGGAGGACCACAATCTTTTGTTTTTTGGGTAGCAGTGAAGAAGGTGAAAAAACCTTTAACAACAGTGTTTACAAAATGGTGTCTACCTGCTTACTGTGATTCCAAGATTGAAGAAAACAAGTAAAGTTTATTTTGCATGACAAGCACAAGAGAAAAATTATGGAATTATTTCTTAGGGTTACAGGACCCTTATAAAATGACTTTTTTGGGGACCCAAATAATTATACATGAAGTGTGCTGCCAAATTACATGAATTTATCAATCACGCTCTGGCCAGTATTACTGTAAACTGGTGCAGAGAAAAGGGCAGGTTGAAAAAATTAGGAAATGGCTTCATCATAAAAAAATCTTCTGTTTAACAGAAAGGTAAAACATTAACTGACCAGAACGGCAAACCTTACCATCTATATCCATGCTGCATCTTAAAAGAGATGCTTCTGTGTGATGTAGAGAAGTCACATCCTGGATATTCTTCTCTGGCAGGGTATCCAAAAGCTCCTGCAATCAATTAAATGTTATTATTTTTCTGTTAAAAAAATTATGACACCAGAAACGAAACTTGTATAGACATGCTTAAAGGGGAAACCCCTGTTCAGACCTGGACTGGTAATCTGACGATTCTGACAAATGCCAGAGGAACTGCTGTAAGATGCCACAGAAAGTCACTATTTAGTGGGCTGCTGTTTAGCTCCCTGTGTGCCAGGGTCTATTTTGAATATCAGTTTGGACTAAGCCTTTTTTAAAAGTGCTGCCTCTGATAGTGCCCCCTCCTGAACAGCATATAATGCTCCACTCCCAGAGACATCAGGAGAGTAGTGGCCAGAGTCACCGTAGCGAAAATGGAACTACCATGGGGAAGCTCGAAGGTAAGCTCCTGGCAAGTGTTTCGGTGGGGTGTGCATACTGGTGGGGTGGTGCCTAGTTACACCCCTGGCTTTCCATCTGCTACTTCATGCAGATGGAAGTAGCAGTTTTTTACTCAGCATTCCAGCATAAGTACAACCACTACAAAATTTGAACCCACAACTACTTGGCACTGTCCCTTATATACTGTATCAAAGCAGACAAATACAGTGGAAGTATAGGAGAGTGCATATATAATAAGCACAAGTAGTTTTATTTGGTGTACAGTGAAACCTCATTTTTAAGTACCACCAATTTATAATGCATTTCAATGGGTGCATTTCCCTGATTTCATGTAATGTTTTCCTGGATTTTACATAAAAAGTTTGTCCTGATGTTCTCAAAAATTGCTCTTTTTACTTTGTGAATGTTACCGTTAGTGAAATAAGGAGCTTTAACATACTAACCAGATGTATATTGTGCCATGGTTCTGCCTGTAAATAGTCAATTCCAATTAGTCTGCCCCTCATACTGTCTTGCACCAATCACTCATTGGTTTAGGTTGTGCATATGACTCACAGAGAGTCCTTGCGCATGCTCCCCCCCCCATAATGTAAAATGAATGCTGCAATGCTTAACCCTTGTTATTAAAGCAGTAAATATTGTATTTAAACAGACTCCTGTGCTTATATCCTTTCCGTACTGATGTTCATTTAACTGATGATCATTTACCTGATTTTACATTTCCCAAATTTTACATAATTTTTCCTGGTCCCCTGAAAAATGTAAAATGGGGGTTCTACTGTAATGATATTCCCATTTTAGCACCAAGCAACTGTAGATAAGCAATTGTTGTGGTAAACATGCAAGTCTGATGCACCTACTTGCAGATTAGGGCTTTTGTCTTCAAACCTCTAGAAGCAGGAAATAAGAATAAGACTCTTAATCCCCTCCTTCCATAAAGGGGTTGTTCGCCTTTTTAGGTTATCTTTTTGTGTATTATATGGCCTATTCTTAGCAACTATTAATTTAGTCTGTCTTCTTCTGCCACTTTCTACCTTGTAAACAGAGGTTACTGACGCGGACAGTCAAACATATATTGCTCAGTGAGGCTAAAGACTAAGGGGGTTGCTATGGGTTACTACCACAGGGCAAATTTAGTGCCTTCTATTACATATGGGGGGAAGTGCAAATTGTCTATTACTGTGTACATCATACTAAAGATGAACTACCCTTTTAAGTGCTTCACATCCGCTCCACAGATAGCTAACAAGCTCCAAAAGGTAGAGACGACAAGTAGGAAAGAAGGTGTAGGATGCTAATGGTAACAATTGTTGTAATATACTGCTTAAAGTCATTAACTATTATATGCCTTTTTTTTATCATACTCAATGTCTTTCTTACCTTCCTGTAATTTTGTTGACAATGTTCTGGAGATGTGTTCTGCCCATGAAGCAACTGACATGCTTCCTGAATTGCTTTAGTTATGGCATCCCCTTCTCCTAGAAAACCTGTTTTAGGTAAAGAAAACTGCTTAGTATATGAGTAAATGAATGAATGGAAAAGTGGAAACACTATACAACATTTAAGTGAAACAGATAGGATAAAGTAAAATTATTAACCCAAAATATAAAAATTAAAGTAAACAAAGAAAGCTGAATAGGGTAGTGTCACGGTTGGCACCCTAAATTCAGAACCGATGCTAAACACCCTGTTCTCAGCTCTTGCTTCCGCCTTTAACAGCCGCCTTTCACCTCAGTAGGAGACCTCGGCTAATCGGATGCCGCCAGGTCTTATTAAGAGAGGTTCAAAGTTAGGGGTTCTGAACAAGCTGGCACAATTGTAAAGCCTTTTGGGCAGAGGGTCATGGTACAAGGCATAGACAGAATCGTAGTCAGATCAGGCCGAGTCGGGGCAGGCAGGATACAAAACGGAGTAAGGCAGGCAAGGGTCAAACCAGGAGATCAATCAGCAGGGATATAGAATAAGCAAAGTCGGATATCAGGCAGGGGTCAGGATACAGAACCGTCAAAAAGCCAGGCAAGGGTCACAACAGGAATCAGAATTACAGATAGCTAACAACTCAGAAGCACCAGGAACACAATCCTATAACAGGCAAAGTACTGCAGCCATTCCATTAATGCACCTTTTAAACTTAAATTTTTGCTACCTGTAAAATTAGCAGAGGTGCGCCACATGCACCCTAGGATTACAATGTGGAAGAGGACGCAGCAGAGGAGGCGGCTCACGGCAGGCGTCCCTGCTGAGGGGCAGGCATCCCTTCCGTCCCCCCCACTAGACCACCACGGTACGTTCTTACAGCGAGTTTTTATATGGTGAAAGGGTAGTGCAATAAATAGTGGTGATGTGATTGAAAGAGAAGTTCACGACAAAATGCATTTCAGATGGAGAGAGGAAAACATTCATACCCAGTGGTAAATTTGCTTTCTGGGAGCTAGATGCAGAATCCATGGTACCTCCACATTGGCTGCCCACTGGGGACATTCTGAATTCAGGAGAACTGCTGGAGTTGGGAAACTGGTCAGGACATTTGGGTTTGGCTGTTAAATTTAAAGGCTGGGATGTTTCCTAGGATATGAAATGTTAAAAAAAACCATGGTCAACCTCCTGTCTCATGCGAGGCTTTCACACATGCATTTCCTATCATGGTCTCCTCCATAGCATACCTGGTGTTTGGCAGATGCAGAGCCTCTTCCTGCATGGGAGTTGTGAAGAAGCGGCATGGGGTATTCTACTATAATGATAAGAGATACAGTCTATGTTGTTCATAGTCTAATGCCAAAGCAGTTAACCAATGCAGCGGTCAAATTTGAGTATAATTCAAATTCCATTTCACATTCCATTATGTATGTCAAATGTATAAAAATCATCACATCATCAATGTAGATGCTCTGTTATATGGTTAGCATATATTATCACAGTTGTCTCACCAGGCTTGCATGGAATAGGTTGGATAGGAAGTGACATCTGGGGTTCTGCTGAAACAGTCTGAGCAGAGGGAAATGCAGGAATCATCACATAAGGCATGTTCACCTGCTGCAGAAAACAAGGGGTGTCAAGAATAAGACCTTTTACAGAAAAACTAGGAGTAAAAGAAACACAGAACAAAAGAGGGGAGTCTGAACCTCAGAAATAATGAATAAAAGGAATGAAGTGTTCATTTAGCTTTCCTCTATACTCCATTATACCTGCATTGCCATACTGTATATGAAAAGAAAGAGTTCAGTGATAATGTGTATTATTAAAATAAGGAGTCCATAAAAGACCAATACCTGAATCTGCTGCTGCAACATATTGATCTTGTGCTGTTGCTGGATCAATTGTTGTTGCTGTTTTGCTATCTACAAATCACAACAAAAAAGAAATACTGAACTGCAAGATGATTTCACACTGATAATACATCAATAGACCACTAAAAGTACTAGTCACAGCAAAGAAAACAAAAGTTTTAAATTAATCACATTTTAAATAAAAAAAATAGTATTTTCTCACTACACTGATAGAGAAAACGCTAATTTGTAAGAGAAAACGCTAATTTGTAAGAGTAAACACTGAGTGGAACTGTATCCATTATTTCAAAGGGGCAGATTTCAGGCAGAAAATGCTTGCATTTGCAAGTTTTCATTAAGAAGTGTACTCCTCCAGACAGGACTGTTGGCAGCAACCCTTACAGGGGTTAGGGCTTGGATCCTGCACCAATGGCTTTTCAGTGGGATTCCTGGCTTATGCCTAGTCCTGAATCTGATCCCACACAATCTTTGCACAGGCATCAAGGTGACACAGCTCTCCTGGACAAATTTAAATGCTACTACAACAGGAATTGGCTATTAGAACTGATATTTCTAAGCAGATACATAAATTAGGGCAACAAAGAACTACAACAAAAAAGTCCAGACCAATTCAAGGTGAATAAAAAATGAAATTTTACCAGAATATAGGTAATCATGCAAACATGCAACGTTTTGGCGCTCCAGCCCCTTTGTCAAGCATTGATTCTCAAAGTGACATCATATCCTATTTAACATGTCCCATAACACACACCTACTTCTTACATGGTATCAATTATTTTACATACACAAATATTAGTATTAGTTCCATAGTTTCACTCCTATCGTATTATATCCATACTATATAGGTATCACATAATATTAGTAATTTCGTATAATGTGTCTAATCTCATATATTAGTTCTGTCTTACTCCAAAACCATTTAAATAAACACATAAAGATCATATTCTCTGTTGAGTCCTTTCGCCTGTAGAATATGCATCCAAAATTTCTCCCTCTTTTGGAGTTGTAGGAGTCTGTTGCCCCCCCATCGTGGAGGCCTGAGAGTGCACTTGAGACCCACTATATTCTCTGAAAATGTGGAGTATTGCAAGAAGTTTGAGGGCATATTGAATAAGTGCTTTTTGGACATTATAACCCTTACTATTGAACATATAAAGAAAGAACTAGCAACAGTAACGGAACAAGCTCACAACATAGAGCTACAATTATCACAAGTGGGAAGTCAGGAGGAGTTTGCTACAACTAAGGCACTAATAGAGAAATTCATTCAACAGTACCGACAGGAAACAGAGGACCGAAAGAGGTTCAAGTTTCTAAGGGACGCAGAGGATTATGCCGGGGGAAACATTTACCGGTGGATACCAGGACAACCCCGGATGACCCCATCCTACTTCCGCAATCAACCTGCGAGAGTTCGGCCGGGGCGGGGTTCACAGAGCAAGGGATGCCAGGAGATATCGCTGAGCGGATCAGCTGAGAGTACCTCACAGAGGTCTACGGATTCCTCGGGATCCTCTTTTTTAGGGGAGGACAGCGTTCCTTCAAGCGGCGGGGAGCGCGAGGAACACGGTACAGGAGCGGATACAGCCGCTGTAGTCAGGCCATGGCAGACACGCACAGCAGGCATAGTGAAACCGAAGAAGGCACCTCGCTAGTGACCAACATTTCAAATAAGGTACTTTCTGAATCTGATTTGCGAGTGTTACAGAAGGGCTTATCATTTTGCCCCAGTACTAAGTTTCACACCTTTGTCCTAGATATTGATTTGCAGCGATTTTTCAGGTTAATAAGACTGAAAGTACATTTTGCGGATAAAAGGGTTGAGGGGGAGATGCAGACTCATTCTTTGCCTATGAAACAGTTTGGTTTACGGAATAAGAGCCAGTATTTACCTCCCACCTCTTCCCATCCCGTGGAGACAGTTATCAACTTCTTATCTAGGGACATTAATCAATGGATGCAGGATTCTAAGGGCCTGCGGACTATGAGGTATACTAACAATATGGCCAATGCAGAACGTAAGTCTTTGGACACTCTGATGAAGGACAAAACTGTGGTTTATAAACCTGCGGACAAAGGTGGGGCCTTGGTCATTATGGACAAAGGTTACTACACGAGAGAAATTTTGCAACAGTTAAGTGATAAAGATACTTATGTACAGTTACATAAAGATCCTACTAACGAAATTGCAAGTTTGATTCTTGATTTGGTAACACGATACCATAGGGAGGGGGTGATTAATGAGGATTTGAAGGAGTATTTGATACAACAATTTCCATGTATACCAGTCTTTTATACCCTCCCTAAAGTACATAAGGATCAACAGTTCCCCTCAGGTCGCCCTACAGTTGCAGGGGTTAACTCGATATTGGCTCCGTTAGCCATCTTTTTGGACAAGGATTTGGCCCCTTTTGTACCGTTGGGTAAATCCTATATTAAGGATACATCTCATTTTTTACGCTCTTTACAGAATGTACTGTAGATCTGGGTGAGGGGGAGATTATATTAGCTGCCTTTGATGTGTGTAGCCTCTACACATCAATACCTCATTGTCTAGGAATGGAGGCCATACAGGCGGTGTTAGAGGTTTCTGAATACGATGAGGTACAAAGAAGGTTTTTTATGGAACTATTAGCACTGATATTACATAAAAATTACTTCCTGTTTCAGGACACCTTCTTCCTCCAATTTCAGGGTACAGCGATGGGATCGAACATCGCCCCTACATACGCCAACCTGTTCATGAGTCAGTTTGAGAATCATTATGTATGTACACATGATCTGTTCAAACATTTATTAAGTGGTGGCGTTTCATAGATGATCTAATGGTCATCTGGAGGGGTGACGTTCAATCCCTGCTGGATTTCAAGACATATCTTGATAATTGTGTTTCAACTATTAAGTTTACACTAACACATAGCCATGAAATGGAGATCGCAAGGGAACACAATTATGTACGGATTTATTTGTTAAGCCCACAGACCGTAATAATTTATTGAGATATGATAGCGTACACCCGAGGGCTAATATCTCTTCTCTCCCCAGATCCCAATTGCTAAGGGTGAGACGCATAGTAAGGAAGAAAGATTAAATATACGGTTGGAGGAGATGACTACTACATTTGAACAAAGAGGTTACCCTGGTGAGGTACTGATTGGCAAGACATACCGCTGCATCCCTCAGATTTCTTGTGTTGGAGTCTGTTGCCCCCCCCCATGACGGGGGGGGGGACGAACTCCTACAACTCCAAAAGAGGGAGAAATTTTGGATGCATACTCTACAGATGCTGCATTCGAAAGGACTCAAAAGAGAATATGATCTTATACGAAATGACTAATATTATGCGATACCTATATAGTATGGATATAAATACGATAGGAGTGAAACTATGGAACTAATACAAATATTTGTGTATGTAAAATAATTGATACCATGTAAGAAGTAGGTGTGTCTATGTTATGGGACATGTTAAATAGGATATGATGTCACTGTGAGAATCAATACTTGACAAAGGGGCGGGAGCTCTGAAACGTTGCATGTTTGCATGATTACCTATATTCTGGTAAAATTCCATTTTTTCTTCACCTTGAATTGGTCTGGACTTTTTTTGTTGTATATATAATTTGTCCATGTAAGTGGACTAAGTCACGGACGGGTTAAGTGCTCCACTCTACTTTTGTACAGATAGATATATATATATAATATCTATATCTACCTGTATATCTATATCTATATCTATATATATATATATATATTTGGTGTTTTATATATATATATATATATAAATATAAAACACTATAATGTGAATATTAGCCATAAGATCACCCCACGCACATATCTGTGGCCCCTAGAATATGCAAAAGCATTTGGTTTTGAAACCCAAGACCAATGGCCTAGTTATGTGCTATGCAATGTGACAGATCAGTTCTCAAATCACACAGACATCCGTGGCCCTTAGTTTGTGATAGTGCACTTGGGGCTAAGGTTAGGGCCAGACGATTGCAGATATCAGCCTGTGGAGAAACGCAGGCTGAGAATCCGCTCCCTTGCTGTTCCGCTGCTCCTCTGCCCCTGACAGTCTGAACCTGGAAGCATTGTCTTTACTCGGTGCAGACAGATGCAGCAGATTTCCACACCAAGACGCAACATTTTGCATTTCACTCCAAAATTTGCCCTGCCTACAGAAAAGAGAGAAGCAAATTCTCCCCCTGCGGAGAATCTGTACTGTCTGGTCCTAGCCTAAAACCCAAACCAGTGGGCCTCAATACATGCCATCCAAGGCCATCAAATCATATATTCCAGACATATCCATGACCCCGAGTAAGTCCAAATACATTCAACTATAAAAAGCAAAAACTGTGGCCCAGCTATGCGAAATGCATTTAAACCTTAGATCTTATACACAACTCCTAATATGTGAAGGGGCTTTTAAAATTAAAACCTAGACCAGTGGTCCCTACTCTGTGCAACGCATTATAAACATCAGACCTTGGATAGGTGGACCCAGCTGAGCATTGGGATATGGCTTGCAGACCAAAGACTCGCATAACTATCTGACCAGTATCCCTGCTGTATGATATGAATACTACTGCTATATATCAGCATATAATGAAACTGTATATACCACCTTTTCTACAGTTCTATTGTACCTGCTCCTGCTGTTGCCTTGCCAACTCCATCTGCTGCTGCTGTTTTTCAAACAACATGGCTGCCAAATTTCTGTGCTCAGAATGTGCACTGAGCAATTGATCTCTCAGTCCTGTCAGTTGGTGAATCATAAGCAGCAACTGCAGCTCCTTCTCAGCCAAGCTTTCCTTAGTACCTAAGTGCAACCAGAATTGTTTTTATTGTGTTAGATTATGGCTGTGGTGTGGCAATACTACATCCAACTATATCTATGACACCTGGAAATTAAAATATACTACATGCTTTAGCCCACGTCCACTCAGTGTTGAACTGCGCCTAGGAGCCTGAAACGCAGGACCTGCTCTTACAGGAGTTAAATAGTGATACATATTATAGGTGATATATGGGCATATGCTGTAATTAAAAAAAAAAAAAAAAAAAGATTGATGGAACTGCCCAGAGCAGAGGCCCAATGCTACTGGGAGATCTACTGGGACTCTACTACTATTTACTGGGGCAAGTTGGTCTGAATGCATTCACTTAGAATGTTATTTATGAAAAGCTGTAAAAAGGTGCTAAGATGATTTTCCAGAAAATGTTGGGGAATAATACTTCAAAAGCCACTGTACCTGAACGGAGTGTGAAAATAATTTTTGAAGAATTTTGATGTGAATTGTTCTTTTATTCATTTTAGTTTCTAACCAGACACTCATATGTGCTTAAAAGATCTCAGATGTGAAGCACATGCATATTGCAATGCACTAATCAATGTACATGGGGCCCATCCATGATAGCTGCTTGTCATGCAAAATGATGGCATGACACAGTTCTACACCAGCACCAGATGATGAAGTCCCAGGGACCAGGACAAAATAAACAAACATCTGGAGATTTGAGGGAACTGCTCTGCATAAATAAAGAGTAAAACATTGGGTTTCCTTATCCTTTAAAATGTCATTTTGATGTTGTTTTGATGAAAGGCAAAAAAGAACATTCGTATCAGCATTATTTGTCTAAACATGTTTTGTTATTATGATGGAAAAATCTAATTATGCACAAAAGCAAACTTTTGATCAAGCGAAGAAACATTTTTCATAGCATAACCTAACACTCCACTTTTAAAGATGCTAGACAAAGCCGTCTGTCAAAAAGAACATTCAATTGGTCCTACAAACTCCCACAAGAAGCCAGCCGATAGGGGTCTGAACAGACTAGAAACAAACATTAAAAAGTATTGTTTAATTATATTTAAACAAACTATTTCTGGGCAAAAAACTTTTTCATTTAAGGCTAATGCCATACAGGGGTTGAAAGTCAAAACATTATACTTAAAAGTAGAGAAACCCCTTTAATTTTTATTATTACAGTGGCATATCTATACGTCATGGGGAGACTTGGGCAACAGTTGGGCTCGGACCTCGGGGTCTGAGGCAGAGGGGAAGGTACTGTTACCAAGGGACCAATTTAAGCCATGGTTACTGGCCCTACATCGTCTACCTGTTTTTGGGTCTTATTGTGATGCCCGACTGCATTAGAGGGGCACCTGACATTTTTGTATGGCAGCATATTAATACTTGGAGTGAAGCATACTAACCCTTGAAATCTTTGCTTCCTACATTCGAATTTCCTAGAAGTATTTCCTTCCAGTCGTTAGATAGAAACTTCTCTAGAGCAGGCATAGCTGGAAAGTAAATGAGAGAAAAAGTAATCTAGGTTCCCTAAACAGAACAGAATTAAATTGCAATACACTGAAGGCTGGCTACAGTCATTATCGGTCTAGGGAGAGAAGTAGTTCATTGGACCTCAACGGTAGGCTAATATCAGATGACACGGATCTATGCCTGCGTACAAACACAGGCCGAGAATCTGCTCCTACACTTCTAGGGCGTCCATGAATAGGGGCAAGAGGGCTCACTTGCCCCCCCCCTCCCATGGAGTTCATGAATGTTTTGCCTCTCGGTTGTCTGTGAATTTCCAGTTTTGCGGTTTATCAAATTGTTTGGGAAGTGAAACGGGTCAGATTCAGCCATCACTAGTAGTGAGTTATGATTGCGGTTGCCCTTGCATTGTGGGACTTCATGTGAGTGTGGCATCAGCTCTGTGTTTGAATGACCTTTCCTTTTTATTGTTTTTTTTGCTCTGCAATGCTTTGTTCTCTTCTTATGCCATATTCGGTAGATTGCATATTGTTGTGGTCATTAGCACATCAAGGACTCTGTACTTATGGCTTGTTTTATAGCTCTCATTTTAAGGGGCTATTTGCCTGATCAGCTTCCCTTTTTCCTGGACGTTATGTTGCCCTGTTTTTTTTCACTTTTTGCATCTGTTTGTTTTATTGTACTGTAGGGTATTTCATTCCCATCCCAATTGTTTTGGGGCATGGTTTGGCAAGATCCAATATGTACAGACATGGAGGGATGCAGAAAAAAATGAAAATTCACTTACCTTCTTACTGTAAATTCCTTTTCTTCTAGTCCCGACATATCAGTACAGGGTTTCCCATCCCAATTTATTGGATTCCTGTACTGCTATGGTTAATGTATAACACTGGTGAAGATAAAGTCATGTGGTCTTATAGGTCATAATATTAATTTTTATTGGCCTTGGTATATATGTACTACCTACTTGTCTGCGCGGGCAATACCCATGTGTACTGACATGTTGGGACTAGAAGAAAAGGAATTTACAGTAAAAATATAAGTGAAATTCTCAGTTTTTCTCAGACTAGTGCCAGACAGGGCGATTTCAGCAGCGGTTTTTGGTGTAAGTTTATATACAGGAAGAACTGCCAAGACTAGACAAGTGTCTAGAGCCTAAGAGAAACACATGTAGCATTAGGAGGAAAAACATGCTGCAATGCATTGGCCTGAGTTCAGAAGCATGGAGTTAATTTCCATGGCAAAATATTTGTAGAAGTATTATTTTTACCTACCTGGAAAATGTTCTGCCTCGCATTGGTGTGCCTACTGCTGGATACATTGTGTTGGCCTGGATGCAGGCACACATGGCTTATTTTGTGAGATTTTGCATTCTGGCACCAACATCACCTGCATGTGCCTGCATCCAGGCTGTAAATAGGTGCAACCATATAAAGAAGTGTAGGAGTGGATTCTCGCCTTTTGTTTGTCCTCAGGCTGAGACCCACCACATCTGATATTAGCCTTAGAGTCAAAAACATTAGAAAGTTTAGATGAGGCATAATTAAAGAAACTACTGAAAAAAATTCAGTAGTACTAAAAAAAAAAAAAAAGTCATAACTTGATAGTATGCAATTAATACCTGTAATATAGTGTGCAAAAAATAAAAAAGGCAGAACTAAAGCAGAGGAAAAACTAAAGGTAAATTGAATTGGGAAAATATAGAGAGAAAATGAAATTATACTTGGAATAGCATTTTAGGCTTTATAAGATCCCCAAAAAATGAAAAATAATTAAAGAAATACAAGTATAGTATAAAGGATGAGCTAGAATATAACAGCTCAAGTGTTCCACTGCACTGAAAGACACAGAGTCGGTCTGTGTGCAGACACCATGAACAGATATAGGTGTTGAAAACCCAAACTATTTATTTTCGCACCAATATCGGCTCATAAATATAATTTAGTTATATTATAAGGCTGATGGCACACAGGGCTCATTTTTGCACTGATATCCGATCAGTGTGTCTGCTCACAGGCCAACACTGTCTCTCTGTGCAGAGGAACAGTTGAGTAGATGAGAGTGCATCTGCTCCTTTCCCCCCTTAAGGGGAAAATAATGTACTGTGCCTCATGTGTCCTCAGGCTAAGATCATGTTAACTGCCCACGGGACTTGATCAGCCCAGGTACATACATCAAGTTCTTACCATCACTCACTGTTTTGCTTAGCTTCAGATTTTCCTCTTTTCTGTCAGACGCAGATACGTCACCCTGAGGTTTGCACAAGTCATTAGCATCCTGGGGGGGGGGCAAGGGGGAAACACTTATCAATAACGTAAGAAAATATATTTTGGTTGCTTTCTGATATATTCAAGTGTATGTCTAAGGCCGAGGGCACATGGATCCTTGACTCTACTGCTCATAGCTTGCTTTTTTTTTTCATTTGCTCCCTTATGCACCTCAGTAAACTAGCACTGATAAGTACAGCGTCCACTTCTGCTCAGCTACACATAACAGAGCAGAGTGGCGATTGGCCTGAAAATGCCTGCTTTCATGTTTTTTGGCCAATCACCACAAGCCGTATTCATTGAACTCATGTTAAAGTGATACTGACACTAAAAAACGACTTTTTAAAATATGAATGTATATTAAAAGTTACCTATAGGTCACGTTGATCGTTTTTTGCCGAGAGGTTTGCTTTTGTAAGTAAATGTTAGTTGATGTTTCTATACCTGACTGTTTTGCCAACCTGACTGTCCCTTCTCAGCCTGTCTATTAAAGTTTCTAAAGCTAACGGACTCCTGCTGCACAAATATGGCAACCTCCTCATACAGGAACATGGGGCATCAGGCAAGTAATTTAAAAGCATTGTGCAAATACTTTATGACAAAGTTCTAAGTAGCTTTCAAAGGCAATATTATGATAGATGGAAAAAAAATGTTTAATTTCTGGTGTCGGTATCTCTTCAAACAATGGGGTTTACTGTCCTTTACAGAAAAGTACAGTATAAAAATAAAACTTGGCAAAATGATAAGTAGTTTTATTTTGTACTGCCAATTTACCCAGTTTTATTTTACACTTTAAAGTTTGTATATCTGTTTTATTATGAGAAAGGTTGTCACCGATTGTCCTTTAGAGAGCTATAAATGGCAGTCGATCTCTGTTAGGCTAATGCCAGATAGGGCTGAAATCGGCCTGCTGGAATATGCAGACTGAGAATCTGCGCCTACTCTGGCATTAGCTTCCTGGCCTGCCTACATCCCAAACAATTGTGCCGGCCCAGGTGCAGGCACATGCAGCTGATTTCAAGCAAAGTAACATATGACTTTGCAGTCTCACGCAAAATAAACCTTGTGTGCCTGCAAACGGGCTGACACAATTGCTCCATATGCAGGCAGGACAGGATGCTAATGCCAGTATAGGGGTTAACTGTGTATTTCAGTAGGCCAATCTTCAGCCCCATCTGGCATTAGTCTTATCCTGTTAAAAAAAAAATCAACTAAAACCATCGTACTATGTGGTTTTTCTTTTATCTGATATGTAAACATGCCTTTTTGCCCTATTCATAATAAAGTCAAAATATACACCACATTGTGACATGAGCTCATTCAGTTGGTCTTACACAAAAAATGTGCATAAACTTACTTTTACACAGATTCAAATGGAGTCATGCTAATCTGTGTATGTTTTCTGTGTGCTAAATAAGTAATAAGATGCTATCCCATAAGAATTCAAGCACTGCTCTCAGCATAAGTTATCTTGGGAAATTGCTTGTTGCAATTGCCATGGCTTCCTTCAATCGGTGGAATCAGGTAGGTTTGTATAAAAAAAAATTACTTCTGGAAGTTCAGTGTTTATACATCTTTTCTATAAGAGTAAATGTCAAAAAGGGGAATATATATTCTCTTTACAAAGCTGGCCCCATGGCTACACAGCACCATTTTTATATAAAATGTAGTATTTTCAGATTGCCTTATTGAAGGACATTTAGTGTGGACAACAAAACTTACCATGTGCTATCCTTAACATGTGTGTGTGTGTGCATGGGTGCATGCATATGCATATAGTGAAACCCTAGGGGTTGTCGCATGTGGAGTTTTTGCTGCCAGCCCAATGCATGCTGCTGGGTTATGTAAATTAATGGAGAACTAAACCCCCCAATAAGAAAATTCTCTACCTACGGCCCTAGGTAGTCCCCCCTCCCTGCTTCTGCCACCACATAGTTACCCCTGAAATTGTCCCTAAGAGTTTGCTCACATATCTGTGCAGAGTAAGAGCAGTGGAGCTAATGGGCGCCATCTTCCAGATCTCCGTTCTTCTTTACGTCCTCTTGTGGAAGGTGGCACCCACAAATGCTTATTATACATTTACAGGTTATTATTAACCTCAAAATATCAACTAATTATTGATATTTGCATAAATATAAAAGCATACATTTTATTATTTTGGACATCAAGGTGTTAAAAACACCCTAACCCATAAAAACAAAGGTAACACTTTGAGAGGGTTGAGAGGGGTCCCTCCTTGAGTATATAAATAATTCCTCTGATCGAAACAACTGTGATCAATTTAAGAGTCCATTCCAAATACAGATCACGCAGATATCTTACAGATGACATGAAACACACACACATAACTCATAACTCACAACATTTTGGAAATAAAAAGAGGGACAAAATAGTTGCAGCGCGTAGTACAGCATAACTTTTTTGACCACTCCCACTATTTACCTTTTTATTCATCAGCTTTCTGGTTTGCACTTTTAGCAGTCTGATTGCTAGGGTTCAAATTACCCTAGCAACCAAACCCTAGCAACCATGCACTGAATTGAATATGAATAGGATAGGATTTAAATAGAATAATAAAAAGCAAATATAGTAATACAAATACATTTGTAGTCTTGTTTTCAGATGGGCTCAGTGGGGATGCACGAATCCACTATTTTGGATTCGGCTGAATACCGAACCGAATCCTAATTTGCATATGCAAATTAGGAGTGGGAAGGGGAAAACATTTTTTACTTGCTTATTTTATGACAAAAAGTCATGCGATTTCCCTCCAGGCCTTAATTTGCATATGCAGAAGGATTCAGCCGAATCCTGCTGAAAAAGCCTGAATCCTGGCCGAGTCCCGAACCAAATCCTGGATTTGGTGCATCCCTATCAGTGACCCACATTTAAAAGCTGGAAGAGGAAGGAAAATAATTCAAAAACTATATCCACAACCCCATCCGCAACCCACTGGCCATCAAGAAACAGGAAGTGCTGTCGTTGTCAACCAGAAGTGACATAATTTGCAGTGGACGTGGTCAGGATAATTTACAGAGTACAATAGGAATAGAGGGGGCACCAAGAGTTTAAACTAAAGGTTAGGGTACAATTGACACAAGGATTTCAGAAACAAATTAGTGATTTATGATACAGCAATGACTGATTAATTAAGGTACATTAAATAAGCTTATGATTAAGTGCCCACTGTCACGAAACGCATAAGGCTATGTATTTATTTTCAAGGCCTAAATAAAGTTCTCAGTTCTTTTGTTTGTGGGATCTGTGAGTGCCTGTCATTTTTCTTCTTTGGTTGGATACCTCCACCTCGAGCTGTCGGTCTGGGGCATGAGCACCCAGGCCCCACGTATTACTGGTGAGATAATAAGTTTTTTAGGTTTTTACATTGGGACTTTCTAAGAATATGACATTGAATAAGCTTCCCTAAACAGGTAGGTCTTTAGGGAGCATTTGGAAGTTTACAAAAGGAGAAAGTCTGACCGCTCGAGGCAGAGAGTTCCAGGGAAAAGCAGAGGTCTGAGAGAAGACTTGTAGATGAAAATGGGCTGAAGTGATGAGAGAAGAGAGGTGAAGGTCAGAAGCAGAGCGAGGTTGTGTGAAGGAGTGTATTTTGAGATCAGTGATGAAATATAGGGAGGGGCATCATTGTTAAGGGCCTTGAACGTAAGTGTGAGTAGTTTGAATTTGATTCTAGAGGAGATTGGAATACAGTAAAAGGATATGCATAGGGGATCAGCAGATGTTGTGTGGTGAGATTATATGAATAAATCTAGAAGCAGCATTTAGAACAGACTGGAGTTGTGAAAGGCAATTTGTTGGAATACCTACGAGGAGTAGGTTGCAGTAATCAAGGCAGGTGATAATAAGAAACAAGATAAGTGTTTTGGTTGTGTCTGAACTAAGACACAGTCGTATTCGGGCAATGTTGCACAGCTGAGTACGACACAAAAGTTCTACACGCAACCCTCATTTTACCCCTTTTTTTTTGCAGGTGCACAACTCACTGCAGGACTCTACTTCAGGGGGTGATAGCAGTTTTGCTCACCATGGGGGGGGACCCCCTCCTTCACCTCCATCAGCTCTTTAAATTTAAATTGTTAAATTCAAGGTCTACTTAAGTGGTTTGTTCATTTTAATGTGGGATACAAAGCACCCAGATATTATATGTTGAAATGATGGTTGGCAAATGTTATATTTATTATTAGAGTTAGTTGTGCCAGTATTTGTAAGCTATTAGTAATACTAATATATAAACTATAGATGGTACTTTTTACTTAAACAGCAACATAGTTACTATGGGGGTATTTATTAATGTTCGATTTTTTCTGGTTTGACTTTTAAATGTGGTTTTCGGGCATCAAATTTGAAAAATTGTCATGATTCAGATTTTTTTCACAATTTTATCTATTTTTTTCCCCACACGAGAAATTCTCTGAAAAATGTATTGATAAATAGGAGGGAAAGTCAAACAAAAAGGTACAATGTTGGTTTATAAAAAACAACAATTATCTACAAAAAAAAGCAATAAAAAATCCCAGTGGTGAGCCAATGTGTGTAAAATATAAAATAAGTATAGCAAAGTATATTAAGTATATGATATGCTGATTTTCACTGGAGCATACTAATTAACATTGAAAAAGACACACAACTCTAGAGTTCAAACTTTTTGTCTAAAAAATGTTTCTGCCCAACTGCTACTTTATCCTGAGAAAGGGTAAAGGGATCCTGTTATCGGAAAACATGTTTTTTTCAAAACGCATCGGTTAATAGTGCTACTCCAGCAGAATTCTGCACTGAAATCCATTTCTCAAAAGAGCAAACAGCTTTTTTTATATTCAATTTTGAAATCTGATATGGGGCTAGACATTTTGTCAATTTTCCAGCTGCCCCCAGTCATGTGACTTGTGCTCTGATAAACTTCAATCATTCTTTACTGCTGTACTGCAAGTTAAGGTGGCGAGAAAATGTTTTCTGGCAGGCGCTGTTTTTCCTTCTCAATGTAACTGAATGTGTCTCAGTGGGACATGGGTTTTTACTATTGAGTGCTGTGCTTAGATCTACCAGGCAGTTGTTATCTTATGTTAGGGAGCTGCTATCTGGTTACCTTCTCATTGTTCTTTTGTTTGGCTGCTGGGGGGAAAAAGGGAGGGGGTGATATCACTCTAAAGCTGGCCACAGACACACAGATCCTATCGTACGAATCGAGGAGTCGTCCGATTTTCAGATCGTGTGTGGAGAGTGCCAACAGCTTTCGTCCGGTGGAGATCGGTCGTTTGGTCGATCTGTCAGGTTTAATTTTGACCTGACCGATCCCAGCCAAACAATCAGATTACCCCTGATATAGCCATGCTCGTTGATGGCTTTTCAGGGAAAGATCCGCTCGTTTGGCGATGCCGCCAAACGAGCTTATCTTTGCGTCTATGGCCACCTTAACTTGCAGTACAGCAGTAAAGAATGATTGAAGTTTATCAGAGCACAAGTCACATGACTTGGGGCAGCTGGGAAATTGACAATATGTCTAGCCCTATGTCAGATTTCAAAATTGAATATAAAAAAATTTGTTTGCTCTTTTGAGAAATGGATTTCAGTGCAGAATTCTGCTGGAGCAGCACTATTAACGGATTCCCTTTAAAAAGAAAACCAAAAACTGCCTGAAGCCTCTCAAATAGGGATGGGCGAATTTGACCTGTTTCGTCAAAAATTTACCGCCGGTCTATGGGCGTCAAAAAAATGATGTGCGTATTTTTTTTTGGACGCATGATGCCATACAAGTCTAAGGGCGTCATTTTTGCGGTGAAACAAGGCGAAAAAATTCGCCCATCCCTACTCTCCAAATTTCTTCCCAACTCCAAGATGACAATTGGGCCAATCCTAACTTGGTTAGATTGTCTTCATAATTGAGACATTTATCAATTTAGTCAACTTCTCTACAGAGACAAAACTGCAGGGATTATTAAAGGGCATGTAAAGTCTAAAATAGAATACAGCTAGAAATGCTGTATTTTGTATTCTAAATATAAACATGAACTTAATGCACCACAAGCCTAATCAAACAAATAATTTATGCTTTCAAAGTTGGCTACAGGGGGTCACCATCTTGTAACTTTGTTAAACATCTTTGCAAGACTAAGACTGTGCACATGCTTAGTGTGGTCTGGGCTGCTTAGGGATCATCATAAACAAAGCTGCTTGAGTTCTGCATGGCTGGGAAGGCGGGGGCTCCCCCTGCTGTTAATAAGTATGATTGTTTCCCTGCTCAGCAGTTAGGGACCATCTGACAATTCCTATCCACAGCAGTAAATGAAGGGAGAATTTCACATACAGTCAGGTTTCTTATAAAACGGTACACATTTTTTAATTAAAGTATATTGGAGATAGTTTTGCCTTTACATGCCCTTTAAAGATGAGGCCTTACCCGTGCTTTGTAAAGGGAAAGAATTACTCCACCCATGAATCTACACAATTCTAGTCAGCCACTAACTAGCCCTGCATGCTACAGTTATTTGCCACATCCTGGATGGAATTAATTATAGTTTTGTGCAATTAATTACCCACCAGCACACCCTGGCCTTTCTTTTGTGCAATGGTCCGGTGCACGGTAGAAGGGCACCTTCCAGTATACCACAAGGCAATGATAGAATGCAAGCAGGGAGACTCACTGCGTGTTTATTAAGGTGTTACACCTTATATAAACATGCAGGGGTCTCCCCGCTTGCATCGTGTCCTGTGTGCCTTGCTTTATAGGTTTGTGTCATTAGCAAACAGAGATACATTGCTTACATTAATGCACAGTGCTGATTTTAAAAGGTGGTTTTATTTGAAACAGGATTTACAGGTCAGCATCCTGTTGTGATGCAGCAAACATAAATCTCACCTGAGAAGAAGATTCATAATCCTGTTTGATGAACACCGGGACAATGCCAGTTTGTAAAGAAACCTCCTCATAATCTTCCTCCACTTTAAGGCAGGGCCCTCCTGTGTCTTCACTTGGAGAGATTGGTATCTTTACAGATTTTCTTTAAGAGAAATGAACAAGATTGAAATGCTGATGATTAAAAATATAAAGGGGTGGATTTATGCATAGCCTTTCCTGTGCAACTGTGATCAGGGACACATCAGTGGGTTTTCAGTTTTTATTTCTCTTTCCAAATCTTTTAATATTTCATTTATTTGTGCTGGGTCCATTCAGGTGCACCTAGAAGACAACACAGGCAAGGTGCATGCATATACCTGGATGTGTGCAGATCCAGGCATACGTGCAACAAAGCTCTTTACATGGGTCAGGTTTGGTACAAATTCACATGCCAGGAAGTCTGTAGAAAGTGTAGCCTAGGAGCCTAACATATCATTAATCCACAAATTAAAATATGCCTGAAGCTTACTTTCATGATCACCACTTGACACTGCTATACAGTGCTTAAATTAATAATAAAGCCCAGCACTCGCAGGTCTTTGTGAAAAAAGTAAATTTTTTATTCAACATTTCAGATGTTTTGGTTATTTCACTTGCTTTTAATATGACAGATGACTTTAGATATGCAACTTCTTGCTTTTGTTTTCATACATAAACCTTTTTTTTGAAACATAAGTATGCCTAGACACCAGATTGTGGGATATTGATACTTTTATCATGTTGTGTTTGTGTATTGCACACAAGTACACGTTATGTTCAACATACAATGGGGGGGGGGATGAGACCACGATGTCAAAGTTTGACTTTAATTTTCACATTGTGTCATGGCATAGCTATTTCTTATGAAGGCTCAATTAATGAACTGGAACTTTGAATAAAATTAGATTTTTTCTTTTTGACAAAGACCTATGAGTGCTGGATTCTGTTCTTCTGTATGATACTGCTTTCCATAGCACCCAAGTGTAAGAGAGGTTGCGAGGTATCAGAAATATATATATATATATATATATATATATATATATATATATATATATACACACACACACAAAAGCCATGAATGTCCTGTAAATGATATCCTTATAATCTACAGTTTGGTCATTTCCCTATGGACCAAACTGTAAATCATATCCTTATAAATGTCACGTTTCTACATCAGTAAGCGCCGTTTATAAGTCACAGACATTTCCTGCTGCAGCTCTCCCTTTCGCCACCTCCTAGATGTTACTACTCGCCCAACATTCCCCTGTTCTGTTAACCATTTAATTGTGTAGCCAGGCCATGGGGATGGACATTGTTCCCCCATTCTGGTGCACAAACAAGATTCAGTGTCCACAAAATGTTTCCTGTCTACTGATATAATTATGAATTCCCAGACTGAAGGAAACAAGATTCAAATAATTTCTATTGTGTAATTAAAGTTAATTTTGCTTGACTAATGTGATAAAATAGGATTTTGAATATTTTTTTGGGTGACAGGTCCCCTTTAAATCATTATTGTTCTCAATTTATTCCCTTAAGGAGTAAATGTAGAAGCTCTAAGAATCACCCTGGGTGGGTTAAGAAGTAAAGAAGTTAATAGGAAAGAAGAGAATGGCATTTAAAAACGACAAGTCTGTTGGGACAGAAGTTGCATTTAATCAATATAAATACTTTATAATAAATGTTGTAAATCAGCAATTCGGAAGGAAAAGAAAGGAAATGAAGAGTGAATTGTGGCGGAGGCTAAGACTAACCCCAAAAAGTTTTTTAAATATATTAATAGTAAAAAGATGCAGGTTGAGAGTGTTGTGATTAAATAATGGTACCAGTATGGTTGTAACAGATACAGAAAAGACAAATGTGCTAAATCAGTTCTTTTCTTCAGTGTATACAACAGAGGAGTGTGAGTTCCCAGGCTCACTTCATAGCTGCACTGATGGCTCAGTTCAATCTAGTCAGTGGCTGACTCAGGATATGATCCATAAAGCTTTAATAAAAATTTATGTAAACAAGGTTGAAAAAAGAAAGTCCATCAAGTTCAACCCCTCCAGATAAAAACCCAGCATCCATACACACACCCCTCCCTACTCTAAGATAAATTATATATACCCATATCTATACTAACTATATCATTTAGTATCACAATAGCCTTTGATATAATGTCTATCCAAGATTATCATTCAAGCCACTCTTAAAGGCATTAACAGAATCAGACATCACAACATCACCCAGTGCATTCCATTAAGTCACTGTGAAGAACCACCTACGTTGCTTCAAACTAAAGTTCTTTTCTTTTAGTCTGAAGGGATGGCCTGTGGTGCGGTGATCCTCTATATGGGTAAAAAGGTCCCATGCCATTTGTCTATAATGAAAAAGTGTAATCATGTCCCCTTGCAAGCGCCTTTTTTCCCAGAGAAAACAACCCCAACCATGACAGTCTACCCTCATAATTTAAGTCTTCCATCCCTCTAACCAGTTTAGTTGCACGTCTCTGCACTCTCTCCAGTTCATTTATATCCCTCTTAAGGACTGGAGTCCAAAACTGCTCTGCATTCTTCAGATGAGGCCTTACCAGGGACCTTTAAAGAGACATAATTATGTTTCAGGAGTTAATGCCCTTTTTTATGCAAGACAGAACTTTATTTGCTTTAGTAGCCATATAATGACACTGCCCAGGTTTAGACAAAACTCCAAGATCCTTCTCATTTAAGGAAACTCCCAACATACTGTCATTTAGTGTATAACTTGCATTTATATTATTTTTGCCAAAGTGCACAACCTTGCATTTATCAACATTGAACCTCATTTTCCAGTTTGCTGCCCAGTTTCCCAAATTAGACAAATCACTCTGCAAAGTGGCAGCATCCTGCATGGAACCTGTAGTTCTGAACAATTTAGTATCTTATGCAAAAATAGAAACAGTACTTTCAATGCCCATATCCACGTCATTAATAAAAAAGTTGAAAAGCAAGGGACCTAGTACAGAGCCCTGTGGTATTCCACTTACAACACTGGTCCAATTAGAAAATGTTCAATTTACCACCACTCTTTGTAGTCTATCTTTTAGCCAGTTCTCTATCCAGGTACAAATACTATGTTCCAGGCCAACATTCCTTAATTTAACCAGTAACCTTCTGCGTGGCACTGTATCAAATGCTTTAGCAAAGTAAATCACATCCACTGCCATCCCAGAATCGAGGTCCCTACTTACCTTCTCATAAAAAGAAATTAAATTAGTTTGGAAAGATCTATTACGCATAAAAACATGCTGACACAAACTCATAATATTATGATTTGCTATGAAGTCCAGTATCTTATCCTTTATTAATCTTTTGAAAAGCTTTCCTACCACTGACGTCAGACTTACTGGCCTATAGTTTTGAGGCTGAGAATGGGATCCCTTTTTGAATAGCGGTACCACATTAGCAATTCGCCAGTATCTCTGCACTATGCCAGGCTTCAAAATTTGATGTTTGAAAGATGTTTGGCAATCACAGATTTAAGCTCGCTAAGTACCCTGGGATGAATACCTGTCACGACCGGCACCCAATACCAGAACAAGTGCCAAGTACCCTGGTCTCGCTCGGCTTCACCAGTAGTGTGACCACCTTTGGGCTTCGGGAGGAGCCCTCAGCTCACTTGGGTGCCACCTGGACTTAACGAGAGGTACAAGGCAAGATGTTCTGGCTGGCAAAGGGGCATGGCTGGTAGCAGAGCCTTTTGGGCAGAAGTTCACACTACAATAGGATTAGTCAGAAGGATGGTCAGACAGGCTGGGTCGAGGCAGGCGGATATCAGAATCGTCAGGTAGACAAGGGTCAAAACCGGGTAGTCAATCAAGGGGTTAAGCAGGAGAGTTGTCGTAGGCAGGCAAAGGTCAGGATACAGATTGTCGGATAGTCAGAAAGCAGGCTGGGTCAAACACGGATAATCAGTTCAGGATACAAAACAGACCCTGAAGGCTCAGGAAACCACAAGAACAAAGTTCTATCACGGGCAAAGGGTTGTACAATGAATGGCCCTTAAATAGCATTCAAATTTTGCTGCAAAACATGCTGACGCAACACGCCAGCTTGCCTGCACCTTTAAGTGGCGCACAGGCGCGCCGGCCCTAAAACAACATGGCGCTGGTGCTAAGAACAATACCATCTGGCCCCAGACCTTCATTTATCTTAACATGTTCTAGTCTCTTTTGAATTTCCTCATGTGTGAACCATGCACCATTAGTTGTATTACTATAATTGGGAGTATCAAGAAAGAAACCCTCATTAACTGGTTCCTCATTTGTGTAGACAGACGAAAAAATGTGTTCAGAATCTGCACTTTTTGTTTGTTTTCATCAACCAGCTGACCCCCCTCTGATATTAAAGGTCCCAGCCCTTCCTGCTTCATTTTTTTACTATGAACTTCAAAAATTATTTTGGATTCTTTACTGCTTGCTGCAATATCCTTTTCCATAACAATTTTAACTTGCCTTATATCTTTTTTGCATGATTTATTGGCCTCCTTGTACTTTATAAATGATGTGGCTGTCCCAGTTAACTTGAAAGCCTTAAAAGCACGCCTTTTCTTACCCACCTCAATACCAACACTTCTTTTGAACCAAAAAGGTTTTGCTTTGCAACAACGTTTCTTGCTTACAAGGGACATGATCATTTTCTTTGTAAGCTTTTGCCCAGTCAAAATCTCTACCCAGAGGGATTCCACTCCCTCACCAGTGCCAGCATACTGACATGTATATTTATTAAGCAGCATTTTAAAGACTTCCCATTTTTGTTCCGTGTTTAACCCTGTGAAAAGCATTTCCCACCTAATATGTTGCAGAGATGCCCTTATACTGTCAACGTTTGCACGTCTGAAATTAAGTGTTTTAGTTACTCCCTTATAGAATTGCTTCTACAACAGAATCTCAAAGGAGACCACGTTATGATCACTATTCCCTAAATGCTCGCCCACACAAATGCTAGAGATGACTTCAGTATTATTAGTTATTACAAGATCCAAAACACATTCCTAGTAGGTTCTTGAACTAGCTGGTATAAAAAAAAACTGTCATTCAGCATATTTACAAAACTACTAGCTTTTTCTGTCTTGGCAACCCCATTACCGCAGTTAATGTCTGGATAATTGAAATCACCCACAGCAACAACTTGACCCAGCTGTAAAGCCGCTTCTATCTGCAGCTGGCTTCATACTCTGTCACTTATACAAGGTGGTTTATAGCACACACCAATGATAATTTTCTTTGTAACCTTTTGCCCAGTCAAAATCTCTACCCAGAGGGATTCCACTCCCTCACCAGTGCCAGCAATGGTTATTTCTTTAGTGCATGGCTTTAATTCAGGCTTTACATACAAACACACTCCTCCACCCTTTTTAATCCCTCTGTCCCTCCTAAAAAGGGTATAACCCATTTAAATTCACAGTCCAGTCACATGTTTCATCCCGCCATGTCTCAGTGATACTAATTATATCATAATTTTTAAAGCATCCGACTAATTGGGGATGTTTGCAGATGACACAAAACTATCAAGCCCAATAAATGCCACCAGGATGTGACATCATTGCAACAGGATCTTGACAAACTGGCAATCTGGGCAGCTAATTAGCAAATGAGATTCAATGTTGATAAATGTAAAGTCATGCACCTGGGATGTAAAAATATCGAAGCCACTTATACTCTTATTGGGACTGCACTAGGCAAATCCATTATGGAAAAGGACCTTGGAGTCCTTGTAGATGACAAACTTGGCTGTAGCAAGCAATGCCAGTCAGCAGCATCAAGGGCAAATAAGGTCTTGAGCTGTATCAAAAGGGTATTGATTCACGGCAGGAAGCAGTCATTCTTCCACTTTATAAAGCACTGGTAAGGCCCCATCTAGAATATGCAGTATAGCTTTGGTCCCCACATAATTGTATTAGAGAGGGTGCAGAGAAGGGCAACTAAGCTGGCAAAAGGTATGGAAAATCTTAGCTATGAAGAAAGACTGGCCAAATTGGGGATGTTCACGCTGGAGAAGAGGCGTTTAAGGGGTTATATGATAAATATATAAGGGGGATCATATAATAATCTCAGTGAGTGAGATACTGTGATCCTTTGTTAGTCAGCTTTGTTAATTGAGCAGCCTTTCCTGCCTTTGGTGCACAATCCCTGTTGACCTCATAGCTGGTCTCACGCTTCAAGGATCTCGCTATCTCTGAGCCTAACCACTTGAGTCCCTAACTTGGCGGCCTTAGCTGCTCACTAACTTTCCTGAACTTATCAGTCACTCCAATAGTGACCTATTACAATTTCTGACTGAATACTTGCTTCACCTATTCTGAGGCCTACCTCCACCTCAGGCCCTAGCAGCAACACCCCACTTCCAATGGGTGCACTGGAAAGAGACAGAACACATCTCTTTTTATAACCTCTGGGAAACTACTCTCTCGCCTCTCTGGGAAAAAAAGGACCCAGCCTAGCTGGTCAACTATCCCTGGAGTATAGAAAAACCTTTACCCGTTTATAAAATATAATAGTGACATCTACTGGACAGTCACTCAACTGCCAGCAGAACATTTTCACATAGGACAATGGAAACCACTCTGCTTGTGTAACGGAGGACCCAATCTAGGTGTCTAAACTATGCCCAGGAGAAACAAGGGACCCAAACATTAGCAAAACATTTACCCTCCTACAGTAGTAACAAGGCCCATGCAGGGTCCTGAGCTCTGCTACATGCTGGGAAACGTAGTTCTGTTACTGTTCTGTTACTTAGCCTGTTAATCCAGGCTCCTTCTTGTGGTGAGTTGCGGTTCGTATTTCTTGCTTAATTACTGGTGTTAATGTGCAACAGATATGCCCATGGCTTGATAAAGGTGTGTAGACATCAAAACGTGCTATTTGTATGGGCTATGTGGTTTTATTCTACAATACATTTTACTTGCATTATAATGAGTGCTTTTTTTGTGATATTTTTATATGAGAGACCACATACGGTTGTGGTTGGTTTTGATCACATTTTATGATGGGTTTTGACTTTGGGAGTGCGGTTCAATCGCAGATGGTCCCTTTAACAATTGGAACATGTTTTTTACCATCAGGATTCTCTATAGTCTTGGACTGTTTGCTCTGGTTTTCATTAGAAAATTGGATCAATTCCGAGTTTTCTTGGTAACAATTCAATAAAGTCGAAATCTAAAAAGTTGAACGATTCGAACTTGAGAATCTTTATTGGCAAATTAAATGAATCTGGGTTTGGGAGTTTGGTCTAATTTTTTTTTAATAAAAAAATATTTTTTTAATAATTTGAGAAAAATTAAAGTTTTAGTAAATAACCCACATGGTGTAGCGTTCTGTAGGAACAGAAATACATGTGGGCAGTTTCCACCTTTTGGCAGAAAAACCTCTGGAATCACATGTTTTCAACAACCCTTTTTGTGGCCCAGATCATTCAGATGCAGTACCAATAGGGAATATATGACTTCAGATGTCTTACCTACTGTGTTTGTATGGCTGCCCCTATGACTTCACAGCAGCTTGTTATATATAAACTATAGTAGTGGTTCTAAAGCAAACACACCAGTTTTACCAGTGGAAGCCAACAGCACATTATATTGTTATGCCTTAGAAACAGTTTAATTTTTTGGTGTTACTGTTCTTTCAACATGTGTTAAAGGCTACTTTTGCAGCATTCATTTCATTCTAGAAAATAGGAGGAGGATCCAGTCATCAAAAGATTTTTTATGGCAGCACTGAAGTTACGGCCTCTAAATAGGTATTTTTCTTCACCCTGGGATTTGCCTCTTGTCCTAAAATCCTTAGTGTCTTTACCTTTTGAGCCACTGGATCAAGCTTCTGTCTGGAATAGAACTGTAAAGACTTTGTTCTCGGTGACTATTGCTTCAGCAACCAGAGTCCGTTTTTTGCAAGCCCTATCCATGGGCCAGGAGAATATGTTTCCTTCTTGCCTAAAGTTGTCTCTATGTTTCATTTAAATTTAGAGGTTGTCCTGCTCCCTCTGACAATTTGTCTGCCTCGGAAGACCCTCTGTTTTTGAATCCAGTTAGGGTACTTAAGCAGTATCTGAGTTAAACAGAGCCCTTCAGAACATAGGAGAAATTTTGTGTCATCCTGGAGGAGGTAAGAAAGGGTTTGGCTGCCTCTTCTTCCACTATTTTCAGGTGGCTGGTTATCCCGATTTCTAAAGCTTACCAGTTGCGTCAATGTGGTATGCACAGTGGTGGAGTTTGCTTCTGGAGTTCTTCAGTCCTTTAACTCTAATAAAACCTTTTTCTGAAGCATTGGTTGAGTTTTATTTTTCCACCCTGTTGTTTATGGTATTGCTAGGTACATCTCATTGTTTATGTTGACATATAGTGGCTAGGAAATTGTTTCTCATACACACCATAATTTTCCTTTCCTAGCCACTATATATACACCAACATACCCTCCCTTCTTGGACTAAATGATTATAGGATTATAGCTTTGTAGGGGAGGGACTTTCTGGTCTGGGATGGAGGCAGACAACCTACCTAATATTTATGTTGGCATATATGGCTAGGAAAAGAGAATGACAGTAAAAAAAAATATTTTCCCATTTCTTAGTGTTCAAAATGCAATGAGCACATGAAGAGCAACCAAAAAAACCTTTGATTCCTCACCCTCTTCCAAGACAACCTTGGAGAAGAGCACATGCACATGGCAACTGGCAACAGTTGTGTAAAAGCATGATCAACCCAGATCCTTTGTTCATACACCTGATGAGGAGAATACAGGAGAAACAGGAAACACCTGAGAAAAACAGAGAACTCACTGCTACCTTCTGATGATCCAGAAACTTTGACAAACAATGACTAATGCATGGACAGAACTGAGACCGTTCAAGATGAACAATCATCAAGTCCGTAATTATTCTTATATGCTTGTACCTCAGAAAAGTTCTCAATCCTACAAAATCAGATCTGGGAGACAGATCAAACTTCCCTTAAGATATAGAGCGTAATAAAGTGTACTTATGCATGATATATTGAGGCAGTAATGTTATAAGTTCATATTGATTTAAGAAAAGATAAAATGTGAAGTAACATTTATGGATAAAATATGTATGTATGTATGTATATTTTTATTTGTATAGCGCTCCTTGAGGGCAAAGCACTGTACAGCAAAACAATAAATTAGTAGTAACAAAGAGGGGGTCATTGAAATAAAAAGTAACAAGTGCATTATTAGAAATACAATTCACATAAATATAAAATATACTTACAATACAGATTAAGTGCACAGTGTCAAGGAAACAAAAGGCTAGAGGACCCTACCCTGTAGGCATTACAGTCTAAATGGGAGGGTAACATACAGACACAATTCAGAGGGGTATTAAGGTGCTGTAGGTTACACTTTGTTACACTGTTATATAAGTGCCAGTTCCCAGTTCAGGTGTTATCCAGGTGCTCCCAGAGGTAGTCTGAGTTTCGTTTTAAAAACACTGAAGGAGGATTCTCTCCTGAGAGATTCAGAAATGGCATTTCAAATAAAGGAGTCGCAAGAGAGAAGGGTTTGATACGGGAAACCGCAGCAGTAGTGGGGGGTACAACCAAGCGGTTGATCTGAGAGCAGCGGAGATTTCGGCCAGGAACATATAGAGAAACAAGAGATGAGATGTAGTGAGGTGCAAAGGAATGAAGGGCTTTGAAGGTTATGAGGAGGAGTTTATAAGTTATTCTTTGTTTTATAGGAAGCCATGATAAGGACTTCAGCAGCGGAGGGGTCTGTACCCTTTTGGATGAGAGGAGGATAATTCTGGCAGCAGTGTTTAATACAGATTGTAGAGGGGAGAGATAGAAGTTAGGGAGGCCAATTAGTAGAAGGTTACATTAATCTAGTCTGGATAGGATGAGAGCTTGCATGAGCGTCTTGGCCGTAGTAGGTGAAAGGAAGGGACGGATTTTGGCAATATTGTGTAAGAAAAAGTGACAGGTTTTGACAGTGGTGTTAATATGAACAGAGAAGGAGAGACATGAGTCAAAGATTACCCCCGGACAGCGTGCTGAGTTGACAGGATTAATGAGCATGCCATCAATAGAGATAGTAAATAGGTGAGTAGGACCAGGATTAGGTGTAAAGATCATTAGTTCTGTTTTTGTTAAGCTGAGTTTGAGGTGGCGCTGGTTCATTCAATTTGAGATAGCTAGGAGACAGTTGGAGATTTGAGCCTCTGTTTCTGCAGTTAACGAAGGGGTGGATAAATATATTTGGGTATCATCAGCATACAGATGATAATTAAAGCCAAATGAACGGATGAGATCTCCCAAAGACAGAGTGTACAGGGAGAACAACAGCGGACCAAGTACAGAGCCTTGCGGCACCCCCACCTTAAGTGGAACTGGAGATGAGGTATTGTTATCATAGGAGACAGTGAATGATCTGTTAGAAAGGTAAAAAGAGAGCCAAGATGCAGCCTGGTTACAGATGCCAAGCAAATACAGAATCTGCATCAGGAGAGAGTGGTCAACTGTATTAAATGCAGATGATAGGTCAAAGAGGAGAAGGGTGGAGAAGTGACCTCTGGCTTTGGCAACCTGAAGATCATTTGTAACTCTGCACAAAGCAGTCTCAGTAGAGTGACCAGGCCGGAAACCAGATTGCAGAGGGTCCAACAGATCATGGGCGTGTAGAAAGTTAGTAATACAGGAGAACACAATACGCTCTAGGAATTTAGAGGCAAGTGGTAGAAGGGAGACAGGACGGTAATTTGATAAGACAGGTTGGGTCAAGCGTGGCCTTTTTAAGAATAGGCTTTACACAGGCATGTTTGAAAGGAGAAGGGAAGGTTCCAGAAGCTAGAGAAGAATTGAAGATGTGAGTAAGTAGTGGTAAAGGTTCTGCAACAGTGTTTGAGCAGAGAAGAAGGCATAGAGTCAAGGGGGCAAGTTGTGAGTGGGGAGGACAAGAGAAGCTTGGAGACTTCACATATTGTTACCGGAGGGAAGGAATTAAGACATGCAGAAGGGGGCTTAGGAATGAGAAGCTGGTTTACATTAGTAGAGGTAGGGATCTGATTGTGAATGGACTCTACTTTGTCTTTAAAGAAATCAGCAAAGTCCTGAGGAGAGTGCGTCAGGTTGACTGATACTGTTGATGAGGTATGGTATGTTAGGTTTGCTGCATACATAATTGAAGAATGGATAGAACAATATTCTTTGTTAAGAAGATGGATGTATATTGGACTATGTCATCACCTGTAGCAGCAGCACTGAACTAGCTAGTGATATAATAGAAAGTAATTCAGGTAAATCTGGACATGCCCACATAGGAGAGCATATGTTAAGAGAAACTCTGTAATACAACTACAGAGTCAGTCTTGTGTCTGGGAACTTGGCACAGCCACATTACAAACTTACATACTTTCTATTGATTTCTAGAACTGTATTTATCAAATGGTGATTTATAACTTTCACCTATCGATAAATACACTTCTAAAAATCCCTTAGGAATCAATAGAAAGTATGGAAGTTTTTTTATGTGGCGGGTTCTAATCTCACATTTTGATAAATCTGTCTCTTAGTGTTTAACTTGCATTTATATTATTTCTACCAAAGTCCATAACTTTGCACTTATCAACACTGTACCTCATTTTCCAGTTTGCAGCCATGTTTTCTAATTTTGCCGAATTGCTCTGCAGAGTGACAGCATCCTGCATGAAACTTATAGTTCTGCACAATTTACTTTCATCAGCAAAAATAAAGACAGTACTTCCAATGTCCATCTCCAGGTCATTAGTAAACAGGTTAAAAAGCAAAGAACTAAGCACAGACCACTGCGCTACTCCACTAACAAAAACAAATCGTATAGTTACAAAATTTTCATTTACCACCACTCTTTGTAATCTATCCTTTAGCCAGTTCTCTAACCAGGTATAAATAATATGTTCCAGGCCAATATTACTTCATTTAACCTTCTATGAGGCACTGTATCACTTTAGCAAATATAAATAGATAACATCAACTGCCATCCCAGTGTCAACATTCTTGCTCAACCCCTCATGAAAAGCAATTAAATTTGTTTGGAAATTGTGATTACTGTATATACTCAAGTATAAGCCCACCAGAGTATAAGCCGAGGTACCTAATTTTACCTGCGAAAACTAGGAAAACGTATTGACTCGAGTATAAGCCTAGACACAACTACAGCCCTGTCTCCCAGCAGCGCACATGCCGCCAAAGCGACCCCCCCATCGATCAACCGGACTTCTTTGCAAAGTTGATGGTGACAGAGAATTGCCAAACGGATTACTGTGTGCATTGTCCCACTGTCCCACTACCATGTGCAGAGGGTGCTGTGTGATATTGCCATCACTGTTAATCTTTCGTATAACCAACAGAGGGCGCTGTGTGATATTGCAGTCACTGTTATTCTTTCATATAACCAACAGAGGGCACTGTGTAATATTGCAGTCCCTCCCCAAGCGAACTGTTGGTATAGAAATGACTAAAAGTGACTGCAATCTCAGCTACTGCCCGCTGACTCGAGTATAAGCCGAGGTAGACTTTTTGCAGCACATTTTGGATGCTGAAAAACTCGGCTTATACTAGAGTATATACGGTACCAATGTCGTTGAGTATCTTATGCCTTATTACCCTTTCCCAAAGCTCTCCTATCACTTTTGTTAAACTAACAGGCCTATAGTTTTCAGCAGCAACTGAATAGCAGCCAGGCCGGGCCAAGCCACCTGGGCGCCCAAGGCAACCCGGCTGGCCGATTCGCCCCCTTGCCGGCACAGCTCCAGAGTGCGCATGCACGCACGCGTCCGGGATTGCGCACGTCATGGAGGATACACATCACGGAGTGTGCACGCTTCCCGAAATGCACATCTGCAGTCAATATTTAAATTTGTGGAGGGGGAACCAGTGCCGACGGAAGAGAAAGGCTCCGGACCAGGGGTAGGCTGAAGAGGTAAGTGCTTGGCGCCCCCACTTCATTGCGCCCTAGGCAGGTGCCTCTTCTGCCTATCATCAGCCTATCAGCACTATGTCAATATATCTTGCAAAATTAAAGGGATACTGTCATGATTTTTATAGTATAGTTTTTTTTCTAAATTACTTTATTTACACTGCAAATAATTCACTCTTCCATATAAAATTGTATTTCTGAAAACCAACAAGTATATTTTTTAGTTGTAAGATGTGTAGGCAGCCATCTCAGGTTATTTTGCCTGGTCATGTGCTTTCAGAAAGAGCCAGCACTTCAGGATGCTTTTTGGCAGGCTGTTGTTTCTCCTACTCAATGTAACTGAATGTGTCATAATGGGACTTGGATTTTTACTATTGACTCAGTGCTATTCTCATATGTACCAAGGAGCTGTTATCTTGTGTCAGGAAGTTGTTATCTGGTTACCTTCCCATTGTTCTATTGTTAGGCTGCTGGGGGGAAATGGAGAGGTGATATCACTCCAACTTGCTGTACAGCAGTAAAGAGTGACTGAAGTTTATCAGAGCACAAGTCACATAACTGGGGGCATCTGGGAAACTGACATGTATAGCCCCATGTCAGATTTCGAAATTAAATATTAAAAAAAATCGTTTTTTCTTTTTTGAAAAACAGATCTCAGTGCAGATATCTGCTGGTCTAGCATTATTAACTGAAATATAAAATTTTCCCATGACAGAATCACTCTAAGAAAAGAGTTCTGGCGATCACAGAGCTAAGCTCATTTAGTACCCTGGAATCAATACCATCTGTTATTTTTCCTGATATGCCCACCAAAGGACTTGAATAGGGGCTGCTGGGCAAGGACCACATCAATGAGCCCATACAGTCCACAATCCAATGTGAAAATCAAACCTGCCTGATCAACTCCTGGACAATTTTTGGACAGATATCTGTCAGTAAGCCCCATTGGAGGGCCCCTTCCACAGAAAAAAAAAGCTGCCGGCTTGGTCTAAAGCACTTGATTGGCAGCTTAAATCTGCCCATGTACAGTATGACCACCTTTAGTCATAGGCACAACACATTGTTTTACAAGCTTTTTTATAGATACAGGGTACCAGCGCCACCTTGTGGCTATCAAAAACATGACATACTGTAATTAATAGCATTAATGAGAAAGAAAATGCATTGATAAATAATCCAGTACAGGAATATGTTTTAAACAAGAATAACATATATGCCTGGGTGGTGGTAACAAATAATGCAATACTTCAGTGAAGTAAAGCACTCAACAGGTCTTGTGCAAGCAAAAATACGTTTTTTTTTAAATTTCATTTATAAACCTGACTTTTCGGACAGGTTTGTAAATTAAATAAAACCTTATCTATGTCTTTTATTATCAGCATTCTAGTAAGGTTACCTTTTGGCAGGCTAGCAACTAGTGGTGTGCAGGTCAAGAAATTCTCAACCCACACCAGACACAAACTCGCCCCCTCACAACCCACAGCTGGCCCATCATTCCCCCTCTATTTATCGCCCCACAGTGATGTCACAAAAGGGGTGGAGGCAGGCGCAAGTCTATAAATTTAGGTGCTGGAAGATGGAAGCTGGCACTGCTATGTCGCTGGGAGAACAGGAGAAGAGCTCAACCGAGACTCACCCGCAACCCGAAGAATTTGTGCAGGAGCCCGCACATCACTACTAGCAACCTGCTAGAGGATGGTATATGAGTGTTCAAGGGGCCAGCATAAGTGCAGACAAGCTTTTTGGGGTTTCCGCCTGCTATAACCTCATTCAAGGAAAGATTGAAAATTTAAGCTTTCATTCAAGATTCCTTCTTGTGGGTCTTCAGTGTATAAATCCACTTCATCGCCACCCCGTGCATCTCCATGAACACAATACCTTGAAATTGAATGCCATCCATTTTGTCCAAGTGAACACAGCAAATGTGTCGAGCCATCCTTGAAAATAAATTCTCATTCAAGATGTCTATGTGTTCTGATATATGACTTTTGGTCTTACATACGTTACATTACACAAAAACGTGAATAAATAATCAACAAAAATTGTGCTTATGAAATGTTTGATTTCCCAGGTTTTACCATTAGCCAGAAAAGTTTTGGAATCAGAAATATATTTGCATTGCTCACATCCTCCACACTTGTATGAACCTGGATATTTGCAGCAATTCTGATTCCTCTTGCCTTTGAAATTACTACTTGTAAATTTGTTCTTTAAAGGGGATATAAAGGCAAAAAAATTAAATCCCATTTTTACTTTCTTTAATGAAAAAGAAATCTATCTCCAATATACTTTGATTAAAAAATGTATATTTTTTCATCTGCATAATATTTGCTGCCATATTCATTTTATTTGTTTAATGTGAAAATCAAATAAAATATTTAAAACACAAAAAAAAAATAAATAAATAAAAGTGTACTATTTTTTTAAGAAACCCGACTATATGTAGTGAAATTCCCCCTACGTTTTACTTGCTCTCACTGCTTCAAATAGGAAACTTCCGACAGTCCCTAGCTGCTCTGCAGGGAAACAATCATACTTTTAAACAACAGGGGTGACGCCACCACACCTTACTTCCCAGAACTCAAACAGCTCTGGTTGTTTCCCTGTAGAGTAGCCGGTGACTGTGTAGAAATTTTTATCCGCAGACCCAGTGCAGTATGCATATCTGTTTATAGTTTGGCTGTATTGGCTTCTATGGCAGATAGTATTTGACTTTTGCAGTTTTGATATTTAATGATGATCCCTAAGATTAGCCTAAGATTAGCTTCCCAACAGAAGCTGAGACTACACGGAGCATGTGCATGGTCTTGGTCTTGCAAAGATGTTTAACAAAGTTAGAAAATGATGACCCCCTGTGGCCAACTTTGAAAACATAAATCATTTGTTTAATCAGGCTTTTGGTGCAGTAAATTCATGTTTAGTATACAAAATACAGCATTTATAGCATTATTCTTTTTTAAACTTTGCCTCCCCCTTTTTTTAAACTTTGCATTAAACAACTACTCCTACAATTGGAGATGTGAGGGATTGTGTCAATATATTATTTCACCCAACTAAGATCTAGTGCCAGTGTTTATTATCTCCATTGTGTTGTTGCTTTGTGCATTATAGGTCAGTATTAACCTGGTATAATCCCTGTTGTTGTATGTGTACCTCTTTTGTCTTCTCTAATTCCATATAATAAGGAGTCCCTGGTTTGCACTAGTGCCTTCTGAAGGGTCCTGGATTTTTCGCCCAATCTTTCATACACGGCAATAGCCGGAACAGGATACGTGTCATTTCATGTAATGATCATGCAGTGGGAACTTCTGCTATTTAGTTATACAACTGATCATTCAACATCAGTGAGAGTAATTTTAAGAATGTTTGAATTCTGGGCTTCACTGCCTGAGCATGAATTATTGAACTGTAAGGTTACTTGGAGGCTGCACAGTCCAGCGCAGTGGTTTAGGAATGCCACCTATTTTAAAATCATTGGATAACTGAATAATTGAGCAGCGTGACTGATTCAAACCCTGCCTTATGATTTGGAACTTTAGAATTCAGTACTGTGGTTGAAAACTGTGCTTGGGTTACAACCCATCACTTTTATATCACTACTAATAAGCAGCACATTGTTAACAGTGGGGAGGAACCCTCCTTGTTTCCGCACCTCCTTGAATCCGGTTCATGTTTTTATGGGATAGGGGAGTGCCTCTTTAAAGGTGTTTAAATAAAATATATGTGCTTTTATCTATAGGATTGTCTTATGGCATGTCCGATAGTAGTGTTATAACTACCAGGTGGATAAATGTAATACAATTTATTCCATACACTGTGGGAGTGCTAGCCAGCTACTAGAAAAAAGAATTAAAATTGATTTTTATTGGGGTCAACATCCAGAACGATCACAAAGTATGCATTCTGACCATTATACCAAATACAGTCAACAACAGTAAAAGCCGTTTTATATCAAGCCCTGTCCATAGCCCGTAGGCAGATTACATTCTACACCTCATTGATATGAACACTGAAAAGTAAATATAAGTAACAGTGTCAACGTGAGAAATACTTGCATACTCAAACTGGTCACACTGATAATAACTGTACTTGATTCATTCTGGGAGAAACTGTTGTTGCAAAAGATCTGCATATATTATTGTGTAATTTGCTGCTAATTGCTTTAATCATTACAAATACCATAATTGTATTGCCCAGCAAGGAACTGGAACATATACTGGGGGGGGGGGGGGATCTCTTAGATATAAATTATATCTATAAAAATATTCAGAAAACATTTTCCCCTACAGCAATAACGAGTGTGAACTGGCTTGATTTGTCTAGTTTGTAAAGTTTCGCTGAATAATTTACAAAATTGTGAAAAATTCTCCAAAGTTTACGAGTGACACTTTTTTTTGACATTCAATTTTTTTTATTCACCCATTGGAGTCTATTGGAGACTCACTCATCACTAGAGTATCTTAAAACTGTCTGTTACGACTGTTTGGTAAATTAATTCTTTATTTTCATGCTAAATGGATATGAATTCAAAACATTTACAAAAAAAGAAAGCAAATATAAAGACAAATGTGAGAAAAAGCAAGGAAAAGAGACAAATCATATGCAAGACATTCTTAATCCATTTTCTACCAACATCTGCAGACATAGCAAATGATCATACAGCATTTTAGCTTTTATAGAAACATTTTGTAAAGAAAATAGTTAAATACGGCTCCTATAGACCCAATTGTAGTGTGGGAAGGGGGAGAAGTCATACCCTTATTATACCTGTGTTCTATCTATCTATATACAGTTAGGTCCATAAATGTTTGTACAGAACTTTTTTTTTCTAATTTTGGTTCTGTACATTACCACTATGAATTTTAAATGAAACAACTCACATGCAATTGAACTGCAGACTTTCAGCTTTAATTTAGTGGGTTTAACAAAAAGATTGTATAAAAATGCTAGGAACTAAAGCCTTTTTTTAACACAATAACTTCATTTCAGTGGCTCAAAAGTAATTGGACATATTAAAAAACTGAAAATAAAATGTTCATTTCTAAAACTTGGTTGAAAACCCTTTGCTGGCAATGACAGCCTGAAGTCTTGAACTCATGGACATAACCAGATTCTGAGTTTCCTCCTTTTTAATGCTCTGCCAGGCCTTTACTGCAGGGGCTTTCAGTTGCTGTTTGTTTGTGGACCTTTCTGTCCGAAGTTTAGTCTTCAACAAGTGAAATGCATGCTCAATTGGGTTCAGATCAGGTGACTTCTTTGCTTTAACAAACACCTGGGTTGCTTTGGCTGTATATTTTGGGTCATTGTCCATCTGTATTATGAAACGCCTCCCAATCAATTTGACTGCATTTATGGATTTGAGCAGACAAGGTCTCTAAATACCTCAAAATTCATTCAGCTGCTTCTGTCCTGTGTCACATCATCGATAAACACTAGTGTCCCAGTGCCACTGGCAGCAATGCATGCCCAAGCCATTACACTGCCTCTGCCGTTTTACAGATGATGTGGTATGCTTTGGATTATGAGCTGTTCCACGCCTTCTCCATACTTTTTTCTTGCCATCATTCTGATTGAGGTTGATCTTTATTTCATCTGTCCAAAGAATGTTTTTCCAGAACTGTGCTGGCTTTTTTAGATGTTTTTTTTTTTTAGCAAAGACCAATCTAGCCTTTCTATTCTTGATGCTTATCAGTGGCTTGCACCTTGCAGTGCACCCTCTGTATTTACTTTCACACAGTCTTCTCTTTATGGTAGACTAATATCTATACACCTACCTCCTGGAGAGTGTTGTTCACTTGTTTGGCTGTTGTGAAGTGGTTTCTCTTCACCATGGAAATAATCCTGAGATCATCCACCACTCCACTGTCCGTGGAGGTCTTTTTGTGTTGCGAAGTTCACCAGTGCTCTTTCTTTCTTGGGATGTACCAAACTGTATAAATTGCTAATATTGTAGCAATTTCTCTGATGGGTTTTTCCTGTTTTTGAAGCTTAAGGATGGCTTGTTTCACCTGCATGGAGGGCTTCTTTGACCGCATGTTGTCTGTTCACAGCAAAATCTTCCACATTATTATTATTATTATTATTAACATGTATTTATATAGCGCCAACATATTGCGTAGCACTGTAAAGTAAATGTGATTATACAACTACATCACACGAATTACATATATAGAATATATGGAGTAACAAACGTCACAATCAATACAGGTACAAAAAGGTGAGGAAGGCCCTATGCATAGGCATACAGTCTAAAGGGGAGGGAGTAATACACAAGGTGTGGGAGTGGGCAAGATCGAAGTAAGTAGGTGAGAAATGTGGTACTGTATGTGGTGTTGCGTTTGGTAGTTAACAGTGAGGGTAGGCTTCTCGAAAGAAGTTCGTTTTCAGAGATTTTTTGAAAGTAGAAAGGTTGGGAGAAAGTCGGACAGACCGTGGGAGAGCGTTCCAGAGGAGGGGTGCAGCCCTTGCAAAGTCTTGAATGCGAGCATGTGAGGAGGTAATGAGAGAAGAGTTGAGTAGGAGGTCAGTAGAGGAGCGTAGTAAGCGAATGGGTAAGTATATAGAGATGAGTTCAGAGATGTAGGGTGGAGCAGAGTTGTGAAGTGCTTTGAAAGTCAGTGTCATTAATTTGAATTTGATTCTGAAAGGTAACGGAAGCCAGTGCAGGGATTGACAGAAAGGCGAGGCAGAGGAGGAGCGGTTGCTGAGGTGTATGAGCCTCGCAGCATACAACATACAAGCACCCCCTCAAATCAACTCCATGGCTTCATTGCTTCATTGATAGACATAACAAAGGAATTGCCCACACCTGCCCATGAAATAAACTTTAAAACAATTGTCCAACAAATATAGGGAAAAACTACACCTGTCCCCATGCAACACACTGTTTTGCACTTTCCTGGGAAATAAAAAAACTTCCACCAGGGGTAGACATACGAGATTTTCTTCCGTGGATTAACAATAAAGCCCATCTATGTGCAACCTTGGTCAAAGGGCGAGAGATTCGTACCTTTCAGGACCTCAAAGATAATCTACAGATACCGAACAGCCAGTTCTTCTGATATCTACAAATACACCATTTTATATCCCACACCTTTTTGCAGGGTAATGCTTCGTCACCAACCCCTACACAATTTGAACTCCTGTGCAACTCCTCGAACCAATCTGCTCATCTGATTTCACACCTATACAATACGCTCTCTGAAGACAATACCACCTCAGCACAACTATATATGACCAGATGGGAAGAAGATGTACAGGAGACAATTGAACATGAGAAATGGCAGACAATTTGGGTGAAGGCCAGTAAGACATCAGTATGTACAATAATACAGGAGAAAGCCTATAAACTGGTATTTAGATGGTACATGACCCCATCAAAGTTGGCCCATCTATCGAAAAGCACTCACTCTCCGCAATGCTTTGGGGGATGTGGAGAGCGGGGTACATTCTATCACATGTGGTGGACCTGCGAGATAGTTCAGGAGTTCTGGAAGATGGTAGCCCATATTCTTTCAGATATTTTCAATCAACACATTGAGCCCGAGCCCTTATCATTTCTTCTGGGCCTACCTCTTCAAACATTGAAAACCTCTGAATCCAATAAATTAGCGACACACATACTTACGGCAGCAAAAACATTAAGGGCGGCCAAATGGAAGAGCACCTTTCTGCCAAATCAAACGGCTCTTATCGCCAAAGTGAATTGGATCAGAAACATGGAAACTATCAGAGCATATTTGCAGGGCAAGGACTATCAAAATGGTCTATTATGGCTCCCCTGGGCGGAATATATGACAGCTCAGATGGAAACGACTTGACTCACAGACTTGGCTCCCCTGCGCTCACCCTCTGGTCCCCCCCCATTTACCTTTTCCCTCTCTTTCTTGTTAGTATATTCTTTTCCCCTCTGAGAATTATAGAAAAGCATCATTAACGGATTAGGCAATTCTGACCATGTAACACGGGTTGAATAAAGGCAATTGATGATAATAAAGACAACGACATGTTCAGTTAATAAATGTGAAGGATTATTTGCTGCGTAGAGTTACATGTATAGAATGCTACCGACTATGTCATGCCAACCTGTGATAATGTAACCAGTTCTACAACTTACATGACCATACATGTGCTAATGCTATGCTTGTTGAAATTTAACAGAAAATAAAAATCTTTAAATAAAAAAATAAAAAATCAATTGTCCAATTACTTTTGACCCCCTGGTGCAATTGAAATGAAGTGATTGTTTAAAAATAAATAAATTTAAAAAAAGGCTTTAGTTCCTCACATTTTTATGCAATCTTTTTGTTCAACCCACTGAATTAGGGTAGGACTACACGGAAGATTTTGAAGTGATCCAAATCGCTGTGCGAAAATCAAATCAAGTTGTGTCGCTTCGGATCAAGGCTGCGACTTCATCCGACATTTCCATTACTTACCTAATTTCTGTTGCATCCGATTTGACGCCTGTAGTCCTACCCTGCATCTGAGTTGTTTCAATTAAAATTCATTGTGTTAATGTAAAGAACCAAAATTAGAAAAAAAAAGTTGTCTGTCCAAATATTCATGGACCTAACTGTATAGGTACAGGGGGGACAGTTGTCCTGGGCCCAGTGGGTTTTTTTGGCTTGAGGGCTGGCCATGCTGTACTTTGGAAGGGAAGGTGGGAGCATACACGCCAGCATCATTTTCACGCTAACTTTCTCTACTTTATATTGGTTACTGAAGTTTAAGGTCCCATGAAAGCTGCATAGGGATTGGATAGACTTGTGGGGAAGTTCAAATTTGACCAACCCAATTCATTTGCAGCTGAAACAGAATACAGAAAGTATATCCAGGTACATAAGTCTCTCCCTCCCTTCTGAAGTCTGCATTTCCCTGACAGCACTGGGTGCTGGTTATCAAGTAAGTGGGGGGGGGGGAACCCTGGCCACCTATTTGTTTTTTTAACTTGTAGGAGGACCCTGACGACCAATAATTTTTTTTTAGCTGGTTGGGAGGGGCTATGGCCACCAATAATTTTTTAACTTGCAGGGGGGGCCTGACCACCAATGATTTTTTTTATCTAGTGGGGGGCTTTGGCCACCAATGTTTTTTTTTTAACTTGTGATAGAGGGGCTGGCCACCAATGTTTTTTTAACTTGTGTAGGGGGGGGCTAGCCACTTTATAATCCTTTTGTCAAAAGGGCTTTACTTTTTTGTTTGTTTCTGTGTCTGGGGTGGAACCTGGGGCTGGCCTGGGGTAAGTTGAGCACAGGGAAATAAATTTTGTCGTACGTGCCCTGTGATTTCTGGTGGTAGTCCTGGTGCCTTAGCAGCGTTATCTATAGTGGAAGAATAACCCCCTCCTCCCCTTGAATTTATGCATCTTTTAATACAGTTCAAGACCTTGTTTGTCCTTGAAGCTGCTGATTGGCATTGCTTGCTGCAGCCAAGTTTATTATCTACAAGGACTCCAAGGTCCTTTTCCATTATGGATTTGGTCCCAGTATGGGTATAAGTGGCTTGCATATTTTTACATCCCAGGTGCATGACTTTACATTTATCAACATTAAATCTCATCTGCCACTTAGCCACCCAGATTGCCAGTTTGTCAAGATTCTGCTGCAAGGATGCCATATCATGGATGGAATTAATTTTTCACCATACTTTTTTTTTTTTTAAGCAGTTTCCCTAATGTTTTGGTGAAGCAAAATGGGACAGAATCACTCATCACTAACTATTAATATATGTGAAAAACTACTTGGGGTTCTGCTGCAATGTGCTCCTATCTTTGCCTTCCAGATTTTTACAATATTTAATTCTGACCCCACAGAAGTTTTTGCCCCCATTCTGGAGGACTTCCCCCTCCTCTGACTTTGTCATTTGTAATTATGTCTACCAAGACCGCCAGTTCTTCCCCAGCCCCTCCCAATAATCTGTCCACTTATTCCTCCACATGCTAAACCCTAGCATCAGGCAAGCATCATCCAGTTAAGCATTTCAACAGATTACCCTATCCATCTGTCTAACAACTGAATCCCCTATAACTAAAATGTCTTTCCTTTTTCACACAACCCCCCCCCCCATTATTAGAGATGCTGCCTCCAAGGATTCTCTGAGAGTCAGCCTGCTCCATACATGCAAATGCAGAGCTGTCCTCCCCAGCATCTTCACCCAAAATGGCAAATGTTGCTTTGGACTAGCTGTGGACCAGCCACCTACTTCTCCTCTTAACTATAACAAACCTATCTCCCTCATTATGCTACACTGCCCCTTCTCCACCCTCTCTACACTGACCCCCGTCAGTGGTTGTTTTGTAAGCCTTGTTTCCTCTCCCGCATTTGCCCCTGCCCTCATTGCTGCAAATTCTCAGCTTAGAGCAGGAGTCCCCTCCCCAAACAGTTTTTACCCATGAGCAACATTCAGATATAAAAGGATTTAGGGAGCAACACAAGAATGAAAAATGTTTTGGGGTGCCAAATAAGTTCCGTGATTGGCCAAATGGTAGCCCCTATGTGGACTGTCAACCTACAGGAGGCTCAGTTTGTCAGTGTCCCTGGTTTTCATGCAACAAAAGCTTACCGCCAAACCAGGAACTAAAAAATAAGAACCTACTTTGCGGCCACTGAGAGCAGCATACAAAGGGTTGGTGAGCACATGATTGGGGATCACTGCCTTAAGAGTCTGCAGTTCAAATTTCAAGATGAACACTTACCTTTATCTCTCACATATAAATGCTGCCTGGAACTGCTGCTCCAACACCACATACATGTGGCAAGACACACACTGAGTGATACTGGCAAACCCACAGGAATTCAGTATTTACTTTGGGTACTTACAGTCTCCCAAGTGCAATTCCACAAAAATGACTTTTTAAGTTTTAAACAACTTTATGTTTTTAATCCCTGCTAAACACTTAACATGCAATACACTCTGTGTATTCGTGAACTTATTGAGATCTCAACATCATCTGATTTTTCAAATAAGTCCTAAAAGTAGATGAAGAAAACCTAGTTAAACAAATTAAACAAAAATGATTTTGTTATATGTAGCAGACCCATGAAATTGCTTATGGGTATACTCTTGCAAAGTACACTGGTGACACCCCAAAGATCCAGTAAGTATGCACACAAGAATGGCAGTGCAACAGGTACAGATTTACTTTATTAAACAGCTGAAGCTGTAAGAAATGGTTAGATATTGAGAACAATAACTGGTCAATTTCTAGTTAATAGCTTAATACTGTAATGATCATCATCATTTATTTATATAGCGCCGACAAGTTACGCAGTGCTTTACATTAGATCAGTGCTGTCCAACTTCTGTTCTACCGAGGGCCGGAATTTTTCTGGCCTACATGGTGGAGGGCCGATAATGGAAGTCACTTTAACACCCACTTTAAACCACACCCATGTTACCACAAGACCATGTACACATTAATGGTGGTAGCACACTAAAAAAAAAAAAACAAATGGTTGGTGCTCACTGATATCACTCATCACTCATATGTGAAAAAAGTCATATTAAGACATACCCTTAAATCCATATGCCTCCTCCTCCCCTGTGGAGGCACCACCAGCACATGATAAAACACCTTAAGGGCCCCTAACAATAATTTTGAAATGCTAACAAACCCCCAGAACCAATACCAGGCTCATGTTCCATAGGCAGAGTACGGCACACACAGGCAGAATACGGCACACACAGGCAGAGTACGGCACACACAGGCAGAGTACGGCACACACAGGCAGAGTACGGCACACACAGAATACGGCACACACAGGCAGAGTACGGCGCACACACAGGCAGAGTACGGCGCACACACAGGCAGAGTACGGCGCACACACAGGCAGAGTACGGCACACACAGGCAGAGTACGGCACACACAGGCAGAGTACGCCACACACAGGCAGAGTACGCCACACACAGGCAAAGTACGCCACACACAGGCAAAGTACGCCACACACAGGCAAAGTACGCCACACACAGGCAAAGTACGCCACACACAGGCAAAGTACGCCACACACAGGCAAAGTACGCCACACACAGGCAAAGTACGCCACACACGGTCCTAAATCTAGGATTCACACGATCGCATCTTTGAGTCTATGGCCAGCTTAATTGTGAGTAGTTTGAATTTGATTCTAGAAGAGATTAGGAGCCAGTGAAAGGATATGCATACAGGAGTAGCCGAGCGTTGAGATACATGAATGAGTCTAGCAGCAGCATTTAGAACAGATTGGAGTTGTGAAAGGCGACTTATTGGAATACCTGTGAGGAGTAGGTTGCAGTAATCAAGGTAGGAGATGATGAGATTGAATCAGTGTTTTGGTCGTAACGGAGATATGGACATATTCAGGCAATGTTGCGCAGTTGAATACAACAAGATTTTGCAAGTGTTTGGATGTGTAATGAAAAAGACAGATGTGAGTCTTGGATAACTCCTAGGCAGCGTGCCTGTGTGGTCGAATGAAAGGTGGTGTTATTTACTATGAATGATGTCTAATAATAATAATTCAGTAAGAATAGGCTAATAAAAAGCATAATCCTGTGTCCCCCAACATATTGGCAGCTGAATATAGTGTGTACCAGTGGGGGCCCCTTGTGAAAATGCAATGCTGTCGGCCTTACTTCAGCGAGATCGGTATTTCTGCACATGCACAGTTGGAGCAGTTTGCCGGTGTGCAAACAACTGCGCATGTGCGGAATTACACAGAAATTGCCGAGCCCCAAGCCAGCTCACAGAGGATGCGGAAGATGCGTGCAACTTTGCTGGAAGAATCTGCGACGAGGGGTAAGTCGGAGTATGGGGCATTTCACGGGGGGGGGTAGTTAGCCTGGGGGGAGGAGGGAGGGGGGTTTACCTGGGGTGGGGGGGTACGGGGTTTTTTTTCCCTACAGGTTGAATTCTCCTTTAAATCATCAATAGCTCTGCTGGTTCACTGAAACACTCTCAGATGATGACTCTAGTAAGGAGGGAGACACATCTGAGCACTGTGGAAACATCCAGCAACTTAGGTGCTCCTCTGTCCATAGAAACCACACAGTCTCACAGACACAATAGAGGCCTTTAATCTCCCCTGAACCTCCACAGCCGCCAGAACCGACACTCCAGGAGGTCCTGCAGGCAATTCGGGATAGACAGACAGCAGTGGAGGTAAAGATTGACACTAGGGTGGAGGAGGTGAAGATTGATCTGGCGCTGCTTCACCAAGATCTCCAAAATCTGAGAGAGTGAACAGCTGAGTCAGAGCACCTAGAGGACGCCTTGAGAGAGGTCCCACATGCGATCGCTGAACTCCAGAACCAGCTGAAACTCTGCAAGATGTGGGCCGATGACCTAGAGGGGAGGCAGAGACGCAATAACATGCGCATTGTCGGAATACCCGAAAAACAGGAAGGCGTTGCTCCTGAACTACCTCTTGAAACCCTTCTTAGGAACCATCTGGGTGCTGACCAATTATCACAGATGTTCCTGGTCAAACTGGTCATCGCTTCCCGTCACGCCAACCTCCCCTATGGGCTCCCCCGCGTACCATGATTGCCAAAATCCTCAATTACAGGGATTGTGACGCCATTTTGAGGCTGATGCGCACCAAAGAGGACCTGCTGGTCGGAGATGCCAAGATCATGATCTACCCTGATTACACCATGGAGGTTCAGCGACAAAGAGCCAAATATACTGTAGTGTGGAGGAAACTCAATACAATTTTCCCAGCTAAGCAAAGAGCGGTGGATGGCAACATCGTTTTTTTGCGACGACACAGGAGGCCATGGCTGGAGTGACTGGAAAGAGGATAAGCAACTCATACATCCTACTTGCCCCTTGGTGTGTGAGTAACTCTGGGGAAACATGGCCCTTCTGCAGTTGAGGGGTTTCAGCCCTCGGGCTCTTGAGTATACACCCTTATAATATGATGTGCCAACCTGTGTTCCCATTTACCGCCCACCACTTATACTTGAACCAGAAAGATCTCCCATTGATACCAGCTGATTGCCAGTGGGGACATTAGCCAAAGCCCGGAGGACTGGGGGCGAGTGCTTATGCTGTACTTTTTGTTTAATTGAACTGTGTTTATGCTATAGTCACTATGTCCCAGGCGGTGGCTATATGGGGTCTGTTAGGGGTTAAGACCCACCCCAGGTTCCAGGGTGGACAGGGCGGGCTAGGGCGTCGTGGGTTTCCATGTGGTTTTTCCCCCTTTCACTCTTACCCTCTTATGCATATATACAGCAGCAAGATATTGGCAGAGTTTTATAATCTTTTTATTTAACTATGGCTAAGGTAAACTTGATTTCATGGAATATTAGAGGTCTTAATTTTAAATCAAGAGGGCCCTCTTATTCAATGCATTGAAACAATGGTCCCCGGCAATTGTATGCCTCCAAGAAATCCATTTAACGGGCTAGAAGGTCCTAGCGCTAAAGAGGGCATGGGTCGCTCAGGCATCCCATGTCAACTTCTCCACTCACGCAAGAGGGGTCTCTATCTTGATTAAAAAAGGCCTTCACTTTGTACTCCATCACATTCATGCGGACCATTACGGTAGATATCTTATTATGCATTGTACTCTTTACTCCTTTCAGTTTATACTGTTTAACCTGTATGTACCCCCTCCCTTCACAGTAGAACTGATGGCCACTGTAATGCAGAAAGTGGCAGCACTGCCAGCGGTGCCTCAGTGCTGGGTGGGTGATTTCAATAGTGGCATGACCCCTGTGTTAGATAAGCTTAATTCAACAGACACCAAGCCAACCAAATTAAAGGCCTGGGCAGATTCAATGGGTCTTCAGTATGTCTGGAGGGCCAGGCACCCTGGAACTCAAGTTTTTTCTTGCCATTCTACTTCACACCAGACACTTTCAAGAATAGACATGGCCCTGACGTCCCCAGAGATGGCCACCAAAATTAGCCATATCCAATATGGAGTTAGGTAAATTTCTGATGATTCCCCTATAATCATTACTATACAACACTATATCTGTGCAGGAATCAGAAGGTGGAGGCTCAGCCCTCTGTGGTTGATCCAGAAAGAGGTGGCGGACAAGGTACAGGAGACAGCAGAGACATACTGGGACGAAAACCAGGGCTCTGCCTCCCCTTCTGTGCTATGGGATGGCAGTATCGAGAGGTACCCTGATCCAATCCATAAATGGAGTGAGAAATAGGGCCAAAGTTGAGGTTCAACAGGCAACCTCAGACCTGGAAGAAGCGGAAATGGCATATACAGTATAGAGGCCCCCTCCCCCGAATTACACTACAATTTGATGCAGGCTCACACTAAACTGAAATGTAAAATGACAGCTGTTACCCAAAAAAGCTACTGTATGCCTCTCAGAGAGAGGATTTGAACAAGGTGATAAGTCCGGCAAGATGTTAGCCTATTTATCTAGAGTTACTGCGAAATTTTAGAGTTACTGTGAAATTTTAAATCAGGCCAATCAGGAAAGTAGACTCCACCCTCCTTCGCTAATGCACTCATTGTCCTGATCCATAAAGAGGGGAAAGACCCAGCACAATGTGGTTCATACCGTCCCATCTCCCTGATAAATGTGGACGCCAAAGTTCTGGCAAAGGTACTAGCGGTCACGTTACAACTGGTTATCACACAGCTAATGCAGCCCAATCAAACAGGTTTTATGCCCAAAAGGTCCAAATATGTTAATCTAAGAAGGCTCTATTACAATATGCAGGTCCCTCATGACAATTTGGGATCCAGGGTGGTGGTCTCCTTGGATTCTGAAAAGGCATTTGATTCAGTCGAATGGCCATACTTATGGGCAGTAATGGAATCCTTTGGCAAGCAATTTATTAAGTGGATTAGGCTGCTATATAGTAATCCCACAGCTCAAGTATTAGTGAATGACTTTATTACCCCATCCTTTTCTCTGGGCAGGGGGATGCGCCAGAGCTGCCCCCTGTCACCTCTCCTGTTTGCCCTAGCGATAGAGCCATTGGCTACTCAATTTTGTCTATCCCCCTAACTTGACTGGATTGAAATATTGCCAAATAGAGGATAGCATTTCACTCTATGTGGACGATGTCCTAATTTACCTGGCGGACCCCGGCCCCTCCCTGACCGAAGCGTTAAACATTTTTGCCCAATTTACAATATATGCTGGCCTCCGCATTAACTGGACTAAATCCGTGATATTCCCTTTGGACCCAGACATAGACCCCCAGCTGGCAGCTGACTCGCGTCTCAAGTGGGTTACCACCTTTAAATATTTGGGAATCAATATCCATCTAGATCCCAATCAGTTTGTACCCCTGAATATAGTTCCCATTAACCAACAACTAACCACTGTGGTGCTGCAGGCCTGGGGCAATCTTCCTTTAACACTCTGGGACAGAATAAACATTGTAGCCATACAGGCTCTGTTAACTCCCTTTCTATGGCATAATAAAGCTCCAAGAATTTCAACAGTCAAGTTAATGGCTACCTATGCTAATGGAGGTTTGAGTTTACCCAATTTCTAAGATTACTATATAGCTGGTCAAATTAGTTACTTCAACTGGTGGTTGACACAGGATTTGAGTAACCCAAATGTACCTCTACAAGCCCGCCTAATGGGATCCCTGGAAGTCTTGAGTAAGATATGTGGAGATGTAGAAATTTAAGACCATTATTACCCTACCAAGAAGAGGTTGACCATCAAATGTAACACCAACTGCAAAGTGTTTAATAGTCCAAGAGGTTACAAAGGAATCCAGTGTAAATTCTAAGCAACTGTAGGCCTGTCACACATTGAAGATTGTTGATGTTCATTACACATTGGAGATTGTTGATGTTCATCACAGCCCATCATCAGGAGAACACTGAACAACAATAGTGTGTATGGCAGGGTAGCAAGGAGAAAGCCACTGCTCTCCCCCAAAAACATTGCAGACCATCTACAGTTGCTGATCCTGTGGACAAACCAGAAGGATACTGGAAGAATAGTTTGTGGATGGAAGAAGTGTTAGATTTGGAGAAAGTAAATCACTGCATCCCAGTATAAGAACATTATCCCATATGTGAAACATGGTGGTGGGAGTGTTCTGGTTTGGGCTTGTTTTGCTGCATCTGGGCCTGGACAGATTGCCACCATTAATGGAATAATGAATTCTAAACTATACCAGAGAATTCAAGGAAAATTTCAAGACATCTGCCTCAATGTCTCAAGATACAGCGGGTCATGCATCATGCGGCTATACAACAATCCTAACCATACAAGTTGTTCTACCAAACAATGGTCTAAGAAGAATAAATGTTCTGGCATGGCCAAGTCAAAATCCTGACCTTAAAGAAGAAGGAAAGCTACAGAGGCCATTTATTGCCAACAGATTAGCCACAATAGTGCAAGCTATAACAATATATTTATCTCTCTATGCTTGTTTAGGATACAGCTGCCATATTAGCTTGGTGCGACATCAATTCCTGCCTGAGTCTCTCCCTGCTCACTCATAGTTCTCAGATTACAAGAGAGAGGGGGGAAAGGGAGGGGAAAAGGGAGAGAGGAGCAAACTGAGCATGCTTATGCTGTGCCCTGGAGGTTTAAACTGAATACAGTAAGTGTGATACAGAAGCCCATGTTTGTTTTGACAGGGGTCTCAGAGCAGCATTACTTGAGGGTTTACTGGTGTATTTATATATACACCTTTCTGCTAAAGCTTAATTAAACCCTCAACATCCAAAGACTGAAGCTGTTTTGTGTAGATGAATGGGCTAAAATTCCTCCTCGATGTGCAGGACTATTCAACAGTTTAAACAAACACATTAGTTAGGTGCAGTTATTGCTGCACGGGGGGGGGGGGGTGTCATGCCAAGTACCAATATCATAATTTACTTCCTTTTGCCACACACATACATTTGCTACTGGATCTTTTATTTTTTTCAATAACAAAAATACATGACCAAATATAAAAACAATAATTTTTGTTTAAATAGGTTTTCATCATCTACTTTTAGGACTTGTTTGAAAATCAGTTGATGTTTTAAGTCACATTCATATAAAAATATAGAAAATTTTAAAGGGTTCACAAACTTTTACACATCATTGTATGTATATATTTAGAATATAGGGAATGCTGTTTGCTAAATAACACCAAGAGTACATTACAAAACTGTGGCTAGAATAAATAGCCTCACCACTGCTGCATTCTTCCTCACTAAATATGGCGGTGGAGGAGGGTATCTGCAGGCCCGTGTGCAACCATAAGTGACATAATGTGGGTTACTTCTCTGCATTTGCATTTCCCACATATATTCTGCAATGCACAGATGGGGCACGCCGAGGTCCAGTGCCAGGAGCAGCACCAGAACTAAATACAGCTCTGCTTATGGGAGATACACTGCTGTTAAATGCAAGGTTTTGGGCATTTTTTTTTTGGGCTGATTTGCCGAGTCCTTTGCGCTATGTTAATTGTGTGGTCAGGGCCGGGCCAGGCCAGCCGGGTGCCCGGCCTAGGCAAACTGGCCTGACAAACCCTCCACGCACGCGATTGTGCCCGATGTGACTACGAGAAGTGAGAGCTACTGTAGAGGAGGGAGTTGGCCGGCCAGACTGATAGAGCAGGGAGGGAACCGGCACGAGCCGCACGACTGACAGAGGAGGGAGCTGTCTGGCCCGACTGATAGAGCAGGGAGGGAAGTGAGAGCAGGGAAGGAGCCTGGCAGCGTAACTGACAGAGTAGGGAGGGACTGAGAGGAGGAAGTCAGTCTGACAGCGAGGGAAGGGAGAGCAGGGAGGGAGACTGCCGGCTCAATTGACAGAGGAGGGAGGGACTGACAGAGGAGGGTGGGTGCCGACCCGACTGAGGGGCAAATTCACTAACATTCGTAGTTGCGCCATGCGCAACTTCGCCGCACTTCGCCAGGCGTAGTCGCCAGCGCTCCGCAAATTCACTAAAATCCGAAGTTGCGCACAGGGGTAGCGTTAAGATTGCGAAGTTGCGCTAGCGTTGATTCGCTAAGTGAAGCGAAGTTACGCTAGCGAAGGCTAATTTGCATACCGCGCCAAATTCAAATTTCAATGGAGGAATACGTTTCAGCACTACAAATGGCTAGAAAACCTTCAAAACATCAAATAAAAATTTTATTTTGCCCTACACATGTGCCCACTGTCTAGGTAAGTTGCCATGAGTCAGGAAATGTAGGGGGGAAGGAGGGGAGCCCCAAAAAAAATTTTGATCTTTTTCAGCCTATCACCCATAATGTAGAAAACACGCCAGCATTTTTTGGGACTTAGAAAAAAATTTTGACTTTTTTTGAAGCAATCCCAATCTACTCTATTGCGCTTCACCTGGTCTGAGGTGGCGAAGGAAGTCTAGCGTAAAAGGTAGCGCTCAGTACACTGCGCGCATTAGTGAATTTGCGTAGTTACGTCGCTAGCGAAAATTCGCCAGGCGTAAGGGTGCGAAGTAACACTAGCAAAACTACGCCAGTGTTCGTTAGTGAATTTTCGCAGTAGCGAAAATGCCGAACGCTAGCAAATTAACGATAGCGTTTGGTGCTTCGGCGCTTAGTGAATTTGCCCCTGAGAGAGAAGAGAGGTGAGGGGTGAGTAAGGGAGTGGACAGCGATGGAGAGGAGGGTCACAGGAGGGAAGGAAGACCGAGGCGTGCTGTCTAGGGGTAGGCAGTGGACAATTTCAGAGGTAGCTGCGCAGCGCCCCCCTATCACTGCGCCCTAGGCAGCTGCCTCTTCTGCCTACCCCTAATTCCAGCCCTGTGTGTGGTCTCTACACACCAAATACTTTTGTAAACACAAGCATACTGGGCATCAATCTGTTTGGTGATCCCCTGTCATCCATATTTGTGGTGTTCTATCTTGGTACCTAATGAACATGTAAGCACATACAATGATGTAAATTGCCCTGTGAGACACTTTTTAGGCATTTCATCAAAACCGAATCCACTGTGGATTCGGCTAAATTTGTACTTTGCAATAATATATGGTTTTCCATGTTAAATCTATTGCAAATCTAAAATGTGACAAAAGTATTGATTTTGCGGTGACTAAGTGACATGGCTAGAGAAAGTGCATTAACAGGGTTCAGAGTGCTGTAGCATATATTTTTTGGAGTTTTAAATGACATGGCAGATACTTTGGTAAGGTATGAATGTGACAAAGTGAGAAATGTGAAATGTGACTGCAGGCAAAGCAAGAGGTTTTCATGAAAAATAGACTTAGCTATCTGACAAATCAGGTGGTAATGAAGAATATACTTCAAACTTGTGGTGAATGGTTTACTTGTCCTTAAAAGGAACAGTAACACCAAAAAAATTAAAAAGTGTTTTAAAGTAATGAAAACAATGTACTGTTGGGCCTGTAGCCATTCAAAGTTGAAAATGGCAAAAGGCACAGGATACACAACAGATAAGCTCTGTAGTATACAATGGTAATCTTCAGAATTTATCGGTTATCTACTGTGTATCCTGTGCTTGAATAGCTACCCCCATGGCTACACAGCAGCTTGTTTATATAAACTATAGTTATGTTTCCGAAGCCAATACACCAATTTTTATTGGTGTCTTTATATTGTCATTCCCTTCTAGCAATTTAATTTTTTGCTGTTCCTTTAATTTTTCTGTAGAACAGGTCTTCTTAATATTTAATGTAGACAACATTCAATAAGTGACATGCACTCCTGGCACAAGTAACCCAAGTATGGAAACCACCCACAACAAGGAAAGCAGGGAGAGGCTAATCAACAGTATGGCAAAAAGGAAGTAGAACAATGAGTGCACAAACTAACAAAGGAAGTGGACAAGAAAAAAACAAAGTGACTGTTCCACTGCCAGGTATTTGCATACTCACACACCCCTATTGTATCTGAGACATGTAGATGAATAAACAAAAAATACACAAATCTGGGTAAACCTGGGTGCTTAGAACAGCCATTACCACCACTTTTGATAATATAGTTATTAAATTAAATTGGGTTGAAAAAAGACCAAAGTCCACCTACGCTGCTTCAAATTAAAGTTCTTTTCCTCTAGTTCAAATGAGTTGCCTCTGGTGTGGTGATCCTCTTTATGGATAAAAAGATCCCCTGCTGTCTATTATGTCCTCTATTGCACCTGTAAAGTGTAACCATGTCCCCTCGCAAGTGTCTTTTTTCCAGAGAAGAAAACCTCAACTTCTCTGGAACTTCTCTGCACTCTCTCCAACTCATTTATAACCCTCTTTTTTATGCAAGCCAGCACTTTATTTGCTTTAGTAGCCACAGATTTAGACAACTGGTTATCTACAAAAACTCCTAGAGCTTCTCAATTAAGGAAACTCCCAACACACTGCCATGATGTGTAATACTTGCATTTATATTATCTTTGCCAAAGTGCATAACCTTGCATATATCAACACTGAACCTCATGGTTTGCTGCCCAGTTTTCCAATTTAGTCAAATCACTCTGCAAAGTGGCAGCATCCTGTATGGAACCTATAGTTCTGCACAATTTAGCATCATCAGCAAAAATAGAAACAGTTCTTTCAATGCCCACCACCAGGTTATTATTAAACAAGCTGAAAAGCAAAGGACCAAGTACAGATCCCTGCAGTACTCCACTAACAACACTGGTCCAATTAGAAAATGTTCCATTTATCACCACTCTTTGCCCCCCTACTACGATGCGTCGGAATGAGGCGTTCGTTGCGCATGTGCAGGAGGCGATGCGCAGTGCCGGAAAAAAATTTTTGCAATTCTAAATATCTGGAAAAGGGTTCTTTTTTTTTCCCCGGTGTCCCGCCGGGCCAGTCCGACACTGTATACAGCAGACAAAATTTTCATGGGCAGATGAAGTAACACAGAACAGTGCTAAATCACGAATATCCAATAAAACCACAAAAAAAATTTTTTTCGCCTAGTGTAATCATCCATCAGAATCACAGTTTGAATATTTTAGCTTGGCCAAATAGGTTTTAGAGACAGAAACAAGTTAGCAACACCTATGCAGAGCTGAAGATGCGATAAAATGGCTAAAAACGCACCGAAATCCCCAAAATTGCAATATAATAACCAAATTAACATACAAAGGGTATTGCGTAGTGCAGTTACGCTATTTGCAAAGGCAATAAAACATTTTTTTTCAGGCAAAAAATAAATGCGAATAGAAAAAAAAGCCACAAAACAGTGTTTGTATATACGTGTATATACTTGGCAAACTGCATGTTATGTGCAAGTGTGTGTAAGTGCTGAGAGTGTTTGACCCCCCCCAAAAGTGTATGTGAGTGTGTGTAAGTGTAAATCAAAGTGTGCATTAGTGTAAAAAGTGTTTGTGAGTGTGTGTGACACCAACCTGGGGACGAGCAGGCTGGAAATCCGAAAGAGAAGTCAGGAGCGATCCAGGAACCAGAGGAGTCTGTACGGGTCCTTTGAGTGGATGGTGTTGGGAGGTCCAGGAAGTGTGGACAGCAGCAGGACACATAGATTTCACATGCCTGCTGCTGCATTGGGGCCCCTGGGTGATCATTCATTGCCATGGGGCTGAGGAATGAAGAGGGACAGAGCAAGCAGCTTCAAAAGCTACTGCTATCTTTGGTACTTGAGTATTTTTATCCACAGATTCTTGATTCTGAGATATGTGGCACTTAAAGGGTTAAATAATCTGATGGGTTTTAGTGGTCTGCACATTACACTATTTCCTATGTGCAATGGCTGATTCTGTATATGCAGATTTCACCTGCAGCATCATGCCCCCTTAAGTTGTTAGAGCTGTCTCAATATTCAATGGTTCCTTGTCCTTGAGTTTAGAACTACAATATTATAATCTGGGACCCGTTTTTTACAAGCGTGTCTTTGTGTGCTGTGACCATGAAAAGCAGTGTCAGACTGGCCCACAGGGATACCAGGAAAACTCCCAGTGGGCCCAAGTGTCAGTGGGCCCTTCTGCTCAGCCAACTATTTGCCTTGTATGCCTATACAACAGCAATAGCCGCATTTCGATATCAGAATAAAGAGAAATTTTAAAGAAATTGAGGAGGAGACTGATGATAATATTTGAGAAGTGATTAAAAGATTAGAAAGTAAATGACAAAAGAAGGAAAAATAAATAGTTTGGAGAGTGGGACTGTGGCCATAGGTTTTCTGGTGGGCCCCAGGCATCCCAGCCCGACACTGATGAAAAGTCTATAAAAACTGATTCCATTGTTCAGTGTTCGGACTCTTGGTGAGTTCTGAATCCACAGAGCTTGTGTAAAATAAACTTTTTTTTACATCAAGTGATCTCCAATAATTGAATTTCCATGACATGAGTAAACTAATACACTCAAATTAATATCCTCTACTTCCAACACATTGGCAATTTGTAATTCAAAGAATGTCCTTTCCAGACTATTTTGTATGAATGGAAATGTCACTGCTCATCATTCATTTGGAGCATTTTTTTATATCCACACAATTAAAAGTTGCTTCTAGGATGTCTGCATTCACGTATGACAATTTTATATATCATTATTTATTTTATCAGCTTTATAAACAGGACACTCTTGTAAAAGCACAACATCAAGGGGTTTATTTATTAAGCCTCAAATTATTCTGATCGAGACTTTAAGGGGCAAAACTCAAAACCTGTCGAAGTCCTGTAAAAGTCAATGGTAGATGTTCCCTTTTACAAGTGGTAGACGTAGGTAAAGTTGTTAGTCTGAAAAATAACCTTACGGCAGCAGTGGATTGACCTGAGCAGCGTCATGGTCTTGGGTCATACTTACTATACCCGAACCTTGTATGTACCTGATCACTGTATAATCATTGTACTGTCCTAGACACTGCCACGAGTGGACAGACTACTGAAACCAAAATGAAACCAAAATGGTGAGTAGGAGATCATAGGATTTTTCTCAGCACTATGGCTGAAACTTCATGGCTTCATCCTACCATTTTAAGATTTTTGGTAATCCAATACAAAAAACATCATTCAAGCCTTCAGTGTTTCATAATCTAACTCTTCTTTAATGGCAGGTCAGAATAAGAGAGGCTCTAATTTATTTTTACCATTTTAAACAAACTGCATATGTGAACATGGATATTACTGTTACAAACTGCAAATAAAAAAGCCTAGTTATTGATTATACATTTAACAAATAAAAAAAAAAATGTAAAAAAAATTACAATTACTGGGGTGTGCCTCCAGTGATTAAAATCATTTATGTGATACCCCGGGCTGGTGCTCCTGTTATTTAGAAAACTGCCCGTTACAGAGTAACCAAGCATACATCACAATCTTTAATTTGCTGAATTTTTTTTAATGATTTTTAGTCATTTAACAGGAGGAAACTATATTGCTGCTCGGTGCTCTGTTTCAATATGGCATGTATTGTTAGGTGATGATTCACAGGTGCTTTTTGTCTTAATAACATTATTTAGCATGCAATGATTATTTATACCTTTTTATTGTCCTGTTTAGCTTGCAGTGACCATGTAGGGGCCGATTTATGATTGCTTGTGCCTGCTGTATTTCTGCTCCTCTTCTGCTGTGCTACATGCACCTGGAAACATTACCTCTGCCTCGTAATGTTTCCAGCACAGCAGAAGAGGAGCAGTGGGGCAAGGGATTCCTGGCCTGCCAAGTAGTGATGGGTGAATTTGTTCCGTTTCGCTTCACAAAAAAATGAGTGAATTTCCAGCGAAACAGCGGAAAATTAGCAAAATGTGAGTTTTGATGACAACGTCAATTTTGCCGCCAGTGTTAAAGTCAATGGGCGTCCAAATAATGTTGACGCAAACAACTTTTCTGACGCACGTCAACATTTTTTAGCAGCCAGTGGATTTTTCGCCCATAACTACTGTTGATAAGTCGCGAGGCCCTAGCCTTAAAGATTACTTGTGCTGAAAGGCAGGGACGTGTGCTTTATGCATAGCTATTCCAGGAGCTTTGTGAATAACGCTAGTGCAGCTGCACTTGGTCATAACAGTTTTGGCACACTACAACTGTAAGATATACTGTATTAAGGGGTTAAAAAACTTTTGAGGTACAACCACCATGAAGTAATACAACTGTAAGATATAATAAGGGGTTAAAAAAAACATTTGAGGGTATAACCAATAGGAAGTTGTTTTGAGAGAATAAAACAGAATATAATTACCTGCATTCCTGCTCGTTTGCAGGACAGTATACCAGCTCACCCTGTATGGTATCCATTTAAGCAATCACTGTAAAAATAAAATTATCCAGTAAATAAAAAAATCAAACATACAAGCTGTTTCAAATGTTGCAATAAAGAATGCAGCTATAGTCTTATGGCATGTTTTGGAAACTGATGACTCCCAGGTATGGCATCCATTATCTGGAAATCAATAATCCAGAAAAATAGAGAATAAGGGAAAGTCATCTCTCCCATGAAAGCTATTTTTTTAAAATTAGCTTTTTTTTCTTTTGGTGGCAATATAATCCTATAGTTCATGTTTTTAGTAGACACAGAGCACCTATACATAATACATACATATACATCTTAAAATTCCTTGTTCTGTTATAAAATTTGTATACACGAACATGAAACTGGTCAATAGGGTTAACTATTTCAATCCATCTGCATTTAGTAGTAAGCCCTAATAGTATTCTGTGTGTAGGCAGTCTTCTTTGTGCCACTTATAAACAAGCAATAAGAGTTTCATGATGTACAATAATGTTTTGATGTATCCATTAACTAAATTATGTTATCATTTAAACACATGATTCTTATGTGAAGTTAATCCTATCCACAGACTTTTGAAATGTGCCCTCCAATGGCCAAATAGTGAGGAAAATGATGTTATTTAAATCAATCAAACGACAACTTTTGCCCAAAGTGTATGTGCCTGTGCTAAATCTCTCCAAAAACACGTTGCCCATTGATGACCATGCAGCATTAAAAGACTCTATAGATAAAAGGCTAGATTTGTACTTAAAGAGGGGCTTCATCCACGAAGGAGAAAATTTTAAGATAGTCATCTCCAACCTTTCAGTGGCAAAGGTTTTGGAGGTCTGATTAGCTAATATCAAGCACAAGTCTCCAGGAAAGCAGCCATTTAGAGGAAAGGGATCATCAAGAATCAGATTTAATCCATATGATCGCTGACCTTTTTGTTCCAGAAGAAATCTTCCAAGTCAGATAGCTGGAAGAGTCTCTCAGAAACGGAATCCATTATCTATAAAACTCCAACGCATTTTAAGCAAATAATTCTATTTTTAAAAAATTATTTCCTTTGTCTTTGTAATAATAAAGCAAGTGGTTTATTTAATGTTTAAGTAATTTTTAGGAGGCTTAAGGTAGGTGATTGAGGAAACAGCCCTTATCCAGATAACCTCAGGTCCCATATCTAGTACTATATTCTAACCAAAAAATCATATAAATTATGTATGCAGTTATACCTATTATCATGTAATATTATTGTTCCCTAAAGGTGCCTTACCTAATAGATGAGGCTATCCGATTGCGTTCATCGTAGCATTTTCATGGGTCTAAAACATTTTGTGTGCAAACATCACCCTTGTCTCAATATCTTTAAATCTCGCATAAATAATAATCCATGTCAGGAAACTTATCACACCGCATCTCCAACCTCAGCTGAATTTGCCATCATCAGCATCATTTAATCGCTAACACAGTGAGATAGAGGATAAGGGTTCTACACAATTATTTTAAGATTGGAGGGTATGTCATAGTTGGTGAGAAGATGGTGGGGTCTTTATTTGAGTACCGATACTATCTTATCCTTTTTGTCTTGCGTCAAAATGTTCTTATTAGTCTGAACTTTAAAATTAAGAAAATAAAGTCACATACAGTATACACATTTTATTTCAAGTGGGAATATAAGATTTAATCATGTAAATGTAACAATGTAGTTGAAAATGTGTTTATTTTAAGCATTTCATAACCTAAAAACTGCAGAATTTTACATATATGCTTGCTGCCTAAGATGCATCTTGTAATTATAGCCAAACACAACCATCCTTTTTTGGTCCAAAAAAACAGAATTTAATTTCAACACCTTAAAACACTGGAAGTGGAAGCTCCACAGGGTAGAGTTTAAATATATCAATGTGCCAATTAAAACCCTTACATAGGGGGCTCATGCATTGCAAGGTAAACAGTATAAAAAGAGACTCTCTTTCTTAGCAAATGTTAAAAGATGATAAACAAATGTATAACTTTCCCAATATACCCACATGTGTATTGAGCTACTGTGAAGAAGCCAGTTGGGCAAAATGCACATTGGGGCTTGGCCAAATATATCTGTGGGTGAGAAGTTTTGGGGTGTTTTTTTTTGGTGCCTAATGGTATTAAAATAATTCTCATGTGTGTCCAATACTTATGTGTCAGTGTACTGGGAAAGTGGCAGGTATTAAGAGTATAATTTTTTATATAAATGTAGATTTGCCAGTCCCTCTGTAATCCACATAAACACTCTGTTTGTACCTGGGCATAATTACATTTAAATAACCCCAGTCCTCATATGGTCATAACGGTGTTTTAATTTTTGCAAAGAAATACACTGATCTCTTCATGCAATGACATGGGACAGTCTTATATGCTAATTCTCCCCCAATGCAGGCAACAACATCATAGCACTTGTGTTTTGAAGTCATTCTGAACCTCTGCGGTATAACGTTTGAATCATGTAATCACATAAAATTGCCTTCTCCTGCCTTCTCTTTTCAAAGGCTTTGAATTTTATGCTAGTGCACAATTCAAAATATTCCATGTGCCATCACCCTAAAGCTGCTAAAAATGTAAATATTAAAATACAAAGAAACAGAGTTTTATGCCATCAGGATTATGTTACTTTAGTACAGTACAAGATATTCTCTTAATAATAAAGACAAAAAGCAAATCAGTAAAAAAAATGAACTTTTTTTTTTTGTTTGCTTTAATATAGGACTTTAAGAACAGACTGTTGTATTTCCAAGCTTTCTAAAAAAAAATGGGTTTCCTGACCTTAGTTGTAGTATTTTATTCCTAAAGACCATTGCTTTTATAGACTATTTTGAAATATTTAAGGTTATTAGTATTATTATCATCAGCACGTATTTATAAAATGCCAACATATTCCATAGTGCTGTACAATATATGCGTGTGTATATATTAAACTAGTACACAGTCATAAAAACAGCTTGGCGTGGCAGTTCTGTATAATCAGTACCAAAACAGAGATAAAAAGTAGCACTTAGTTACCATAATAATATTTTATTTATTGAGTCAAGAAAACTGCAATGGAAAAAGAATAATAAACAACTAAATTCTGGAGCAACTATGAGTGCTTGGGCACCCTTCATTCACTACACATTGGTTGCTTTGTTGAAAATGCACTTTTTAAGTGGGGGGTTCAGGCACTTTCAGTATTGTTACAATAACAAAATCATAGCAATAAAAAGATACACTCCCTACATCCTTTTGACAATAATGGTAAACAGTCAACCACAACTGATCCACTTGATTATCCTAGAAAAGCACATGGTTAAAAGCTCAGATGTAAAATTACTCTACCTAGAAAATGTATATGTAAATGTATATACCGTATATGTGTATGACATGAGTACAAACTCCCCCACTTTCGAAACAAAAGGGTTTCTTTTACAATAACAAAGAGGTATAAATAGTGAGACCTCAGTAGAGTTTAAACTGAAGGATACAGATCTCTGTGCTTGATTGGGGCTTTGACATGGCGACCAATCAAGCATAGTCCTGTCCTGATTTACAAATTTGAAAAAACAGCCATCAGAGGCAAAACTGGACAGGTGGCACGCCTACTTGGGCATCTATATATGACAAAATATGACAAATATAGTCACTTTGTAGTACAGTGATTTTTGACAACTAGTACATGCTTATAAAAGTGAATGTAGGTATATTGCACAAAAATACCTTTTGTAACTAGGGATGCACCGAATCCACTTATGCATATGCAAATTAGGGGTGGGAAGTGGAAAACATTTTTTACTTCCTTGTTTTCTGACAAAAAGACAATTTCCCTCCCGCCCCTAATTTGCATATGCAAATTAGGATTCAGATTCAGTTCGGCAGGAGGATTTGGCCGAATCCTACTGAAAATGGCTGAATCCCGAACCGAATCCTGGATTCGGTGCATCCCTATTTGTAACTAACAGAGATAAAGATAGTACAAAGGAAAAAATGTTTAGAGACTTTTGAGGTGTCATTATCAACTCCACACTGATACCAGAACATGCTCAGTGTGCATTAAGCAGCTGTTCAGAAGCTAAGTTTAGGGGTCATGGCAAAATATCATGCTGCCATGTACCCATAACTGAATTATTTATTTTCAGCCTTTTATTGTGACACACACACACACATATACATATACATATATATACATACATATACATATATATATACATACATATACATACATATACATACATATACATATATACATACATATACATATATATATATATATATATACATACATACACATACATACACATACATACATATACATACATATATACACACATATATATATATATATATATATATATATATATATATATATATATACCTATATATATATATACATACATACATTTTAAATTATTTGATTAAAATTGTGTCTATGGTAGACAGTCTACCTGTAATTTGGAGATTTCTGGATAATAGGTTTCTGGAAAACAGATCCCACACCTATACTGACAAATAGTGATGGGCGAATAAATTCCCAGCAGAATTCCGCATTTCGCCACCCTCAAATAAATTTGTGAAACTGTGGCAGAAATTATCTGGTAAAAAATCCGCAGTGACAAAAAAACATTAGCGGCCATCAAAACTGTTGCAGCATAAAAACATTAGCGGCCATCAAAATTGTTGCGGCATAAAATTATCGTGTGTCAAAATTATTCAGACTTTTTCTGGCAAAACGGAACAGATTCACTCATCACCACTGACAAACCAATATAGGGTATCAGTTTTTCACAACCTTGTGAAAATGAATGCAGGTATGGTACACAAAAATACCCTTTGCAACTAACAGGAAAAAAAACAAGGAAAAAAATATTAAAATAAGAGACATAAAGTACCATTATCCAATGGAAAAAAAACATTGATGTGCAAGTCCACAGTCACAGAATTTCATTGGGCCCATTGCAACAGTACTTGGATCACAATTACGAAGAAAAATTGGCCAGGTTTGGATTGTTTATACTGCATACATGGGCAAACTTTTTTGGATATTTGTGGAGACTAAGTCCTCCCGTAACCAACATCAATTAATTTCCTACAACAAATAGAATGGAGATAAACAGCTTTTAATGGTAGTTTTTTTGTATATAATGTACATGTTCATTGTATACACCCATTTATTATACAGCACAATAATAAATATGCTGGTGGTTTTTAATGGTACTCATCATAATCTGTCAGAGAGAATTTTGGCAATTTTTATTCACTTGTATTGAGCTTTTAGATTCCTATTTATCAATGGGTGAAAGCAAAACAGAAAAGGAGATCCTTGCCATGTAGAGTGCACAGATAATCCCTGCATAATGGATTTCTGTTTACATAACAATCACAAAAAAGGGATACCTATCACTGCCTGCTGGCACCGCCCACTTTCACTGCTGTTTGCCACCTTAAACATTTTTCCCTTGCTGCTCCATACATTTTAGAATGCCACCCCATAATTCCTCCTTCAACACAAATCCCAATAACCACAACCACACGAAAGATTCTTAAAGGGGTGGTTCACCTTCAAGTTAACTTTTAGTATATTACAGAATGGCCAATTCTAGGCAACTTTTCAATTGTTTTCATTATATTTTTTTTTTTAAAGTTTAATTAGTTGCTTTCTTCTTCTGATTGTTTCCAGCTTTTAAATGGGGGTCACTGTCCCCATCTAAAACAAATGCTCTGCAGGGCTACAAATGTAGTGTTATATATTATATATATTGTTTTATTAACCATCTTTCTACTCAGGCCTCTCCTTTTCATATTCCAGTCTCTTATTCAAATCAATGAATGGTTGCTAGGGTGATTTGGACTCTAGCAACCAGATTTCTGTAATTGCAAACTGGGCAGCTGCTGAATAAAAAGCTAAATAACTAAAAAAAAAACTAAAAAAAACACACTAATAAAAAATGAAAATCTACTGCAAATTGTCTCCGATCACTCTACATCATACCAAATGATAATTTAAATGTGAACAACCCCTTAACTCCAAAAAAACTTTAATGTCAGTAAGTCATAACTTACTTAACTCTAAGAGTACAAATGAGACCATTCAACAATCAGCTTCTCATTGTATTTTTCCAATAAATATCTTTATATCAAGTAAGTGACAAAGTGTAATTACACTCAGGGTCAGACTGGGCCAGCGGGACACCGGGAAAAAACCCAGTGGGCCTCGCTGACCCAGACTCGCTCCTATATTCCCTCTTCTTTCCAGTCATGCACATGCAACAGGGGTGGGAGGTATAGCCAGCACCGAGGAGTTTGAATGTGGGGGGGGCCTCTGAGGCTTCAGGCCCGGTGGGCCCTGGGCCCCCCAGTCTGACACCGATTACACTACTGACACATGAATGATGCAGCAGGGGGTTATAGTAATCCACCATTTCACATACATTTTAAATATGCCAAAGTGTCAGAATTTAAGGTGAAAGGGGGCCCAGCAGGGCTGAACTTTCCCCCTTAAAGGGTGGTTCACCTTTAAGGTAACTTTTATGGGAGAACCCTGACCACCAACTGTTTGTTTTTTTTGTTTGTTTTTTTTTAACTTGTAGGGAGGGGGCTGTTTAACTAAAGAAGTAAAGCTGTGGGCACACCGGCTGATGGGCTCCACACAAACTACGTATTTTTGCAGACTGATCTATTGGTTTGAATCTGATCCTCCTGCGTGTGCGCGGCTTAGCAAGGTCAGCCCAAATACATGACAGGAGACCTCTCCGCTGCATGTACATGTGTGCACACACGGGTGCATTAGATTCAAATCAATAGAGCAGGGACACGGAACGGATCCGCTTCTCTCAGCCTGCAAAAATGTATACCGTATATACTCGTGTATAAGCCGACCCGTGTATAAGCCGAGGTACCTAATTTACCTAAGAAAACTGGAAAAATGTATTGACTCGTGTATAAGCCTAGGGGCCCCATGTCAGATTTCAAAATGTGAATGTGTAAATGTGTAATCATGTTTTATGGCATAGAAATCTATCTAAAACGATTTACCGTAAAAGAGTCAGAACTATTAGCTGGACAATTGCCACTTGTTTTCCCTGTGACCTCCCACCTGTCATGGCTGCTCAGAAGATCAATGAGGTGCTGCACCTAGGAAAGCAGAAAAAAGGTACTGTACGCTCCTTCCGCGGCCCCAACACACCTCCCTCTCCCATAGCGCAGGACTGTCTGTGACTGTCTGTGTGATCGCCGCCCGGAGCAGGTCCAGGAGCTCCGGGCGGCGCGTCCTTCCCTGCCGGCGTTCGCTCCCAAAATGGCGGCGCCCATGGCCGCCACGTGGGTAGCGGCGCCGGCTTATACGCGAGTATATACGGTAATATGCACAGTGACAGCTTCTAACTGTAGAAGTAGGGTTGCACCTGACTGGTATTTTACCTGCCAGTAAAAATTATGGTTGATCCCAATGTTATTAATAGGGAAAAAAGATAAATATATAGAAAGGCCGGTATTTTTTTTCCAGAAAAGGTGGAACCCCTATGTAGAAGCCCCATACATAGTATGAAGTGAAAAGATGTACTTTTAATGTTCAGTGGAAAAATATATATAATATGCACAGTGACAGCTTCTAACTGTAGAAGTAGGGTTGCACCTGGCTGGTATTTTACCTGCCCAGTAAAAATTATGGTTGATCCCAATGTTATTAATAGGGAAAAAAGATAAATATATATGAAGGCCGGTATTTTTTTTCCAGAACAGGTGGCTCCCCTATGTAGAAGCCCCATACATAGTATGAAGTGAAAAGATGTACTTTTAATGTTCAGTGGAAAAAAAAGAATAAGATTTGGCTAGGATTGTATATCTTGTTAAACGTCAGATGCAGGTAGCCTGCCACCTATATTAACACAAGCATATGGATTGGGGAAATTCCATAGGAAAATATCCCTACTACATGCCCCCAGTCATTAAAAAACATCTGTGCAGCACTGAAAACCCTGCCCACTTTGTAGTCATGCCCCCAAAATTGCCATTACCATGGTTAGGGCTGTCACCTTTTGGCAGGTATAATACTGGCTGGGTCTGTGAGGGGGCAGGTACAGTACATTATGTAAGTGTAGGGTCATGATGCAAATGGGGCAGCGTTATGACATTTACAGAATCAGAAGGGAATCTAGTGAGTAAAGCAGGTACCTGTGGGAGGGGGAGCTGGCAGAAGGAATTGTAGTCAGGCAAAAAGGGTTTACTAGTTATTAAAAAAATGACCAGCTAGGCCTGTAAAATTCTTGCCCAGATGGCAACACTAGCCATGGTTTAAAACTATTTATGATTATTATTAATAATAATAATGAATTATTTTGGCATGGATCTGTGAAGGCTTGCTGGCCTTCACCCTCAAAAGCTAGTCTGTGTTTTTATTTTATGGCATATATTCAAATGCATATTTCTTTGGAGGGGAGTATAGCCCTGCATCTTCACAGTCACATCTCAACTTGCAAGCTTTCATTTCTGGACTTGCCGATGTTGCGGGACATGTGACTTTTGCCTCTAAGCTGATCCTGAAAGAGGAGACATGTCTCCTGAACATCACTTAGCATTTTTGAAGAGAGAGAGGTCCACTGACCTTGAGCTACCTGGGAACCAACTTTTGCCCCACTGCCTAGAACAGAGGCATCTGTTAACATTACAACCCATTTAGATGAAAACACCCTGCCCCTGGCAAGTGTTGGATTCTTCCACCATACAAGAGTGGAGCATGGGTGAGATGACCGGTGAATCCACTGGGTCTGGGAAACTCTTTCCCATTGTTGTAGTAATGCCACATGGAGAGATCTCACCCTCCAGTGTGCCCATCATTCACGGCTCTTGTCATTAACAGGATGATGGCCAATCTGAGTGAAGTCTCTGTCACTCTGTTCTTCCCTGCAACTGTGTCTATGGATGCCCCTAGGTAAGTTAGGTTCTAAGAAACTAAATTACACAAGATGCAAATTTGATCAAGTCGTCTAGATATTGGAATAGAATAATCTGCTGCCATCTCATGTATGCCACCAGAATAACCAAGACCAGTGAAAATACCCCTTTGGTTTCTCCGTTATGACTCCTAAATGGGAATGTGAACTTTCAGACGTTTTAGAAGCTTCTGGATTTTTCCCTCTAGGCTCTGAGAACTCTTTGGCACTCTCCTGTGATCTAGACGGCTACATGACACTGAAACAACAGAACCATGTGCGAATTAAAGGAACAGTAGCACCAAAAACTGAAAGTGTTTTAAAGTAATGAAAATATCATGTACTGTTGCCCTGCACTGGTAAAACTGGTGTGTTTGCTTCAGAAACACTACTATAGTTCATATAAACAAGCTGCTGTGTAGCAATGGCGGAAATTGAAAAACGGCTAAATGGCACAGGATAGATAATGGATAACAGATAACACCATTAGACAGACAGAGCTTATCTGCTGTCTGCTGTGTAACTTGAGCCTTTTCTCCTTTGAATGGCTGCCCCCATGGCTACACAGCAGCTTATTTATATAAACAATAGTAATGTTTCTGAAGCAAACACAGCAGTTTTACCAGTGCAGGGCAACACTGCATTATATTTTTATTACTTTAAAACAATTTAATTTTTTGATGTTACTGGTCCTTTAAGGCCATAGCATAGCACTGAGGTACTGGAGTGAACAGGCAGGCACGAGGCTTGGAAGCCGGAATCCCCTTGAATAGGCAGTTATGCCTTACCTTCCCAGAACTCCCCTCCTGCTACATGGAACATGGCTGCAGAGAAGCCACACTGCAACCCTGCAGGGCCATCGCTCCCAGACAACTTAGGGCACAAATTTGCCTAATCCAAAAAGACACAACAAATGGTTAGAGGCAATTCTGCAGTTAAACTAGCTCAACTAGTTAATGGCAATATATTGAGTATGAGAACGAAAATAATGCTCTATTACTGCTTAAAAAATAGAAAAATGGAATTTGCATTTTCTTAAATTTAAATAATAAGCAGAATGTACTTTAGCATAAATTCTATTTAATTTGCTTGTGTTGAAACAGGTGTAGTATACTGTCCCATTACATAGAGAGAAATTTCAACATTTAAAACATCAGAGCCCTGTCCATATCTAATTTTTGTAACTTAAAGGGGTTGTTGACCTTCCAAACACTTTTTTCAGTTCAGTTGTTTTCAGATTGTTCCCCAGAAATAAAGACTTTTTTCAATTACTTTCCATTATTTATTTCTTACTGTTTTTCCAAAATCTAAGTTTAAAGTTGAATGTTCCTGTCTGTGGTGTTTCAGTCTGGCAGATAAGTAGTTCAGGTGCAGACTCTAAACTGTTACAAATTTGCAACATTTTATTGATACATTTCTATGCAGCATCTCTGGAGTATTAGCAACTATTGTATCAATTCTAACAGCTGCCTGTAATGAAACCCAGAGATTCTGCTCAGCAGGGACAAAGATAAATGTATCAAATAAATGTATACATTTAGAACAGTTTACAGAGTTGGCAACCCCCCTCCCAGAGCTGAGACACGTTACAGTTAAATATTAGAAAAACCATGACACATAGAAAATAGAAATTAATTGGAAAAAGTCGTTATTTCTGGTGACCTATCGGAAAACAACTAGTTGTCCAGGTGAACAACCCCTTAAAGGAAGCACATACTTAAATATACCCATAAGTGATAAGTTTAACAATTGCAAATGGAAAAATTGACAATGTAGTTATAGCATGTACATAAATATTTCCTTAAGTGAAAATGGTCAAAGCAGGAACATAACAATTAACATAGAAATAGCCTATGGAAACAAATGAGTCCACAAAGAAAGAAATGCACCAACAAAGACACACCCTCTCAGAAAATTCAGGATTACAAATTAAAAAATGACATGTGGAACAAATGTCACAGATAGCCATAAGCACAAAAGTAATGCAAAAAAGGAGTTACAAGTGTTCCCATGAAATGTGTTTATAACTACTCAAATGTTCTGCAGCCACTTTAGTCATAACACAAATATAAACAAGAGAATAACCTAATAATTCTAGCTTCACAAAACTGTAGATTTTGAACAGTTTGACAAGATTATAGGAAAAACAATAGCTAAAATATGTGTAGAACCCTGGTCTTCTCTGTGCCACCTCCTTTTTGCTAAACCAATGTTGGTAGTCTCCTTGTTTGCTTTACAATTGTCTGTAATGTGTTGTGCAACTCTCTCTCTCACCTGCCTGTCACCCTGCTGCATATACAAGTCAGTGAACTGCATGAGACTTTGTGGGACAAGGCAAACATACCTTAAACGAATAAGGGGCTGCTAATCTGCAGTCTTTTACTAGTAGTTCGGCCACATCATTGTCTGGGGGTTGTAGCTCTAAAGCAACCTTGAGGGTTGCAAGCTGGAAATGCTATTATGAGGAAAGGATCAGAACCTGTTTTAGGCATGTTTCCCAGGGATTATCAACAGAATTTGGGATCACTGCCTAACGGTGCAGTTTTCTGATTTTGACAGGTCTGCCGGCAAACTTCAAAAGAGGCTGGCCTGTGCCAGCCTGTGCCTGGACCTACGAAATAGTAAAGCCGGAGTCAGATGGTAAAAGGTTAAAAAAGCTTACATTTTATTTTCCATAAATTAAGAACCAAGGCCTGATGCGTTTTGTGTCTACCAGGGACACTTAGTCAAGAGCCTATGACCAAGTGTCCCTAGTAGACACGAAACGCATCAGGCCTTGGTTCTTTTGAAGTTTCCTGTTATTTGCTCCCCTTGCTGAATGTCTGGGACATGTGCACCCGGGCCCACCACGTACAGCGGTAAGCTCACTCAACGTATTTAAACAGCATATGCTGGTTATATATTTGTTAAGCTCTGCCTGCAGTCTGAATTATTATTAAAAAGTCCCAAGTTTCCCTTTGATCCCCTGCGCTGACACTAGAAAGATACAACATATCTGAAAACTAATTAAATTAGAGGCTGCTGGAGTGCCCAGAATGCTCAGCACCTGCATACTTATAATACTGTAACTATCTAAGATAAGCAGATCTCTTAAAGGAAAACTATACCCCCTAAACAATGTAGGTCTCTATTAAAAGATACTGAGTAAAACAGCTCATGTGTAAAACCCTGCTTCATGTAAATGAACCATTATCATAATAATATACTTTTTTAGTAGCATGTGCCATTGGGTAATCATAAATAGAAAACTGCCATTTTAAAAAATAAGGGCCGCCCCCTGAGATCGTAAGATTCACTGTGCACACATACAAACCACATGTAAGGTCACATGAGCCAATTAACAGACAGAGTTCTGCCTTTTGCTTCCTCACTTCTTCCTGTTACAGTTAGTGTTGTAGTATTTCTGGTCAGGTGATCTCTGAGGCAGCACAGATAGAGTCACGAAATGGTGGCTCAAGGCAAGAGATGTAAAAGGGCAATATTTATGTAAATATATATTCCAGTTTGGTAAGATTCTTTAATATGGCATTCAATTTGATATAAACTATCTGTTGCTTAAGTGTTCATTTTGGGGGTATAGTTTTCCTTTAAGAGAACGGAGACACACAGCTTAAAGGACAATATCTTCATTAGCAAATCTGTTATCACATAAAACATGGTCCTAAATTTTTTTGAATCAATAAAGAAAAAATCCACGGCACACAGGCTGCTGCAAGCAAGGAACCCCTTGCACGTTTAATGCGGATGTGAGCAACGTTTCGGGGTCACGCCCCTTTGTCAAGCCTTGACAAAGGGGCGTGACCCCGAAACGTTGCTCACTTTATTGATTCAATTGTGAGGTGGCCGAACCTCTACCATTGAAAATAATCTGGCACTCACAACAACATCTAAACTTAACCAAATATTTGAGACAATTGGCATAAGTACAATCCTAGGTCCCAATAATTTACAAAAATGAGGGGTGCTCAACACATAAATCAATATAGCTAAAAATAAAGTAATAGATATATGGTGTAATGTTGGGCACACCAATACCAAAGACTTAACACTGGTTTGAAGTCAATTTAATTAAAACATACCATCCTCGTTAATATATCATAAATTAGATTACAAAACGTAAATGCATAATCTTTTATGTATTACACAATAAACCAACAATGTGTTCTCAACACTCCTCAGGGGTTCTATGGAGCCCTGCACTATGCCTTTATAGTATTAAATTCTTGCTACACAGGCATAATCCTTCACACAAGTTGTGAGTTATAGTTACACAATGCCTATAAATGGTAAAGATTTTCTACTAAACAGTCAATTTAGTGTTCAATGATATGCGTAAAAAGGTCAAAAGGGTGCCAACAAAATTTGCAAAGTCCCCCACAGCAATTACTGCATGGAGGGAGATGGTGGTACATGTTGGTTAAGCCAGTACTGCACTCATTCCGTTTGTTCCAGGGAGGAGACAATTTTATTATTGAATTTTTATATTGAAGTGCTTGGTTCAATCTACACACCTCAAATTGTGATTAATTTTTTATTATTATCCACTGAAGCATTATTGCCTCTCCCCAAATTTCACATATTATAAAAGAAAGTACTGTTCCCTTATGCAAAATAAGTCTTTGTCCAGAAGAGTGTTTTAACCAATGCTCCCCTCTTTTCCATTTTAAATCACTCAGCTGCAGGGGAGTGCAGGAAGAATCGCAGCGCCACCTGCGTTTGGTGCTTACATGCGCCTGTGTCGGTACATGCCCCTTTAAATTAATAGTCTGAGTTCCTTCCTGTACTCCCTTGCAACTGAACACATTTAAACTGAATGCTGGGGGGGTGCAGGGAAAAGTGCTCATCTGTTTGAGCCCTGAGGGCAAGAGAGGATTTCCCACTGTGCATCTAAATAGCAACCAGTTTACAGATCCATTGTGACACGTTTAACCATAATATTAAAGATGGCCATACACGGGCAGATAAAGCTGCCGGACCAATTTGACAGCTTATCTGCCCGTGTATGGGGGCTTCCGATGGGACTTCCCGATCTATATCTGGCCACGATTTGTTGGATTTTTACCTGATCGACCCATCGGAGCCCCTTGGCGCATCGTAATTCGATCGTTCGAATTACCCCCAATATAGCCATGCAGTTATTGGCATATCGGGGAAAGATCCGCTCGTTTGGCGATGTCGCCAAACAAGCGGATCTTTGAGTCTATGGCCACCTTAAGTCAGTTTGGTTGCACAATTAGATAACAATTCCACACACCTATCTCCCTAACTGCTGGACTAATTTCCCCATAACTTAAAAGTTTATATATCATAAGTTCAGATTTAATTTACTAGCACTACCATGGCATGTTCCTCGCATAAACTTGAAATCACCACCATACATGCGGATACCCTCTATGCACCATTACTTGGGTGACAGACCAATGTACATTTCGCTGAATTAGCTTTCTATGGGTTCTAAACATGAGATTCTCTTGTTCTCATGTTATAACTAACATCTAAACTCATGTCTTTAGAGAGTAGCTTTCAAGGAGTTATAACTAAAGGGAATTTTTAGGTCTTCCAGTTTAACTTTACTCTTTGTGCATGTTATTCTAAGTGGAAGTCGCATATTCTCAGCTCTTTGCAAACTGGGATTTTGAGCTTAGTTTACACCAGATATGTGGGCAATATGTACAAAGCTATAATTGCCTGATTAAATATTTTTCTGTACTGCTCGAAATGGTAAACAAAAAATGGTAAGAGGGCACTTAGAAAACATATCCTGGGTTGGTTTCCCTGACTAGCTAACAATTAACAAAGACCTTTACAGGAAAACAATGAACAATTGGTCTGAATGAGGAGAGGGTGTGAACAAAAGGCCTTTGTTTCTTTGTCCATTTCATGCTCACATATCCCCATTGCTGGGAACTGCAGGAAATAGCTCAGTCTTTTGGCTCTAAGGGGGAGGGTGCGCATTCCTGGCCCATGAGGGTCACATCAAAAAGACAAGTGTATGGGGGGGGGGTTAAAAATGAAAATAACAGGTCTATTTTTCACACTATACACTTAACATGCAATTCAACCAGGGGAGTCATCATAGCACAGCATTTTCACTTGTGTTTTTAAAGGGGATATAAAAACAATATTAAAAAAATACAATAAATAAAAAAATAAAATTCTTAAGCATCTAAATAATATACAATTACAAATGTATTATAACTGGCATACAAATCTGTAATGTGATTTTTTACATACTGTATAAAGCAGTTTTAGAACCATATATTAATAAAACAAACAGGGATCAATGTAGCAATAAATACAAAATATAGTTACATTCACATCTAAGTGCTAAGTTATAAGGAGACAAGAGTAAGAAGGTACTTGTCTCTAAGCAAGTTCGATCCAAGAGCCCATAGCCGAAAAATTCCCCTGACCTGCCACCAGCAAAAACACTTATTGTGGCTCTGGAAGGCCCCAAGGGGGTACAGACCCATTTGAGATTGCAGCCCCCGCACCTCAGTAGTTATGCCACTGCCATTCAAAGGTATTTCAGGTGCTTTGTTTGCCACAGGGAGAGTGCATTTCTTGTGGGCAACAACGTGCATTGTGTCATTGCCCTAAGAGGACAATCAGGCCAATCCCTGATTGTAGTTGGCCTGTAGTTAAGTGAAGTTGTATCAGAGGAAGGCCTCTTATACTATTGGATTTGTATGATATGATTAAAGTTTTTTGGAAGGCCAAAATAGATGGGAAGATTGCAATAGATGAGTCATAAGAATAGCAGTGTAAAGCAGTGGAAGACAGTTCTGAACAATCCAGTAAAGCAAATTAAAATGAATAGCACACAGTGCATATTAACAAATCAGTAGCAGGAAAAAATGGCAACATTACCAATGAAAACTGTAAGTTGCAGACAGGGCTGCCCCCTCACCCCTTTAATGACGGCTACATATCAAATCCACATCCTTCAAGAATAGTTAGCAATTAATTTACATGCATGCTGCAGACTGAGCTGATTTATGTGCAGCCACGCAGCATGAATCTAAATTAATTGCTAACTAGCCATGCAGGGTGTGGATTCAGTATGTGGCCAGGATTAAAGAGATAACTGTGGCATAAAAATCTAGATATCAACAAGATTTTCAGTAGGTAATTTTCACTGAAGTAGTAGTATACAAATGATCAGAATGTGCTATGCAAAAAAAAACAAACAACATTTTAACTCAATATGTGTATCTTGCTTCAGTAATGTGTGTAAATCTGGTATCTTTAGGGCTTGTACACATGAACACTTAAAACTCTGCTCCTCTGCATTCTGTTTCAGGGTAGCACACAGGCGATTTTACCTGCGATTCCTTCTGTTCCGATGTGATGAGACTAATCACAGGCATCATGTCAGATGCACCGAATCTAATGAAAGTAATACAAATGTCGCACATAGAAGCTGATTGCATCGACACGACTGTCGCATGAAGACACAACATATATCGTTCACATCCGACAGTCGTGACGTATGCAATCAGCTTATTTGTGCAACATTTGTATTACTTTCATTAGTTTCGCCACATCCAACGTGACGCCTGCATCGCCTCGGAACGGAAGGTAGTGCAGGTAAAATCTAGGGATGCACCGAATCCAGGATTTGGTTCGGGATTCGGCCTTTTTCAGCAGGATTCCGATTCGGCTGAATCCTTCTGCCAGGCTGAACCGAATCATAATTTGCATATGCAAATTAGGGACAGGGAAGGAAATCGTGTGACTTTTGTTACAAAACAAGGAAATAAAACATGTTTTCCCCTTCCTACCCATGATTTGCATATGCAAATTAGGGTAAGGATTCGGTTCGGTATTCGGCCGAATTTTTCACGAAGGATTCGGGGGTTCGGCCAAATCCAAAATAGTGGATTCGGTACATCCCTAGTAAAATCACCCATGTAGTTCTACCCTTAAAGTGCTCAGTTGCAGGGGATCATAGGAAGGAATGCATGTTATTCATTTGGTTATGGGCACACAGATCTGCTTTTATGCATTCACACACAGGCTGAGGTCAGCCCAGATACTGAACTCAGCTTCAGCTCTGCTGTGTGTGACCACACACAGGCTGATCAGATTTAAATCAATGGAGCAGGGGCACTGAGCAGATTCCTGCTTCTCGCAGCCTGCAAAAATACCCAGGCTGACTACAGCCAAAGCAAATAGCCAGCGTGCCCATAGCCTAAAGGGGCTTGTACTTACAAAAGCACATGGAATAAGGAAGAGTCAGCTGCGTTTTTTTCCTGTGCTCCCCTGGGCTGAACACATTTAAACAGAATGCAGGGGAGCACAGGTTTATGTGTTTATGATAATGCCTTGATAATGTTTTATCACACACAGGGATTTTTGTTTTCCATTAAAGCATTGCTTTATTCAGAAATTTAAAATAAGATGCTGATTTCAATGTTTACAACAACACCAGAGCCCTGTCCATATCTAATTTTGGTAATTTAAAGAAACACATACTTAAATATACCAAGTGTAAACTCAGGATTACAGGTTTAACAATGTGTGGAACAAAGAACACTGGCAGCCATAAGCAAAAAAATAAAAAAATAAATTAAAAAAAGTGCATAAATATACCCATAAAAAATGGTTAAAGCAGGAGCATCACAAATAACTTAGGAAGTAGTCTATGGAAATCAAACGATTACACACAGAAAGAAATGCACCCTCTCAAGAAACTCTGGATAACAAGTCAAAAAATTGCATGTAGCACAAATGTCATAGCACAAAAGTAATATAAAAAAGGTTGCAATCCTTGAAAAGTGGTCCCAGGTGACGTTCGTAATCGTATAACTACTCACATGCTCCAGAGCCACTGTAGAGCCATGCACAAATCAACACAAACAAGAACCTGAGAATACTAGCTTCATATAAACCTGTGGATTGACACAGATGTAGGAAAAGCATTGGCTAGAATATGTACAGATGAATACTCACTGCTATTTCAAATTGTATCCACTTGAGTCTGTCTCCCCAACAAGCACTTCTTGGCACACCGAGTCTCCCAATATGAGAAATCCTGGTCTTCTGTGTGCTCTCTGCTAAATCCAGTATTGTTAGTACCCTCGTTTGCTTTACAATTGTCTGTAATGTGTTGTGCGACACTCTATCTCATACGCCTGTCGCTCTGGTTGTGAGTGTCTCTCCTGGGAAGGAATTGTAGTTTCCTGCCCGCCCCCTGCTGCGTATACAAGGCAGTGTTTCGCATGAGAGAGTGTGGATTCTGTGGAACTAGCCAAACATCGCATTAACTTGAATAAAATGAGGTGTTGCTAATCGACAGCCTTCTAGCAACTGATAGGCGACGTCACTGCCACGCTAGAGGTTATAGTGCTAAAGCAACCACAAGGGTCACATGTTGCTGTTATAAGGACAGGATCAGAACCTGCTTAGGTACAATTCCCAGGGATCACAGTCACATACACAAGAATCTGGGATACAAAGATTAGCTAGCAATATAAAATGATCTGCAACTCCCCATTACATTTAAATATTAAGTCTTTCGAGGGATGCTAGGAGTTGTGACTAAAGGACGTTGGTCAATTTGGGAGCGGAAGCCAAAAAGCTGAATTGGGTCGAAAATTCCGAAATTCGAATGCTGAAAATACATTTTTTGTTGTAATTTTTAAATCCCTGGCCACAGTGTTTTTTTTTTTTTTTTTACTTTTATAGGGGGAGAGCCCTTACCACCAATGTTTGTTTTTTTTTTAACTTTAATGGGGGACCCTGGCCACCAATAGTTTTTTAACTTGGGGGTAGGGTTGCCACCTGGCTGGTAAAAATGATGGTTTATACCAATGTTATTAAAAGGGAAAAAAGATAAATATATAGGAAGGCCGGTATTTTTTTCCAGAAAAGTTGGCAACCCTACTTGGGGGGGGAGAAGGGGCTGGCCACCAATGTTTTTTTTTTTTTTAAACTCGGTGGGGCTAGCCACCAATTTTGTCTTTAACTTAGTGGAGCTGACCACCAATGTTTTTTTTAACTGGATGGGACTGGCCACTAATTATTTTTTTTTTATAACTTGGGGGGCTGGCCACCAATATTTTTCTCTAACTTGGGGGGCCCTGACCACCAATGTTTTCCTTTTAACTTGTGGGGGATGGGGGCCTGGCTGGCAAATTTGCCACAGTGTTTTGTTTTTTTAACTTTTATAAGGGGAAAGCCCTGACCACCATTTTTTTACTTTAATGGTGGACCCTGGCCTTCAATGGTTGTTTAACTTGGGGAGACTGCCCACTGATGTTTTTTTTTTTACTTGGGGGTGACCACCATTTTTTTTTCTAACTTTGGGGGGGACCCTGACCACCAATGTTTGGGGGGGTTTCATTTTATTGGGGGCCCTGACCACCAAAGTTTTCTTTTTAACTTGTGGGGGAGGGGGCCTGGCTGCCAAAGTCACACATTTATATATGGGCTGTTTTATTTTATTTTTTTGCCATGGGTGTTTTTTACTCCCTGTCTGGCCCGGCAGCTCTGTACAATCTGTGATTTTGCACTTCATTTACACCAGAAATGTGGGCAACATGCACAAAGGTATAGTTATCGGAATAAATATTTTTGTGTACTGGTCACTGTTGATTTTTCAAGTAAAACGGTAAGAGGACACTTAGCATACATGTTTTTTTTTCTGTTTGCCTGACAAGGTAACAATTTACGAAGAGCTTTACAGGAAAACAATGAACAATTGGTCTGAGTGAGAAGAGGGTGTGAAGAAAAGGCCTTTGTTTCTCTGTCCATTTCATGCTCACATACCCCCGTAGCTTGGAACTGCAGGAAATAGCTCAGACCTTCGGCTCTAGAAGGGAGGGTGCACATTCCTGGCCCATGAGGGTCACATCAAAGACAAGTGTGTGTGGGGGGGGAGTTGAATATGAAAATTACAGAGGTCTATTTTCTCACACTATACACTTAACATGCATTTCAACCAGGGGTGTCATCATAGCACAGCATTTTCATGTGTGCTTTTGAAGGGGATGTAAAAACAAAAATGCATTTTTCTACTAAAAAAAATTGAATTCTAAGCATCTATATGATGGACAATAACACATTATAACATGCATACAAATGTGAACTGTGTATATTATTATTATCTATAAAGCATTGCTTGTTTATAGAATCACAGTAGGTTTACCCTAAAAAACTATACATTTTTGAAAAATTATCTCAAAGCTACAGCATCTTATCCCCTAAAGATCATTAGGTAACCAGATAAAAACCTTAAATATGAATATAGTTTTATACCAAATGTGCAGAGGTTTTCCCAAGTGTGTGGCATATAGAGGCTTCAAAATGAGGATACACCCATATGAACTATCATTTCTGTCATTCCTGATGCTGCAAAATCAACACATTTACAGCATGTTATGAGGATTAAAACAACTTTCCTGAAAATCACCTTAAAGCTTCCATTTAGCAGCATCTTATCTCCTACAGGTCATTAGGTAACCAAATAAAACAGCCTATGATTAAGTATCTGCTGTGATACCAAACGAGTAAAGTCATGCCTTAACAGAACCAAATAAATATACTTGATTTTTATTCCGTCTGTGTGGAGGAATGGTCCTTTGAGTGCCTGCTCAACTACATTACGGTTTGGATCCACTCCCTTGGCTGAAGGTTCAGGGCAGTGCACCTGAACCTCCTCCTATACTTGGTGAGTTAACTTGGTGACCTTTTTTTATTTGATTTCGATCTAAGAAGATAAAACACCCTAAATATTAATGGCAGGGATCCCTCATTATGCGCGTGCAAATGTGCGAGCACAAGGTCCAACAGCGGATAGGGCAGGGGAAGGAGGGGAAAGCATGATCAATGGGGAGGGCAGAGGTGGGAGGAGAGAGCAGCAGAGGGGAAGGAGGGGAAAGTAATGGAGGGAGGGGAGGGCGTCAGAGGGGACTGAACACAGACTAGGGGTAGGCAAACCATTTAATAGGTACTACCCAGACCCACCCCCATCATTGCACCCTAGGTAGGTGCTTCTTCTGTCTACCCCTAGTTCCGGCCCTGAAAAACTCCAAATTATACCTTGTGCAAACTTATTTCATTGCTTACATTCACATCAATTTTATAAACACACTGCCAATTTTATGTGTGGTAAAAGTTACAAAAAAGTATGGTGACCCCTGAAAACTATATATTTTCGGAAAGTACACATTTTGACAAATCCAAAATTAGTAATTATATATTTCTACTCCAAACTACTAAAATGCAAAGCTACACTAACACTAAAAAAAAAATTTTTTGATGGCATTTCTGAAAATCACCTAAAATGTTCTAATTTGCTGCATTCATCCTGCACAATTTCTTACATACAAAAGCAAATTACTAAATATGAATACCAATGGTCTACGGAATCGTTTGATGCCCAATATGCATAGATATACCAAAGCATGTGGTACTTACAGACCTCAAATACAAATAGGGCATATGAATTTTCTCAGCTGAAAATTCCCCTTCTGTGAACAAAGCCTCCTAACTGTGTAATATGTATTGTAAGGCCCCCCTGACAGTACAAAGACCCATGAAAATCATATATTTTCGAAATTACACATTCTGGTGAATCCAGTATTTCTACTCCAAGCTACCTAACTGTCAACCTATGCTAAAAAAAGACATAAAAAAACAACAATGCAAGCATTTAACGGCAATAAAAACACAAACATGAAATACGATCAAGCAAATCAATGAAAATAATTGATCTGAAAGCACTGCGTATCTTGACAGCGCTATGTAAATAAATGATGATGAAATGATGATGATCTGACAGCCTGGCTAGAAGTCAGAATACCTGAAATAAAAGTCACTTTTTTTCAGTATAAATATATGTAAAAGTGTGCAAAAGCCAGAAAAAGCCAGAAAAGAAAAAAATCTAAAATTACTTTTAAAAGTAAACCATTTGCTGACAATTTTTCTCTTTCTTTTTTTTCTTTCTTTTTGTGTACAAATATAGGTTTTTTATCGTTTATAGCAGCCGGTCAACTCCCAATGTGGGTTAGACTAAGCACTGGCACAACGGTGCTTCTAGCAGCTGGTCAACGCCACAGAGTTAGACTGAGTGCAAAAAAAAAAATTATTCAGCCCACATCATACAAAAAAGGCAACATTTCGGGCCTACCAGGCCCTTTATCAAGCTTGATAAAGGGGCCGGTAGGCCGAAACTTTGCCTTTTGTGTATAATGTGGGCAGAATAAATTATTTTTTGTGCTCTATTACAACCTATGCAGTGTGCTGCTGGTATTTTCTTCAACATATTGATATGACCCTGTGGCAGGAGTGGGTCCTCCACTATAGCACTGACACAACAAAAGTGTTTTTTCTTGGAATTGAGCGCTCCACAATAGTGATTTTATCCATAAGAAACAGTGAACTGACCCAGCTTCTATTTAAGGATCATTAGGTGAGGTGGGCAAATATAAGGTGCAATAAATTTCTGCATATCAAGAAAACATAGATAAAATAAAATCATCTTCCTTTAGCAAGGAGATGCACTATGGGAATTCCATTGACAAATAACTTGTGAAACATTGGAGTATTCTCCCACACAAAAAAAAGGATGGATTGTGGGAGCATTCCAAGGCTCATAAGTAAGTGTATGTACTGTATTTACAAAAATCGGGGGTTTTAGTTACAAAGTTATGATAATAAAATTGGTAAGCCACAGATCAGTAGCACTTCCATTGTATTTATATATTTTTGTTTAGCCGTGCAGTACTTCCACAACTCCCCTTTTTGCATTTGGTATAGTAGCAGAGTTGTTCTGCTGGAAGGTTAGCAGTTATGCTGGCCAGGGTCCCCCACACAACAGTAAAATAAACATTGGTGGCCAGGAGCCCCCCAGTCAAAGTAAAAAACAATGGGTGGCCAGCCCCCCCATAAAAGTTAAAAAATAACATTGGTGGCCAGGTTCCTCCCAATACAATTAAAACACAATTGGTGGCCAGGGCCCCCAATAAAGTAAAGAGTCTCCCCCATAAAAGTAAAAAAAAACCTTGGTGGCCAGGCTCCCCCCCCCATAAAAGTTAATAAACCATTGATTGCCAAGGATAAAAAACCCACTGGTGTTCAGAGGAAACTTACAATTAAAATTTGGCAGGCAGTCTTCTTTCTCCTTGGCTTAGTTCTCCTGTGGCCTCTTCATTCTTCTTTTTTGGGGGCTTCATCTTGGCTTCTCTTCGTCTCCATTTTGCAGCTCCCAGCTACCACGGCCTACTTTTCTACCCATTTGCCTGAATGGGTAGATCTAGGCCTGTCTAGGCCTGTATACGAAAGTTTTGAGAGAGTTTTCTCCTGTAAACTCACTCTGGACATTTGCAGTTTATCTATACACTTCTACAGATTCCCAAACAATAAGCTTATGAATGGAGCCTGTGTCACACACCTCCTACAGTGTACAGGTTTAGCACTAGAGCAACCAACTAAGAATGCAACTGTGCGATACTTTTGGATTAACTCCAAATGGAGAACATCTTTACATATAAAGACTCTTATTTTATCTTAGTAGTACCCATGTAAGACTTAACCATTTCCGGAGAAGTCAAAAGATGAGAAATAGAGAGCAGATTCTTTACTCTTTTTTTCTCAGAACAGAAAATAAATATACTCTTTTTTCAAAAATCATGTTTAAAAATCGGGCATACAATTAACATGATTTTTGAATAAAGAGTATATTTTTATATATTGTTGAGTTTTGGGATAACTTTCTTGTTTATTGATGTCTATGCCCTTTGCAACTGAGGGCTTTATCCCATTAATCATGGGCCCTTTTGGATAGGCCCAATAGAGACGAGCATCCTATAATATATATATATTTTTTCTGTGAAGTATAAAAATAAAAACTGGGTAAATAGTTAGGCTGTGCAAAATAAAAAATGTTTTCTAATATAGTTAGTTAGCCAAAAATGTAATGTATAAAGACTGGAGTGACTGACATCTAACATAATAGCCAGAACACTACTTCCTGCTTTGCAGCTCTCTTGGTTTCAACTGATTGGTTACCAGGCATTAACCAATCAGTGACTTGAGGGGGGCACATGGGTAACTGTTGCTTTTGAATCTGAGCTGAATGCTGAAGATCAATTGCAAACTCACTGAACAGGTATGTCCCATGTGGGCCCCCTTATAGTCACTGACTAACAGTGACTAAAGGCACAAGCACTGCACAAATCTGTAATGGTAGAAATACATTTTTTCCAGTGTATCTTTGGGAGTGCAACAAAACCCATTAGCTCTTGCTAATCATCCATAGAACAAACTTTAGTTGTGTCTAACAGACAAATATTTAAATATCACAATTAGCTAACATTGAATATTACAATCAACCCCATACACATGATGATTGTCATAGCAAACAAAAAAATACTTGGTGATAAAGGTACTATAGCCTCTAGCCCACAGTTTCTGCTTTTGTATCAGTCTTACTGCTATCTGTAATCCTCAGAGTGCTGAAGCATAAGGTTAAGCTAAGTCTTCCTTTGGTTTAAGTAGTACCAGATCAATAACAGGCTAAGAAAACCTGGGTACTATCAAGTTTGGTTACCTTTACCTCAACTTTATGTACCTCTCTGCCAATACTGCGTGTAGTCCTTGTAACAAGTCTTATAGGTCAAGATTTATATATATATATATTTTTTTTAAAGCATATGTTTTTATTGAATTTCAACAAAGGGGGAGGGGTACAAAACAAAGGAGGAAGGGTGGGTGCAGAAAAAAAAACAATTCAAATTATCTTAATCATGTACAGTACTGTCTGTTGCTTGAGTCAGCAGCATACATTATATAGCAATTACACTTCATATAACCATTAAGAGCACTCAAGTGCCCTGGGAGAATCAGCTATAGCTCCTTCTCAAGGATCCTGTTCTGGATGTGAATCTAATCAGGGGGACCATATTTTCTCAAATTTCGAGGGGCACCTGTTGCTTCATATGTCAATTTAACATTTACCAGTGACTTTCCTACTAGTTACAACCATTGTTGTACTGTGGGAGGTTGGGGGGGCCATCCATTTCAATTCCAAAGTCTTTTTAGCATAAAATAGCACAATTTTAATGAGTGCTCTGGACCTGGTTAGGGAAAGTAGGTTTTCTACGATCCCTAGTAAGCAGATCTCTGGCGTACAAGCCCCAGGAAATGTCAATTGATTGTGTAAGTGGTTTATTATATCCGTCCAATACTTAGAGACCTGTGGGCATTCCCATACTAGGTAAGTGAATGTGGCTTCTGGTAGTCTACATTTAGGGCATTGTGCTTCACTGGCTCTCCCAAATTTTTTAAGCTTGACTGGAGTGAGATAAAGCAGGTGTATGAGTTTAAATTTAATTAGTTGGTCTTTAATAGATATTAAAATCCTGGCCTCGTCCCAGTTATCTGAGTCTACTGATGGAATCATGCTCTGCCATTTCTGCCATGTTTTAACGAACGGGGCCGGTAGGCAAGTGATTAACGAATGGTAAAGCCTAGAAATCAGTTTTCCAACTTTAGGATCCCAGAGTATCTCTTCAAATTTTGGGGCATCGCATGTAATCTGGAGTGTAGAGAATTGAGCTCTAAAGGCCTCTCTGAGTTGCATATATCTAAACCAGTGGATCGCTGGTAGAGCGGTTAGTTGTTTTATTTGGTCCATAGTGGGGAACTTGGAATCTACCAGCAGATCACCTAGGGACCTAATGTGTTTTTGGGGCCAGTAAAAGAAGTCTTGCAGAGTTTGCAGGTGGGGCAAGTTTGTGTTTCTCCATAGCGGTAAATGCGGAGATCTTAGGGGGCCAGATACTTTTGAAAGTTTGCAAGCCGATAACCATGCCTTGCAAGGAGTAGAAATGGTTGTGGGGAGTGATTTGTAGTCCCCCAGCCTCCTATAGGGGACACTGCAGAGTGCCTCTAGTGAGCCCACTAGGGTTCCCAACAATGAGCTACTTGGGTTGTCTTCATTAGGATGGAACCACGAGTATATATGTGTCAGGGCCCGAAGGCACAATTTGGAGTGCGGACCAAGGAGGAAGCAATTAGGCAAACACAGTTCGTGGTACAATGGATTAGGCAGAAGAATCGTCAGTTCAGGCAAAGGTCGGTCCAGGCAGCAAGAAATCATGGTCGAGGTTTCAGGCAAAGGTCAGTCCAGGCAGCGAAGTATCAAGGTCGAGGTTTCAGGCAAGGTCGAGAATCAATATTTAGAAGACACCCAGGAACTCTAGATAGAAGAACCTATACTCGGGTGCTGAGAAAACCTTCTGGCGTCCTTAAATAGGTGGGTTTTCGCGCAAAAACATGCTAGGTGACGTCACAGGACGTGCGCCAGAATGTGCGTCAGCGTCAGCACGTTAATGTGCCAGCGTTAATGCGCCAGCGTAATTGCGCTGCGCGAAAACGCCGGCGTCACGCTGGCGTCTGACGGCCGCATGGCCTCTTCTGGGCACCGCCATCTTGGACGCGTGGAGGACGGCCAGGACTCCTTGCAGTACCCCCTCCTCCACGGGAGGCCTAGGGACTACCAAGGTTGGGTTTCAGAGGAAATCTTCTATGAAATTTCCGAATTAGAAGAGGAGCATGAATGTCTGAATGTTTGACCTAGTAACATTCTTCAGGACCGAACCCCCTCCATTCCACCAAATATTGAAGAGAGCCCCTGGATACCCGTGAATCCAAAATTTTCTCCACTTCAAACTCCTGATGACCATCAACGGATACAGGAACTGGCGGAGAAGAAACATGACCAACAGCAGCCGGCTTGACAAGAGAAACATGAAAGACATTTGGAATCTTCATCTCTGGGGTCAACTGGAGACGAACGGCCACAGGGTTTATGAGTTCAATAATGGGAAAAGGGCCAATGAATTTGGAACCTAATTTAGCAGAAGGAATTTTAAGACGAATGTTCTTAGTAGAGAGCCCCACCTTATCACCAAGAGCATATTGTGGAGGAGGAGAACGCTTATCGGCAAAAAACATTTGACTGGAAGAACTCTTCTCAAGGTTGACCTTCGTGGCCAAATAGCAGACATATGGGAAACTTGGTTGTTGGCAGCTGGTACATTGGAGTGGAGTACATATTAAGCAAAAGCAAATGGGTGTTGCCCATAAACACAAAAAAAAGGAGATCTGTCTAAAGAGGCATGAAGAGAATTATTGTGAGCAAATTCGGCCCAGGGAAGTAAATCAGCCCAATCATCTTGGCACAAGGAAATATGGCATCTTAGGAATTGTTCAAGAGCTTGGTTGACACGTTCAGAAGCTCCGTTGGACTGAGGATGATAGGCAGAGGAAAAATGTAATGAAATATTGAGAGATTTGCATAAAGACCTTCAAAACTTGGAAATGAACTGAGAACCTCTGTCAGACACAATATCCAAAGGAAAACCATGAAGACGAAAAATGTGTTGAATGAAAAAATTAGAAAGTTCCAAAGCAGAAGGTAATTTACGGAGAGGGATGAAGTGAGGCATTTTGCTGAACCTGCCAATTACCACCCAAATGACTGTACAACCACGGGAGGGAGGAAGGTCCACAATAAAGTCCATGGCCAAATGTGTCCAAGGCTGGGAAGGAATGGGTAGTGGTAAAAGTAATCCCTTAGGGGAGGTGTGACAGAATGTGCGTCAGCACGTTTTGGACGCCAGCGTTAATGCGCCAGCGTAATTACGCTGCGTGAAAACGCTGGCGTCTGACGGCCGCATGGCCTCTTCTGGGGGCCGCCATCTTGGACCCGTGGAGGACGGCCAGGACGCCTTACAATATGATACTGCCCTGCTAAGTAGTAGAGATGGAGGTGTGGGAGACCAAGACCACCCCTATCTGTGGGGGCAGTTAACGATACCCACGAAATTTTAGGTGTTTTGTTAGCCAATAAGAACGGGATCAGTATGGATATGACTCTTCTAAAGAATGAGAGTGGGATATAAACTGGAGAGTTTAATAAAGCATATAAAAATTTCGGTAAGTATATAATTTTGTATATGTTTATCCGTCCCCACATGGTTACAGGAAGCGTGGCCCATATAATGAGGGATTGCTTGAACCAGGTGAGGATGGGTTCCAAATTATTTTCCATGAAGTCTGTAACTTTCCCAGTTATGTTAATGCCTAAGTACTTGAACTGTGTCACACAGCGCAGTCCTTTTATAGTATCTACTTGACCTGGAAGTGGGTCAAGAGGCATAAGCACAGACTTCTCCCTATTTATAGCTAGTCCTGAGTTCGCCTGAAATTCTGTGAAGCGTTTCATCTAACGATTCATTGTGGTCTCCGAGGAATAACAAAAGGTCATCGGCATAGAGGGCCAATTTTTCCTCCCGGGGACCTAACCAGAAGCCATGTACTCTAGGTGATTGGCGAACTCTTAAGGCTAAGGGCTCTATAGCTATTGCAAATAGAAGGGGCGAGAGAGGACACCCTTGTCGTGTGTCTCTAGACAAGGGGAAGGGTTTTGAGTTGAGATTGTTTACTCTAACCTGACCTGAGGGGGTTTTGCACAACAATTGGACCCATTTAAAGAAATTCGGACCGAAACCAAACTTATGCATTGTTGCCCATAGATATTGCCACTCCACTGAGTCGAAGGCTTTAGCAGAGTCAATTGACACCACTACTCTAGACCCTTTATTATCGTGGGCAATTTGAAGATGTGTGTGTAGTCTTCTAAGGTTTATCACAGTGGATTTATGAGGCATAAAGCCTGATTGATCTGGGTGAATTATAGACGTGATCACTTTCGCTAATCTCGTAGCCAGGATTTTTGCTATTATTTTCATGTCCGTATTAATGAGGGAGATGGGACGGTAAGAATCCCATTTTCCAGGATCTTTCCCTTCTTTAAGTATAAGTGTTATTAAAGTTGAATAAAAAGACTGGGGTAGTGTATATGTCTCCATTGCATCTGCTAATGTGTTACACAAATTATTGAGCAGTGTCTCCCTGAGCTTTGTACCACGAGGGGGGAAGCCCACCAGGACCCGTGGTTTTCCCAGAGGGGTGTCCCGCTATAACTTCCTGGACCTCTTGTCGAGTGATTTGACTATCTAGGTAGGCAGCTTCTTGAGGTGACAGAGTGGGAAACTCAAGTAATGCAAGGTATTAGTTTAATTGCTGGGGGGTGGAGTTGTTCCGGGAGGTGTATAAACTGGAATTCTAATCTCCCATAGGATTTGCAATATCAGCTAGGTCTGTTATGCTTTCCCCAGTGGGGCCCTGTAACCTAGGAATTGTCTTGGGGGGATTGGTGTGGATGGGATAGATATGCTAAGAGTTTACCTGCTTCATCAGCTTGCTCAAATGCACTCTGGTTAGAGCAGTGGTCCCCAACCAGTAGCTCGCGAGCAACATGTTGCTCTCCAACCCCTTGGATGTTGCTCTCAGGGTCCTCAAAGCAGGTGCTTATTTTTGAATTTCAAGCTTGAAAGCAAGTATTAATTGCATAAAAACTAAGTATAGTGCCAAGTAGAGCCCCTTGTTGGCTGCCTGTCAACATAGGGGCTACCGAATAGCCAATCACAGCCCTTATTTGGCACCCTAAGGGTTTGTGTTGCTCCCCAACTATTTTTACATTTGAATGTGGCTCACAGGTAAAAAAGGTTGGGGACCACTGGGTTAGAGTATAGTAGCTTCTTTTGGGTTAGGCTGGTTTTACTAGTTCCAGTGCTTGCTGGCTCTGCGTAAGTATGTTATAGTTATAATCCGTTGGATCAGATGCGTATGCTGCCTCCGCTTGGGAAAATATTGCAGTGTGGTGGGGTGCTTCCATCGTCATAACTCCATTAATCCCATTATTGTTTACACAGTTGCTAAGTACAGGAGAATGGACAGAGGAAAACGCCAATCTATACTTATGGGCATCCAAGGTAGCATTGAAATTGCCTAGTAAGCATATAGGCGCAGATGGAAATCCAGCTAGGACTGTAAATACATGTCCTATTAGTGTTATAGAAAATGGGGGAGGCACATATAAATTCACCAATATCATTTCCTAATAGAAAAAAATACAGTGCATAATTATGCATCTACCGTAACGATCTGTCCATAAGGACTGTTACTCAAATGGGATGTTTTTTCGTACCAATATAGACACACCACTAGAATAGCATGAGTACGTGGCATGGTAAGCGTGAGCCACCCAGCTTTTTTTGAGGGCTAGAATTTTTTGTCCCATTAGATGTGTCTCTTGAAGGAATAGGACTGAGGGGTTAAATCGATAGACGTAAAAAAGTGCTGCACGCTTAAATTTGGAATTCAGGCCCCTAGTATTCCAAGATATTATTGTAGGGGGACACATGAAGGAGGTATGTCTATATGTGTTTCAGGATTGAGTAAACTATGCTTGAGCAGAGCTAGAATTTGCATGTTTAGATTAAGCAGCTGTGTAAACACAGTGTATTGCATATTCAAATTTATCAACAGACATGTATCAGAAACAATATAACTGGCAGTTACCAGCTGTGGAGCCGGTTTCCGCATACCCTGTCTACCCCCCAAACACGGGTAGACCTGTACCCTAAGCATAGAAAGCAAACCGTTAAACTTTTAGCAGGAGGAGTAAGGAATGCAGCGATCTGATGCAGTCCCTGTGCCGCCCATTGGAGGGGACTCCCTGCTACTGTGTGAAGGCAGCCATATATCAGCCATATGTGATAGTACGGCAGCTTCGAGTCCAAAAGATTCCCAAATTAGTCCAATGGGCCATTATTGTCGCAGGGAAAAGGCATGTTGCGACTAGTAACCACAGGATAGGTTCTTTCACCAAGCAGCAATGCAGTAAGAGTTTCATATTTGGCCAATTTGTACAGGGCAGTCAGCAGTAAAGAGATTAGGCTTGCCGGAAACAGAGTATTTGTAGGGGGCCTAGTGACTGTTGGATTAGAAAGGCCCGACCATCGCCAAATCCCTACTGATTGTTTCCTCCGTCTGGGTTGTTGGGAGGGGTTCTCTGTCCGCCTCTGCCATCCAACCACTTATCCGCTTCTGCAGAGGTAGTAAAGAAATAAGTGGAGTCGTCCACCACAATGCGTAGTTTTGCAGGGAACAACATTGAGTACACCAGCCCTGCCGTCCGAAGACATCTTTTTACCCCCAGGAAAGACGCCCGTTTTTGTTGCACCGCAATAGAGTAATCAGGATACAACAATAATGTCGCAATATCATACGTAATTTGTCCCTTTCTCCTGGTAGCAATCAGTGATGTGTCACGGTCTCTGTAATTCAAAAAGCGCATTATAAGTGGTCTCGGTGGGGCCCCTGGGGGTAGTGGTCGCGTGGGCACTCGATGGGCTTGCTCAATGGTCAGCAGCAGTGAGAAGGAGTCTAGGACAAAGGTGGATTTTAGCCAGCCTTCTATGAAGGTTTCAGGGGATTTCCCTTCCACTCCCTCTGGCAGCCCGACTAACCTCACATATTTTGGCGCAGGCAGTTCTCTAGGTCGTCTGCCTTGTCCGCCATTTCGTTGAGCTGATGTTTGATTCGAGCTAGGTTCAGGAGGCAGAGGTACTGTGATGTCTTCCAGTCGGGATACACGCTGTTCAACTTCTGTAGTGCGTTCGCGTAGTTTTTGGAGATCTTGGCGGATGTGGGAGACATCTATTGTTATAGTATCTAGCTGCGATGTGGTATTCGCGTGGGCTACCCTTATCACTTCAAGTATCTCCTTGTTAGATGGTTCAATGTCACACCTTGTTCTTTGGTAGAGTCCTCAGACGGAGGAGTTGCGGTCTGCTCAGTTTCCGCATTCGAGTCCTTTGATTGTTGTGATGACTGCAGGTAACGGTCAAGCTTAGTGCTTGGCTGTCTGTTTCCGTACTTGCCCATTATCAAAATCTTAGCTTATTGGCTTTCAAACGCAGATTAAAAATCTTTTTGCCTGTTTCACAATGTGTAGGATAGGTGAAGGATGGGACTTTAAGCAGGGAGCTCCTCAATATGCGTGCTTTCAGGTCGCCATCTTGACTCCGCCTCCCAAGATTTATACTTGTAGGTTAAGTTTAGCTTCTTGCCTCTGAAGAATATGCAAATATGCCTTTCGCCAGTGGCTCAAAAGCACATTGGAAAGATGCTGGATTGATCAATGGATCCCATTGATGCCATTAAGCTGGTCATAGATGCAACGATCCGTAGTAAAAAAAAATAAATGTCGGTACTCTCCACGCATGGTCCGAAAATCGTATGAATCGTGGATTCGTACGATTTTAGGACCATGTGTGGAGAGTCCCGACCTTTTTTCGTCCGGCAGAGATCGGTCGTTTGGTCGATCAGACAGGTTTGAAAATTTCGTCTGCCAATAATACCTCTGCATGTATTGCCGATCGTACAATTTTCAGTGGGAGACTGTCACTAGCTTTGTCAGACATAACTATTGTACGATTGCTGTCAGCGGTAGTACATTGTACACTCATCCTTACCTAGTGACCTGCCATATAAGAAGAATGAGGATGATTACATTTCCACGCACATCCATTACTGCTTAGAAACTTGTCATAGTCCCATTCTCTGGATGAAATTAGTTCCACACCATCTGTTCATCAGGTCCTTTGATCTTCAAAGAGCATTGATAAAGCTTGAGGAGTTCCCAGTTATTATATGTTCCTGTGGTTGCACTTCAATGACTGTCTCATCGTGTAATTGCGGCAGTGTCGGACTGGCCCACAGGGATACCAGGAAAACTCCCGGTGGGCCCAGGTGTCAGTGGGCCCTTGTGCTGCTAAATATTTGGCCTATTTCATGGCCATTCCCTATTTCTATGAGAACAAAAATGCTAACTAGATGGAATAATGTATTATAGTATGTAAAACTATAAATAGAGGTTGAGTGAGGAGAGAAGGAATATTAGTACTGAGAGTGGGCCCTTGGTCTAAATTTTTTTGGTGGGCCCCTGGCCTAAGGTTTTTGGGTGGGCCCCTGCCCCCTGGTGTCCCAGTCCGACACTGACCTGCGGCCAAGCTCATGTCTGCTCTCATGTCTGTCTAACATAGCCAAGACAGTGTCTACTCCTGTGCCAGCTGCACAGCCAGTGTCTGCTTTTTTCCCAGTCAGTATCTGTTTTTGTGCCAGCACCCTGATGGCTACTCATTCCAGCTTCTGTGCCAGCACTCCAATGGCTGCCGGTTCCAGCTGATCCAGCAGCTGGATCATGAAGTTCTGTTACTCCGGACTCTTCCAGTCCAGCTGTTATCTGTGGCAATCTTCCTGCTCTTTTGGGTGTCTCCTCCAAAGTTTACTTTAGTACTTGCAGATTGAGGGGTTTTTGTTTCTGTGCCAGCACCCTGACAGCTGCCTGTGCAAGCACCCCAATGGATGCCTGTTCCAGCGCCTGAGCCAGCAGCCCTGCCTGTTCCATCTTTTGTGCCAGTCATCCTGCCAGCTCCTGGGCCAGTCCTATCTATTCCAGCCCCTGTGCCAGCAGTCCTGTCTGTTTCACATCTTGTGCCAGCAGTCCTGCCTGTTCCAACTCCTGTACCAGAAGTTCTGCCATCAGCCTTTAAGGGCCTGAGGACAAAACTAATTTGGTCTCCGTGATGCAGGATTTAGAAGCTCTGTTACACCCGACTCTGCCAGTCCAGCTGTGATGGGTGTCTTGCGTGATGCTCCTGACTGTGGCAATGCTTTTGTTGCACCTCAAAAAATCATTTTTGTCTGCTTTTTTGTCACCCATAGACTTCAATGCATTTTGGCAAATTTTTGCTGTTTTGAAAATTTTTGACGAAACAAAATGGGTCATATTCAACCATCATTACTTTTAAGTATTTTAGAAAATCCAGACTATTGGTTAAAAAACCCTAAGGCAAAAGGTAGAAGGAAAAAACAATTCAGTCTAAAAGTACTAAAGTTAACTTTGGAGCAGAGTTTGTATGAGAGAAACCCATGTACACAAGAGCCAGAATGTAGGAGTTGCCAGACAGTAGCCAGAACAGAAGCATCATGCGAGACACCCCTCACAGATAACAGCTGGACTGGCAAAGTCTGGTACCAGATCCAGCATCACGGAGACCAAAGTAGTTTTGTTCTCAGGTCCAGCAGCCAGGTCCCCAGGGGTTGGTGGCAGAACTGCTGGCACAGGAACTGGAACAGGCAGGAGTGCTGGTGCAGGATCTTGAACAGATCAAAATTAAATTCTAAAACCAAACAGACGGAAGCTCTGCCAACGCGTGCTTCACTGATGCTTTATTCATTGATAAAGCATCAGCAAAACTCGCATTAGCAGAGCCTCCGCTTGTTTGGTTTTAGAATTTAATTTCGAACCCTATATTTAATTCAGTCTTTGGATACCGAATATAACTAGGATTGAGCCTTTTCCAGTACAGCATTTAAATCTTCTTCATTCTCTTTTCACTCTATAGCACTGAGTGATTTGTGGTTTTGTAGGGAAAATTAGTCTCTCCTCATGAGATAGGAAGGTAACAACAGTGTCCACAGTCCCCAATGTCCTACTATCTCCCCGTGTGGTGTCCCAGGGCCTAGCATTACAAATCTGACAGATGTTTCTTGGGAAATCTCCACTTCTTTACTATTTTCAATTTCCTGCTTACATTTCATAAATTAATTTCATCAACTAATTTTTAACACTTGTTAACACTAGCACTTTTTTTTAAATCAATTCTATTTAATTAATTTATTTACTGGCAGCTAGAGGTTGCAATCAAATCCAGCACAGGCACTTTACTTTATTGATCTCATCTGTGTATGTTTGATTAATTAGTTGATAGATACGTGGAACAGAATCAAGTTGCCACGCAATACTTAGATTGGAGTATTGACACAATGTAAATGAACTCAGCACAGGCACTTTAATCAAATTAATTTCAATTGTGTAAGGGTATCAATTAGTTTAAATTATCAGTTAATTGATATAAGCGATGACACAGAATTAATTTGGCAATTTATACCTGAAAGGTGTAGGTTTGTGAATAAGAATTGGTTGGTGGTCAGAGAGTAGGGGTTAACTATTAATTCTCCTTTTTAATCAATTCTCAATGTAATAATTATATCTCTATATCAGCCAATAAGTGAGTTCTTAGAAACCAGCAAGGATTTTCTCTCTTTATTATACAAAAATGTTATATTCCTCATTCTTCTCATATGGCAAGCAATTGTAGTTGCCAGACACATAATTCATGCTACTAGATACAAGGTCTTCTCAGCTCACCCATGAGACCTTGACCACCCTTCTGGCAGAGGTACCTGCAATAATAAAATAAGACCATTAGTCCTTGTGTCTACAGATCTAGACTTTCACACAATGTTTACTCCAAACAGACTTCTCATACAAAAGACTGTTAGGGTTCCAGTTCCTCCAGGAGACTTTGATTGCAGCCAGGCACGTTTCAGGGGCTGCTGCCGCCTGAGGCAGCAGCCCCAATGCCGCCCCTCCTCCTGCTCCGCTCTAACTACCAGCGTCGGAGCGGGTGGAGGAGGGGCCGCATCGCTAGTGCAGTGAGCGCTATTGCGCTCGCTGCGCTAGAAGAGCCGAATTTCCGTTTTAAAAAACGGAAATTCGGCTCTTAAAGTTACCAGAGGCGGCTTTTTGCCGCCCCTGGTAACTGGCCGCTCCGTGCCGCCTGAGGCAAGATTCTCACCTTGCCTCATGGCCGGAGCAGCCCTGATTGCAGCAGACTCTAAAGCTGGCCATAGATGTAAAGATTTTTAAAAGATTCGTCATCGTGAGACCACGATTATCTCAAAACGATCGTACGATCGTACAAATTGTCCATCAACTAAAAAGACCATTTGCCCAGGAAAACAAAGGGTAGCTGCCTGCTTGTCCCTGCAAACATAGATAGATTGCACTGGGACCGATAAAGATTTTTTTAACCTGGCCGATCAATTTTCTGACAGATGTCGGCCGAAAAATCGCAAGATGTAGGAACGTTTGAATCCCACTAACCGCACGATAATTTCGAAGGATTTGTCGGAGTTCGCTAAAATCGGTCGTTCTGCAAGAAAAATCTTTGCGTCTATGGGGACCTTAAGGGCATCAATGAAATCCATTAATTAATCCAGCATTCCAATGTGCTTTTGAACCACTGGCAAAAGGCGTTCCATCAGAAATCACAGGGCCCCTTACAACAAAAGTTCTGGGCGCTAAAAACCCATTGGTGGCCAGGGTCCCCCCTACAAGTTAAAAAAAAAAACAATTGCTGGTCATGGGCTCCCATAAAAGTTAAAAAAAAACCTTCACTGGTGGCCAGGCCCCCTACAAGTTTTTAAAAAAATCTTTGTCAAGGGACCCCCATAAAAGTAAAAACAAAACATCACTGGTGGCCAGCCTCCCCCCACAAGCTAAAAAATAATTGGTGGCCAGGGTCCCCGCAAAAAAAAAAAAAAAAAAAACATTGGTGGTCAGGGCCATTGAAATGGTAAAAAATTGCCGCCAGGCCCCCCCTTACAAGTTAAAAACACAATTTGTGGTCAGGGGCCCCATAGAAAATTAAAAAAAGAACATATATGGCCAGGGTCCCCCTTACAAGTTATTAAGAATATTTTAATAAACATTGGTGGCCAGGGGCCTAGGAGTTTTAAAATAATACATTGGTGACCAGAGGTTTAATACAATTAAAAAAAGTTTCTTCCTTGTCCTCTGAGATGACAGCTTCTTTGGTTTATTTCAGCTTCTTTTGTGGCTTCGGTTCTTTTCACAACTTTAACACTGTTTGAGACTTTGGCACTTTGGGACTTTAGGTTCGGGGGCCCGGCTAATTTGGAAACTACAGCACAACTGGGCTCCCCTGTTAAAACTGTAGCCATTGTGCCCCCTGATGGTGGCCCTGGATCTTGACCTATAAGACTTGTTACAAGGACTACACCCAGTACTAGCAGGGAGGTACATAAAGTTGAGGTAAAGGTAACCAAACTTGACAGTACCCAGGTACCGAGTACCCCAGCCTGTTATTGAATTACTTTATTTTCAATTACTTTCCATTATTTATTTTTTACTGTTTTTCCAGAATCTAAGTTTAAAGTTTAATAAACGTCTGTTTTTAGTGTTTTAGTCTGGCAGCTCAGTAATTGTACCAATTTTGCAACATTTAGTTGATACATTTCTCAGCAGCATCTCTGGAGTATTAGCAACTATTGTATCAGTTATAACAGCTGCCTGTAATAAAACCCAGAGTTTCTGCTCAGCAGGGACAAAAATAAGAAATGTATCAACTAAATGTATCAGTTTATAACAGTTTACAGGGTCGGCGATCCCCCCCTCCCAGAGCTGCTTTAGAAGGTGAAAAATTACACTTTACACTTCAATATTAGAAGTGACACATAGAAAATAGAAAATAATTGGGAAAAGTCATTATTTCTGGTGATCTATCAGAAAACAACTAGTTGTTTGAAGGTGAACAACCCCTTTAATTATGATATGTAAATATTTCAGGCACAGAATGTTATGTTACACACAACTGCAGTTTGTTCTATGGGAGATTAGCAACAGCTAATAGCAGGCTCGGATTTGTGGCAAGGCTACATAGGCCCGGGCCTAGGGCGGCAAAAAATTAGGGGCTGCAGCCGCCCAGCCACATTATGAGGACCTGTGCGTCCCCATTCAATAGTGCCGTTTGCCGGTGCGCGTGTGCGCGTGGAGTTGTGTGGGCGGATCAGACCGCGTGACCTAGGGGCGCCCGCCCAAGAAATCCGGGCTTGGCTAATGGGTTTTGCGGAAGTTCCCAAAGATACGCTGGAAAAATGTATTTCTACTATTACAGACATGTTTCTGCATTCCCCTTCTGCAGTGGTTGTGCTTTTAATATGTGAGAGCAAGCACAGGTCTTCTCAGTGCTGACATTGTGGAGAACTGTGACATCACAGGAAGGGAAGTACCTGAACAGGGAAGTTAGATTTTTTACCTCAGAATTTATGGAGAAACAGTTTCTTTATCTGTTACAGACTCCATGGCCCCACTTCCACCCCAGTTTCCTTTCAAAAAATTGAAAGGTGTAATCACCTTTATATTTTGATTTCTCTGTTCTGAGAAAAATTAGTAGTGTTAGACTGTGCTCTCTATTTCTCCTCTTTTGACTGCCCCAGGAGCGGTTACGTTCTACATGGGTACTGCTAAGATAATATAAGAGTCTTTAAACGTAAAGATGTTCTCCATTTGGAGTTAAACCAAGAGTATATTACGGTTCCACTCTCAGTTGGTTGCTCTAGTAACCTGTAACCTGTACACTGTAGGAGGCCTGTCTCTACTGGCAATGATTCCCAGGAGTGTGACACCGGCTTATCGTAGTCACGACTCCCTGGTGGTCCAGTGGTTCGAGGGGGGCGGTGGGGACGCCTGCCGCCCCCTTGTCGGGGATGCCCAACACGCTGCCAATCCTCTTCAACACCTGGTTCCTAGGGCGCACGCGGTGCACCTCTTCCTGGTTTATAGGCGCATTTGCACTGGGGTGATGATGCCAGCTCGCAATGGCACGAAATTCAAATGTATTTAAAAGGGCTTGCTGGTGCTCTGTACTTGTATTCCTGCTTGTTATCTGATATTGATTCCAGTTTCTGACCCCTGCCTGACTAATATGACTTCTGGTATCCTGACCCCTGCCTGGTAATTCGACTATTCTACTCTCTGTAATTCGACCTGTGCCTGTCTTGATTCCTCTCGGTTGATTTCCCGGTTTTGATCCTTTCCTGTCTGACTTCGTTGAATTCCGCCTGCACCGACCCGGCCTGATTTGACTCTGCTATCTGTCTACGCCTTGTACTGTGACCTTCTGCCCAAAAGACTTTGCTTTACCATTGTGCCCCTCTGCTCGACCAGAACCCTTTGCTTGACACCTCTCTTAATAAGATCTGGCGGCATCCGATTAGCCGAGGGCTCCTCCCGAGGTGAAAGGCCGCTGTTAAAGGCAGAAGCAAGAGCCGAGAACAGGGTGCTTAGCATTGGTTCTGGATTTAGGGTGCCGACCGTGACAATTGTTTGGAAATCTGTAGAAGCAGGTGAATGGATAAACTGCAGGGGGAGTTTGCAGGGTGAAACTCTCTTAAAACTTGCATACCTGGACTGGCACTCCACCCATTCAGGCAAATGCCTAGTGGGCTGCACTATTTTTTTAAAAGTAGGCCGGGGAAGCCAGGAGCAAAGCTGCCAAAGTGAAGCCACTGAATGGGAGCCAAGCTAAAGCCACCGAAAAAGGAGAATGAAGAGGCCACAGGAGAATGAAGAAGCCAAGGAGGAAGAAGACTGCTAAACAACACTGAACACTGAACAACAGTATTTTTTTTTATTCCTGGCAACCAATGTAAAGGTGACCATAGATGCAACATCACCAGCGGAGCGGATCTTTCTCCGATATGCCATTAACAAACATGGCTATATCGGGTGTAATCTGATTGTTCGGCCGTACGGCCGAACGATCTGATTACGATGTGCCCTGGGTTCCGGCGGGATCGGTCGGGTCAAAATCAAACCTGACCGATCGACCAAACGACCGATCTCCGCCGGACGAAAGATGTCGGCACACGCCATACATGATCCGAAAATCATACGAATCCTCATTTCGTATGATAGGATCCCTGTGTCTATGGCCACCTTTGGGGGGGATACTGGCCACCAAATTTTTTTCTACTTTTATGATGCGGACCCCGGTCACCAGTGGTCCCAATACCAAGCCCTGAGGGACCCCACTAAGAACCTTACTCCAAGCAGAGAATGCACCATTACCAACCACCCTCTACAACTGATCCTGTAGCCAGTTTCCTATCCATGTGCAAATGACTTCATGAAGCCCAACAGACCTTAGTTTAGAAAGCAGTCTTTTGTGGGGCACGGTATTGAGCACTTTGGCAAGATCCAAATAGATCACATCTACTGCCCCCGCCACTCATATCCAGTCATGAAAAGAAATCAAATTTGTTTTACATGATCTATCCTTCATAAAGCCATGCTGATTGCTGTTCACAATGCCATTCACTAGGACACAATTTTGAATGTTATCCCTTAACAAGCCTTGAAATAATTTGCCCACCACGGATGTCAAATTTACTGGCCTATAATTGCCAGGCTGAGATTGTTATCCCTTTTTAAATATTGGAATGACATCAGTTTTTCTCCAATCGATAGGTACCATACCAGATGAAAGCGAATCTGAGATAATCAAAAATCAGATTATTAGGTGAAAGATATTGAAGTGCAGGTATTGTATCCCTTATGCAGAAGCCCATTATCCAGAAAGCTTCGAATTACAGAAAGACAATTTCCTAGAGAGTATATTTTAAGAAAGTAATTTTAATTTCCTGCAATAATAAAACAGTACCTTGTAGTGATGTGCGGGTCAGGGTTTTCCTGACCCACACCCGACCCTAACCCGGCCTGCTCCAGCCCGCACCCGCCCGCACCCACACTTCCGGGGTCCTTATATAATCCTGCGGGTATCGGGTCAGCCCGCACATCACTAGTACCTTGTACTTGAGCTGCATTTTATAATGATTTTAGTAGAAGTATGTTTCTCATCCAAATAACAAAAACATCCCTTATCTGGAAAACCACAGGTCCCAAGCATTTTGGATAATAGTTTCTATATTTGTAATTTCTAGTAACCACTAAAATAAAATAGTTTATGAGTATAACTAAACTGTAAAAACTTATCACAGGGATATCAAACATAGTGATACAATCTTCTAAAGTTTGACAGTCTCTATCCTGTACTAACCAGTTTTAGGATATTATAAGAATGCTTTCATCAGCATATCTTCAGCTCTTTCAGCACTTCTTTATATTATTCTCACACAGAGATATTAATCAGCTGTACAAATCCTGCTGCTTAAATATATTTATAGATTTTATGGTTTCCCTCTTCTGCACCTGTTTATGTTCGCGAATGATGCAGGAAGTACATTTTTTATAAGCGGAGTCTTATTCTTGTACCAACTCTGGAGCTGATAGATATCTCATAAAAAATTAAAATATATCTTTTTACTGATCAACAAAAAATAAAGTATATTTAGATTGTAGGCTTTGCTTAGGAAATCTTGTGTGGGCTAACATCTTTATACATAAAATTGTCTCTATAAATAGCAATATGGAAACTATATTCAATATATATTTTCAGCCTATATTATAGATTCAGTGTGTGAAAATTTTGATTAATAAAAATGTGAGACTGCTATTTTATTGCCCTGCCTATTATTTTGCTAAACAACAGCACCTTCGGGGCAGAAGCCATTGTTTCAAGTAGGGGTTAACTGAATCCAGTATTCATGTTAGGAACTGGCAAAATCCTAGCACTTTTTGAAAGAATCAGATTCCAGCCAATCCGAACTGTTCAGCCAAAACAAATCTGAACCCTTTGGGCAATGGCACATGCAATGATCTATTGCACAGAAATATCTAAACATTTGCAAGTATGCAGCAGTAGCCATTTTCCTGAGATTACGAAGGATTCTGACATGTTAAGTGTTTTACATGCTGCAATGCTACATGCTGCAATCCCTAAACATTCAGATCGTTATGGTCAGCACCAGAGGCTACAGAGAGCCTTTGTAACACTGACCATTGCAATCTGAAATTATTTGCGACCCAGCAGAGGAACTATGGATAGGATCAGCAAGACAGGCTTTTTCCAGAAACTTTTTTTTCTTGTTTGCATTCCACTTCAAGTATAAGAATGCAGGCCCGGGCCAAACCAGCCGAGCGCCCAAGGAAACCCGGACAGACACTTTGCCCCCTCAAGTGCGCATGATATAACAAGGGTCCGGACGTAGTTCCAGCCCTGTAAGAATGTGTCACCATGTCATCCAGAAAAGAAAAATGTTGTATACAGGTTTGGGACCTGTTATCCAGAATGCTTGGGACCTGGGGTTTTCCAGATAACGGACCTTTCTGTAATTTGGGTCTTCACACCTTAAGTCTACTGGAAAATCATGTACATTAAATAAACCAAATTGTCTGGTTGTGCTTTCAATAAGGATTAATTATAACTTAGTTTAGATCAAATATATGATATTGTTTTATTATTACAGAGAGAGAAAAAGGAAATTTTTCAAAATTTGGATTATTTAGATAAAATGGAGTCCATTGGAGATGACCTTTCCATAATTCGCAGCTTTCTGGATAACGAGTTTCCGGATAATGGATCCCATACCTGTATAATAACCATGCAGAATACATACATAAACAGTGATTTAACTTTGAAGTGATTTTTGTCACAAATGTTATTTAACATATTTAAACTGATGTAAGTGTTAGTATGTTAACAAAGTTTCTCTAGGATGAAAGTAACACTAGAGAAGATGTTTAAAAACGTTCCTGACGAGAGTACACCAGCATTCATTTGCAGAGACAAAGTTTCACATTTTGATAAATACGCATATTTGCCACTAAATAACATCTGACGTAGCTGCACGAAGTATGGCAGAGCATTCCAAAGTGAAAATTTGCACATAAGTAAATATGCCCCCTTGTGAGTCATGAGAAAGTAGACTAATAAACATGGTTTAATGTTAAACAACACAATTATTAGCCATGATTTCCAGCAATGTGGATGAACTGAACTATTTCTTTAATTTTGACAATAAGAGAGTGCTATACATATTATTTTCAAAATAGTCTGGGCTCCATCCATGTTAAGTGAAAAATTACTTGGTACTTAACCATGTAGCCTGTGGGCCCATCAGTTAATAGCTTTTAAGTCAACTCATGTATGGGGCAGATTTCAAATTTTTAGACAAAAATCAACCCTGTGTTCTCAGACAGGTGAATTACAAATTTTGCTGAATCAGCAGTTTTTCCACCAGTGGAAAATCGCCGGTGCAGATATGATATTAGACTTAGTCTACCCAAACACAAAAATCACCCTCTGCCTATGAGTATACTGTACATAGGAAAAACAGTTATGCCTTTTTAAAAAAAGATTCTCGGGGGCGTGGCATGATGCAGACTAGAAAATATGTTTTCTCTGTTGTCTCAAATCTGGCTGAGCTTTAAAGCTTGTATTATTGGCTTCATCAGCTCTCTTAGCAGCCCAAATTCAGTAAAGCAAAATCCGGGAAAAGCTAAAAAATGTTTTACTCAAAGCTCAGTTTAAAGGTATTTTGTAAGACTTCTGACCCGGAATCCAAGATGGCGCAGAGTGCTGCGGGATTCCCTGTGTTGCGCCCCTCGTTGGGAAAAATGTGTTTTTCAAAATACATCAGTTAATAGTGATGCTCCAGCAGAATTCTGCAAATCAGTTTCTCAAAAGAGCCAACAGATTTTTTTATATTTAATTTTGAAATCTGACCTGGGGCTAGACATATTGTCAGTTTCCCAGCTGCCCCCAGTCATGTGACTTGTGTTCTGATGTGACTGAAACTTCAGTCACTCTTTACTGCAAGTTGGAGTGATATCACCCCCTCCCTTTCCGCCCCAGCAGCCCATCAGCAGAACAATGGAAAGATAACCAGATAGCAGCTCCCTAAAAAAAGATAACAGCTGCCTGGTAGATATAAGAATTGCATAGTAAAATCCAGTAAAATCCAAGTCCCACTGTGACACACTCTTTCTGAAAGCACATGACCAGGTAAAATGACCTGAGATGGCTAACTATACACCAATATTACAACAAAAATAAAATACACTTGCTGGTTCATGAATGAAATTTTATATTGTAGAGTATTATTTGCAGTGTAAACAGTGTAAATTTGAAATAAAATCTACTTCATAAAAATCATGACAGAATCCCTTTTTTTTTTTTTTTTAAAAAGGTTTTTATTTTGCATATTTCAACAATAAACAAACAAACTAATATTGTATTATGCATGGTTCCATCTTACTGTAAATATATCACACAGTATATATTCCCGGCCAGCCGACCCAGGCTCAAGGCAAGAGATGTAAAAAGGCAATATTTAGTTAAGTATACAGTATATACCAGTTTGGTAAGATTCTATAATATTCCACTTCATTTGATATAAACTATCTGTTGCTTAAGTATGCGGTTTCAGTGCACTTCAGTTTTTGTGCCAGGTTTGTTTTTATTTTTGAATCAGTTATACAAACAATGGCAGATTTCCTGGACACTGAGAATTTGTTCTCTATGGGGCAGATTTACCTAAGGTCGAATATCGAGGGTTAATTAACCCTTGATATTTGACTGCCGAATGTAAATCCTTCAACTTTGAATATCGAAGTCGAATATAGTTCGATCAAACGAAAAATCGTTCTATTTGAAGGATTTTAATCCATCGATCGAACGATATTTCTTCGACCAAAAAATTGTTAGAAAGCCTATGGGGACCTTCCCCATAGGCCAACATTGCACCTTGGTAGGTTTTAGGTGGCAAAGTAGGGGGTCAAAGTTTTTTAAAAGAGACAGTACTTCGATTATCGAATGGTCGAATATTCGAACGATTTTTAGTTCGAATTGAAGTCTAAGTCATAGTCGAAGGTCAAAGTAGCCAATGCGATGGTCAAAGTAGCCAAAAAAACCATTCATAATTCGAAGTTTTTTTTATTCTATTCCTTCACTCGAGCTAAGTAAATGGGCCCCTATATGTTTCTATGATTATGGCTCACTACCCACTATTGTAGAAACAAGATAGGAACAAGGGCACACACCACTCCAGTTCTTCTTTTAATAAGGTTATAGTCCAGCAAACGTTTCAGGGCCAAGCCCCTTCATCAAGTGCTACTTACAAAGTGTGTGTAGGGAAGTTCGTTAAGGGAAGGTCAACACAATACCATGCCCCCAGTGATTAAAGTGATGGCATCATAACGATGAATGATATATACACTGATTATTACATCCAACATGAAATATTCTCATACGCAAAGAATACATAATACCTTAATGGCACTCTCCCTTAGGGGTTGGGAATATTGTAAAAAAAAACCTTTAGGTCTCATACAGTATCTGGCTATATTCCAGCTAAAAGTTTATTTGAAAACCCAACATTTCCCCCAGGTCTCACACCATCAACCTTGCAATGGTGGTCTGAATGAGGAATGACAACTGTTTATAATTTTATTTATGATGATACAAAATCTATTACTAAACTATGGAAAAAAATATAACCTCCAAACGGAACATTATCTCTATTTATAAATTAAACATTATATCCAGTCATCTGCTGTGACTTGAGTTATATTGTATTAAGTATCCTAACTCTAAAAAGCTAGTTTCTACCTTTTACAATAAATGGACTAATGTCACTTCACCTAAGGATCTCAAATATGTTAAGGCCAGGGAAAGAGAACTAGACTTAATGCTAGAGGAATCGGACTGGAATACAATTTTTTCTACAACTGCCCATTGCTCGATTAGCTCAGGCATTCAGGAAACATCATATAAGATACTCATACAATGGTACTTAGTGCTAGCAGGTACAGAGAAATGGATTCCATCTTATGATGCTATCTGCTTCAAAGGTTGTCGTTTGCTGGGTACTACGTCTCCCATCTGGTGGACATTTGGTTAGTATTTCAGTCAAACGCCTCTTCTATGCTTCTTTCTCTAGATTTAGAAAATGTGTTAAATCCAGTGGATTGTGAATACTTGTTTTATATCCATAAATAAATATGCTTTCCCTCTCTCTTTATGATTTATATATTAGCCCTATACAATACGCCACCTTCTCTCACAGCCACTTATATAGGGGCATCAGGAAGGGTTGCCCATTATCTCCATATCTTTTAGCAATAGAACCATTAGCCCTACTATTCAAGCATCTCCTGAAATATTTGGTGTTGCAATAGGACCCTGTATAAATGTACTTTATTTGCAGGCAACCTAGTCCTTTCTCTCTTAAACCCAATGACAGTTCTCCCTAATTTGTTCAATGTTCTATTAAAATTTGGGGAAATTTGAGGATCAAATCTAGAGCTCTTAATGTTAACCTCTCTCCATCCTAGTTAAAATACTGCAGACTAATTTTGACTTTACATGGGTACAATCCCACCTGGATTATGTAGGCATTAAACTCCCAGCTTCATATATCCCCACTCCAGAAATTAATTACACTCCTTTGCGTAATAAGGCAAAATCTCTTCTTTATACTGTAAATATACATGCAATTAAAATGTTAATTTCCCCCCTTATACTTATTTCAAACACTGCCTGTTGACTCACCTAAAGGTATCTTTGTTTCCTTGCAGAAACTTTGCTCAAATGAGTTAACTACCCCCACATTTGGCACATAAAATTGCTAATAGACATAGGATTGGGGGGGGTTGGCCATTCCTGATTTTTTTTAAATACTTCCAAGCTGCCCATATAGGTCAACTACTTAAATGGATTCACCTTTTCCCCCACAATGAACAGAGCACAATGCCCACCAATTTGAAACCCAATTATATAACACTCAAAACATTTTGGGACACATTCCTGCTCTAAGCATATTTTGAAATCTAAACTTTCCCTCGGGCCTAACATCAAAATTCGTAATTCTTAATAATTTGGTACTTACTTAAAAAAACAATTTCATTCATAAAAACACTTTAATTTCTATAAAAATATTACAGGATTAAATTGTATCCAGTAAGTTCAAGTCAGACACCTATATTGTGCTCATGCTTTTTAATTAATATTGCATTAAATATCCCAATTCCTAGAAATTTATTTCTACTTTTTATGATAAATAGACTAACTCTAACATCTTCTAAATAACTCAAATATGTCCAGGCGTGGGAGAATTAATTAGGTTTTCCCTAGTGAAGAAGAGTGGGCCACTATACTTTTCAAAACTGCCATTGCTCTGTTAGGTCAGGTATCCAGGAAATGTCCTATAAAATTATCTTAGTCCCAGCTCTCATAGCCAAATGGAGTAATTCATTTAATTTGTTTCTGCCCAATCCCCACACATAATATGCACTTAAAATTAAATTAAATAAATAACTGCATATAGAACTCTTATCTGTCCATATTCCTTCATCCCCCTCCGTGTGTTCACAGCTCCTGTTTACTCAGTCTTTATTCTCATTGCTTTATTCAGTCACTTAGAGAATTCGGACTCCATGCCCAAGATCCACACTCCAGGAACAGTTCTTTTTCCCAGATACACAGACTTTTTGAGTTCTTTTGTCCAACGAGTTTCACAGACACTGGCCCGCTTTCTCAAGGTCTTACTCCCCATTACCTCACTTCTAACAATTAATTAGATATTTCCACCTTAAAACAGACAAAACATGATACATTATTTATTATATGAACTAACCCATAAAATTCACATAACATGATAAAATACATAAAACACATAAAAAGGACCTTATACTGTATTTCATGCTGCTAATATCAGCTGTGGTCAAACCATAAAAGCTGCCAGATCAATATCTGTATTTAATACCATAGTTTTTAATATATATAGCCAATAAGTCTCTCATTTTCTCAATTTGTTTACTCTATCTCCACTATTCCCCTCCTTCTGTACCCATGATCTTTAACCCTTCCGGTTAATTCCTTACAATGTTTCTATAATGTGTGGGTCTCTAATCCATTCTTTACGTTTCTTATTGAGACAACCTGCCTGGAGTTGAACCAGGGACAAAGGGGCCGATTCATGAAGCTCGATTGAAGGATTCGAATTAAAAAAACTTCGAATTTCGAAGTGTTTTTTGGGCTACTTCGACCATCGAATGGGCTACTTCGACCTTCGACTACTACTTCGACTTTGAATCGAATGATTCGAACTAAAAATTGTTCGACTATTCGACCATTCGATAGTCGAAGTACTGTCTCTTTAAGAAAAACTTCGACCCCCTACTTCGCCAGCTAAAAGCTACCGAAGTCAATGTTAGCCAGGGGGAAGGTCCCCATAGACTTGCCTGAGATTTTTTGATCGAAGGATATTCCTTCGATCGTTGGATTAAAATCCTTCGAATCGTTCGATTCGAAGGATTTAATCGTTCGATCGAAGGAATAATCGTTCGATCAAAGGATTTGCGCTAAATCGTTCGACTTCGATATTCGAAGTCGAACGATTTTAGTTCCTAGTCGAATATCGAGGGTTAATTAACCCTCGATATTTGACCCTTAGTGAATCGGCCCCTATAGTGTTTCTGTGCTGTCTACATTACCATTGCTCTATGCGAGCAGAAAGCTAAGGCCTTGCTTCACTCTTATGTATATGCTTGGTAATTGCTAGTAAGCATGGCTTGTTTCACCTGTTCCTATAGAACTCACATGTCCGTTCTCCCACTGTTGTTAATTCCTTTACACACAGCCATTAGCAATCATGTATCCAGGAGAGAAGTTCTGGAATAAGCCCTGTCCACTATTTTCAAATGCAACCTGAAATAAAGCTTGTTGATTTTAAGTAACCGCTGCTTGGACTTATTCCTGAACTTTTTTCCTGGACCCCTTGTTTCACCTGTTGCCAATTTGGCCACAGGTGATTTGTGTAAGCCATTTGACTGGCTATAAATCCCCCTACTCTGTTGTAACTCATTGCCCAGTATAGGTCTATGTTACATAGTTTCTGGGTGTGATATATTCTCTGATTCTGTTATTGACCCCTGCCTGTGTTTGACTATTCTTTGGATTCTGATCTGGTGTAGCGCTTCTGCAGGCCCGAATTTGCGGCAAGGCCGCATAGGCCCGGGCCTAGGGCGGCAAAAAAATAGGGGCAGCATGCCGCCCAGCCGCATTATGGGGACATTCGCGTCCCCGTTCAACTACACCAGCTGCGCCGGCGTTTTTTCGCCGGCGCCATGGGAAGGCGGGCGCTAGGACCGCGCAGCTGCCTGGTCGGACCGCGCGGCCTAGGGGTGCCCAAAAATCAAATCCGGCACTGCGCTTCTGATCTGTGTATGACCCTGGCCTGTGACCTTGACTACACTTCTGCTTCCTGAATTGTTACTGTACAGTCTGTTTGGTTTTGACCTGGCCTGTCCCCTGACCTCGCTCCTTGTTCTCTGTTCCAGTTATACGTTACAGTTCCCTTGCCTGCATATAGCTTTCCCCTTGGTCCTCTCGCGTTAAGTCCTAGTGGCATCCGAGTAGCGGAGTGCTCCTCTTAAATCCAAAGGCTGCTATAGGCAGAAGTGCGAGCCGTGACCGGGACCTTGGGGTTTACTCTGGGTTTTGGGATACCATACGTTACACTTATGTGTTCTGAAAATCTGAAATTTTCTAGTGGCTTTTCCAATATATTGCAAGCCACATGCACATTGTATCGAATATATATTACAAATGCGGTGTCACAATTTAGCCATCCCCGTGTTTCAAACGTTTGTTTTGTTACATTTGATTGAAATTGGGGTTTTTTTTCTTTCCCCCCAGGTGTTCACACATTGTACAAGCTTTCTTTCCACATTTGTGCATCCCATTACTTTTCTTACTATCCCATAGATTTTTCCTGTGGCTTCTTTATCTTTTGTGTCGTATGTTAATCTTTTGTGTCACAGTGTAATCAATGTTTTATTGGTTTTATCTTTTCTATATACTATTTCGGGTTTACTCCCTTACATTCCTCTTATCATCAGATCAGCTTTTATTAGGAGTTTTTTTCAATAATGACTCATGGTAATACTCTGATTAAACCCAGCTCATTGCAATACTTTGCTACAAAATTATATATAACTATAACACAAATTGTTCTACTGTTTTGCCCAATGTCGTATATTGAGCCCAATATAGTATACAAGACAGCTTTTTAACGTATAATTGTGTATAACAGAGCTTTGTATCATAGTATACAAGATGGCCTTATAATCCTGTATAATGAAGCTTTCTGCAAGAGATCATGGGAACTAATCAACTCAATGACCTAATACTTGTTCTTTTTTCTTACTCTGGATATTCTCTAATATGTGTGATTTCTGAAGCTCTTATCAGACTCTTCTTTATTATAACTAGGGGCACAATATGCTATTCAGCTACAATTTAGCTAAGATAAGATCTCTGTTTCGGATGTGCTTGTTGGGAGTCTGGCCAGATCCTGATGAGCACGTGGGAAGCAAGATCTGTTATTAATCAATTCATTATTGACTAAATCTCTAAATGCGCTTACTGTATTTGAGCATATATAAACTGGGGGTCTCCATCCAGTCAGCTGAGATCTCGCCTGTGGGGTTAACGCCACAGGACCTTTGAAGTTGTTTGAGCCTCAATCTGCGAACTGTGACTGGATCTCCCAATCTTGATGTCAGAGAGGGGGTGCTTGCTTAGTTTGCTCATACATAATATGTATCTTCTTCATCTATTGTATGTAATAAAACCTTTGCTTATATGTAGCTGGTGTGTTTGAATTACTTCTGTCAGACTCGTAGAACCACAATTAAAACACTTCTCGATTTTCCTATGATCTTTATTGTATTGTGTAATAAATCTTTGTTTATCTCCCTCCATTGTTTTATTTTCCTTGGGGCAGGGGCACACAGGCAGATTCGGGGAGATTTAGTCACCTGGTGACAGGCCTGGACTGGGAGTCAAAATAGGCCCTGCCATTCCAAGTACACAGAGGCCCAAACAGCCCCCTACCAGCCCAAACAGCCTCCAACCAGCCCACTATATAGTAACTTTCTATTGAACCATACAGCAGCCCCTCTGGCATTTGCCAGAACCCACAGATTGCCAGTCCGGGCCTGCCTGGTGACTAATCGCCTCTTCTTTGGGGCGACAATCACCACGAGCTGCCTTCCACCTGCTAAAATGAAAAATCGCCTGTGGCAAAGCACTCGTGGCACTTTGATTTCCGAAGTTGCCAGAAGTTTCCTCGTGAGGCAACTTTGGGCGACTTCAGAAATCGAATCGCCCGTGTGCCCCTTTCCCTTAGGTAGGGGCACACGGGGAGATTTGTCACCCAAGATTTTTGTGAGTTTCCACAACAAGACGATCTTCTTTGTGCAAGTGAAGATTTCGAGCAACTTTTGTTTCGGAACGATTTGTATCCCATAGTGCGTCACCCAAATTTCTCCTCCCACGCACGTCTTCATTATGACAAATGAGCTGCCAGTTTTATTTATGATTATATACTTATTAGGGATGCACGAATCCACTATTTTGGATTCGCCTGAACCCCCGAATACTTCGCGAAGGACTGAATCCGAATTTGCATATGCAAATTAGGGGTGGGAAGAGGAAAACATTTTTTACTTCCTTGTTTTGTGACAAAAGTCACGTGATTTCCCTCCCTGCCCATAATTTGCATATGCAGATTCGGTTCGGCCAGGCAGAAGGATTCGGCCGAATCCGAATCCTTCTGAAAAAGGCCGAATCTCGAACCGAATCCTAGATACAGTGCATCCTTAATACTTATATTATTATTTGCTACAGAAAGAAAAACAAGAAAGAGCAGCTGCTAGAAAATACTGGGTACATCCCATAACAAATCAGTGGCCAAGGAGTGGACAGTTTCATGTTCTGTACTGTGAAGTGTGCAGTTATCCCAAAAAAAGTTTTTTCGAATGTCTACATCAAGCTTTGATGAGCTGCTGACCATTTTAAAGCCAGGTCTGTGTCGTGCTCACACATTGATGAGGGATCCGATTTCGCCAGAGGAATGACTGTGCCTAACACTAAGGTTTGTGTGTTGTTTTTATGTATGTGGGCAGGGATATTCGTCAGGAGCAAATACAGACAAACAGGGGTGCGAGGGATCGAAACATGGAAGCTTAATAAACCTTTTTTGTTTTTGCAACATAAACCCTATGAATGCCGCAAGCTTCTTTCTATTGTATACAATATATGCTGGCACCCAGGCAGCAACCAAGTCTACAGAGTGCACCATCACTTCATATATATATATATATATATATATATATATATATATATATATATACACACACACACACACACATAGGTATATAAATTGTATTTATCAATAATACAAGTCCTATCTATTATACTAATATTTTAATTGAAGAAGTAACCTTTTGGTTTTCTTTCAGATTTTAAGCAACTGGACAGTCTTTTTTTTTCTCTTTATATTTTCAATTCGTCGAACCACTATTGGCAAAATTTTTAGTGAAACCTGTCTGCTTTTGTGTTCTGAGCTGCAAAGACTTGTGATGCCAGTCCCAGATCAAAATGCATGGATGCGCATTGCAGAAGACTTCCAAAAAAAACAATTTTCCTAATTGTTTGGGTGCCTTGGATGGAAAACACAGCAAAGTTATAATGCCATTCAAAAGCGGATCAAAATACTTTAATTATAAAAATAAATACTTTTCCATCGTTCTTCTGGCTGGACGATGCTAGTGCTTTCAGGAATTCATCATTGGGATGCCGACTCTCAGAAGGGGCACTTCAACTACCTCCTCCAAAACCATTGCCTGGGACTGCTGCACCTTATATGCCTTACGTTTTTGGTGATGAAGTCTTTGGCCTTACAGAAAATATAATACGGCCATACCCAGGTTCACAAAGGGCCATTCAGAAGCGAGTTTTCATGGCGTATGATGGAGTATGCTTTTGGTATTCTGTCAAACAAATGGCGGGTATTCCATACTGCTATACAACTGGAACTAGATTTTGTGGAAATTGTAATAAAAGCCTGTTGTGTCCTACACAACTTTGTTCGACTTCGGGATGGCTATAATTACCAAGACACCCAGACTGATGATATACCAGACATTGATTGGGCACCTGTTAGAGGTCCTACAGGAAGGATGAGAGTGAGGGAACAATTTGCTAATGACTTTGTCTCCAGATGGAGTGATACAATGGCAGTTGAACTGCATAATTTAATTGTGTTATGTTTATGTAAATACATTTTGAATAAAACAACTACTGTGTACTACGTTGTTTTTTGCTCACTGTTTTGTACAGTGCCTATGTATAAATGATATATTCTCACACACACACAAAGGAGAGTGGGGATAGAGGGAGAGAGAAAAGAGCAAGTAAGCACTGAGATCATTGAAATCATATATTGAATTATTTTTGAAGATATTGTATGAGAGAAATATTTGAATGAATGTACATCCATTGCAACCCGCATGCAGCAACAACCATAGAAAAAATTCTGGTATAAACAGAATATGTATAGAGAATTGGAGCAGACGACAATACGCGTCACGACAAATATGTGTTTTTAGATGTTGCGTCATGTGCTCGGCGTCATATGTTCGGCGTCATTACGCAATCTGTAGCAAGATGGTGGGCATTAACTCCCTAACTGATGAGCAAGCCTGGGATATAGCAAGTTTTCTGCTTGCTATGATACACTTCCTGTTTGGGTGTCCCAAAAAAAAGCACACAAACAGAGGATTCTAACGGTTGCGGTATTTTCTACAGGAGCACATGTACAAGCTGCTGCTGAAGAGCAGCCTGAAGAAGAGATGGAGGAGCTGCAAGAGGAGGAGGAGCAGCAGCTGCATGAGGAGCTGCAAGGGTCAGAGGAGGAGCAAGAGCCAGAGGAAGTGGAGTCTGGAGGTAACTGCAAATCCAAGTGCAAGAATGCATACATAACTTTTTCAATGAAAATTAATCGTCAAAATGCAATTTAGAAGAACTTCCTCAGGAGGAAAGTGACAAAGTATGGGCCGACTGGTCATGGAAGTAAAGGAACTAAAAGAAAAGGTTCTGGCCCTTCAGAAAAAATGGAATAAATACATTTGTGTATATAGTTTCTGCACATGTAAATAGTTTTTTATGTTTAATAAACAGTTTTATATTTTGTCAGTATCTGTCATCTTTATTTATAATTGTAGATAAGGAAGAGAAAGAATACCAATTAAGTATAGAATAACTTTTATTATAATTATGTAAAAAAAAAACATTTTGTGCCACCATCCCATCCCCCTCTCACTGAAGTGCAAATATAAGCCCATAGTGCCCTTTCCCAAGTGCATATTTGCCAACCCCCAACAACATTATACAGCAAGAACAAAATCAAAATAAAACATTGTAAAGTATATAAATGAAAGGTCTGTGAGGGAGTTTTGGGAAGGGTACTCTTATGGGTCCGCGGGGGAGTTTTGGGAAGGGTACCATAATGGATATCAAGGGGCAAATTCACTAAGCGCCCAAGCGGTGAACGTTAGCGTCAATTCGCTAGCGTTGGGCATTTTCGTTACTTCGCAAATTCACTAACGAACGCTGGCGTTGATTCGCTAGTGTTACTTCGCACCCTTACGCCTGACGAATTTTCGCTACGGATGTAACTACGCAAATTCACTAACGCGCGCAGTGTACTGAACGCTACCTTTTACGCTAGACTTCCTTCGCCACCTCAGACCAGGCGAAGTGCAATAGAGTAGATAGGGATTGCTTTAAAAAAAGTCAACATTTTTTCTAAGTCCAAAAAAACGCTGGCGTGTTTTCTACATTATGGGTGATAGGCTGAAAAAGATCGAATTTTTTTTAGGGCTCCCCTCCTTCCCCCCTACATTTCCTGACTCATGGCAACTTACCTATACACTGGGCACATGTGTAGGGCAAAATAAAAATTTTATTTGATGTATTGAAGGTTTTCTAGGCATTTGTAGTGATGATACGTATTCCTCCATTGAAATTTGAATTTGGCGCCGTATGCAAATTAACCTTCGCTAGCGTAACTTCGCTTCACTTAGCGAATCAACGCTAGCGCAACTTCGCAACCTTACGCTACCCCTGTGCGCAACTTCGGATTTTAGTGAATTTGCGGAGCGCTGGCGAAACTACGCCTAGCGAAGTGCGGCGAAGTTGCGCCTGGCTCAACTACGAATCTTAGTGAATTTGCACCCAAGAGTTTCCAGGTGCTTGTGGGGTTGGGTAATGGTGAGGTGGAGGTGCTACAGGAATGTTGGGTGGTTGAACACCACTTGGGTTTGGCACAAATCAGTGTATATGCTTCATGATCTCTATTAGTAGTGCTTGTTTTTGTGCCTGTGGAATCACCATAAATGTGGGCAGTAATCCAGAGAAAAAGGAAAATATATATTATAACACTTAGGGGCACATTTACTAAGCTTGAGTGAAGGATTTGAAGTAAAAAAAACTTTGAATTTCGAAGTAGTTTTTTGGGTACTTCGACCATCGAATAGGCTACTTCGTTCGACCTTCGACTTCGATTCGAACTAAAAATCGTTCGACTGTTCGACCATTCGATAGTCGAAATACTGTCTCATTATAAAAACTTTGACTACATACTTCGCCACTTTAAACCTACCAAGCTACAATGTTGGCCTATGGGGACCTTCCCCATAAGTTTTCTAAGCTTTTTCTGAAAAATCTTCGATCGATCGATTAAAATTCTTCGAATCAAAGAATTTAATAGTTCGATCGAACGATTTTTACTTCGATCGATCGAAGTATTTGCGCAAAATCCTTCGAATTCAATATTCGAATTCGAAGGATTTGACTTCGAGGGTTGAATTCGAGTGTTAATTAACCATCGATATTTGACCCTTAGTAAATGTGCCCCTTACTGTCTTTTAGTAAAAGTGCGGACTATAAAATGCAGCCTGTCTGCATAAATATATTTTTTTCTCTTTATGGGTGATGCACAGCTATGTGAATCTGTCTTCTGTAAAGAAACTTCCCTACAGAAGCAATCCCTGATGTGCTTCCATCTTAGTTGAATTTCTTTGGCTGTAAAAAATAAAAAAAAAAACAGTCACATAGTACAAGACTAAAAAGGACTGTTCTAAACTGACCACATACACAGGTTAAGTAAACCACCCCCACACACACAAATGGTATGTGTACACACCACACACTATTATAAAAAAAAACACACCAAACCAAAATGGTGGCAAACAGTTACCTTTATTGTTCTTTTCATCCTCTGAAAGAGATTCCCAGCCTTCTATTAGTTGGACTGCCACCTCATCCCAGAGATGCTTCCTGTTTTGCTTATTGTGATATGCCATCATGTCGGTCATATAAAGAGCTGGCCATTCCTTAACCAGATCAATTAGCCTATCTGTGTTGAAAAAGTACTACAAAAAGGGCATTATGTTGAGCGTGTTTTCTCTGCATGTTTTCTCAGCGTCTTGCCTCAAACGTTTAGTAGAAAGGTGTTTCCATAGCACGACCTTTGCTACCATCCTTACGTGACTACATCATTGCGCATGTGGAAGAATTTGCATACTATTGTGGCTACTAATCTCTATGTGTGTGTGCTTGTAGGAAATTTCAGTACTTCTCTATGTACATGCTATTTCTGACAAATCGTTCCAAAAAGGGTCTCATTGCGTTTTGGAACTACAGATAATTTCAAATTGCGCTGTGTGCATAATGACTGGCGAGTTGCATGTAGTTACATGTAGAGACAAAACATGGCCATGCCTATGATGTAATTGTGCCCATTTTTACCCTCCTATTCTGGTTTCTTCGCTGGGGAATTAGTATTTGTTGTTTTATCTGTCATGTTGTTTGGTGCTTAGGTTCCTATTATTTTGTGTTTGCCCACGCTGGCGTCTGCTTAGATCCTGCTCAAGCTCTAGTTTCTACTTTTGAATACCTAGAGTCTAGTAATCATTTTTCTGATGTATTGTGGGTTTCCTTTTTGTCATTGCAGGAGAATGTTTCTGGGTCTCAAATGGGTAGCAGTGAAGAGCAGTATTATTTATAAAGTGATGCTAAAGCAAAGTAAGTGCAATTTATTTTAGGGATGCACCAAACCTGGCTTTTTGGAATCTGAATCCTCTCTGGCAAATTCCCAAAGTGAGGGCAGACAATGCTATCGCGCAAGCAGCAAATTTTTACATCTGCGTAGGGACTGGTTCCGGATGAATCCAAATCGAAAGGCTTGGTTTTGGCCGTGATCCAAGCCAAATCTGGAATTCAGTGCATCCTTTATTTATTTGGAGGGGTAAAAAGCAAAACACGAGTCTTTGCCAGTGTGTGTGCAAGATCATATGTTAACTAAAATGTCCTTTATATGTAATATCAAACCCTATACATTTAGTAACATTAACCTGGGTAACATTTGCTAGTACTGTTTTAAGTCAGATATCAATTAAAATATAAAGCTTATGATAATAAGTTGCACATATCGATGATAAATTATTTTCTATTTCTAATTAGAGAAAAGTTAAATCTCTGACAGAGTCTAATCTGTGTTTCAGAGATCAGAAGCAAGTTCATTACAAAAATATTGGCTGACCAGAGTTTTTTTTTGTTTTTTTTAAGCTTCAGTAAGCTCTCCCTGTTTCTGAAGCCAAGGGAAAGCATAAGCATCAGTTGCTGTGATGAACAAAAGAGCTTCTGAAAATAGAAGCTCCCTCCTGCCGGACTAGATCCTGGTTACATAATGTCTGTCGACAACACTGCCTTATTGTTCTGCTGCCACATGACTTATTGTCTGAAACATAGAACCTCTTTGCTTATTGTTCTCGGGCCTTTGTCTGTCAGATTTCTTTATTGGTTTTTGCACAGAATTACTTTCCTTTATCCTTTTGTTTCTATTGAATCTTTTGTCTTACTCATATTTTCCCTCTTTTATAAATGTAACTATCCTAGTTCCAAGGTTATCTTCCAAAGCAGTGGTTATTTTTCATGTTTAATCACAGACTTAGCTATAGTTTATCAGACTGTGTGACTAGAGTGCTCCTTTTTAAAACCAAACACACAGTGTACAACTTTTGGGATATGCAATGGATCAGTGTGTGAGGTATGGGCTGAAAAACAGAAAGTAAATCACCCACTTATTTTACACTAACAAGGCAAAAGCTCCAGTGGAAATCTACCCCAGTCATATTCAAAATGAACTGAAAAGCCCATGTAAAAACTTTATCCAAAGCTGATGCTCAATGAAGATATTAGTGGATTTGGCCACAAAATGCATTAAGCATTCTACCCGTTTTAATGTCTGTTTGAGACTATATGTTTTTAGAAGCTATGCAATTCATTTTACACATTACTTCTCACCTGTTTTTAGTGAGGATCAGTTTTGGATAAAGTTTTTAGATGTCAGAATTTGTATTATTTGCACACATGAAAGGCCAAATTGCACTGATCCAGCCCATCAGCAGTCCACTGACTGATCTGATACATTATAATATATATACTTGCAGTTAAATCCAGTGGTATAGCTAGAAGGGAGGGGAATATACCTCTCATACCCTAATGGTGCATATGTGCTAACTGCACTCTACATGTAGGAGAGTTAGAGCAATGGGCAGCACTGTATTTTAATGATGCAGCAGTTTGGTCAAAAATTTTAATTGAAATGAAAAATCATTGCAAGCATTACCAACTTTTTGTTTTTTCATTGGGTATTATTAGTACAGAAAATGTGGATGTTCTGTGCATGTGCATATTATTTTGGATATATATGGGAAAATGTAATTTGTTAGCGCAAAAAACATTTGCAAACTCAAGTGCTGACTCCACTTGAGCACTACAATGCAGGGAAAATTTGTATTATATAACTGAAGCCTATGAGTAGACTTCACCCATGTCAATGGTGCTGTCGCATTCAGGGCCTCCATGTATTACAATACAATACAATAAATGTGATATTTTATTTTTTGCCATTTAGTTGCATGAGTATCTATTATTTTTGATTTATATATTTCCTCTGTTGGCCACTAGAGGTCTCTCATGTATCTATTTATATATTACAGCCCTGTAGCCAAGTTTGTTAGTGAAAATCTATTTATTTTGAATTGCCATTCCAAAAGCTGCACAATGAGGTCACCTGTCCAATGCTGCATCCCATGTGATGGCTATGGGTGCTACCCATTAGGTGCTCCTTACAATACCCCCTCCCCATTAAGGCCACAGGATAACCATGACCAGATTTTTATGAAAAACATCTGTAAAACTCCAGCACCAACCATGTTGCATGAACATCAGTGTTCTTCATCCAGGAACATTCATCAGACCCAAAATCATTCCATCAAATAAAATTTGTATTTTTTGCTGCCCATGAATAATGACCTGAGAGGAGGACTATTGTCTGGAGGAGAAACAGTTAGAGATTGCAGGCTCAATAACATGGAGACATGAAACACATTAGGAATAAGCATCTCTGGGAGAAGTTGAAGATGGACAGACACAGGATTGATAATTTCCAGAAGGGAACTCAGTTTGGGAGAAGGCATCTTGAGGTGATTTTTTTTTTTTTTGGTGAACAACCAACTTTGCCCCGTTAGAGTACTGAGGGAAGATTTACATTTCCCATCAGTGTAACTCTATTTTTTGAAAACTCCAGGTTGCAGACATATGGTCATTGGCTACTTGAACATCAGAAAGGAAGAAGTCTTGGGGGAAGGCTAATGGGTGCTGACCATAGACAGGTATGGTGACCTTCCAACATGAGTAGCATCATTATATGCCAATTCTGCCCAAGGAAGGATATTGGAATAGTCATCCTTACATGACATCTCAAAAATTGCTCAAATGTCTCCATTGGATTGAAGATGTTAGACTGAAGTAAATTGGAGAGTGATGCCAAGAGTTTTACATAAGGTTTACCAAAATTTAGAAATAAATTGGCAACCTCTATTGGACACACTTTCTGATGGAAACCATGAAGACGAAAAATATGAAGAATAAAGAGAGTTCCACAGCTGATTATCAGGGGGCTCGTTCCTGATCCCCTCATCGGATGGTGAGCCCCGCATTCCTGCACCGCCCCGCTATAATGGGGATCCTCTGGTCTGCAGAGGTTTCGTTACTCAGTGTCTGATCTAGTTTGAGTTTCAACCCTTGCAGTACTCCAGCGAAAGCACCAAGGTGGGGTATGTGATGTCTCGTTTAGAGGGGAAACTGCTAGAGTGGGCAACACACCTTTAGGAGAAGAATTCTCCTCTGACCTTCAATGCCAAGGCCTTCCTCCAAGCCTTCCATACTGTTTTTGATGCCCCTGGTCGTGTCGCTAATGCCTTTTCCTGACTGCTACAGATCCAGCAAGGGAACCGCAGTGCCAGTGAGTACTCCATTGATTTCAGAACTTTGATGGCTGAAACAAACTGGAACAATGAGGCATATGCAGCGGTATTCTATCAAGGCTTGTCAACTAGACTCAAACATAACTTAGTCTCCAGGGATCGTCTTGACCTGATTGCTCTCGCTACCAAGGTATACACACGTCTCAGGGAGCACCAGTCCGCTAAGGAGCGAAGCAAAAGATTCCTGCCTGGTCTGGCACCACGCTTTCAAAGACCCCTCCTTCCCAATCCTGTCACTCCACCTCCTGTAACTCCCTTGGAGGAACCTATGCAGATCAGAAAAACCAATTTTGCCAATCGTTGTCCCCTGAAGTACTGGGGTGGCATCGAGCCTGTGCCCAAAAAGAACTCTCATCGATTTCTGTTGTCTTTTCAGATTCGCTACCTGACAGGACTATCGATGTGTCAGGGATGTGATTCCGGGGCTGCAGGAAATTTCCTGGATGTCGCTTTTGCCAAGTTCCTGAGAATTCCCCTTTTCCCTCTATCGAATCCCCTGATGGTTTTGAAGATTGACGTTCGACCGATGACTTCTGAGATAATCTCTGAGACAACAGGAGAACTTTTGACCACTGCGGTCAGATCCCTACATGAGGAGAAAGTCTTTTCTTTTAATAAACTGTCCCTCGGCTCCTACTGTGTTGGGTCTACCCTGGCTCCATCTGCATAATCCTTTTATTGACTGGTCTGCCAACCAGATATCTCATTGGAGCCCTTACTGTCAGAAGAACTGTTTACCTGCTAAGTCCATTCACTGGGTGTCCCTTGCTGCAGCGGACCTTCAGTCTTTGCCCGTAGTGTACAATGACTTTGCGGATGTCTTCTGCAAGAAGTCTGCAGAGATTCTCCCTCCTCATCGCACTTACGATTGTCCCATCGAACTTTTTCCTGGTACCATGCCCCCAAGAGGTCGGACCTACTCCTTGTCTCCTACTGAGACTTCCGTGATGAAGGAATATATCCAAGATAACCTCCAGCTAAGATTCATTAGACTTTCATCTTCTCCTGCAGGGGCTGGGTTTTTCTCTGTGGAGAAGAAGGATGGCGGATTGTGTCCCTGTATCGACTACAGGGGCCTAAACAAGATCACGGTTAAGAACCTATACCCTCTGCCTCTCATCTCTGAACTCATTGAGGGGCTAAGATCTTCACTAAGTTGGATCTTTGAGAAGCTTACAACCTTATCCACATCCGAGAGGGTGATGAATGGAAGACGGCATTCAACACCAGAGATGGGCATTATGAATACCTGGTAATGCCCTTTGGCCTTATCTTCAGAGATCATCTGGGGCAATCCGTAGTCGTGTACTTGGACAACATTTTAATCATCTCCAAAGACTTGGAAAGTCACCGAACCCGGTTGAAAGAAGTTCTCTCCCGTTTGAGAGAAAACTCCCTTTTTGCCAAGCTGGAGAAGTGTGTCTTCGAGGTGCCTAAGATTCCCTTCCTGGGTTACATTATCTCTCGTGAGTGATTCTAGATGGATCCTTCTAAAGTCACTGCAATCCAAGGCTGGCATCTCCCTACGAGCACCAAGGCCATACAAAGATTTGTCAGTTTTGCTAACTACTATTATGGACAATTTATCAAGGGGTTCTCCTCTCGTATCGCACCTGTCTTGGCTCTCATTCGAAAAGGACGAAAACCTAATGCCTGGCCCCCTCAAGCTCTGGAGGTCTTTCAATCGCTGAAAGACTCATTTGCCTCTGTTCCTGTCATTGCCGGGCCAGGCCTCCTGCGCACCCCAGGCACCCCAGCTGCTGTGTGCGCAACCGGGGACGTTCGCGGGGTCGTGCTCAATCGCAAGCGTGCAGGAGCTACATTGGGTGTGCATGCGCAACAGGCATGCGCTACTGAGGGTGCGTGTTGACTACTGAGAGCAACCAACTTGGCCTTTTCACTGGGGAAACGATTGCCGGACTAGGGGTAAGCTCCATATGAGGTACGTGCCTGGCGCCCTAGGCACATGCCTCGTCTGTCTACCCCTAGTTCCGGCCCTGGTTCCTGTCCTTCAACATCCAGACCTTCTTCAACCCTTCTTCATTAAAGAAGATGCTTCTGACGTCAGGGCTGGACCTATCCTCTCTGAGACAAGTCGTTGAAGGGAAACTACACCTTTGTGCTTACTTCTCGAAGAAATTCTCTCCTGCTGAGCAAAAGTACGACGTCGGGAATTGTGAGCTTCTGGCAGTTAAACTTGCACTCGAGGAGTGGCGACACTTCCTGGAAGGAGCCCCCCACCCTGTCACCATTTACACTGATCACAAAAACTTGAAATTCATCCAGACTCTCAAGAGACTGAACCCTTGTCAGGCTTGGTGGGCACTATTCTTCACACAATTCAACTTTGTCCTTACATACCACCCTGGCTCCAGGAATTGGAAGGCAGATGCCATATACCGAAGAATTGTACCGGAGGGTCGCAGCAGTGAAGATCAGGAACATTGTTCCCCCCACAAAAATCATTGCTTCCCTATTCCTGCAATTGGCACGCCAGATCCTATTTGTCCAGTCCTCTGCTCCTGCTGAAACACCCATAGATGGCATACATGACACCTGAATTCCGTATACCCATCCTTCAGCAAAGCCACTGTTCCAAGCAAGCTGGACATCCAGGTGTCCAAAAGACCTTTGAGCTTGTTAATTGTCTCCTTTGAAGGCCAACCCTCCGGAAGGATGTGAAAGACTTTGTGGCGGCCTGTACCATTTGTACCTCTTCTAAATCTAGTCACTCACCCTAACAGGCTATTGCAATCTCTACCCATTCCTTCTCGTCCTTGGACTCATTTAGCTATGGACTTTATTGTTGAACTACCACCTTCCAAGGGGAATACTGTAATATGGGTAGTTATTGACTGCTTCAGTAAAATGGCACACTTTATTCAAGTTGTTTATTCAGCATATCTTCCAACTTCATGGATTTCCAGTGGACATTGTATCTGACAGAGATTCTCAGTTTGTTACATAGTTAGTTACATAGTTAAATTGGGTTGAAAAAAGACAAAGTCCATCAAGTTCAACCCCTCCAAATGAAAACCCAGCATCCATACACACACCCCTCCCTACTTTTAATTAAATTCTATATACCCATACCTATACTAACTATAGAGCTTAGTATCACAATAGTCTTTGATATTATGTCTGTCCAAAAACTCATCCAAGCCATTCTTAAAGGCATTAACTGAATCAGCCATCACAACATCACCCGGCAGTGCATTCCACAACCTCACTGTCCTGACTGTGAAGAACCCCCTACGTTGCTTCAAATTAAAGTTCTTTTCTTCTAGTCTAAAGGGGTGGCCTCTGGTACGGTGATCCACTTTATGGGTAAAAAGGTCCCCTGCTATTTGTCTATAACAGGGCTGTCCAACTGGCGGCCCGCGCGCTTATATGGCCCTCCACATCAAAGTCTGCCTACAGTGTCTGCTTACCATATGTAAACTTTAAAAGGTATCACTACAGAGATTGACTGGCCCCTGCATTGTTTAAACCTCAAATTCACACTGTAATCCCCTGTATTGTTCACAACTATGATCCCGCTGTATTGTTCACACTTGTGACACCTCTATTGTTCACATCCTACAGCCCTGTACTGTTCACACCTGAGACCCAGACTAAAACTGCCACATTGTTCACCTGTTCACACCTTATTCAAAATGCTAATGGGGCACCAGCACTGTGTCACTGTATGTAGTACATCTTAGACTGGTCCTGATTCCTGTCTCCTGCTCTGTTCTGCCTTCCATATGCTCCCTGTGTGTGTCATACTTTGGTATTTTTTCTGGGGGTTTGTTAGCAATTGAAAATTATTGTTAGTTGCCCCTAAGGTGTTTAATCATATGCTGGGGTACTGTATTATACACAGGGGAGGAAGAGGCATATGGATTTATGGGTATGTCTTAATATGAATTAGCTTTTTTCACATATGAGTGACATCCTTGCCAGGGCAGGCACAAGGTAGTTTGGCACCCTAGGCAAGAGCTTCAATCTGCGCCCCCTGTCCTGCATTACCATTTCCCTCCTTACCATGATGGTTTTTAAATAAAAAGAGCAAGAAAATGTACAACATTTTTTCATTTATATTACTGCTCCCTGTACCTGTACCAGTAAGCCCAGCCATCCATAATACACCCCACCCGTACCTGTGCAAGCAAGCTCAGCAGCCATTCATCATACAGCCCTCCAGCAGCCATCATATTGCCCCCAATCTTTACCTGTGCCAGCAGCAGCCAAAAATAAATCTGATCACATCATATTGCGCCCAAGTATTTATGTACCTGTGCCAGCGCCCAGCAGCAACAGCAAACATATGGCCCCCAAATCTGTACCTGGCTTTGCAAGCAGGAAGCTTCACACTTTACAGTAATAGAAAGAATGTCTTCAGTTAAGTGCAACTGTGCAAGGCTGAGAGCAGCGAGAGTGAGCCACACCAAGCAGGCTGCCAGCCCTCTGCCATTCTCTGTCACCCAACACAACAGTGACGTCATTGACACATGTATGCACGTCGCGCTGCACCGCACAGAAGGAGCTATTACTTGCCGGCAAGAGGGAGAAGGTGAAGAAGATGGATTCCACCCAACTGGGTGACCATGATTACTCAAACAAATTATTAAATAAACACTTGAAAAAAACAAAAAAATTAAAAAACTAAAAAAAATCCCCTTAAAAGTGCAGCCCTCAATAATGGCGCCCTAGACAGCCGCCTACTCTGCCTACCCCTAGTTCAGGCCCTGATCCCTGCAGTGAGCACCAACCATTTGGTTTTTTGGTGTGCTATTAATATGGACATTGTCTTGCGGTAACATGGGTGTGGTTTAACGTGGGTGTGGTCTAAAAACAGGGAGTGGCTAACACTGGCCCTCCACCATGTAGATTAGAAAAATTCCAGCCCTCGGTACCATAGAAGTTGGACAGCACTGGTCTATAATGTCCTCTAATGTACTTGTAAAGTGTAATCATGTCTCCCCTTTTTTCCAGAGAAAACAACCCCAACCTTGACAGTCTACCCTCATAATTTAAGTCTTCCATCCCTCTAACCAATTTAGTTGCACGTCTCTGCACTCTCTCCAGCTCATTTATATCCCTTGTGTCCAAGTTTTGGTGAGAATCTCCCTCCAATTTTCCCTGCCTATCACCTTCAATCCAACAGCGAAGAGGGTAAACCAAGTGCTGGAACAGTTTTTGAGAAGTCATGTATCCCTCTGTCAGGACGATTGGTCCGTTCTTCTTACTGGGCAGAGTTTTCTCATAGCAACGCTTCTCATGCTTCCACTGGGAGATCACCCTTCTTGACAGTGTATGGACATAACTCGGAAACTTTCCCTCAAGACTTCCTTTTGTCTGATGTTCCAGCAGCCGATGATCATGCAGCCCACATGTCGGTCATTTGGTCGGCTACCAAAGTCAACTTGGAGAAAATTTCCTTGTCCCACAAGAATTATGCTGATCAAAGACGGAAATCTTCTCCTTTATATAAAGTTGGGGGAAAAGTGTGGCTTTCAACGAGGAACATTTATCTCAAAATTCCTTCCCCCAAGTTGGGTCCAAAATTTGTTGGTTCATTCTCCATTGTGTAGATTGTTAATCCTGTGGCTGTCAGACTTCAGCTTCCCCCTGAGATACGAATACCTAATGTGTTTCATGTATCCCTCTACAATTCCTGATTCAATGGAAGAGTTTCGGTCCAGAGGAGTGCTCTTGGATAAAACAATCTGATGTCCATTGGCCTCGACTGGTAAGGGAATTCTACAAGCAGTTTTTAAAGAAACCACAAGGACGTGTTCCAGTGGCCCCCTCTAGGGGAGGGGTTACTGTCAGGAGCACCCGCTGGTGCTCCCATCTCAGGCGGCATCCTTTCCAGAATGGCAGCACCCATGATCCACGTGGGCTGATGCTGTAGTCTTGACGCCAGTGTGAAGATGCCACGCGCCCGGTGCAAACTTTGAAAATAAAAGAACTTCTAGGTCACGGGTTCGATGCCTGATTATAGGATTTGTTTGTTTCATTCCTGGGTGTTCCTTATTTCCAGGAATTGCTGATTCTGGGGCTTTTGACCCTTGCTTAAACTCAGGACTTTGATTATTGCCGCCAGCCTTTTGAACTAAAGCCTGAATCCTTTTGTACTGCAAACTTGGATTTTAACCCTAAGCTTCCTCCTTGGTCCAGACTTCTCCCACTGGGAGCAGATAGGCCCCTGACAAGAATAGCACCGGCCCCAATATCGGAAGTGTCCTAATGAAGAATGAAGAAGGGCAACAGAGGGTCAGGGTGACGGAGGACCGAAGCAGAAGTGAAATTGTCATTCAGGAATTGGAAGGCTTCCACGGCAGGAGGGGGCCAAAAATTAGGTTTACCCTTTTTGGAACAAGAGCGAGGATGGAGGCAATGCAGGAAGAGAACTCCTTGATGAACTGCCGGTAGTAGTTTGCAAACCTGATGAATCTCTGTTTGGCCTTGGTGCTCAATGGAAGGGGCCACTTCTGGATTGCAGAGAGTCCATCTCAAATTATTCTGGGAAGATGACATAACCGAGAAAAGGGATCTTGGGCACCTCAAAGATGCATTTCTCCAACTTGGCAAGGAAGGAGTTTTCCCTTAAACAAGAGAGTACCTCCCTCACCTGGGCACGATGACTTTCCAAGTCTTTGGAGAAAATGATGATGTAATCTAGATACACGACCACTAATCTTCCCACGTGGTCCCAGAAGATGTTGTTCACAAACTCCTGGAAGACAGCTGGGGCATTGCAGAGGCCGAAAGGCATTACTAGATTAGATTATACACCCCTTGAAGATCCATCTTGGTGAAGATTTTAGCCCCTTGCTTGGTGAAGATTTTAGCCCCTTTCAATTGGTCGAAAAGTTCAGAGATAGGGGCAAGGGGTACAGTTTTTTAACCATAATTTTATTAAGACCCCGGTAGTCTATGCATGGACGTAATCCTCCATCCTTATGAAATTCCCTGCAGCCGCGGAATCAAGGAAGGCAGAAACATTGATTGTCTTAGCAGCCAGACGAATCTGCAGGGGCAGAAGAAACTGGTGAGAATTCCCTTGGGGTAGGGGTGCAACGCCCCCCACATGACACCCCAACTTTACCTAGCTTCGGGGGCAGGAGTTGGCAAAATGAGCTTGGCCGCCACATTACAGACACAGGCCAGCTGAGCGTCTCTGAAGTTTCTCTTGCTCGGAGAGACGTGCCCTTCCGATCTGTATAGGTTCCTCCGGAGGAATGACAGGAGGCTGCTGGGATGGAGTAGGCAATTGTGGTTGTTGGAAGCGTGGCACTAATGTTCTCTGAAATCTCTTGCTGCAGCTTGATGTTCCCTGAGCCATGTATCCACTTTGATGGCGAGAGCAATCAGAGCTTCTACTTGTTCAGGAAGATCCCTGGAGACCCGATCATCTCTAAGTCGACTAGACAGCCCTTGGTAGAAGACAGCTCCATAAGCCTAATTGTTCCAGTTAGTTTCTGCAGCTTCCTCAGTGGGGTCCACGGCCCGACTGAAATTCAGTTAAAAATGCAAGTTTGTGGTAACAGACAAGGGATCAGGAATAAGTGTAGTCAAATCAAGGCAGTAGTTCAATAGGCAGGCAGATAATTACCAAAGTCAACGTTTAGGCAGGGTCAAAAGTCCAGGAATACAATAAACACAAATTTAGGAACACCCAGGAATGCTTGAAACAAATCCTATAGTCAGGCATTGAACCAGCATCCTGGGCGTCCTTATATTTTGAATTTGGCGCCAAAATGCTGCGTCGCAATGTCAAACAATCAGGGCTGACCCTGCCCTATATAAAGCCAGCCCTCTTCACCTTCAATGGTCTTCCTAAATACTGTGGCATCGCCCCTAGCTTGGTTTCTGCTCTAGCCTTTACCATGCCATTTCTTATACCTTTCTGTCACGATCGGCACCCAAAATCCAGAATCAATGCTAGGCTCCCTGGTCTCGGCTCTTGCTTCCGCCTTTAACAGCCGCCTTTCACCTTGGGAGGAGCCCTCGGCTAATCAGATGCCGCCGGAACTTATAAAGAGAGGAGCCAAGCAAAGGGTTCTGGATTAGCAGAGGGGCACGATTGTTATGCAAAAGTATTTTGAAAAGTTTTTTCCAAAATCTAAGTTTAAAGTTGATTGTTCGTGTCTCCGGTGTTTGAGTCTGGCAGCTCAGTAACTGTTACAATTTTGCAACATTTAGTTGATACATTTCTCAGCAACATCTCTGGAGTATTAATAGCAATTGTATCAATTCTAATAGCTGCTTGTAATGAAACCCAGAGATTCTGCTCAGCAGGGACAAAGATAAGAAATGTATCAACTAAATGTATCCATTTAGAACAGTTTACAGGATCGGCGACCCCCTCCCAGAGCTGCTTCAGAAGGAGAGAAATTACACTTCACACGTCAATATTAGAAAACCCATCACACATAGAAAATAGAAAGTCATTGGAAAAAGTCGTTATTTCTGGTGATCTATCTGAAACCAACTAGTTGTTTGAACGTGAACAACCCCTTTAAGGACTCAACTTCTCCCCTCAGCCTCCACAGTGCCCCCTAACCTCACCCCCTAACCTCACCCTTGACAAAAAGTGTATAAAACTGGTTCGGGGGTATCTTTTAACAGTATCTTTTGTTTATTGCAGACAGGCAGCCAAGAGATCTTGTTCACTGTTTTACAGAAAAACAGGGTCGGACTGGGAGGCCCGGGGCCCACCGGGTCTCCAGTCCAGGGCCCCCCTATAGGCCCCCATCCCCCTGCTGCAATGTGCCGTGTGGTGCCCTTCAGCGGTGGCCCCCTCTGTGTGCATGCACGCACGGCGCTGCGTCTGCACGCATGCGCACACGCGCTGCGTCTGCACGCATGCGCACACTGCGCATCGACGAAGATCCTTTTTTTTTTCAAAAAACAAGCATCAGGGGGAGGGGGCCTGGCCCGGCGGGGGCCCACGAGGGTCGGGGCCCAGCGGGTTTTTTCCCGGTGTCCCGCCGGGCCAGTCCGACACTGCAGTAAAACACAAACCTAGTCTCTGTTGATTTGTAGATTAATTTCTGTATGCTACTGTTTGACCAGTGTTTAATTTTTGAGCCTAAACAAAAAAAGTTATACTTCAAGAGATTCCAGAAACATCATATTTGCATTGCACTACATGCCCAGATAAGATATTTCCCTATTTTACCTAGACATTGGTGTTTCTCAGTTTCACAGGACAGTTACTGGTGAAATGAGACATAGTAACATACTTTGTAAGGTTGAAAAAAGACCATCAAGTTCAACGTTATATGTTTATATAAAATCGCTTTACTGCTAAATGATCCAGAGGACAGCAAATCACCCCGTTTTTAAGCCTCTCCCAATTTGCCACAGAGAGGGAAAACTCCTTCCTGACTCCAAGTCCCTGGAATTACTTGTGCTATGAGCTATCGTCCTTAACCCTGTACTCCTTCACTTGCTAAAATGATTTCCACCCCCTCTCAAAGCTAGCACGACTGATTTAGGAAAAAAACTCCACATCTTCACAGTCCTCACTGTAAAAAGCCCCTTAAGAACTTTTAGCGGAACCTCCTCTCTTCTATTTTAAATGGGTGCCCACATGTCAGTTAGAAGGGACTATTGGTAAATAAAGCATTAGAGAGATTATTATATGATACCCTTTTATCAAACATAGTCATCATATCACCCCTCAAGTGCCTTATCTCCAGAGTGAACAGCCACAACTTGGCCAGTCTTTACTCATAGCTGAGATCTTCCATACCTTTTATCAGCTTAGTTGCCCTTCTCTGAAGCCTCGCTAATCACTAATGTCCCATTTGAGTGCTGGAGAAAAAAAACTGTACAGCATATTCCAGAAGGGGACTTACCAGCGCTCTGTACAGTGGAAAAATAACCCCCTCCTCCTGTGAATCTATGCCCCTTTTAATAGAGCTCAAGAACATATTTGCCCTTGAAGCAGCTGATTGGCATTGCTTACTACATCCAAGTTTATGATCTACAAGGTCATTTTCCATTATGCATTAACCTAGTGAAGCCCCCATTAAGGGTATAAGTGGCTTGCATATTTTTAAATCCCAGGTGCATGACTTTACATTTATCAACATTGAATGCCTCTTAGCTGATCAGATTAATTGGGCTGCATAGTTTTGTGTCATCTGCAAACAGATACATTACTTACAATATTCTCCCCTACGTCATTATTGAACAAGTTAAGAAAGTGGACCCAATCCAGAACCCTGACCTCACTAAGGGGCAAATTCACTAAGATTCGTAGTTGTGCCAGGCGTAACTAAGCCGCACTTCGCCAGGCGTAGTTTCGCCAGCGCTTCGCAAATTCACTAAAATCCGAAGTTGCGCTCAGGGGTAGCGTAAGGTTGCGAAGTTGCGCTATCGTTGATTCGCTAAGCGAAGCGAAGTTACGCTAGTGATGGTTAATTTGCATACGGCGCCAAATTCAAATTTCAATGGAGGAATACGTATCAGCACTACAAATGCCTAGAAAACCTTCAAAACATCAAATAAAAATTTTATTTTGCCCTACACATGTGCCCACTGTATAGGTAAGTTGCCATGAGTCAGGAAATGTAGGGGGGAAGGAGGGGAGCCCCAAAAAAATTTGCGATCTTTTTCAGCCTATCACCCATAATGTAGAAAACACGCCAGTGTTTTTTGGGACTTAGAAAAACATTTTGACTTTTTTTGAAGCAATCCCTATCTACTCTATTGCGCTTCGCCTGGTCTGAGGTGGAGAAGGAAGTCTATCGTAAAAGGTAGCGTTCAGTACACTGCGCACATTAGTGAATTTGCGTAGTTACATCCGTAGCGATAATTCGCCAGGCGTAAGGGTGCGAAGTAACACTAGCGAATCTACGCCAGCGTTCATTATTGAATTTGCGCAGTAACGAAAATGCCAAACGCTAGCGAAGTAACGCTAGCGAAGTAACGCTAGCGTTCGGCGCTTAGTGAATTTGCCCCTAAGAACCTTACTCCAACCACCCTCTGTACCCGATCCTGTAGCAGGTATCCTATCCATGTGCAAATGTCCTCATTAAGTTGTCTGACTAATCCATCCTGACTAATCCATCCATATGCTTGCTGTGCCTGATTGATTCTCCCTGGCACCCAGGACAAGAGATTATTCATGAGGTCACTTTCTCTGTGCCAAAAAACCCAATAGCCCTTCATTGGACGGGATCCTCTCCTTAGATCGATCCAGATTAATTGTTGAATTCATAACTTGAACTGTACAGCCAGAGGTTACCCCAACATATTCAAGGACATCTGGCAACCCTGATTGACTCCTCTGCAACCACTACCAGGGCTGTGGTGTTGGTACATAAACCCTTCGACTCCACCTCCTCAGTTTACGTTACCTCCATGTTGATTGAAAGAAGTTAAAGGAGAACTAAATGAACATGGTTAAAAGTGCCATATTTTACATACATTGCACTGGTTTCTGAAGGGAGGTAGTAATTAGTACGATGGGGAGATACTGGGGCATCTTTGGAGGCATAGAACTTTACCACTAAAGGGCTGTGGTTGCCTTTGGCTGGTACAGAAGCTCAAAACATAATGTACAACATTTCTAGCCTACTTCTTTAGCTAGGCTTTAGTTCTTCTTTAAGTACATAACATATAAGACATGTTATCACTGCCAATGCTCAGCTATTTTAAAGCTACATGAAAATGTCTACTACTGGCTAGGAAGCTGACACACTACCCTATTAGACTTTCAAGCTTGTCACCAAAATGAATGAGGATACTGTTCAAGTTTGAGTCTAAATCTATAACCAAGCCTATATCATTGTGACTTTTTATTTTATTTATTATAGAAAACTACAAACATTCCTTAAACCAAAAGGTTTTATGAAAGACAAAAATGAAAACAATAAGGTTATATATATATATATATATATTTTTTTTTAGCAAGATGCAATTAAGTATAAGGTAATAGCATTAGCATATATAAAAATACTAGATAAAAACTATAAACCACATACTTTGGTAATTCTAAAACAATCAAAATTTAGCTAAAGAATTCTGTTAGAAACACAATTGCTTCTGCAGGATCCTCCTTCATATAAGCTGTTAAATCTAATGTAATTATTTTAATTTTTAGTGCTTGTATACTTCAGACTATTTCTTTCCTCTTTCTCTAATTTTGTACATTTAGGTTGCCCCTTGTAAAAGGTTCCTAGGTTGCCTAGTGTAATAGTCAAGGTCTCAGCAGGACTTTACCTATGAAATGAAGACATACTATTACCCTGGTGGCTAGCCGAGCAACTGCACGGACGCAATTTAGGACCCTCCTGGGAATTTTCAACACAATTCCCCCTCACCCTATCACCCCACTATACTTACACTCAAAAGGGCCATAAGGCAGAGGAGTTATACGCTATATACAGTGCTGGGAGCTACAGTTCAGCTACGGATTAAGCAACAGTGTGCTCATGATATAGACAGTGCTGGGAGCTATGTCTGGAGGATCAAACAAGCTGCATGTGCTTCATGGAATGGATTCATCACTGTGGTTTCCTGCTCCAGCTCTGGATGAGCCTACTCATCTGTGTGAATCCCCAGGGTAAGTTGTGCCCAGGGAAGGGTAGAAAAAAAAGAGGATCCAAGATGGTTTCTGTTGGTGACACAGGCTGTTTGTAGATGCCTGCCACGTGGAAAGGTACTTGGGAAAGTAGAGCTACCTGGACCATTTGTACTCCTTGGGGATAAGGGACTGAGACTCTCATTCTTCCAATGGAGTAGTGCGGGATTTTGCCTGGTAGGGAATTACCAGGATAGGACTGGCACAGGTTCACCAGGATAGTGGGACATGCTAGTTGAATGCATATTTGTACTTTTACAGTTTACTTACCCTTTAATCTGCAATTCTTTGTATAAAGTTGATATTTTTATAAAGCAAGTGTGTGTATTGAGTGTTTTTTTTTCTAATGGGGCCACCTGCAGGTGTATTCCCAGATCCCATTGGGTGGAGCACTGCCAGAGAAGAGTTTTCCCAGTACCGTTCACTTAGCAAAGGGGACTCAGGATCTGCTTCAGTAAGATGTATAACCTTTGGCACAGGGAGGGTGGCCAAAAAGGGGTTATAATACTGATCACTAGAGATGGATAGACAGAAGTCGCAGATACCCCACAACGTGCAGAACAACTACTAAAGAAATGGCGCTTATGGCTGTCGACTACAACCACAACAGGAGATAAACCTCAAAAGAGGTCCTGAGTACAACCACTCAAACCAGGCAAAGAAGGAAGAGCCTCAAAGCCCAAATCGTATCAGAAGAAGCAGACACAGATACCTGAAGAGGCATAAGAACCAAGTATAAACTACAAGACCAGTCAATATGCAATTTAGGGCATAAGCAAATTTCACATACTATTCCCGTGGACTAAAAAGCTCAATTATGACCAAGAACTTTCTCAATATCCCTAGAAGCTTGGAAAAATACAAACCAGCAGTTGTAAAGCTTAAATAACAACAGAAGGTCACCAGAGGCCATAGGGCTTCCCCCACACCTGAAATCAATACCAATGCAGTATTGTTGTAAATATGTTGCATATAAAATGCTAATGCTTTTTTGTTATATCTTTGTTCTCACTCTCTCTCTCTGTTTTCTCTACCTATACTTTCTCCCGCACCCTCTCTCTCACCTCCTAGGGGCCAAGTACAGGCACACATTATTCCAGATCAGGTCGCTTGTAGAGGAATGCTAGAATATAAGTCCGTAATACCTGGTGAAGAAAGACAACCAACGAACCCGCAATCAGAACAATGAGTCAAGTCCAATCCAATATCAATGTCACTCATCAATATGGGGATAAAGATAGTTTCACAGTAAATGGCCTCAATAGCCCACACTTTCTACATTATACTAAAAGTTATCTCAAAGGTGAACAACCCCTTTAACTGTGTAAGGATTTAGATTGAGAAACATTTACCAAGCTTGGGGGAATATTTCTATGACTGTACTGCCTTTTCCAGCACAAAGGTGAGGGACCCCTTTAAGATATTAAATAAGCATAAAGGGTTTTAGGATAAATACGTCTTCACAATGAAGATCCGTGTGAGATGATTACTTTAACTGACAAACTATTCAATAAACGTGGAACAACGCCCCCAAAGAACCCCTAAAAGAATAATAATTTCACCCGCCCCTAGCTTTCACAAAACCTTTTTTGGGAGAAGGTCTGACAGCAGCAGATATTGTTCGCAACCCAGGAATAAGATTTGTTTTGGTTCCTTGGTACAAGTTTGTATTCTGAGAAAATATAATGCAAATAGGTTTTGCGATTCTTATGTCATCATAACACATATGTGGGTGAATTTATTACTTTACCTGACAATGGTTAATATACAACAAAATCCTAAAAAGGTGATACTTTTACTTTGCACAAAACCTCTTTTGTTTTTTGGCCAAACTAGGAGATGAGGCTCTGATAGGCATACCTCCCAATTGTCCTGTTTTTCGCGGGACAGTCACGATTTTGACAGTTCAACCCGCAGTCCCGGATTGTTACTGAAATGTCCCGACTTTCTCTTTGATATCCTGCACCGATACAAAGTTTCTAAAACCTAATTGGCTTTTGGCAGCAAACCCAAAATACATGGCAGGTGCACTTAGATGCTTTTACAATTTAAGATAAGCAAATAAGCAATTGTAGCAATTTAAGATAAGCAGGTTTCTTGGGAAAACTGAATTGCAGCTTTAAGGGCAATTCATCTTCATTAGCTAAACTGTAATAACACATAAAAACCACAGAAATGTGTTCAAACTTTCATAAACTGCCACATTTTGTAAAATAAACATTGCAATTAGGGTGTGTGGCTAAAATGAGCGCGGTCAAACAATTTTGCCGCTCCATGTGGCAAATCTCTTTGTCCCACTTTCTATTTTCAAACTACTTCCCAATATTTTGGAAATAAAAAGAAATAAAAAGGTTGCCGTGCAAATGTTTTTGTCACGCCCATTTTTGAGGCCACACCCCCTAATTACCACGTTCATTTTACAAAATTTGGCAGGTTATGAAAGTTTAAACATATTTCTGTGGTTTTTTTCCAGTTATTACAGTTTTGCTAATGAAGGTGAATTGCCCTTTAAGCTGTGAGTCTAAGGTTTCCCAAGGGACCTATCTTATATTGTTGTTAATTATTTGCTTATCTTGAAATTGTTCCAAAAGTATCTTATCTGCTGCTCTGGCTGTTCTGGGCTCTTTGCCAAAAGCCATTTAAGTTAGAAACTTTGTTTCTTTTTCTGGCTGTTCAGTGCAGCGAAAAACAGGATTTTCTAGTACAAATGAGGGACTGCAGGTTGAGCTGTCAAAAGAGGGACTGTCCTTCTGAAAACGGGACAGTTTGGAGGTATTATGTTAGGAGGTATGCACTGTCGGCAACCAGGAAGATGTATTTTTTTTATGTATCCTGGGACTGGTCGGAACTCTGAGCAGAAATTATAAATGACTTCTGATGAAATATTAGGAGCCAAGCAAGGTGGAGGAAAGAACGGCGTTCAAGCAACACTAAAAGCCAGTTTTTCATTTATTTTGTTCGTTCGTTAACGGAAGTAGTTGGTGTGTGAGGAAGAAAAACAGTCTGCGAGCCAACCTACCACGGCTATGCTCGAACTGTGCAATGCTGCGTTACGCCGGTTCGCCACTCCCACAAGATCGATGCGTAATGCGTCTCTACGCTTAAGTGTGCGGCGACGCCAATCTCGCGTGAGATGACGTGAAGTTTGCATTTTCTGTAAGACGGAAGCTTTTCAAGAGGTATAAAGCAGCAATTCGGGATGGGTTGCGAGCACTGAAATCCCAGAATGGGGAGTCAAAAAACCAACTCCACCATGGCCAATAGTTTATAAAGAGAGATTGTTACTTATATTTAAATGCATATGAAGTTCAAACAAGTTTTGGTCCTCATTGGTCTTGGGGATTGTTGAAGTCAGAGACATCTATACAGACGGTGCATATTGTTCACCTTCTCCAATTTTATTCATATAGTTTATAATGCGAGTATCGTTTTACTTTTATTTTTTTAATAGTAGAACGTTGTGCGCCTGTCAGAACTGGGGCTTTGTATGGCCCGAAGAACTTCTTACGTGCAACTGGGTTAGCCAGTGATTTTTGTTCGTGAAATTGATGGTACAGTTGCAAATATTACTCCCTAAAAGCATTCAATAATGAATATTTAGTAAGTATATTGTATATGTGGGGATTGGAAATGTGTGTTGCCAGGTCAGTCCCATTCGATAACATTGTGTTGTGGGTCATTTTTAAACGATGGATACGCCGCACCTGGGCAGTAACCAAGGACAATCAGTCAGTGATTCGCTTTTTTTTCTTCCAGCTGTTGGTAGAACGATGAAAGCACTCTGGTTGCCATGGGTTACTGCCCAGGTGAACATTTGCAGTGTTTATAATTAACCCCAGCTGTTTAGTTATTGCATTGAATTTTTTCCCTTCTAATGTTTTTTGTTTTGTTCTATGAGACATGTCTATTTCTGTTTTAGTATATCTGCATTGTCATAACAATCTCTTGCTATAGTCAATTGTATAATTTTTTTACATTTTTTGTGTATGGAGCATAGATTTATCAGAATGCCAATATGTAAGATTTGAAAGCCTTTAAAATAAAAGATAATTTATGGTGTATCACATAATCCAAATAAGAATATAATTCTTGCTCTACTTGTGATCATATAGTAGTATAGGAAAGAATACCTTAGTTTAACCTCTAAATAGGGTTACATTTGTGTAGCCCTATTTTACTGGGACCAAGGGCATACAGTTATTTTGACAGGTAACAGCTGCGGTGTCATATTCTGGCTAGTAAATACATAATCGATATCTTAGAATAATAATACTATTGTAAATAGAATAGAAATATGTAAGGGTTGCTTTTTCTCTCAATTAGTACAGGGAGTTAGTAAGTGCCTACCCAGTTATATATACTGGTGCAGTGCTAATCCTAAATACACCACCAATCAAATCTTCAAAGGCAATAAGTCAAAAAAGAAAAAAAAAGTTTGCACACACTATAAACATTATAGAACAAATTTAGACCAAAAAAAATCATAAAAACACCCTATGCGTATACACATCATGGTCTTCAAGTGGACAGAAAATAGGCAAATCGCAAAAGGCCTATGGCAAAAAAGCCATTAGTTGCATATAAGTATGGTCCACTGTATTTTAGTGGTCCTAACCTGGCTCTTATATTAGCTTCTACAGGATGCTTAGGGGCATAGCAGTAGTAGAGAAATCTGATTATTAAACCTTCTCCAAATTAAGTTATTGTAATATCTATGTAGCAATTAACTTTTCTGCTTTTCCGTAAGGTACAGGAAGTAACAAAATCATGGAAGAAAAGCAGCCTCAAGTAGAAATGCCCAGTGAAGGAGAAAAGGAAACGGATGAGAGCGTCTCAGAGCAACAAGTGAAAAGAGAGCATGAGGATGTTGAGGATGAGGTAAGAAACCAAATATCCTAGTGGAGACAGCATGATGACAGAAGTAAGGATTCACCTAATCTAGTATTAAATTGAGCACTCAGCTGAACCCAAACAGTTTTTGCCGAATTTGGATTCAGACATGTCCTAATTATTCAGCTGCACCATATATGAACCTGTAGTTTTTTAAGTGCCACAGTATGTATAATCTGGGTTCGGGATTCAACCAAGATTTGTATTTTTTCAGCAGGATTCGGCTGAATCCTTCTGCCTGGCTGAACCTAATCCTAATTTGCATTTGCAAATTAGGGCGGGAGGGAAATTGTGTGACTTTTTGTCACAAAATAAGCAAGCAGAACATGTTTTCCCCTTCCCATCCCTAATTTACATATGGCAAGAAAAATACAGGAACCACATATGCAGAGGATTGTGAGAGTGGTTACAGACAACTCAAAGATCACCTCCAAAGACCTGCAAGAATATTTTGCTGCAGATGGTTTATCTGTACAACGTTCTACAATTCAGCACAATTTGCACAAATAACATCTGTATGGCAGGTTAATAAGAAAGAAGCCCTTTCTGCACTCACGCCACAAACAGTCGTTTGTAATTTTGGAACAAAGTGCTTTGGACTGATGAGATAAAAATGTAGTTATTTGGTGATGTAGTTATTTGGTCATAAAAATCGCTTTGCATGGTGGAAGAAGAACACGCATTCCAAGAAAAACACCTGCTACCTGCTGTCAAATTTGGTGTAGGTTCCATCGTGCTGTGGTGCTATGTGGCCAGTTCAGGGACTGGGGCTCTTGTTAAACCCAATATCAACAAATTCTTCAGGCTAATGTTCAAGCATCAGTCACAAAGTTGAAGTTACGCAGGGGTTGGATATTCCAACAAGACAATGACCCTAAACACAATTTGAAGTCTACAAAGACATTTATGCAAAAAAATGAGGGAAAAGTACAATATTCTGGAATGGCCGTCACAGTCCTTCGACTTGAATATCATCGAAAATCTACAGGATGAAGCAGGCTGTCCATGCTCGGCAGCCATTAAATTTAACTGAACTGGAGAGATTTTGTATGGATGAATGGTCAAAATTACCGCCATCCAGAATCCAGACACTCGTCAAAGGCTATAGGAGGCTTCTAGAGGCTGTTACATTTGCAAAAGGAGGCTCAACTAAGTATTGCTGTAATATCTCTGTTGGGGTGCCCAAATATATGCACCTAACTAATTTTGTTATGATGCATATTGCATATTTTCTGTTGACCCTTTCGCTGCCAGCTGATTTGGTACTTTTATTGCCAGACCAATTTTGAACATTTTGTACTCTTTCACTTTAAGGGCCTTTCCTGGGGGTCTTTTAGTTTACCCAGGAAAACAATTTATGGGTTTTTTTCAGGACAACCTGAGCTTTCAAAATATGCTAGAATTTTGGTGCAATTCCACTTCTGTAAAAAATATAGGCTGTGTCTAATAAGATTAAGAAAATCATGTTTCATATGTATCAGAAACATAATTTATTTTATGTACGAGAACACAGCTGATTTGGGAAGGTCTTTGTCTCTTGAACGCGCCAGTACCAAATTATATATATATATATATATATATATATATATATATATATATATATATATATATATATATATATATATATATATATATATATATATATATATATATATATATATATATATATATATATATATATATATATATATATAATTTTTTTTATGGAGATTTCTAACTTGTATTGATCAAAATCTCTAAGTAGTACACTACCAAATTTCCAAAAGCACCGCTTCACAAAACGACTTCTGATTTCAAGGCCAAACATTCCGCTAACAGTAGGTTTACCATAGAAAACTACCCATTATTATTATTAGATAGAAAAAAATTCTAGAGAATCAAATATGGGTAAATATATCTATGTACTCCAAACTACCAAGTTGCAATTGTTTCCTAAAGTAATAATTTTTTATAGAAATTGGTGAATTTTTTTGAAAAATGACTTCAAAGCTCCCAATCTACAGTACCATATCTCCCACACATCATTAGGTACCAATGTAAAACACCCTAAATTTGAATGCCAGGACTCCACTAAACAGTTGGATGCCTAATATGTATAGCTTTACCTAAGCATGTGTCAAATAGGGGCCCCAAAATTTAGACACCCCATTATAGCTATCAGTTCTGTAATTCCAGATACTGCAATATCAACACATTTACATCATTTGGGGGGGAGGGCAAAGATAAAAAAAAGTGTGTTCATCCTAGAAAACCATATATTTTTGGAAAGTACACATTTTCGCTCTCTCTCTCTCTCTCTCTCTCTCTCTCTCTCTCTCTCTCTCTCTCTCTCTCTCTCTCTCTCTCTCTCTCTCTCTCTCTCTCTCTCTCTCTCTCTCTCTCTCTCTCTCTCTCTCTCTCTCTCTCATATTAAAGGAACAGTAACATCAAAAAAAGAAAGTGTTAAAGTAATAAAAATGTAATGCAGTGTTGCCCTGCACTAGTAACGACTGCTGTGTTTGCTTTAGAAACACTTTCATTATTATACTATTGTTTATATAAATAAGCTGCTGTGTAGCAATGGGGACAGCCATTCCAAGGAGAAATGGCTCAAGTTACACAGCAGATAGCAGATAAGCATTGTAGAAGAACATAATGGTGTTATATGTATCTGCTATACACTATTTAATCTGTGCCCTATAGCCTTTCCTCAATTTCTGCCATTGCTGCACAGCAGCTTGTTTATATGAACTATAGTAGTGTTTCTGAAGCAAACCGGTCAGTTTTACCATTGCAGGGCAACAGTACGTGATATTTTCATTACTTTAAAACACTTTCATTTATTGGTGTTACTGTTCCTTTAAAGTGTACCTATCACCAGACATAAAAAGTTGTAAAATAAAAGTCCTTTCAAATTAAACATGAAACCCAAATTATTTTTTTTATTTAATCATTCCCCCTGTTCTCTTCACCATTTAATTGTGCATGGGGATGGACATCAGGTCCCCCGTTCTGGTGCACAAACAAGATTTTGAGATAATGCAACGCTTGCCTTAAGAACAGTGTCCACAAAATGGCTCCTGCCTGCTTGCTATAATTATAAATTCCTAGACGGAAGTAAACAAGATGAAAATAATTTTTACAGTGTAATTAAAGTTCATTTTGCTTGACTTACATGATAAAACAGGATTTGGAATTATTTGTTTGGGTGATGGGTCTCCTTTAATACACATGGCTTGGGAATGAGATATTGGATAGTTGGACATACTGATATTTTTGACAATGTACTGTACATTTTACATCTCATTTGTTTGTCCCTTTAGAACAAAACTACACAATACATTTTACAAATACAAGATCATTATGCATGCAGTGATACATCAGTCTCTTTACTTCAGTGTTTGCAAAGTATCAGCACAACTATCTACCTGTTAATTTGTGTTGGATTTTAGGTGAAGGTTGCAGAAAGCCCAGAGCATTCTGGTGTGACAGAGCCAGTAGAGACCACTGATCTTGTGTCAGGCAGCAGAAAAATGAAGTTGGAAGCCAAGGAGCGAAGAGAGAAGAAGCAAAAAGTTGATGAGGATGAGATCCAGAAAATGCAGTGAGTGCCGGATATTTGTATGAAAAAAGTAATTAAATTGGACCTGTGACATATAGTATATATTGTTTGCTAAGAGGGAGGTTGTTGTGTCACATACAATAGATGAAACATTAGCTATGAAAGCATGTAACCCTTTCTAAACATTTTCTGCCATTATGGAATCAGAAAAACTGTTGTGGGGCTTTGGAGTAAATTTGATTATTTTTTACAAAATAAGTAGAACAAGCTTAACTGCAGCCATTTTCTGCCAAAAGCAAATCCCCCAGGCAGCAGCCATTATGATGTAATTATGGGGGAAAACACAGTACTGAGTAAAAAACGCGATTGCATTTTGCATGCAATGTTGCGGTAAGTAAAGTAAATTACTTTCTATGTCAGTGCTCCTTGTTTGCAAAGATAAATAACACCCATAAAGAATTAGAGAGCCCAGTCTCTTCAACAACCGCTTATAGCATCCATATGTCCCATCTGCTTCTTGATAAGATCTCACAGGAAAAGAGATCAATTCACACAATAGTGTAGCACGCTTCACAAGCTGGGCCAAGTTTTAACTGTTGGAATCGTACTAACTGTTAACACAGTTCTCCCACACCTTACGATGCTCCTCAATGCGTGAGACTAAGACCCTCAATAGAAAATAGCAATAGTGTGCACCGTTTGTTGCAGCAACACAACAGTTTTAAAATCTATTTACACCATGCTTGTATGTCTGTCTCATCAAAATGCTGTGGATTTTCCCTCCTCACACTCGCTACTCTCTGGGACACATTTACTAAGCTCGAATGAAGGATTCGAAGTAAAAAGACTTCAAATTTCGAAGTTTTTTTTTTTGGCTACTTCGTCCTTCGACTTCCGGGTTCCTTTTATAGACCTGCACCACCCCTCCCCGCCCCACTGATGATGTCACAAAAAGGGGTGAGGGGAATAAGGAGTGCATCTGCAAGGTGGCAGGCAGGGAGAGCAGAAAGCAGAGCTGAACCCGGACCGGCCTGCCACCCGCAACCATCGATGCGAGGTCGGCCCAAGATATCTAAAACTAAAAAAACGCTACAACGGGAATCCTTCTAAGGTAGTAATTGTTCCAATTTATTTTACCCAATACCCCTCCAATCATGCCTGTGAACCCCAACCACCATCACTCCTCCTCCATGTGATCACTGTAACAATCAGTTCTGTACGGCAGTTAGTGGTGCGGATACTTACTTGTGCGCTTCACATGTTCACCGAGAAGAGGATTTACTCAACTTCATATACATCAACTGTCAGCTGAGTTCCCAATCTCCTTGTCCAACGTGTTTCATGATCATTGACCTACTTTCTCAAGGACTGATTTACTTTACCATCACTTTCTTCTTATCCTCTGTTATTACAGTTTTGTTACATTTGTCAGAAAATGAGTTAACTTTCTCCCCCTAGGTGTTAACATGTAGTGGAAGCTCTTTTGCTGCGTTTATGCATCCCTTTCATATTCTTACAAGTCTTCTTTGTAACATTATTTGGGGCATTCATTGTTTTAATCATCTTAGCCCTTCTCTACACTATTTCTGGTTTACTCCTTATCATTACAGGGTCAGCTTTTAATACATACCACTAAATGTTTATTTAGTACTCTTTCAGTCTTTCTATAATCTTCTATTGGGTTACATGCCTAGGTTTCTTTCCTTTTTGTGGAGCACAGAAAGTCTGAATCCTCAGCACTAACTGCAGTAGTGGAAAGGACACGGAACTGATTGATGCAGTGATCGCAAAGAGGAGGGACTGGGTTCACAGGCAGATAAGATTCTTAATGCTGTGTCTTATTTTAACGTTGCTAGTGCATATGAATGGGGGACTATTGCGTAAAATGAAAGTGGAAAAATTACTACCTTAGAAGGATTCCTTGTGGTTGCGCTTTTATAGAAAATGTAACTATGTAATTATGTTTTTGCAGCACAGCAAAGGATATTCAATTATCCTAGACTGCACTTTTTTGTTATATTTTCAATTAAAGTCACAATTTAGATTTTATATTAACAATTGCAGCAATGAGAATGTCCTTAGCATCGAGTTACACAGGTTTATATGTGGACATTTGGAAGGAGAATAATTGGGTTGATTCCCCCCACATTAGGATGTGGGGAAACTAAAGTTAAAACATTTAACTTCTATATCTTTGTGATTACTTTCTCTTTTGGGCAACTATAATATTACCTGCTGTAATTTATTGAAATAAAAATTCGTACCGAGGAATGAACAGTCTGTATTTGCAATCTGACACCTGTCATCATTTTGTCATCAAGGCATCACCCCACATATGTGCAGGGTCAGACTGGGGCCCACCGGGGCTGCTTTTCCCAGGGCCCCCCTCTGGACTACCCCGTGTTGCGCATGCGCGCTGCTCCAGCGTTTGTATGCAAAGTCTTTGCTGTGAATGGAAGAAGCTACGGATCTGGGCCGACCCTGCATATGTGCAGTTAACATATGTAATTGTCAAGTGATTGAAATATGTCCATCTGCTCAACAGACAAATTGTTTAAACACAAAATTGTTCCCCAGATCAATTTTGGGACCAATATAGAAAGAAAGAACGCCAGATGTACAATCATTCAGTGCACACCAACCTTACAATAATTCTACAATTTTGTCAGATCTCACTGAAGATTGGTCATAAAGTAAAGAAAAATCATTATGTGTATGGCCTCAATTTTAATCATATTAATCAATTATTTTAAATCAATGCACTTAAACCTGGCTCGGAATGGCTTTATTAGCTTCACCTAGCAGATGCTTAAATATGGACTTCTACCACACCACCTCCATGTTCTCCTTTTAAAGGAACAGAAGGGCTAAAAACTGAAAGTGTATCAAAGTAATTAAAATCTAATGAACTGTGGCTCTGCACTGTTAAAACTGGTGTGTTTGATACAGAAAGACTACTATAGTTTATATAAACAAGCTGCTATGTAACCATGGGGGCAGCCATTAAGGCTGGAAAAAAGAAAAGGCACAGGTTACATAGCAGAACATATTAAACACCATTGTATTGGAGAAGGCTTATTTGTATTTATGTGCTGTGTAACCTGTGCCTTTACTGATTTTGTTTTCGGTCTTGAATGGGTGCCCCCCGGCTAAGATAGCTGCTTATTTATATAAACTATAGTAGCATTTCTGAAGGGAACACTGCTTTTACCAGTTCATGCTAATAGTATATTATATGTTAATTATTTTTCAAACGCTTTCATTTTTTGTTTTTTTTATTGCAACCAGCTTTTTTTTTACCCTAGCAACCATGCATTGATTTCAATAAGAGACTGGAATATAAATGAGGACCTGAATAGAAAGTAACAAAAAGTAGCAATAACAATACATTTGTAGCCTTTCAGAGCATTTGTTTTTCAGATGGGGTCAGAGATGCTCATTTGAAAGCTGAAAGTTAGAAGACAAATGATTAAAAAAAAAATGGATACAATTAGACAAAATGGAGACAGCAGAAGTTGGTAAATTTTTGGTAACTCTCGACTCCAGATATCCAAAATTGCCTCCGACTCCAAAGCTCTGCTTATACGGCTCTACTGTAGCCATCACCTAGTGACTGTGATATACAATCAAACCCCTATTTTACAACCCCGGACTTTGTTTCCCCAGAATTGGCACTGTTTTTACACAGTCCCATTCAGGCAAGCTGTATTTTGGTTTTACTTTAGTTAAAACCTTAAGCATTAAATTGTGATGCCTTAAAGTGAGATGACTAGACCTGGTGGGCAACACAGCAGTTGACTGATATTTCTTATTTACCAACACCCCCCATTTGTGATGCCCTCTGGAAGCTCTATCTCCTCTCCTCACTTTTTCTAATTCTGGTTTTGAAATTTATCCAGGAAAAGTTCCTGCAGGTTAAGACTGCCCTACTCCTGTAGGACTGAAGGTTATTCAGCACTCTCTTGAATTTGCAAACTTCTACCGAAGATCCATCAAGGAATATTCCCATTACAGCTCTCACATGAAAATACTAAGTTCTTTTGGTCCTCTTGAGGCCCAAGAATTTTTTGAATCCTTGAAAATTGCCTTTGCTTCTTCTTCTGTCCTAATCCATCCTGACATTTCAGATGCAGGTGTTGAAGTCCTCGCCATCCCTGTGCAGTCTTCTCCCAAAAATGATCTGAAAAAAATTATGATGTTGGCAATACGGAATTGTTGACCATGAAATTGAAGTTGTCATCTGTTAAAGGAGAATTCAACCTGTAATAAAAAAAAACCCTCCCCCCTACCCTAAGTAGACCCCCAGCCTATCTGCCCCCCCCCCAAAATGCCCCTTATTTTTTATCACCCCTCTGTGCAGATTTGGCCTCTGAGTTCACTGCAGCCATCTTCTTCATCGTCTGTAATTTTCGTGTCTTGACTGAAGTTTAGGCGCATGCGCAGTTGAAGTAAATCTTATGTCCAGAATAACTGCACTCGCTGAAAGTCACTAAAATTTTCGTGGCCTGGGCATGTTACCTTAACTTGACATTAACTACAGAAAAAGTTTAATGTGAGTTAAAAATAAAATGAATCAAAAGCTGACCATAACTACGCTCTAGCTCTCTTGAAATATGAAACGCATCAGGACATTTTTGTTTTTTAATTATATGTAGTAAAATTACGTTTTAATCCCAAGTGGGCGGTAGGAGTGCGTGCTTTCTCTTTGTTTTAACATGATTTTTACTTGGCCTTGTTTGTATTTGATATGTGTTGGATTTAATAGTAGGCTAACCACCCCCTTTAGGACACAAGGCAGTTGAGTTAGGTGTTCAATCTAATTTGGAGTGAATACTGTTTTGTTGCCTTGGATACTGTTGGAACTATATCAGGGTGACATTACCACTGGAGGCATGACCATATACTGTACTAGTAATTGTTCTTCACACTTTAAAAGGTACAGACTCCAGATATGTCATTAAATTTAAAATTGTTTAAACCCATACTAGAATTAAAGTATAATTTACAGTAGAACCACCATTTTTCAGGGGACCAGGAAAAATTATGTAAAATCTGGGAAAATGTAAAAATAAAATGAGGAAAAACTTAAAATCAGGGGATGTAAAATTGAAGTTCTACTGTAATCCTTTTATGCAGTAAATTGGTATCAGATTACTTAACTTTTCATTCCCACAGAATATTGGTGTCATCATTTTCTGAGGAACAGCTAAATCGATATGAGATGTACAGGCGTTCTGCTTTCCCTAAAGCTGCCATTAAACGGGTATGACATTGGTATCTTCCCTCAAAATATATATATATATATATATATAAATATATATTCACTAGCTGTTAAGTTTTCTTCTTTTGTGACCTTTTAATAATTCAGTGTCTCCCACTACGTTTACAGCTTATTCAGAACATTACAGGCTGCTCAGTTTCCCAGAATGTTGTCATTGCAATGTCTGGCATTTCCAAAGTCTTTGTGGGTGAGGTTGTAGAAGAAGGTGAGTATCCTCTTATTTTGGATTAGCTTAAAGGGATACTGTCATGGGAAAAAATTATTTTTTCAAAATGAATCAGTCAATAGTGCTGCTCCAGTAGAATTCTGCACTGAAATCCATTTCTCAAAAGAGCAAACAGATTTTTTTTATATTCAATTTTGAAATCTGACATGGGGCTAGACATATTGTCAATTTGCCAGCTGCCCCCAAGTCATGTGACTTGTGCTCTGATAAACTTCAGTCACTCTTTACTGCTGTACTGCAAGTTGGAGTGATATCACCCCACTCCCTTTTCCCCCCCAGCAGCCAAACAAAAGAACAATGGGAAGGTAACTAGATAGCTCCCTAACACAAGATAACAGCTGCCTGGTAGATCTAAGAACAACACTCAATAGTAAAAACCCATGTCTCACTGAGACACATTGTTACATTGAGAAGGAAAAATAGCAGCCTGCCAGAAAGCATTTCTCTCATAAAGTGCAGGCACAAGTCACATGACCAGGGGCAGCTGGGAAATTGACAAAATGTCTAGCCCCATATCAGATTTCAAAAATGAATATAAAAAAATCTGTTTGCTCTTTTGAGAAATGTATTTCAGTGCAGAATTCCGCTGGAGTAGCACTATTAACTGATGCATTTTGAAAAAAACATGTTCTCCGATGACAGGATCCCTTTAAGTTCATTGTCCCTATTTAAGCTCTGTGTATTATTGTATTTATTGTGACTTGTCCTCCTTGTGTACTTTTATATATTGTACGGGGGCGCAAGTCACCAGTTAGACAGCACTGACATTTTGTCAATTTCCCAGCTGCCCCCTGGTCATGTGACATGAGCAGCACTATTAACTGATTCATTTTGAAAAAAATGTTTTTTCCCATGACAGTATCCCTTTAAGACCCTCGCGCTTTTTTTGGCCTAATACATGCATTATGTCATTAGAAATGTATGAAGTTGAAATACATTATTGCTTTATTGCTTACTTATAAAAAATAAATAAAATTGTCTAGCGAAACATTGTTAATACACAAACACTTAGGTCAGTTTGAATAGAGCTGGTATATATAGATCATATATGTGTCTTTATTAGAGATGTTGGAGAAATTGAAGTGGCCACTTTTTATAAAATATGTTCAAGGAAGCAAAATAAAAACAAAAGAGCGCCTCTACAAAAGTTTTATTTTTATGACTTCGGCATACAGGGTATGATTTCACTGACATAAGACTGAGGAGGATGTAGCTTCATCTTATCAGTTTGCCAGGTATAAGCTGGAGAAGCAAACTCTGGCAAAGGCGTAATGTAATGGAAAATTTGCACTTGTGAATTTGAGTAATGTTCATTCGCCTGAGCAAAAATTCGTCCGACGAAAGGGCACGAAACTGCGCTAGCGACAATCTCTTCGCCATCAAATTGTCCTCTATGCCTTAGATTTACTAAAGGGCAAAATGGCTGTCGCTATCAAAAATTCGCCAGAAATCCCATCCGCAGGGAAATCGACAATTTACTAATTGTCGATGTCCCTGCCGATGGGATTTCTGGCGAATTTTCGATAGCGACAGACACTTTGCCCTTTAGTAAATCTGCTCCATAGACTGTGTAGATTACATTTTATTGTAAAAAAAAAAAATATTCTTAAGACTCTCTCCTATTCATTTTTCATTCGGACTTTGAGAGAAATGTAATATTTCAGCAGTGCCATGGCCCACACCAGATAGGTGCCAAAATAATTTTCCCCTGAAAAATTGTAAGTGGGGTGCACTGCTAAATGGCATAAGCGAAGTTCCTTATTCATTTGTGATGATTACAAGTTTTTCCATGTTTTGTTTTCATCTCTCCTTTGCTTGCCTGTTCTTGTGTATATTATATGCTGGTTTCTGAATTGCTCTCTCTTTTCTTCTAGCTTTGGATGTATGTGAAAAGTGGGGGGATAATCCTCCATTACAACCCAGACACATGAGGGAAGCCCTCAGACGACTAAAGTCTCGGGGACAAATTCCAAACTCCAAGCACAAGAAGATAATGTTTTAATTCCTTGGTGCATGCCATTCATTTTACTTTTTGTATGTAAATCAGGGGATCTCTGGGATTGTTTTCATCCAGAAAGATATTCTGTATTGAGTAGTGGTAAATCTAAAGCCACTAGACTTGCTTAGTAATCTTGATTACAGTCCACCGCTCATCCAAGCAAACTGATTTCTTGAAATGTTATCAACTTTAAGAATTATACTCACTATATTCCAGTCACAATAGTTCCACCGAGCTTTTTGAGCAAATGTTAGTTGAAATTTATTGAAGCAAATGTTAACTGTTAAAGTGAATTTAATTGTGCAAATGAAACTATAAACGCCTTCATTAAACTCTTTAATTTTGTGATTGGATCATGGTGAGCTTTATTCTCACTTCCATTAAAGAGGATGTAAACCTTTAAAATAAAAAATCTGCCCTGTTGTACAGCACACAATGGGTTAAACTGAAAGAATCCGCCCCCTTGCATGGTTATTGATATTCCACTCTTCTCCCCCGTATGTCAGTCATAGGCGCCATATTTCAAATTTTCCAGCACAGAAGCAGGATCCTCTGCCTGCCGCAATACGTCACCGTGCGTTGGAGAAAGCAGGAGCACAGATTCGTTGTATTCCTGGGTGTGCACAGATACTGTAACAGGAGCGCACACCGTATAAGAGATGCATACACGATTCATAAAAAAAACTCTTCTTTTTTTTTCTGTCCAGGCTGATATAAATTCTTGTCGAAGAGATAAGGACAGAGAGAAAAGGGGACTGGGTTTCACCCCAGAGCAGCTGAATTGCGCTGAAGAGTTAAAGGAACAGTAACACCAAAAATAAGTGGTTTGAAAGAATGGTGATATAATGTACTGCTGCCCTGAACTGGTAACACTGGTGTTTCTCCTGTTTCAGCTTTGAATGGCTGCCCCCATGCCTACACAGCAGACTGTTTACAGTGGTGTGCAAAACTATTTGCCCCCTTCCTGATTTCTTATTCTTTTGCATGTTTGTCACACAAAATGTTTCTGATCATCAAAAACATTTAACTATTAGTCAAAGATAACACAAGTAAACACAAAATGCAGTTTTTAAATGAGGGTTTTTATTATTTAGGGAGAAAAGAAATCCAAATCTACATTTTCATGTGTGAAAAAGTAATTGCCCCCTGAACCTAATAACTGGTTGGGCCACCCTTAGCAGCAATAACTGCAATCAAGCGTTTGCGATAACTTGCAACGAGTCTTTTACAGCGCTCTGGAGGAATTTTGGCCCACTCATCTTTGCAGAATTGTTGTAATTCGGCTTTATTTGAGGGTTTTCTAGCATGAACTGCCTTTTTAAGGTCATGCCACAACATCTCAATAGGATTCAGGTCAGGACTTTGACTAGGCCACTCCAAAGTCTTCATTTTGTTTTTCTTCAGCCATTCAGAGGTGGATTTGCTGGTGTGTTTTGGGTCATTGTCCTGCCGCAGCACCCAAGATCGCTTCAGCTTGAGTTGACGAACAGATGGCCGGACATTCTCCTTCAGGATTTTTTGGTAGACAGTAGAATTCATGGTTCCATCTATCACAGCAAGTCTTCCAGGTCCTGAAGCAGCAAAACAACCCCAGACCATCACACTACCACCACCATATTTTACGGTTGGTATGATGTTCTTTTTCTGAAATGCTGTGTTACTTTTACGCCAGATGTAACGGGACGCACACCTTCCAAAAAGTTCAACTTTTGTCTCGTCGGTCCACAAGGTATTTTCCCAAAAGTCTTGGCAATCATTGAGATGTTTTTTAGCAAAATTGAGACGAATCTTAATGTTCTTTTTGCTTAAAAGTGGTTTGCGCCTTGGAAATCTGCCATGCAGGCCGTTTTTGCCCAGTCTCTTTCTTATGGTGGAGTCGTGAACACTGACCTTAATTGAGGCAAGTGAGGCCTGCAGTTCTGTAGATGTTGTCCTGGGGTCTTTTGTGGCCTCTCGGATGAGTTGTCTCTGCGCTCTTTGGGTAATTTTGGTCGGCCGGCCACTCCTGGGAAGGTTCACCACTGTTCCATGTTTTTGCCATTTGTGGATAATGGCTCTCACTGTGGTTCACTGGAGTCCCAAAGCTTTAGAAACGGCTTTATAACCTTTGAAATTGAACTCAGGTGTGATAAACCACAGTTAAGTTATTTTTTAACAAGGGGGGCAATCACTTTTTCACACAGGCCCATGTAGATTTGGAGTTTTTTTTCTCCCTTAATAATGTAAACCTTCATTTAAAAACTGCATTTTGTGTTCAATTATGTTATCTTTGACTAATAGTTAATGGTTTTTGATGAGCAGAAACATTTAAGTGTGACAAACATGCAAAAGAATAAGAAATCAGGAAGGGGGCAAATAGTTTTGCACACCACTGTATATAAACTATAGTAGCCTTTATGAAGCAAACACACCAACTGTATGAGTACCGAGCAACTGTACAATATATTTTCAGTAACACTTTCTTTTGTTGGTGTTACAGTTCCTTTTAACTTGTTATTCAGAAACCATACAAGTCTGAACATCAGGAGAAAGGTATATTAATTTATGCACTATTTTTAGTCAATTTAGAGAGCGAGAGAGAAAAGGTTCATTCTTTAATTATAGATTACACCTGCCATTAAACCAATGTTCTTGGCTTTATGACGGTTGTTCCCCCCCATTTTTCTTTTGGCTTGTGTTACACTACACAATCTCATGTGCCATCAAGTATTACAAATCAGGTGACCTAGATTGTTTTGTGACTGAAAAATTGGTTTTGAAAGAACATGTTGGGAGACTAAAGTCAGCAGGACACACTTTAATGTATTTCTTTAATGTATGACGTTAATGTTTTCAGATTGACTAAAGGATACTTTTTTTTTTTTTTTTTTTTGAACCATGGGCAAGTTATACAATTTATTTGTAAATGATTGCTTTTATAAGTGACCATGGTACTTGTACTTCTCAACCTGTGTTGTGTGATCTAGAAAAATTCTACTTATAGTTTATATACATTTTTTTAAAAAAAAATAAAGTAAATGTTTCTTGTAAACCTAACTTGCAAAGTGTTTACTTCATTATAACTAAGCTGCATACTGTAAATCCATATTGTTGGCAAAACAATCCTATTGGTTTTATTTATTTCTCTTTTCAATAGATAGAGTTCAAGATACATTGTCATTAATAAGTAGCAATTGCTGGATATCATTAAAATATATATTAACGTAGTAATAAAAGGAAAGGCTGTATTTCTTGGGGTTGCCAAAAGTTAGGCAACCCCAAGAGATTGTATATACATACCTGAAACCCCGGGCCGATGCTCCTACCGGCAGAAAACTGCACCTGTCTGGGGGTTCTTCCAGTGAGCACCACAAAGCAATCAGCTTCCTTCTTGTTCTTTCTTCACATGGGTGCTCATGCGCAGTAGCCCGTCAAACTTTAACAAAGAAGTCATCGATCTCTACCGCGCATGTGTCTGCCACGGGAAATTTGAACAAAGAAGCTGATCTCTCTGTAGTGCTCACTGGAAGAAGCCCTGGGTTTTAGGCACTCCCTTTACTGGCATACACTCCACACTCACAGAGATTTAACAGATTAACCCACCTATCTTTATACTTACAATAGCTGTAGAACACAAGAACCCTTCTCATTCATTTCCCTTCAAGGGGATAAACTCCAGCTTGTATTGCCTATCCACAAGACCTTACTGGTATTGAGTATATGCCATGGATTACCCTTTGTCTGTCTTCACTCAGCCCCTTTTTCTATCTGAGTGTAGAATCTTGAACTCTAGATATGCTCCACAGGACAAGCATACCATAACGCTTAGTTAAAAACGCACGGTACACGGAAATGGAGACATGCACAGTATGGTGTCAGAGACGCCAAGGAAAAACTGCAGCTGCACCACGGAGATCGTTTATTGGATTATATATGCTATGCACCTTTTAACAAACGTTTTTGAGTGTGTGTTAAATTATTTTTCAAAGGTTTGTCAAATGCTTCTGCACATGTCATGTGATATTGCCCACATAAGGCGAAAAGAAGATTAAGAATGGCAAAGGGACATTTATATTTTGATATAACATTTTTACTTGGGGCTCTTGTGAGTTTAATCAACCACCGGATTTACCGTGGTTCTCAGTGTGGGTATTAACTTTACCTGATTCTCTCTCATCCACATTATAGAGCACGTGTGATCTAACACTTTTTCACTATTAACACCTGTGTATCGTTGGTGTGCACAGATTCAGATTTTCAAATGTCACAGGTGAAAATATTATTTGACATTACACTTTTTCTGTTTTTTGCTTTCTCAACAATGGTCTGTTATTGAGACATACAGACTCTTACTGGAAACCATAACTCTTATTATAGGACACCCTATGTTCAGCAAGCAAAGTCCTATATACAGTATTTAGCTAGCTCCCATTATTCCTGGCTTCATTTAGATGAGCAATGGATTGATACTGGATGCCAGACCCAAGCTTACATCAATTTCCTTTGTTCTTCTAGTGGTTTGGGCAGACGAAGACACCAGCTTCTGCATACACCAATATTTAGCACTATTTGGGTATTTTCATTTTCCCAACTTCCATGCATAAGTATGAAACAAAGCAATGATAATTGTACTCTTGGTTTGCACTAAGAAAGGGCTGTGCTCATATTGATTCAGACTATAACTGTGATTTTTTTTTTTGTTTGTGTTGATATTATAAGGTTTTATTGCTATCCTATGGTTTCATAGTTTTTGAGGTCTCCTCTTATTTAACCACTTCCCCTACTTACAGTGGTGAATACTTAGCTACCATCCGCTTAGGGGCTTGAGAGACGGTATAGTCACAATCACCTCTAATCATGGGGGACCCCATCCTCGGCAGTCTTACGACCTACCTACATACTGGTTATAATATAACCTGGGAGAGTGATCACTCTAGCAGGTATTGGCACTTACTATTACAACCCCATTTTATACTGTATTAGTTTAAGGTCACCTTTATTAACCCCCCCCATATCTTAATAGCTTTCAGGTACATCCATGATGCAACCTTCTTGTTGAAATCGCAAACACCTCACTGTAGTCTCCATAAATGCAAATGGCCTTAATTCCCTGCAAAAGTAGGCCTTATTTTGAGCAGAGATCAGGAAATGTAAAGCAATTATTGCTTTTGTGCAAGAGACACACTTTAAGAAAGACCATACACCTACGTGGTCCAATCAACATTTCCCATAGATTTATGAATATCTTGCCTGAATGTTACACTTTAATGTTGAGAATACAAAATCAGATAATCAAAGCACATTCATATTCCTGAAAAGCTTACTAGGCCAACATAGATACAGTTTAGCCAATGTCTGCCTCACCAATATAGAACAACAGAATTTAATGTCACCTCAGCTTGACTGTTCAACCAAGAAATCCAATGTCCCACACAAATTTGGTGTCACAATTTAAAAAAAAAAAAAAACATTGCATGACTTATTTTCTGTTGATGCCTGATGGATTCAACACCAATTTTAACATAGACTTCACATACTATTCTAAGAGAAAGATAAAACTTGCCAGTGCACGGTTTGCTTTTAAAAATAATCATTACAAAAAATGAGGTGTTAGTACCACACTTGGGCCAATATATTGTAAGTGCACATTCCACATCAAGGCCCCTCATTATACGTGAGTCCTCTTCAATCTGTGAGCATACAAGTATGTAGTGCAACGAGCAACGTTTATCCTAACTCTTACAACCAATCCACAAGAACCCAGAAATTGGAAGCCTCCAAGACAAACACATACATCACAAAACAGACACATACACGGATGACCTTTTCTTTTTCATTACAAATCTTCAAAGTCAACTACACCAAATCTTATGCTCTAAATCTCTCTCTCCCTGTCTGGTTGTTCAAGGTTTGTCTCTGAATTTACCCTACAAATGGGCATCCCAAGATATTACTTATCTAGGTGTCAAATTGGCTACAATTGACTACACAGTTTGAGGGGACTTGAACTGCTAGTTACTATACATATAACAGAGACAAATAATATGCTCTAGTTTGGTAGGATGCGTCTTATCAAAATTTAGTTTAGTAGTTATTCCTAGATTACTATTAGGGGTGCCCAGGACGTCAATCACGGTCTATGAGTAGACTGCGACCTGGGGCCCGGCCTCAGAGCAAGAGAGGGCTGGCTGGGCTCAGAGCAGAGGAGAAGGGCGGGCTGAGTGGAAGTAAGGGATGGCTGCAACAATCATGGACACAGAGGGGAAGGAAGGGAAGGGCAGGCTACAAGCACGGACAGAGGGGAAGGAAGGGAGGGCTGTAACAAGCACAGACAAGGAAGGGAAGGTAGTCTACAGGCAAGGAGGGAAAGGAAGGGCTGCAACAAGCAAAAACAGAGGGGAAGGCTACAGGCACGGACAGAGGGGAAGGGAGGACTGACTGACAGCAAGCACTGAGGGGAAGGGGGTGTGTTCAAACTTAAAGGGATACTGTCATGGGAAAAAAAACATTTCAAAATGAATCAGTTAATAGTGCTGCTCCAGCAGAATTCTGCACTGAAATCCATTTCTCAAAAGAGCAAACAGTTTTTTTTTATATTCAATTTTGAAATCTGACATGGGGCTAGACATTTTGTCAATTTCCCAGCTGCCCCTGGTCATTCCAGATAATTCTGCTGGATCAGCACTATTAAATGATTCATTTTGAAAAAAAACTTTTTTCCCATGACAGTATCCCTTTAAATAACCTGCCAAATTTTGTAAATGAACATGGTAATCAGGGGGTGTGGGTACAAAATGGGCAGGGTTAAATCACTGCAGCGCGATAAGGTAGATTTCTTAATGGGGGCCAGGTGTCGAGAGTAGATTCCAGTTTAACAACATCTGGGCACCCGTACTATACATATTCCAAGCTCTTCCAGTTTATTACCACTGACTTCTTAGATATCAGTCTCTCATAACTAAGTTTATTTGATTTTGAAGGCCACCTAGGCCCTAAGCCCTAAGTCGCTTTGTTAGATTGTATTAAATACTATAATGCAGCAGCATTGAACCGGGTTGTAGACTGGTCTCATCACCTTCATAATAAACGTGGGTTGACATAGAACAATTGTCTACTGCCTTCCATCTGCTACAAATCCCATGATAGAAGGTTTTAGCTTATTGATGAACAGCTCCAAATTTTGCACTTGCAAGAATGAGGCATGTTCATACCCAAACAAAAAATTGAGCAACAACACCCATTCACCAATCCAAGTGATTATTAATGGCGTTATTTCCAAAACATGTCACGCCTAGTAACATCTTATTGTAATAAATTATTGCCTTTTACCCGTGTGCTGCCTGTTTTGTGGTCGAGTGGAACGAAATTGTAAAAATGCATTAGAAAAGTGGTGGACGAGCATTGTGCTAACATTATTATTTTAATTATTTCCGTGTTTTCACACACACAAATAAAATTCTTGCGCTGAACATGGCAAATAGGGAGACTGAAGTTACTCCATGTTGGGTCCTTGTGAGGTAGATAATTAAAGTATCAGTTTGCAACAGTCTGCTTTTCCCCTTTGTTTTGATTATGCTAGGAGGAGTACCTTATATTTCACATAAATATTATGTTGGTTCTGTACATTACCACAATGAATTTTAAATGTAACAACTCACTTCATTTCAGGGGCTCAAAAGTAATTGGACAAATTAAAAAATTGAAAATAAAATGTTAATTTCTAATACTTGGTTGACAACCCTTTGCTGGCAATGACAGCCTGAAGTCTTGAACTCATGGACATCACCAGAGTCTGGGTTTCCTCCTTTTTAATGCTCTGCCAGGCCTTTACTGCAGCGACTTTCAGTTGCTGTTTGTTTGTGGGCATTTCTGTCTGAAGTTTAGTCTTCAACAAGTGAAATGCATGCTCAATTGGGTTCAGGTCAGGTGACTGACTTGGCCATTCAAGAATATTCCACTTCTTTCTTTTAATAAACTCCTGGGTTGCTTTGGCTGTATGTTTTGGATCATTGTCCATCTGTATTATGAAATGCCTCCCAATCAATTTGATTGCATTTAGCTCGATTTGAGTAGACAGTGTCTCTGAACACTAGTGTCCCAGTGCCACTGGCAGCCATACACGGCCAAGCCCTCACACTGCCTCCGCCATGTTTTATAGATTATGTGGTATGCTTTGCAACATGAGCTGTTCCACGCCTTCTACAAACTTTTTTCTTGCCATCATTCTGGTAAAAGTTGATCTTGGTTTCATCTGTTCAAAGAATGTTTTTCCAGAACTGTGCTGGCTTTTTTAGATTTTTTTTTTTAGCAAAGTCCAATCTAGCCTTTCTATTCTTGATGCTTATGAGTGGCTTGCACCTTGCAGTGCACCCTCTGTATTTACTTTCATACAGTCTTCTCTTTATGGTAGACTTCAATATTGATACACCTACCTCCTGGAGAGTGGTGTTCACTTGTTCGGCTGTTGTGAAGCGGTTTCTCTTCACCATGGAAATGATTCTGCGATCATCCACCACTGTTGTGTTCCGTGGAGGTCCAGATCTTTTTGCATTGTGAGTTCACCACATACAAGCACCCCCCCCCTCAAGTCAACTCCAGGGCTTTTATCTGATTTATTGATTATGACATAAAGGAATTACTCACACCTGCCCATGAAATAGCCTTTGAGTCAATTGTCCAATTACTTTTGAGCCCCTGAAATTAAGTGGTTGTGTTAAAAAAAGGCTTTAGTTTCTCACATTTTTATGCAATCTTTTTGTTCAACCCACTGAATTAAAGCTGAAAGTCTGCAGTTCAACTGCATCTGAGTTGTTTCATTTATAATTCACTGTGGTAATGTACAGAAACAAAATTAGAAAAAAAGTTGTATCTGTCCATATATTTATGTACCTAACTGTATATGAAAATTAGCATTAGTAGAAGCTGTGTAATTTTAAAATAGTAGTACATCACCTTCAGATAAAGTTAGTGCAAAATATCACAAATAATATTTCCATTTAGCAATTGTTATATTGCATAATTGCCACCTTTTTCTACAATTCAGTTTCAGATGTTTAAAATTAATAATTAATACATTAATAATTAATGTTACTGAAATATTTTCCACATGTAACATGCTACACTGTTTTAAACTTAAATTGTTTAACTATTTATTTTCCCTTTTATCACAGTGATGACCACTAATTACTCTACCATACAGATAGTTCAGTTATATAAACCAGCATTTCAGATGGAGATGCTTATTCAAGTGGACCTGTCACCCTAAGAAATCATTTCCAATCCTATTTTATCATGTTAGTCAAGCAAAATAAACTTTACTTAAACTATATAAATTATTTAAATCTTGTTCCCTTCAGTCTAAGAATTTACAATAACAGCAACCTGGCTGCAGCCAGCTTATTAAGGCAAACTTTGCATTATGTCAAAATCTTGTTTATGAGCCAAAATGAGGCACCTGATATCTATTCCCATACTCTAATTACAAAGTTGGATGGTAAGGAAGGAGGGGGTTAGGGAAGAGGGCAAAGATATATATCTAGGCAGAATGGAAAGTGAAAGTAACTGTCCCAGCAGGCAATAAATGATTGACAGCTAAGATTTTTAAATGCGTTTATGATAGGTACGGATGTTTTAATAAAAAAAAAATTATTTGGGTTTCATGGTCAGTTTGAAAAGGGCTTTTATTATACAGCTTTTTATGTCTAGGTGACAGGTCCACTTTGTCTAGTTATTTATTGACAGTTTCTTATTAGTGGCACAAATGAAATTGAAGCTGTCTCTTAGCAACTAATAGCACCTACAGTAGTGATTTTATTACTTACTACCTTTCCACCACAGAGGTTCAGAGAGTGGGTCTTACTTCATTGTACCAGTGCATTCTGTGAATATGAGTTCAGAAAAGAGAAAATACTACTAAGCATGGTTAAAAAAACAGGTTAGATTTGTTTTTCTGTCTACATCAACAAATATCAAAGCTGAAAGTCAGGATTGTATTTTCTAATCTCCTGAAGAAGCCTCTGTTGCTGTTCATTCTGTTGATCAAGCTTGATCTGCGCAGCTATTAGTTCTCTTTGCAGTTCCTGTATACAGAAAACGAACAAAAGAATAAAATCTTTCTATATGAACCAGTTATCTTTGAAAAAGCAAGTGTTTTCAAAATATGCTGTGGTAATAATAGCGTGGGCAACTTCCCATATCTAATTCTAACATTAGGCGATTATAAGCTCTAGTATTTATGAGTATGTAGAGTAGGCATGTCAGTGCCTTCTCATCAACTTGATGGCCCTTAGCAATTTTTAGACTTTTAACACAGTAAAACTCCAGCCACTGAACCATTCAATTTTATTTGTTTTATATAAGATGCATTATTAAAAAAATCTACATAAGGAAAGAAAAAATATTAGGTAGCGGAAGCATTCACTACAGTTAGTGGATTTTTAATAACTGTTGCAGTTTTGCTTGTGTGTGAGTGGAGTATGGCATTCCCACTTTAGTGTTATTTCTTACCTCCTTGCTTTGCGGTAATAATGATACTTCTTCATTAGCTAGAGGAGGAGCAGCATTTGTGTCATCACCTAAAACAAGTAATTATTAAGCTTTATGTGGATTTCTGTCAAATGGTAATGTAGGCAATTCAACAATTAACAAAGTTAAATAGTAACTGGAGTTGAATAAATACTATAGTCAATCAATTTGCACTTTTTCAGTACCCAGCAAATCCAATGCCTAGTATTAATTGCTTTGATACTCATCACAGATTGTGGGGAAATAGAGGGGAGAGGACTACTGGTACAATGTTTTAATGGTAGATGTAGTAAAGACATGACACATCCCTTTTTTCACAAACAACAGCCAAAACAGTAATCCATGCCCAGTAAACCTAAGAGGGAATCTGTACAACCCCAACTAAAATCCTTAGCATGGCTGCCCGTTAAGCAAAGGATAGCATATAAAATTCTTCTGCTAACATCTTTTCACACCATCCACATTCACTGCCACCTCTTGTCTCAAACATTTCTATGTTGTTGCTCCTTTCATCTGGACTTCCATCCCTGAATTCCTCCTTAAGGAGTGCTCTCTCAATCTTTTCAGGAAAAAACTAAAAGTCTACCTTTTGGAGCACTAAAACATTAGTCTAGTCTTGGTACCTATTGGACAATGTCTTTTCTCCATGGGTCAGGGACCACCTTTCCACTGTGTCTCTTACCACGTAGCACTTAAAGGGATACTGTCATGGGAAAAAAAACATTTTTCAAAATGAATCAGTTAATAGTGCTGCTCCAGCAGAATTCTGCACTGAAATCCATTTCTCAAAAGAGCAAACAGATTTTTTTATATTCAATTTTGAAATCTGACATGGGGCTAGACATATTGTCAATTTCCCAGCTTAACCAAGTCATGTGACTTGTGCTCTGATAAACTTCAATCACTCTTTACTGCTGTACCCCAAGTTGGAGTGATATCACCCCACTCCCTTTTCCCCCTCAGCAGCCAAACAAAAGAACAATGGGAAGGAAACCAGATAGCAGCAACACAAGATAACAGCTGCCTGGTAGATCTAAGAACAACACTAAATAGTAAAAACCCATGTCTCACTGAGACACATTCAGTTACATTGAGAAGAAAAAATAGCAGCCTGCCAGAAAGCATTTCTCTCATAAAGTGGAGGCACAAGTCACATGACCAGGGGCAGCTGGGAAATTGACAAAATGTCTAGCCCCATATCAGATTTCAAAAATGAATATAAAAAAATCAGTTTGCTCTTTTGAGAAATGGATTTCAGTGCAGTATTCCACTGGAGTAGCACTATTAACTGATGCATTTTGAAAAAACATGTTTTCCAATGACAGGATCCCTTTAAGTTCTGTGTCCTTATTTAAGCTCTGTGTATTATACATAATTATTGTATTTATTGTGACTTGTCCTCCTTGTGTACTTTTATATATTGTACGGGGGCGCAAGTCACCTGTTAGACAGCACTGACCTAGGAGATCACCATCACAATAACCCCAAACTATGACCTTTGTTCATCCTGAAACTGTGGTAGCAACAAGTGAGCCTAAAAAACTCTGCAGCACCACACCCAGGTATGTACCCCTAATGATATGTTTTATATCAAACCCATTAGGGAACATATTGTCATGGGTGTGCAACAAGCTGATTAATTCCCATATCACCTCAAGACGGTAGTGATAATATTTACATTAGAAAGATGTAAAGGCATTGAATTGGGGTTGGGGCTGAGATACTTTCCACCACTGTTTGCCATATGAGGTCTCTAATGATTAAGAAAATTACTCCCACATGTAATATAAGGCACAAAATTTGCCCAGGAGCAGTAGCCCATAGCAACCAATAAGATGCTTGAATTTAAACAGATGACCAGTAAATTCTGCCTTCTGATTGGTTGCTATAGGTTACTGCATATAGGCAAACTTAGTGCTATTTATTACATTACCCCTTAAATACGTTATGATTGTGGATATAAACACATTGTGAATTGCTTCTGCTTGTTTTGGCATTCTAATTAATGACAATAGTAAAAAAAATGTGTATCTACACAGCAAACTAAGTGGGTATTTTATCATATTGAATTAAAAGGGAAACTAAACCCAAACCTTAAAAATAACAGTATTTTATGATTAGCCCTGTGCACATTTGGTAATCCAGTATTTTTAGTGTTTAGTTAAGTGCACTATTCCTTTTTCTACAATAAAGGTGGCTATAAGCCTTGCACCTTCATTGTCTCTGTTGCCCCACCTTCCTATTTTTGTGTCAGTTGACATCTTTTCTACAGTTATTCTAAATACTGATAGATTGGGAGCTCCAGAGATAAATTTGTATGAATGGTTAGTAAAGATTTTAGGAGTGCTGGTTATATTGGTTTAAGGACATGGAAGAAAATGGGAATTTCACTTACCTACTTGCAGAAAATTCCTTTTCTTCCATGTCAATACAAGGTTTTCCCATCCCAAGTATATTGTTAGTTCCTTTACAACTTTAGCAAATGTAAAACAGTTGTGAGGAGGCGGTCAGGTGTCTTTCTTATAGGTCAAGGTTAATTTGTATTGGCCATGTTACAGGTCCTACCTCTGTGTGGGCAGAACAATACTACCCATGTGTACTGAAATGTCAGGATGTATATGAAAAGGAAATTCCCATTATATAATTGTAGGGAAGTCTAAAAGCACACCCTTTAAGGTGGCCATAGACCTTTTCTCTCCTGGATGACCAATTCTAGTGCTATCCTACAAATCTATCAAATTATCGTAAGGTTAGTGGGCACAGAACAATCGAGCATCTAACGATTTTTTGTCCAACATTGGCCAGAAAATAGATTGGTCATGTTAGAAAATGTTCATTGTTCACAGTGAAATCTATCCATTGTCCAATTGTTTAAAAGGCAGTTTTCCTAGTTTCAACTAGACAATATCGCTTGAAATGTTTGTTTTAGTTGGACAAATCATACGTTTAATCGATCGTTATAAGATAATCTTGGACTTACGACAATGAAAAGAACTTTTAAACTTTTAAAATTTTTAATATCTATGGCCACCTTAAATGCTTACTTAAGAAGCACTTGCAACATGGGGTAAGCTGCATTCTGCTCCTTGCACCAGATTGACACCTATATGCCTACACCCCACCTGCCCTTCACCAATACAGCACTGACTAATGCAGCCAGTGCTCCACACCAATATTACAGCTACAAAAATATATTTGTTGGTTCAAGAATAAAATTTTAAATGGTAGCGTTAAGTATTTGCAATGTCAGCAATTTAGAAATGAAAATTAAACCACAAATCCCTATAAAAGGCAGTCATGAATTTAAGATAAGTAAAGCAAGATATGGATAAAAAAAAATTAAATTAGGTGACACCCTTAATACAATGTATAATAATTCACATGGAGCCCATGTAACTTTTAGAACTTAACTTCTGATTCTGTCTGAAAGAAGCACAGCAGCACTCCTAACAGATTCCTCTCAAAAGGCAGAGTTGTAGATAGCAAAACTATCAAGGTAAGTTTGTAGTTTCCACATACCTGTTAAAACGAAGATTCCATCTTCTTTCCGTTGAACTTTGATATTTTGCACACTGAGTATGACTGGTTGAGGAGGCAGTGGAGAAGAGTAGAGACTTGGCCCATTATCCTGTCAAACACAAAATAAACATCATTACAACCAAAATGCAATGTAAGAAAACAATACGCAAGTTCTTTATGCCCACAAAATCTAGCTTCCCCTGGTGACCCTTTATAAGCCTCTAGTAATTTTGGTAATCCCTAATATACTATGAATTTCAAAATCATTCAATACAAGTTTTTTTAAAAGGAGAATTAACAATATAATCACTAAAACATAATGCTTGTGGACAAAGGTGCTGGAGCTTCAATTCCCAGACCAATACCCCAACATTTTCCTGCAGAATTTGCATCCATGATACTACCACCAATATCTTTCAGAAATGGGATAACATTTGCCTTTCATAAGATAACACTTTTCATTGAAGACAGCTCTAGTTTGGTTTGATCCTTCCACAGAACATTCTTCCAATAATTTTCCATGTAGTCTGTACATGTAGTACTGTAGCAAACAGTAGACAGGGTGCAGTGTTTCTTTCTTTTCTTTTGCACATCATTGTTGTTTAATGTTCCCCTGATGGTCATGAACACAATAAAATCCATGCAAGAGATGCCTTTAGTTACTTAGATTTTAGGCTGAGGTTCTTTGAGAACTCTTGTAGTATTACACAATTTGTTTTTGGTGTGATCTTTGTTGATTGACCACTGCTGAAGAGGGCATGCAATAGCATTGAATTGCCTCCATTTGTATACGATCTGCCTCCAAGTGGACTGATGGCATCATTGTAAGCTCGTACACAAATTCTGAGGCAAGCGCACACAACAAATTGTGGTGCGCATAAAAATGTATTCTGAACTGAGCTTTAAAAATGTGCACACAAGTATGTGGGCACAAAGTAATTGTTTTCCTGAACATAGCTGAGAAACAAATAAAGGGAACAATTTTTCCAGCTTGGCGAAAATCAAAACAGTTTTTTTGGATCATCACTGAAATCTCCTTGGTTCGAGACATAACTTTACACACATATAGACAGAATATCAAAGGCTATTGTGATACTAAACTCTATAGTTATTATAGATATGGGTATATATAATTTGTGTGAAAGTAGGGAGGGGTGTGTGTATGGATTCTGGGTTTTCATTTGGAGGGGTTGGACTTGATGGACTTTGTCTTTTTTTTCAAACCAATTTAACTATGTAACTATATATGTTTTTACTAAGCATGCACCAATCCTGAGTTCAGTTAAGGACTAGCCCAAATCCTAGCATTTTTGGTAGGATTCGGCAAAATCCAAATCTTTAAAGAACATGACTAGTGCATGTGATTATGTAAATTGTTGCTTTTTTATTTGCATGTGCACCATTTCCCTTGTTAATTGTTCTAATTTGCATATGCAAATAAGGATTCAGATTCAGTTCAGGATTTTGCTGAACCCTTTGTCAAAATTTCGCTGAATGGCGAAAAAGTGGATTCGGTGAATCCTTCCTTTATATCAGAAAAGAGATGGATTTCTGTCTTTTTAGACCCGGACATTCCCAATCTGAAAAGGAGGCTCCATCACTTATATTTATAATCTTTAGCCTAACAGCTAAAGATTATTCCCAGATAATTACATTTGGTACCTCACTTAAAGCCCCCTCAGCTGCTTATGCACAAGGTCTTAAGAGGTCTTTATGATTTACTCTTTTTCTTTGTTAGTCCACAGAATTTACCAAGCTATTCCAAAATATCAAGTGCTGCCATCAGTAATTGGTGTTGGTCTAAAAGGAATCCTCTGTATACAGGGCTAATTTGTTTTCCAGGGGGGGCTCCTAAAAGTGGAGATTTTTGGGGATTGTTTAATGGAGATTGCTATGAGTTCAATGGCTATAGCTAGGAGTGACAAAGGGCATCCCTGGCTCATTATATAGGATAAAGGGAAGAAGCATGATAAAATGCCATTTACTTGGAGCCTATCTGAAGTTTATAAACTTTGGGCTGAAACAAAAGCGCTTCACTGTTACTCACTACCACTGGCACTCAAAGTGGAGTTAAGGAAAACCATTAGCCTAGCTCCTGGGTTGCCATGTTGGTTTTTACTTAAAAAAAAACCTTCATATTGGAATTGATGAGCAAAACTTGGGGATGAGAATCACAGAGTTCAGGATACATACTGTATCCTCTGACTGTAGAAGAACTATCATACCTTTACAAAAACAGGGATGTAGTGTGTCTAAGAAGTCTATAAAGCTTCTATGAAGGTCGCATGGACAAGGCTTATTTTGCAAGCTACAACAGGTAAGGGAAACCATCAGGGCCAGTGGTTTTGGGAGAGCAATGCCATGGACTTGTCTAATAAGCCAACCTCTTCTGACAGAGTTAGCTCTGATTCTGACTATACAATTATAACAAATACAGATATAACCAATACAGATATAACTGCACTGAAAAATAACATTTTGCAGAAGAGTTTAAATTGTGTTAGATTGTGCACCCTGTTGGAGACCAAGCAGGTCAAATGGTTATTTCCTCAGCAAAAGCATGTTATCCAAAATGCTTGGGACCTGGGGTATTCTGGATAAGGGATCTTTCCATAATTTGGATCTTCATGTCTTAAGTCTACATGGAAATGATTTAAACATTAAATAAACCCAATTGGATCAAGTACAAGGTAATGTACTATTATTTGTATAAAATGCAGTATATGGGAGATAGCCTTCCGTAATTCAGAACTTTCTGGATACTGGGTTTCCAGATAATGGATTCTATACCAATCATCTGAAAAATTATTGTATAGTTATTTTAGGACAGTTTTAACAAAAGGCAGAGGTACCAGGATAATATTTTTCTGTGGACACAGCAGTGGAGTGATAAGTAAACAATTTTACCACAGTAAAACCAAGTAGACAACCTGGAAGATCTAAAATGGTGTCCTTTTATAAATCATGAAACATATTGTATACATGGTGCTGCTTTCTCAGAGTTTGTACATGTTTACAAAACACTTACTTGGGATAACATTTTAAGCATGTTGTAAAAAGTATAAGGCACTCACAATGCCAGTATCTTCAGCAGGTGTATAAACCTTTGTTGACCTAAAACAAATTATCTGTTAAGGTGGCCATACACTATTAGATCAGCTTGTATGGCGAGGTCGCCAAACGAGCGGATCTTAATGGAGAAGGAAAGGTTAAAACTAAGTAAGCCTTATCAGAAAGGTCCATCTAAATATACCAGTTAACCCCCAAAGTAGTGCTGCTCTGAGTCCCCTGTCAAAAGAAACACTGCATTTCTTTCCTTCTATTGTGTACACATGGGCTTCTGTATCAGACTTCCTGCCTTCAGCTTAAACCTCATTTCCCTGGGCAAGAGCATGCTCAGTTTGCTCCTCTTCCCCCGCCCCCTCCCTTCTCTACTGTAATCTGAGCCCAGAGCAGGGAGAGACTCAGGCAGGAAGTGATGTCACACCATGTTAATACTGCAGCTCCTATCCTAAACAAACAGAGAGTTTCTAGAGCTTTTTACTCAGGTATGGTAAAACATTCTACAGAATAAATATAGCATTGTAGCCTGCACTATTGCAGCTAATCTATTGGCAATAAAATGCCGCCATAGCTTTCCTTCTCCTTTAACCTGACATGCCTACCTTGAGGTGGGTGACATCAGCCTTTGACACAGCAGGTTCTGACACATCAGTAGATCATCTCATCTTTCTAAGTCACTGGGCACATATTAAGAATTAGAATCACTAAATTTATCTCAGCTAGATACTATACAACAGTTAGCTGCCTCACAATAAAAACTTCCCAAAAATATACAGGCTGTGCATACTACATACTAGTACAAAGGGTTTACAATGAATATACTATATGATCAATAAACTCATTTTACCCTTTGAACTCAAATGCAGGGTATTGTAATTAATCTATTAGTGTTTGCAGATGAGACAAAACTATGTAGCCCAATTAATTCCATCCAGGATTTGGCATCCTTGCAACATGATCTTGACAAACTGGCAATCTGACTTCTAAAGGCCCCCATACACAGGCTGATAAAAGCTGCCAACAGACCAAGTCCAAGACCAAGCTTATAGGCCCATGTGTAGAGCCCCCGACGGGCTTTCCCAATTGATATCTGGCTGAAAGGCCCTAGAGCCCACGATTGGATCAGCCCAATATCGCCCACTTCAATGTGGGCATATCGGGGATAGATCTGCTTGCCAAATGAGCGGATCTCCACAGCTATGGCCACATTAAGAGGCAGATGAGATTCAATGTCGATAAATGAAAAGTCATGCACCTGGGATTTAAAATTATGTAATCCCTTAAAGGGATACTGTCATGGAAAACATGTTTTTTACAAAATGTATCAGTTAATAGTGCTACCTCAGCAGAATCCTGCATTGAAATCCGTTTTTCAAAACAAGAAATGGATTTTTTAGATCTAATTTTAAAATTTGCTATGGGGCTAGACATTTTGACATTTTCCAGCTGCCCTCAGGTCATGTGACTTGTGCTCTGATAAACTTCAGTCACACTTTACTGCTGCACTGCAAGTTGGAGTGATGTCATTACCCCTCCCTCCTACAAGCTGCTGTAATGTAAATAGAGCCTTGTCTGCTGAGCCTGTCAATTGAACAATAGGCAGGAATCAAAATAAGCTCTCACTGACACCACTTCAGAAGGACTGAAATAAGATAGTCCTGTGATCACTGCCCCCACTTACGTTTCAAAAATAAATATATACATATATATATATATAACAGGGGCTTAAGGGGTGATATTATAACTATGTATGATTATATAAGGAGATTGTATAATAAAGGTTTCAACTAAATATTCAGAAGGGTTTTTTACAGTGAGAATTGTGAAATTCTCTCCCTGAATCACTTGTGCTGGCTGATACTTTAGATAGCTTTAAGAAGGGGTTTGATGGCTTTTGCTGTTAAACTGCAACTCCCTTTATTTAGGAGTATAACCTGTCCCAAATAAAGTGAGTTGCAGTTTAAAAGAACTTTGTCCAATAATGATCAGCACCTTAAGGCTGGCAAACTAAAAAAGGGAAATAATAGAAAATAATATATTGAGTAGTATTTATGTTTAAACTTAATCACCACTTGTGCTACTTAAAGTGAAGTGTGTCACCAGGCTTGTGGGTTTAGTTGCCCCTTAGACACATACACCATGAACGTTGGTGTATAAGGATTAAAGTTTTGTCTTCACAATGTGCCTTTACTCTAATTCATACAGGAGTATGCCTACTCACATACTATTACTTTTTCCCAGTGCCTTTGTAAGATTAATCTTGCTTGTTGAAAATGTCCCTCTCATGGCAATCTGATGTTTATAGGAGAAAGGCACATTGTCCAAAGTGTAAGACATTTTATTTGCTAAAAAGTATAAATGTAATGCACTTACAATTGTGCTAAATATTATCACTTCACAGTTAGATGCTGGGCAGTATTGCAGTGATTCAGTAGCCGGCAATCCCCCGCTACCCCAGAACTCATAGCAGGATGGCACAGTGGCAGACTCACAAATGATACCCACTGAACATTGCCTTTAGCCAAGATATGCATAGCCCAGTGTGAAAAGTCTTTCCCTCTGGATCAACAGGATCTGGTGTGTGGGCGGGAAATTTAAATGAGTGAATGTAATATGACCTGCAGCTCTTTAGCTGTTCTTTCGCTGCATACTTGCTCTCAGCTGTTTTTAAATTGAGAGAATACAGGAACTGGTCGGATTGCCATCTTTGGGCAGGAAAGAATGTTTGTCCCCCCTCTGAGGTTAATTGGAAGGCTTCAAATGTGTTTTTTGCCTTTCGCTGAATCAACTAGTTGTTAGGCAGGATATATAGAGAACAGGTCCCCTTTAAAGTGATATGTGTTGCTTAAAGGGGAAGGAAACCTAGTCGGCGCAAACCCCCCACCCCCCCTCATCCCCCCTGGCCTACCCGTCCCGCTGGGCAAATGCCCCTAACTTGTTACTTACCCTTCTGCGCAGGTCCAGTCCAGGGAGTTCACAGACGACATCTTCTTCCACTCGATCTTCTTCCTGCTTTGAACGGCGCATGCGCAGTAGGATCATTTCGCCGGTACGATCTACTGTGCATGTGCGTGACTTTTGGCGCATGCGCAGTAGATCCATACCGGCGAAATTATCCTACTGCGCATGCGCCAAAACGCCGTTCAAAGCAGGTAGAAGATTGCGTGGAAGAAGATGTCGTCTGTGAACTCCCTGGACTGGACCTGCGCAGAAGGGTAAGTAACATTTACTTCACACAAGTCCCTGTACTTCCCTTACAGCTGGATAGAGGAATGTAGGTGCGCTGTTCTTAGCAGCAGTCACTAACAGATTGGAGTAGTCACTAACTTATTCTTGCCAGAAGTGTGCAATTTGCAAGATATAGGGAAAAGTAGAAAGGAGAATATTAAAACTGCAGGAATATGGTTTGCATGTGATTGCAGTTGTGATATACTGTACTGTAAGGGGATATACACTACTAGCTCTACATTATCCTATTGCTACCATTATTGAATGGTTAATGCTACACAGACTCTGTTAGCCAAAAAACAATTACTCTGTGAAGCTACAAATTTATTGTTATATTTTAATTATCTTTCTACTCTGGCTTCAGGTCTCTTAACCATCTTTCAGTTTCTCACTAACACCATTGCCTATATGTTTTGATAAAAAGGCCCTCGCAACCAGATAGTTGCTGAAATTCCAGACAGGAGTGTTTTACTAAACAAACACACTTTAAAAAAAAAAGTTAGATGATAGTAAAAATAGGTCAATGGAAAGCTGCCCCATTAAGCTATACCAGAAAATGCCCTCATTGCTACAATAACATTTACAGAAAATTCTTCCAAGGTGGGTGTTTATGGGGCATTTCTTTAAATATTAAAAGTGAAATAAAAGCAATGACTGCTCATGGGGATTACCTTTGCTAGTGTTCTTTAACATGTTTAATCTGTAGTAATCATATTCAAAGGTATACAGGTATTATCTATTATCTGGAATTCTTGGGACATGGGTTTTTTTTCCTTTCCATACTATGGATCACCAAAGCTTAAGTGTGCTAAATAACATTAAATAAATAAACCCTGCAGGATTGTTTTGCCACTAATAAGGATTCATGCAGTTACGTTACCCTCAATTACAAGATACTGTTTTATCACTACAGAAAAAAGGGTAATAATTTTTTTTAAAATTAGACTTATTTGATTAAAATGGATTTTTCTGAGAGATAGAGTAATTTGGGGCACTCTGTAAAACGGGGTTCAAAACAAGGGATCCAATACATGTACATTAATATTCAGGTCTACACTCACCCTGAGTGAAATGCTGCTGTTGGAAATATGTATATTTAGCGGCACAATTTCACCGAGTTGTTCATCCTCTAGGAATGGACCAATGTGAGTTAAGGAGGAAACGGAGAGTTCTGAGGTAAAATTCTGAATCCAAAGCTGCAAAAATCCATTTTGTTTGGCAACAGGAGATTGAGAAGCAACAGAGGAACCAATATTGAACTGTATAGAAACGTGGGGCTTGGATAAGGGGGTAGTAGGGCTTTTGACTTCCAAAGGACCTATGTAAAAAAGAATAAAATTGAAAGGTGATCAGCACAAAGAAAAAAAAGTAAGAATGCAAAAAAAAATAGCTTGCCCAAAACATTAAAATTTTATTGACAAATAATTTGTAACAGGATTTCATTGCTGCTTAGAGATAACCAAAATAAGGTTACCCGTCAAAAATGCTGTTTATGAAACAATACCAAAAAATGCAGAAGAATTGTGGAAAGTGTGGTACCTCTGTGGCCAATTTTATGCATCTAATGTGGGACTGCCCAGTGGTATTCAGATATTGGAGGACAATTGTGAACTTTATGGCCACTGAACTGGCACTCCCCCAAATACCTATTCCCGCTACCTGTCTCCTGGGCCTCCTTGATTCAGTGATACCCAGAGTGAATACTAGATGTTTGATGAGGCTGCTCTTCTTCTATGCAAAGAAAGTGGTTGCCCAACATTGGATGGGCCTATCGCCTCCGACACTGAGTAGATGGATTGGGCTTATCAATTCGCAATTGGAACTGTACAAACTGTACAAACTCACATATCTAGCCCGAGGATGCCCAAAGAAATTTGAAAATATATGGAATCCGTGGCTCGAGTTGCCAGCCAACTCAACTGACTAATAGACGATCACTTCCAGCCGTACTTCTCCCCCCATCTTTTTCAACTTGTTAAAAATTTCAATAAAAATTAATCTTTAAAAAAAAAATATATATATATATTATTTGATGTGGAATAGAATGTGCAGTGTTCTCAATGCATTTGAGTGTATGGAAATAAAGGCTATTATAAGGAATCTGAGCTTTATTCACTTTTTAAACACATTTCTATTATTCAGAATGCAACTGTATTTATAGAACACCAACATTCTGCATCACAGTACAATAAATAGTCACATACATTCAACATACAGATTACATACATAAAACACACAGCTGATACCAGAGGTACTGAAAGCGAGCTCACAAACAGTCTGGGGGTACGATCCCTTAGTGTCGTTGAAATTCTGAGCTTAAAGGAGATGTAAAGGTAAAAAAATAAAATCCAATTTTTACTTTCTTTAATGAAAAAGAAATCTATTTCCAATATACTTCAATTCGTTTACTTGCTCTGACTGCTGTGGATAAGAAACTTCAGACTGTTTGTAACTGCTCTGCAGGGAGACAATCATACTTTCAAATGGCCATCTTACTTCCGGGAACTCGAGCAGCTTTATTTGTTTCCCTGTAGAGCAGCCGGTGACCGTGTAGAGATTTATATCTGTAAACCCAGTGCAATTTGCATATTCTATTATATGCTGTATCAGCTTCTATGGCAGATTATTTGACTGTTTTTGTGCTGTTTTGATAATTTATGATGATTAACCCTAATTTATGATGATTAACCCTTCCAACAGAAACCCAGACCACAATAAACATGTGAGTAATCTTGGTCTTGAAAAGATGTTTTAACATAGTTACAAGATGACGGCCCCCTGCGGCCAACTTTGAAACATAAATCATTTGTTTGATTAGGGTTCTGGTGCAGTAAGTTCATGTTTATGTTTAGTATACAAAATACAGCATTTCTAGCATTACTCTATTTTAGACTTTAGTTCCCCTTATAGTAGAACTGCTGAGCTGAAAGATTAAAAGTCTAAATCTGGTAATATCCCATAAACTACTAAATATAGAAAATGTATGTATTTTGCAAAAATGCTCAGAGAAAAAAAATATTAGATTTAGATTCCTTTAAGTAAATAAAACAAAGGCAAAATATCAAAACTGATGGATATGCGAGGGGAAGAAGAATGTGAGAAACTTGAGATTTATAAAAATAAAAAAAATTAAAATGAAAAAAAATCTGAAATAAGGATAAAAAGGTGCAGGGACCCTCTTTTGCATAACAGGGTTTCTGAGAAACAAGTTTGAGTGCATTTCAACCCATCGGCTTATTCATTCCATTATATTTTGCCTCTTTGCCCTGAGTTGCACTTTACTGCAATTGTATTTTAAACATGCTGCATTTCTTTGCATTTGATAAGCACTCAAAAGACAATAGAATGCATGGCTGCATTTGGAACACACACAAACATATAGTTGTGTTTAAAAAATACATATAACAGCAGTATATGCATATTTATGCACACAGCATGCTTTTTTAAATGCACAAGAACACCCTTGTGTAAGAACCCTTCATTTATAACTAAAAAGATTTCATGTCAAGTGAATGTTTCTAGGTTCTGCTGAGTGTTGCATTGTTGAGATATTCTTTCAATTGTGTGCGGGGGGGGGGGGGGGGATAGTCACATACCCAAGGGCCTGGGCCCTAAAACACACAGTACTACAATTTGTGCCATGCAGCATGGTGTGGCCAAATGCAATATACAATACAATAACTGTACAATACTTGTACCTATTGTGAATGCTAAGCAGATTTGTAAAGGGATAAAACTGTTTTAACCAAGGTATGATAGCAATAAGGAATGGAACATCACGGTGCAATGCATTGTATGCTTTTGTAGTTTCTGGAGGATGCTTTTAAACTGTGGAGAAGTTGTTACAACGAGTAACCTGCATGTTTTAGCCTCCATTCCCTTGCCAGAATTTCAAATAATGCAGAAAGAGAAAAACTGTTAATAAACTGGATTTCAGGATTAAAAATGTATGAAAAAAATATACATTCATATTTTTTGAAGGAATTACAGATTGGTATACTATGGGTTCTGTGTTGTATGTGAGGCAATTCAACCCCAAAATAAAAATTTGCCTAATACAAGAAAACATTTTAATCAACTTTCCAATAAACATGTATTAAAAATGTTTAGTACTTAAAGTTATTTGTAAACACAATTGCTGTTGAAAGCAGCATGGCTTAACTCCTGGTTCTTACTTTTTAAACAATGCTGCAAAACTCGTAGTTCCCCAGCAAAGACAGGTCTGACAGCTGCCTTGTCTTACATTGTTTCAAAGTTCTGAGTCACCAGGGCAGAGAATAGAAAGGGACAGACAAACATTGCTTTCAATAGCAATACATATATAAATAACTATAAAAAAACATAGAAAATGTGTAATGAATGTGTATTACAGTGCTGCATAGAATTATGTTTTCTTTTATTAGGCAAAAATGTTTTGGCTTGACATTCCCTTTAACAAAATTTGTTTTGGTAGTTGAAGTTCCCCTTTGAATTTAATCTCTCTTTCTACTCATTTAACGAAGGCTGATACTGCTGGCACAGCTGAAAAGGGTGACATATAGAATGGTTTAGTTTAATGCCAGATGACGGTTGAAATCAGCCTGCTGAAATATGCGGGCATTAGGTTTCTCTTCTACCTGCACTCAAAACCATTGCACTGATGCACACGGATTCTGGTGCGAAAATGCAAACTCTTGCATTTCCTTGCCGGAATCAGTTTTGCAGTGTATTTCAGCAAACCAATTTCAGCCTTGTCTACCATTATTCTTCAAAGACGATAAACCTAATTTTCATTCAAAAATTAGTAGCAATAAATATGATGTCCATTTCATTATTTTTCCAATTTTTTTCTTCATTTGTTTTGGATATGCCCAACAGTCCCTGCCTCTATTAAATATAACATATATGTTATATATGGATATATGTGTTTTATATATATGTATGTATGCATGCATGCACCGGCACTCACCAGACTGTAGAATCAACTTCCGTGTGCTCCTCGTTAAAGACATGTAGTAGACGGTACTCAGAAGCACTCACGGATGTAACAATAAGTGAATTTTAGAGAAGATCAGCAAGCACTCCGGATTCCACTCATCAGATAAAAATCAACTTTTATTTCAGCAGTTTAAAACTATTTGATCCTGATGCGTTTCGTATCTTAGAGATACGTATTCATAGGCATGAGTGAATAAGTGAATTTTATTTAAATTCATAAAATCCCCCACATGGTGGTATTGCCACAGAGTAAAAGCTTTGTATCAAACAAACTAAACACAATTGAAACACAATCGACTCCATGGGTTGGCATATATATTGAATTACCCAACATATACTGACTCAAGCTAACAAACAGAGCAGGAATTCCATATTGGGAATAAGCAAAATAGAAAACAAGAGCACTTACAACATTTCTTAGATTACTTTTGTGTACAAGATACTAAGGGGCACATTTACTATTGGTCGAATATCAAGGGTTAATTAAACCTCAATATTCAGCCGTCAAAGTAAAATGCTTCGACTTCGAATATCGAAGGACTTATGCAATTTGTTCGAACCATCGTAGAAAAAAATTTGAACAATTCGAAGGATTTTAATCCATCGATCGAACGATTTTCCTTCGATCAGAAATTGCCTAGAAAGCCTAGGGGACCTTCCCCATAGTCTAACATTGTACCTCGGTAGGTTTTAGGTGGTGAAGTAGGTGGTCGAAGTTTTTTTTAAAGAGACAGTACTTCGACTATCGAATGGTCGAACGATTTTTAGTTCGAATCGTTCTATTCGAAGTCGTAGTCGAAGGTTTAAGTAGCAAATTCATGGTTGAAAAAAAAACTTCGAAATTCGAAGTTTTTTTTTCTAATCATTCACTCGAGCTTAGTAAATGTGCCCCTAAATGTGTTTCTACATTGAAGCTTTAAACTAACTGGTAAAACAATGTTCATTGCTCCTAATAATGCATTTTTTACAATCTTACCCTCATTCTCCCCTGATCTTGGTCCACAACTTAGTTTCATTGCCTGGAGTGTGACAGTCACATCATTCTCTTGCACACGTGCAACAGAGATAACATCAGTAAGGGAAAGACTCATTATCTGGCAAAGGCAGTACAGTACAGTACATTAGTAGAGAATATGTAAAGTATAAGATATACTAATATAATATGTCTATTCCCAAATACATACAGCTTAGTATTGCCTCTTTGCCCTGCCCTGCCCATGACGTTAATTTTTCACTGACCTCCTGAGGTTCAGGTTCCTCTGTAATCTGTGATACATTATCTTGATCTGTTAACTGTTTTCCAGTTCCAGTTACTTTCTCGGTCTGTTGTGAACCATGTGATGATTCTATAGAGAAAAAGTACATACAGTATATGTTTTCAGCCTGGCTATTCTCCAATTTAATATGTGATCCATTAACATCTGTTTGTTATTTTTTAAAATTTACCTGTATCCAGTAAATGCAAGAAAGCATTGCCAGCTTCATCATCAAGAGAAACAGCATCAAATCCCTCTAATGAAAATCTATCAAGAGACTGTTGAGACTCTGTTCTTGAGAGAGGTAAATCTTGGTCTCTTGGAAACAAGAGAAGGTGGTTAATATAAAAACTACAAAAATATCACAGACATGGGTAAACTTTTGTAATATGAAATGTGGAAAAAGATATTCAAAATCCATATAAAGAAGGAAAAAAACTTTAGTTGGAACAGTGAGTGTGGACTGTTAGAGGGTTAGGAAAAAATAATGAGTGAGAGCATAATCACACACTTTTGTTTAGTGTCTTTCAGAAAGCGTTGCATCTTTTCCTTTCCCAAGTTCAGAGTCTCACGTGTCCGCCCAATTGTACTTAGCAAAGTACCCTTTGCAAATTCCTTTCCCAGAAAAATGCCTTGGGTATTTTCTTTCTTCTGAATGGCTTCTCCAAATATTTGCATTTCTTGTACTGCTTCACTAACGATGTCCTTCATTAGCAGAACATTTTTTTCTTGAGTCACCTCAAGTTGCTGAACTGCACTGTCCCCATGCCTCTCTTCCCCTGCTTCCATTGCTCCTTGAGTATTTACTCCTTCCTCAACATTAACAATGCTTAGTCTCACTTTCTCCAATTCACTTCCAATTTCCTCTTCTGTTGGCTCAGAACAAATCAAACTGCTCTGTTCTGAGTCTGCAGACTCAGAAGGGTTTCCCATAGCAAAGGAAGAGGGAAGTAAAAGTGACAATCTGACCTCTGGTATCAGCAATCCCACACAGACAGACACACGCGCAGGTGTTGACTTTACTAAATCATGATCTTCAAATGGGGATACCATATTTTGAAGTTCTTCCAGTAGAGCCTGAAGCTGCTCTTGTGCACGAAGTAAGGTAAGGTATTGGTAGTGATTAAGTTTCAGTTTTGCCAGGCTTTCAACATTGAACAGAACATGAAGTTGGTTTTCAGGATGCAACAGACATGCCCAGGCAGTAAATGGAAGAGAATTCATTAAAATCTGCTTTTTAGAAGCTGCCTCTTTAAAATACAATGATAAGCTTGGGCTGTGCAAACTCCATAAGGAGCTAGAGGGAGGACTTGATGAAGGAAAGACATGTGAGAGGAATATAGGATGCAGGGGACCCAGGGGGCAGTGAAAAGATGGCTTGGAAGCAAATAAACGGAAGCACTGCTGAAGATGGTAGAGAGTAGAACCAGGACCTTGACGGGTATTTGTTATTGTAACTACAGCAAGATGAGCATATATTGAGTGAGGCCGCTCTTTCACTTGGCACAGAGGGGAAACCACTGGGAAGTTCAGCTGTTAAGGAAAAAAACACATAGTGTAAACACAGTGTTTAAGGTAGAAAAAGACATCAATCAATTGCAACCTTTTTTCCCAAATAAAATCCTGCCTAATTGCATGTTGATTTAGGGTCAGACCACACAGGGCATTTTGGGGAGATTTGGTCGCCTGGTGACTAATCGCCTCGTTTTTGCGGTGACCAATCTCCCCAAACGCCTTCCCTGACTCTGTGCCGGCAAAAATTAAAAAAATGCCTGCACTAATCACACGCGGCGATTAGTTTTCCGAAGTCGCCCGAAGATGCCTTCAGGCGACTTCGGAAAACAAATAGCCGTGTGTGATTAGCGCTGGTGTTTTTTCATTTTACCCAGAGCAGAGTCAGGGAAGGCTTTTGGGGAGATTGGTCACCGGAAAAACGAGGCGATTAGTTGCCAGGTGACCAAATCTCCCCAAAACACCCGGTGTGGCCTGACCCTTAGAGTAAGGCACACTCCAGTGTGTATTCACAGAAAAAACCCACCAGAAGGTGTCTCCAATTTTGACTACAAAAGGGTAAATGGACCAGTCCCTACAGCTGTCGAGGACCATTTAGCATGCAAAGTATTTTAACATTTGTAATATTGTAACACAGAAATTATCACTATACTGTGCTTGCAAATGGTTCGGACAGAAAGAACAGATCCCTGGATGGTGGCATGGTGTTCAGTTACAAAGTACACTGGGCCAGTATGTTTTTCATTGAAGAGGATTACAAGCCCAGGATCTAAGGTTAATAATTATATTTACTGGTAAATGTTTGACAAATTTCAAGATGGGAACTTACCATTGCTTTGTAAATAGACATTTGTATTTTGCTTTGTATAGACAATTACGCTCTCCAGTGAATCTACAATATGGCTCTTTTATGCACAACAATATATTCCTTTTATACAGGACAATGTTGGTCTTTTTTTTTTATGGTGTTGGGCTGGAAGAGCTAGCTGGCCAGTGTTTGCACACTAACAATCTCCAAATGCCCACTCTCACCCCTGAGAAAGCTTACAAAATAATGTGACACACCTTCAAGTTGAACCCATCAAGGCGTACATCTCTGTGCTCTCTAGCTTTGTTAGACTCTTCAGCAAACTGATGAATGTGTTGATACATATCCAACATGAATTGATTTAACCACAGAATGGAGGGCACAGCAAGACATAACATCAAACCATGTAGCTGAATGTATAGAGCAGGAGAGGGCACTGTTGAATAAAAGAAAACACAAAGATAAAGACTTAAAGCAGAAGAAAATGTAAAGTCGCTGGGTAGGCAGGAAACAGAGGGTTACCACAATCTTGCCCCAAACTTCCCAGTGACTGGAGGAGCACAATACCTAAAAATCAAATTAATGTGTACCAGTGACTTTTGACAAGATAATTTATTATAATATCGCATTTTTACCTGGAATGTTCTGTCCAGGAAGATGATAATATTCCATGTACTGAAAGTGAATGGCAGAGAAAGAGAAAGGAATTTGACCGCATGAAAGAAGGGGGGGCTTCTGAGCTGCTTGACCAGATGAAGAGATCTAGAATCAGGAACAGGTAGAAATATTTTTTTCTTTGTTTCAGTAAATAGTTTTTAGAATGCTTCTAATTCTGTATACCAAACAGATCTGACCTGATAAATGTCTATGTTATCTACTCGTATCAGCACACAGAAGAAATATAATGGAGGTGAAGAAGTACTCATTTTGTCTAAAAGGAAACAACAATAAAAAACTGTAAATAGGAGAAAATAAATTAAGAGAAATTAAAAAAGCATTAGAGGCTGTGTAGATCCTGGAACAAAGGTTTGGCATGAAAATTATTTAGAAAAATTTGACTTTTATACTTTGTTTTATAGGAGATGTTCCATTTGCACTGGGGTTGGGTTCTTTTCTGGACAGTTTCTCTTCAGCAAGATCCTGAGTCCACCGTTCACATGTTCCAATGGCAGGGGAAACACAATGCCAGTGAGAAACGCTCTGCCCTGTGAAGAAGCATATATGCTAATTTGTATAACAATAATAATTCCTAGTACTCATCTATAGTACTCATCTCACAGTCTATATTTGTATACTTGCTTTAGGTACTTGTCTCACAAGAAAAAGGAAGGATGGTCTTAAGCATGGCTGTCCACATGCGGGCCAGTGAAAACTTACATTTTCTTGGGCTTTTGGTGACGAGGCCCTGCCCCTTGTGCACTATCCCGTGACCCGCCCCTTTTTGCAGCACGGCCCACCAACACCTTTTCGCGGGACACAGTCCGCCCCCTTTAGTTCCCGCCCCCACCACTGCCCGGTAACTTTTTTTTTTTCAAAGGTGGCAACCCTACCTGAGACCCAGACTGAAACTGCCCACATTGTTTACCTGTTCACACTTTATACAAAATGCTAATGAGACACCAGCACTGTCACTGTATGTAGTTAGTACATATTAGAGTGGTTCTGCCTTCCATATGCTCCGTGTGCCCTGCTCTGCCTGTGGAACATAAGCCTGGTATTTGTTCTGGGGGTTTGTTAGCATTTGAAAACAAATTAATGTTAGGGGCCCCTAAGGTGTTTAATCATGTGCTGGGGGTGCTGTGTTATCCAAGGGGAAGAGGAGGTATATGGATTTAAGGGTATGTCTTAATATGACATCTTTTTTCACATATGTGGTAAGTGATATTCCTGTAGTGAGCACCAACTATTTGGTTTTTTAGTGTGCTACCACAATTAATGTGGACATGATCTTGTGGTAACAAGGGTGTGGTTTAAAGTAAGTGTGGTTTAAAAACAGGGGGTGGTCAACACTGGCTTCCATTATGGGACCTCCACTATGTAGGCTGGAAAAATTTCAGCCCTCGGTACCACAGAAGTTGGACAGCACTGGTCTTAAAGGGATACTGTCATGGAAAAACTTTTTTTTTACAAAATGTATCAGTTAATAGTGCTACTGCAGCAGAAATCCGTTTTTCAAAACAAGAAATTGATTTTTTATATCTAATTTTAAAATTTGCTATGGGGCTAGACATTTTTTTTGAAACTTGTATGTTTATTATGTGAGAGAAAACAAGTTCAAATACACACAATCGACTTGAGTAAACATACTCAAAGCACGTATCAACCCAAACAGTATCCAGTCTGTTTGGTGCATAAGAAAAGAAAAAGGAAAATAAAAAAAGACAAAATGAAATATTGAATAATAAAAAACAAAAACCATAAGTGGTACGTGGTACATGGCATATGTGACTTAAAACATAAAGTCTAAGGGTCATAGAATAGACAAATGTTCCTCACATCCCCTGGTATCAGTCAACGCAAAAGATATAGTAGACACAGCATCACGAGAGTCTTAAAGGATGCCAAGGGTCCCAAATCTGGCTACATTTGAGTTTGGACTCCGGCGTTTCTGCAATCATCCTCTCCATACGCTCTCTAGAGTCTAATTGCTGAAGTAGGTGTTGTATAGTAGGGGTTTCCTTTAGTTTCCAGGATTTTGCTATAAGAACAGTCGCCGTATTGAAAATATGGAACAACAGTTTCTTATTGAGGCGTGAAGAACCTGCAGGATAGATTTGCAGCAGCCCTATCTGGGGTAGGCACGGCAAAGTATAGGTTAATCTGTCGTTCAGTAGGACAAAAACTGCAGACCAAAACGGTTGAACTGACGCACAGTGCCACCACATATGAAGATATGTGCCAACCTCACCACACTGCCTCCAACACAAAGGAGAATACTGGGAATTTAACTTTGCTATCTTTTGCGGGGTGAGGTACCAGCGGTGGAGAATTTTGAGGTGTGTTTCAACATGGTTCGTGCAATTGGTGGCGCCTTTGGGGGCTGAAATGGAATACTGCCAGAGGTGAGGGGCAAAATGAAGCTGAAGATCCTCCTCCCATTTCAGCATATACGGAAATTTGAAGTCATCCGGCAACTGGAGTTGCTGTTTATAGCAATCGGAAATGAGTCCTTTGCCATCCCATGCTTTGCTGCAAAGATATTCCATTCTCGTCTTTTGACGAAAGAGCTTTACATTCGGGAGATAAGATTTAAGAAAATGAACCACCTGAAGGTAAGTGTAACGTTGAGAAATTGGCAGATCATATTTCTCAGCTAAGTCCTCGAATCCCCGCAAGGAATTCGCAAAATACAAATGCCCAACTGCAGTGATTCCTTTAGTAATCCATGTTTGGAGATTGATATTAGGAATCAAATATTTCAAGGCTATGATGGGAGTCAGTGGCGATGGAAAGGAAGTAAGCTGAAGCTTTTTAGCTATGACATCCCAAAGATGTAGCAAAGTTCGAGTTGTTGGCAATAAGTCCGTGATGGGCGGCCTTGACTTCTTAGGTATCCAGAAAAGCTGCAACAAATTTTGATCACTAGCAAAGTTGGACTCAATGTCTACCCAATTCCTAACCCCAGGTGGGGAATGCAAACGAATCACAGTTTCCAACATTGTAGCAATATAATACATTCTGATGTTAGGGAATCCCAGCCCACCAGAGTTCCTAGGGAATTGAGCACAGGTAAAAGCAACTCTAGGGGGCTTATGTGCCCAGATAAAACGATTTATGAGTTTTTGTATGGCCGGACAAAATTGTGGTGGGAGCGCTATGTGCAACGTCCTAAACAAATACAATATTTTCGGCAGAATGTTCATCTTAATGGAGACAATTCTTCCCACCCAAGAGATGGATTCTGATTTCCATTTAAGACATTCTGATTCTATCAATTTCAGCAGGGGTTGATGGTTCAATCTATAAATATCTTCAGGCGCTTTGGGGATCTTAAGGCCTAGATATGTAATAAACGTGTCTCTCCAATCAAAATTAAAAGAATGCTTATAGCCTTGGAGACAAGGATGCGGGATATTAAAGGGGAGTGCTTGAGTTTTGGATTGATTTATCTTATACCAAGAAATAGATTGGAAATTTGTAAGTTCCTGAAACAAATTGGGCAGGGACACCGCAACATTTCTAAGGCTTAATAGTATGTCATCAGCAAAGAGTCCAATTTTGTGGTGGCCTGTACCGCAGGAAATTCCCATTATATCTACATTGTCCCTGATTCTCTGGGCCAAAGGTTCAACCATCAATGCAAAAATGAGAGGGGAAAGGGGGCACCCCTGCCTCGTACCGTTAGTTATGGAGAAGGCGCTCGACAGGGCCCCCGCTGCACATATCTTAGCCGTAGGATTCGTGTACAGGGGGAGAACAGCCTTAAGGAAAGTTGGACCTATCTGGTAGTGCCTGAGGGTCTCCTCCATGTATGCCCAGTTGACCCTGTCGAACGCCTTCTCCGCATCCAAAGACAGCAGGAGCGCCGGGGTTTTCTGCTTTTTTAAAATGTGTATAATATTATGGAATCTACGGGTGCTATCCGAGCCTTGTCTGTGGAGAACAAACCCAACTTGATTCGGGTCAATAAGGGAAGGGAGAACCTGATTGAGTCGCTGGGCCAAGAGTTTAGCATATAATTTAAGATCAGTATTCAGTAACGCTATAGGGCGGTAGCTTTGGCATTGGTCAGGGGGCTTTCCTGGTTTGGGAATCGTAACAATATGGGCTTGAAGATATTCGGGGTGCACATCTCCGGAATCCATGACATTCTGGAAAACCCGAAGCAAATGTGGGGAGAGTATAGGTGAAAACATTTTGTAATAATTATTAGTAAACCCATCAGGGCCCGGGGCTTTACTAAGTTTTAGGCTCTTTATTACAGCTGTTACCTCCTCGTGGGTGATTGGAGAATTCAACATATCCCGCTGCTCTGGCGAGGGATGAGGGAGATTAATGCGATCCAGATAGTCCCTAATGATAGTTAGAGTTGGTTGTGTCACTGCGTTATCATTCTTGAGATTATATAAGCCAGAATAATAGGCTGCAAATTCATTAGCGATAGCTTTAGGGTCAGTTTGATTGCCACACACAGAAGTTATATGACTAATTCTAGCCTGGGATTGTTGCTTCTTAAGTTGCGATGCTAATAAGCGATCAGCCTTATTGCCTTTGGAATAAAAGAGTTTTTTGAGTAATTTCAGACGATAGGCTGTTTTAGCCGCAATAATGTCATTTAGCTTTTGTCTGATTTCTTTTATTTCCGGAAGTTGTAAGGCCCTATTTTGGTGAATAGCCTGTTTTTCCAAAGACGCTAATTTAGTCTCGAGCTGTAGTTGAGTGTGATGCTCTAAGCTTTTTAGCAAGGGATATAAACTCCCCCCGCAAAACCGCTTTGTGTGCCAACCATACCGTCTGTGGGCCTACTTCACCGTTAGAGTTGGAAGTGAAATATTGTTTTAGAGTTTGCTCAATATGGGCCTTATTGTCATCTCTGAGGAGCAGACTATCATTCAGCCTCCAAGGTAATTTGTCCACAGGGGGAGTAGAGTTGGGAATCTCTATACCAATAGGGGCATGATCAGACCAAGTTCGCAATCCTATCCAGGCATTCATAGTTTGGGTAGTGGTTTGGGGGTCAGCAAGAAATGCATCTATTCTAGTATGTGAGCCGAAACGAGGGGAGAAATAGGTATAATCCCTGGCAAGTGGGTTCTTCGCTCTCCACACATCTATTAGGCCATGGGAATGTAGAAGATTACTAAACGTTTTACAATGGTTCCTCTGCGCCTGCGGTATGGGACCACCTTGACCCTTGACAATATCTACATTAGGGTCTGAGACTATATTGAAATCTCCAGCAATTATACATTTTCCAACCTTATAGTGAAGGAGTTTCGGGAGAATTTTTGCTAGAAAGTTGGTTTGGTGCTCGTTTGGGGCATATACGTTAATCAAAGAGTATGTAACATTCCCCAACATACATATCAACATTAAATATCTACCCGCAGGGTCAGCATGCACACCCCTGAACTGAAACGGTATTTTGGATGAAACAAGAATGGAAACCCCTTTACTCTTGTTTTTAGCATAGGCATGATAATTATGCGGGAAACGTTTGTTGGAGAATTTGGGAGGGGCTGAGCAACAAAAATGAGTTTCCTGGCAAAAGAGAACCTCGGCCTTCGCCCTATAAGCATCATGTAGTATTTGATTCCGTTTATTGGGGGAATTCAGACCCCTGCAATTTAACGAGTAAAACCGCACCATTTCTGCTGTAAATGTGCATGCTGACCCCTGGCAGGGCCACCACAGTCAAAAAGAAAACAGACATTATGCCATGCGTCAAGAAATTCGAAACCAAAAAAAAACATATGCCATGTACCAACAATCAAAACATTAAAGAAAAACAGACAGTTAACACGTAAATAAACCTTAGAAAGCATTAGAGCTGAACCAGGTGCTTGCGGTTGTTAGCAGGGAACCACAGCTCGACTCCAATCCCAGGTATGGAGCCTCGGGGGGTGGATAAGGTGAAGAATTGTCGATGTCACAAGGAGATATCACAACAATGAGAAGCAAACCGAAAGTGGGAAAATATCAAACAATTCGAGAGAAGACATCAAACTTTACTCCAATCCTTCTGAAGCTTTTTTGGCGAGTGTGATGGCGAGTGTCTCTCTGGCATAGAATCTTTCGGAGGAACGGGAGGAAGATCCCATCTGGCAAGAGCCTTCTTGGCGTCGGTCACAGTAGACAGTATAGTGGGTGTCCCATTACGTTGAATGATAAGCTTAACTGGGTAACCCCAGCGGTATGGGATGTCATTCTGCCTCAAGATTTTTGTGATCTCCGCAAAGGCTTTGCGTTTAAGCAAAGTGGCAGGAGCTAAGTCCATATAGATTTCCAGGTGCTGATATTGTTGCGGCCAGTTTTCCTTTTTACGGGCAAGAGAAAGCAGTTTGTCTTTCGTCTGGTAGAACACGAATCTGGCAAGGACATCCCTGGGGACATTATCAGGAGCCGTTCTAGGTTTGGGAACCCTATGAATGCGATCAATAGCCAATTCCAGAGAATGTCTGTCTGGCATTATCACTCGAAGCAAATCAATGATATGGGTTTCCAAATCCCTGGGGAGCACAGTTTCAGGAATCCCCCTGAACCGTAGATTATTTCTACGGGACCTATCTTCTAGGTCTGTCACTTTGTCTGACAAGCGTACAAGCTCAGAGTTTGCTTGCTTTTGGGAATCCGCTAAGTCATTGTGAGCGTCAGCAAACTCACCCATTTTTTCTTCTAGGTGCGCTGTGCGATCCCCCAGGTCTCTAATCTCCTTTCTGAGATCGTCAGATAATTGTTTAATATCACTCTGCAGAGTGTGTTTCATGTCTACGAGCATTTCCTTGATTTGGGCCGCCGTGGCAGGCGTGTGCTCCGGAGATGTATTCGCCATAGCTGTCGGCGAGGTAGGTCTCCTACTGCGCAATGGATCCAAGATGGCGCTGGTCCCTGTAGCAGCGCGCGGAGACTTTGTTGCGGCTGGAGTGAAGAAGGCGGAAACTGCCTTCTGTTGTTGCTTTTGCGCTTGTCTGGTCCCCCTCATTGACACGGAGCAGGTCGGTCACTTTGTAAAGCTTTTGGGGGGAATCAGGAAGCAATTTTCCCTCAAAACATTCTCCTTTTAGACGGAGCGCTAGTAGGACGCGTCCATCCGGTTCAGCTGGCAAACTCCGCCCCCCGGGGCTAGACATTTTGACATTTCCCAGCTGCCCTCAGGTCATGTGACTTGTGCTCTGATAAACGTCAGTCACACTTTACTGCTGCACTGCAAGTTGGAGTGATGTCATTACCCCTCCCTCCTACAAGCTGCTGTAATGTAAATAGAGCCTTGTCTGCTGAGCCTGTCAATTGAACAATAGGCAGGAATCAAGATAAGCTCTCACTGACAGCACTTCAGAAGGACTGAAATAAGATAGTCCTGTGATCACTGCCCCCACTTACGTTTCAAAAATAAATAAATAAATAAATAATGACATACTTGAAAACCAGGAAAACTTAGGAGGAAGTCTAGGAAGGGTTAAAATAGCTCAGGAGAAAGGAGTCAGTAAGTAGTTAATGTAAAAAGAAGTATTGCAGGCAGGAAAGGAGCAAGGTCTGTGTGAGGTGGATAGCAGAGGGAACTCACAGCTCCTTTACCTCATCTAGTAACCAGTAAAACTAACTAGGAAGGCAGCAAGGAGAGAAAGTTCCCCCCTCCAAAGGAATGCAGAGAACAAACTTACAGAAAGGCAGGAGCTTTGATAGTGTCTGTGGGAGGAGGGGCTGCTAGTGCAGCTGTAGAGCAGAACGTAGGAAAGTGAAAGTAATTGGTTCCCTTCAAACCATGTGACCTCTCTCCTCCAAACATCACACGCATGGGCAGAGAGGGGAGGGGGAGGGTACAGCTAGATTCTCATGTCGTGGTGCACCTGGCTTTTCATTACAGAGTGGCTGCCTCCAAGCACACAGGTAATGCTGTGCCTGCTGTTAGAGCAGCACAGGATGTAATGAGCAGAAATGGAAGCCCCCATGACAAAATACAAACTAAAATAACTTATGCATGGATTTGTGGATTAACATTTTATTTGCCAGAGAGTGTTTATGGATGTGTGTTTTTTATAAAAATGCGAAAAAAAAAAAAAAAGTTTAAAATGACGACAGATTCCCTTTAAGGATAAAGACTGATTTGTGGATCAAAACAAATTAGACCTCTGGCTAAGGCAGAACAAATGCACCAATCAATGTTAAAATATAAAATCAATACCTCTAATGCCATAGAAGGTAAAATAACATTATTATAATGAGATAGGGCCAGCTAATACCCTACTTACCCGCGTGCAACAGGCTATTTCTACCTTGCAAAAACCACAAATAATAAAATGAAAACTCAATGCAAACTGTCTCAGAATATCACTCTCTAAAAAATCATGCTAAAAGATGAGCAACTCATTTAATAGATATTAGCAAAATGTTAAAAGGGTTTGTTATAGTACATAATAAAAAAAACAGGAACAATCTGCCATATTTTTGCACTTTGCACCCTGCTTATCACCCTACATGTTTTAGCACACAGAGAAGGCCACCCCCATGAATACAGCACTGCATGCCTTAGGCAGAACTGTACTCATGAGAGTTGGCGGGGAAAGGGAAATGCATGTAGGTCCCCCTATTTAGATTTTAATGCCAAAACATAGGGTAACCAGCTCAGTCCTAATTAATTTTTTTTAAAATAATCACATTTATTGATACAATTTTAAAGCAGCAAAGGTCAGTACAGTATTAGCCTTAACACCTTTCCATTTCCTCCTGGGAACTTCATCAGATGTGATGTGCCCCCTCCCAAGCAAGCAAAACAACAGACATGTTATTACTCAGAACTTCTCATCTTAAATTAACAAAAATACTTAACATGTTAAAAATAAATCAACATTATCCAATGTTTAATCATGTGTGACTTACAACATATATTTCTGTGTATAAAAACAAGAATATTTTCTCTTTATATATTCCACAATAAACATATTAAATACATATGCATCAAAGTTATCCATCTCCTGTCTTATCTGGGATAGGGTATATGCAAAAAAACTACCATTAAAGGGGTTGTTCACCTTCCATTAAAAACAAAAATTTTTAGAGACTGAATGATGGAGGCAGAAATAACATTTCAAATATACAGTAGCTCAATTAACAATGTCACAGCCACAAATACAGATGCTTGCATCTACAGTATATATATATATGTGAAGGGCAGCCACTCAAAATGTATGCCATTTTGTTTAATCCTAATAATGTTGCAGAAATGTTTCTGTCTTTTTTACTCTCAATATGACATTAAAGTCATTTTAAACAAACATTAGCACGTATATACCCAACGCTTTTAAATGCTACCAAAATCACTATGCATACCTTCTCTGTGGGATGGATAATAGTCCAGAATAACTCTGCAAAGGGTAAGCTGAATTGCACCTCCTGCAACAGCGCATGGGTAAAGACAGAAATTAGAGAGCACATATAATGTTATACAAAATACATTTGTGTTCACTACGCTAAGAGATTTTGTGTATCTGAAACATGTATGCGGAGGCAGGTCACAGGTGAGTAGCACAACACAGATAAAGATAAGCTCTGAAAAATCAAATTGTATTACAGAGCTTATATGTTATCTGCTGTGTATCCTGTGTCTTTTCTCCTTTTTCAGCTTTTGAATGGTAGATTGTTTATATAAAGTTTAGTTGTGTTTTTAAAGCATGCACACCAGTTGTTCCAGTGCAGCGCAACAGGACATTATATTTTCATTACTTTAAAATACTTTGTTACTGTCCCGTCAAGAGTTAATTGGATTTGAATAATTTAACAGCAATGAATTGCAATAAACATTTTCTGAAATTGCCTAAAATAGCTGTATTCTGGTAATTTACCGGTTAATTTATTAACCTGAACCACTTAAATATCAAGACTCATGTGGAAATATATATATATTCGTCATATAAGACATAGCTCTAAGCCAATAAAGATATATTTACATTTGCAGAAGTGCAGTCGCCACAGGGTATAATACATGTGGTCAGATCCACCCTGCACAAATGCAAAATAAATGTATGCCTTCTTTTTGCTTATGTGTCTTTAATTATTTGCTGATATATTGCATTTACTTGCTGTTAACTAAATACAGATGCTTGCCAAGGAGGCTCTATGCCCTAGTCTATTATATATATATATATATATATATATATATATATATATATATATATATATATATATATATATACACACATACATACATACACTGTATATATATATTTTTTTCTTACCTGTGCATGTTCCCTGGGGTGGGCGCTCATCACACACGTGCAAGTCAAGTTTCGAGATCAACAAATGATATGAGGTTTCCTTCATATCAAACTTATCAAAGTACTGACCTAAACTAGATGTAGTAGAGGGTGATGAAGAGAGAGACCACAAAGAGGGTACTGTGGGAGAAGATGCAACCTGCAAAAACAACCAATAACTTAACTGTAAAAATAATAATGTAGGAAACTGAGGTATAATGGATGAAGTGGTTAGGAATTTGAAGATTCTTGAAGAGAAAAGTAATGCTTGGCATGAAAGAGGAAGTTACCTGCTCTTCTCCTCTGTCTTTCCTCTGCCTCACTGATTTCTGCACAGCTTCGCTCAAAGATTTTGCATAGGACAGTAAAGCCCGAAGCTGAGAGTCTGTAAGCACCCATAACAGTTCATCCAGAAGAAGAGTAAACTTGGAACACAGCACTAGACAGTCTTTCATCTAGAGTAATGCATTAAATATAATCTGTGAGAAACGTGTTCTTGACAGAAACAAATGGGTTGATATGATATTTGAGGCTTGTTATCTAACCCTTCTCTTTAGTGCAACATGTAAACGTCCTCCACTGGTGAGCAGACGTAAAGGGGTGCTAGGAACATCCTCACTATTCTCAGATGCGTCAGCTTCTACACGAAGGGTCTGCCATATGACTTCTTTAAAGGTAAGAACCTGAAAAACATGTGGAAAAAAACTCAGACAAGAAGTGGCGATGCCTCCATCTATATCTAGAAAATATGGGATTACGCTTACTTCTCCTTTATCAGGGTGAGTGAGGCGGGTGAAACGCAGATCAGTTTTCTGCCAATTTGGGCTGACGCTGTAACCTTGGAGTTGCCACAGTTGCAGAGATGCATGGAATGTCCGGGACTCTATCTTGATAACGACACAGCCAACCTCCAGGAACATGCCTTCTACCACCTTCTCTGCAAAGCCATATTCACTTAACAATTGAAAAATTAAAGAAATGGATTAGTATTACACTTTTTTTTAATTTATTTTTTTAAACAATTTGTTTTTATTTGACTGCATATCAATAAAATACAGTAACATACTTTTATACAGCTAATCACAACTGGTACATTAAATGCAAGTTTAAAATGAAGGTACTGTAGTCAGACTGTTACTTTGGGACCCTGTGATTGCATAGCAAAATGATTTACTTATTTCAGTATCATGCAACTCGTATAAGCCATTGAGAAGTACATCTTGATAGAGTCTATAGGGGTTTCTCTATCTCTAATGAAGGACTTTTTACAAGCTTATCTCACATAAGTGAGTTAAAGGAAAGCTATACCCTCAAACAATGTAGGTCTCTATGAAAATATATTGAATAAAATAGCTCATATGTAAAACACTGCCTCATATAAATATCACATTTTCAAAATACAGGTTGGAGATCAATTATCTGGAAATCAGTTATCCAGAAAGCTCTGAATTACAGAAAGGTAATCTCCAATAGAATTCATTTTATCCAAATAAAATATATTTGCATTTTCTCTGTAATAGAAAAACAGCATCTTATACTTCAGTCAAACTAAAATATAGTGAATCCTTACTGGAATAAAACCAACCCGATGATGAAAGTTTACACATGTGCACAACCAGGAGATGGGGCTATGAACACAGCGGGCCTAGATGCACCCGCTATGTAAACCCAGCCCTTTTATGGAAAGATCCACTATCCTGATCCCGAGAATTCCGGATAAGAGGTCCCATACCTGTAATACACTTTTTAAGTAGTATTTGCCATTGGGTAATCCTAAATTAAAAAATGTAATTTAAAGAATTATGGGCTACCCCTTGGGATCCTGTGATTCAGGGTGCACACAAATCAACAAAACTATAAGGGTGTTATTTATTAAAGTCCAAATGACAAAAACTCAAAAAATCTGTTTTGTTTTTTTTTACTATAAAATCAGAATTTTTAGTGGGGGATAAAAACACAAATTTTTCGGGATTTATTATACCAAGAGGATGGAAAAAAACGAGAATCCAAAAACCTGGCATCTCAGACCTGCCGAGGTTGTATATGGGTGAAGTCCTGAAGATATCCAGAATCTGAGCTGACTAACTAAAGCTGAAAAGCAGGTAGCAAGTAGTGTTCTGGCTATTATGTTTTTCATTTTTTATTTTGCACATGCTATCTATTTACCCAGTTTCTTTACAATGAACTGTAGTGCCTACATGCTCCACAGTAAAGGGCTTTATTGCTGCACTAGCGTTGATTGTTGCCGTGCAAATAGCCAAGGGGCTGCCATCCAGTCCTGCAAACAGGGCCCTAATGCTTCGGTACCTTTTTCCAGATGGCAGGAGTGTAAACAGTGAGTGTGAGGGGTGTATTGGATCAGCCACAATGCTGGTGGCTTTATGGATGCAGTGAGCGGTGTAAATGTCTGTGATTGAAGGAAGAGAGACACCTATGATCTTCTCTGCTGTCTTCACTATCCTCTGTAGGGTCTTGCGCTCCATTACAGTTCAGTTCCCAGCCCAGACAGTGATACAGCTGCTCAGGATGCTCTCGATAGTCCCTCTGTAGAAGGTTTGAGTATGGATGGTGGGGGATGGGATTTCCTCAACTTGCGCAGGAAGTAGAGGCGCTGTTGGGCTTTCTTGGCTAAGTAGCTAGTGTTGTGGGACCAGGTGTGGACAAAGCTATAGGCTTGCAGGATGACTATAAGATATTGGTGATCCAACCTGTGAAATGCCTTCAGAAAATCAAGAGGCACACCAGACCTCCAGAAAAATGTAGGAATCTCAGATCAGTAAGACATTATAAAAAAAAATTGTGAATTCATAAGACTGGTTGTGATGAATCACCTCTGACAGCACAGACTTGAGCGAGAAAGTATGGGCTACAATCTCAATGTCTGTGCTGAGCATTGAGGCTGCTTGCCAAATTCTTGATAAGGCAGATATCCTCTTGTTAGGTAGCAGTGATAACATTACCCCACAGCATGAAAGCTGCATCTCACTGGTCTTAAAGGCCTCAGTTAGGACCCTATGGAAATCAGGTCCCAGACTATGCCACTGAACTGGAAGAACGCTACGGTCTGTCCGTAGCCTTGGAGGTTTATTCCAACCTCTTTCTTCCCCTGTTGCTGGCCACTGGAAGCACATACCATAGATCCTTGCAGGTATCTGGAGAGATGGGATCCAGAGAAAAAAGGTTTGTTGATGTCCATCTGAGATGATTAAAAAGACCCTGCCCTTCACCCTGCAATCCAGATGGATAGTCTCTTAAAGGAGAATTCAACCCCTTATTAAAAAAAACCCTACCCCCCTACCCTACATAGACTGGGACCTCCAGACTGCTCCAACTGAGCATGCGCCGATACAGCACTTACTTCCTGAAGTAGACCGAAGAGAAGAAGATGGCTGCCGTGAATCTGCACCGAGGGGTAAGTAAAAAGTTTGGGGCATTTACCCAGGGTAGCAGCTAGGCTGGGGGGAGGGGGGTCTATGTAGGGTAGGGGGTAGGGTTTTTTTTAATAAGGGGTTGAATACTTCACAAAGTAACCTCTTTGGCAAAGAAAGGAGAGTACCTTAAATATTCAGAAAGGCTCTTGAAAGCCGTTTGTATTAAGTGTGCTTATACTCATTATTGGGTGTTAGGAAATACTGTACCTGTACCTGTACCTGCAGAGAGACCTAGTGAGACAAACACTTTTTGTGTAACTTAATGATACAGAGGTATTTTCTGTTCCGTAGTTCTTGGCCTCTTTTATAACCCCAATGTATTGTCTCACAAAATAAATTATTAAAGGACAATCATGTTACTTCTCCAGAGCCATATACAACATAGTTGGTTCACATTTAAGGCAACTTTTAGTATATTATGAAGTGGCCAATGCTAAGCAACTATTCAATTGGTCTTTATTATTTATTTATTTTACAGTTTTTTTTAATGATTTGCCTTTTTCATTTGACTTTTTCCAGCTTTCAAATGGAGGTCACTGACCCCATCTAAAAACAAATATTCTGTAAGGCTACACATTTATTGTTATTGCTACTTCTTCTTACATCTCTATTCATATTCCACTCGCTAATTAAAATCAATGCATGGTTGCTAGGGTTATCTGAACCTTAGCAACCAGACTGCTAAAATCCAAACTGGAGCGTTGCGGAATAAAAAGCTAAATAACTAAGAAAAACACAAATAATAAAAATTAAAAACAATTGCAAATTGTCTCAGACACTCTCAACATCATACTGAACGTTAACTCAAAGGTGAACAACCCTTTTAATACCAAGGGTGTTCGAGAAACTCCTCAGCAGGTATAGGAGGTGCAGAAGGATTTGCCACAACTGTCAACCTCCCCTTAAATATTCTTCACATCCCTAGACTCTTCCTGGCTGAGGGATACATAATTTACCACTTCCATTGGAACAATGAGCCCCCCTAGTTGCATTTGGAGGGTCTCTACCCTAGTTGTTGCAGGAAAAGGATCAGAAGCACAATTGGTCTGGAGACCCTGAAATAGTTCAGCTGTTCCTTCTATTTCAATTGGAACACTTATGGAGGTGTTAGACTCAAGAGTAGCATATGGAACCAGCTCCTCAACAGGGGTAGCTTTAGATGCTCTGCTCTGTCTACTGCCTCCTGAGCATCCTGGATGGCAATAACATTGGGTAAGGAAGGAGAGATCTCTGAATGGACAGCAGACCTCACAGGGCTGTTTTTGTCCAGAGTCCGTCTGTGTACCCTCCTCAGTGTCCACTACCAAAGCTGTCAGCACCCCAGGGACATTGATTACCCACTCTGCAGGGGTCCCATTCAGCCTCATTTTATATTCCAGCGGTAGAACCTCCAAATGTGTGCTGCACCCCTGACTGTCAGGAAACCCATATTCCCCTGTTCCAGGCTCTCCAGATCATTAACCTCATTATTCTTTGTCAGGTCTGGAGGTGACAAGTATTATAGTTGGGCTAGTTAGTCCCACTACATGAGAAGCAGATATTGTGCTATTTGACCTAGAATGGAAGTGCTCCTTCATTGACTACTGATGCTCATTCCTCCGTCATTGACTATGGGTTCCCATTAATCAAGCACCAGCCAGTTGGACTCGAATTTCCAGTTCTTTTTCCATTAGGGGAGAGGCCACTCACTGCTCCTCTTCTGCATTGCCGCAAGAGAAAGGCAGCCTTAGATAAATTCAGTGAAGGAGGAGAAGGTTTGGAGGGTTGTGTAACAATCACCTTCTCCAATTCTAGAGAATGTCCTTTTGAGTTGCCTGCCACAAAAGGTGTTGTATTTGAGGTACTAGGGTAAAGAACAATCTAACAAGTATCACAGGTCCTTACAAAGCAAGCAGCTCACTTCCTCTGTGCTGTAAAAAAAATTATACAACACCACTCAGACAGAACAGCTAAGGACCCCTCGATAATATCTAACCCAGAGTTATTTTAAAAGCCTGGATGGCTTTTTAGCAAGTGAGGGAATACAGGGTTATGGAAGATAGCTCATAGTATAATTGATCCTGGGACTAATCAGATTGCCATCTTAGCGTCCAGAAGAAATGTTTCCCCCTCTGAGGCAAAGGAGAGACTTGAAATGGGTTTTTTTTGCCTTCCTCAGTTAGGCAGGTTAAATACAGTTAAAAGGTTGACATTGACGGACGTGTGTCTTTTTTCACCCTTACTTACTATGTTATTGTTAGTTGCACCTATGTTTTCGAGGAAAGGTTATGTCTTAGTCTGATTTCCTTGCATCCCAAGGGAATTTTAGATATATTCTATATTATTTCCCCAAAAGCTTGCAGGTAGGGGCGCAATTAGGCATCTGGTAGGAAGGGGGCACTTTAGATAAAACTACCCTTGTGCCCAATACTTCTAGGGGTCCTAAAAGAACATAACTCCCCACCCACCCATACACACACACACACAACTTGTAATACCCCTCTCACAAGAATATGCACAGTATGGGCAAAGATTATGGCTTTCCCATACATTTTGTTGGCTGCCACAATTGCAAAGGGGCCTATATGCAATGAGCCCCCAACATTAGACATCGGACTCCTTGTTTCCATTGTAAGCTGCTCTGCCCTGTGGTGACTTGCCTTGGGTTGCTGCCAGAAGCTACTGCCTGCATAAATGTGTAAGCAGGGGCTACGCTGACTGCAGTGGCAGAAGTAGAAGCAGTGGGGCTTTTTACAATGGGCTCTGACTGATGTTACAGAACTACAGCCAGGTCTTTCAGGTCATTTACCTTTAGGACCGTGAGGCATTATTTATTTTATTTTTAATTTTGCTTTTCATTCTTTCCCATTAACAATCACTTAATTTAGTAAATCAGCTTAAACATCCCCAAAATCTATTTTGTGAAGCAAAGAGTCATTATGCAAGTGTTACAAGCCCCTTAACAAAAGGGCTTTGCTTTACAAATCTTGTTGCTGTATATTTATGAAGTCTACTTGTAAATGCCTCGTAGTAACTAAACCCAGACCCAAATAATGAAGCCCCAGTTTTAAAGGTAGAGGTGATCTTCTCATTCAACCCATTGGCTAACCAACTATACAGAGGTCTTCCCTCAATATATGTTTTAATCCCCTACACATAAAAACAATTATACAGGTCTTTTACAGGGCAAAATAGACACCATAATGCAGCGACAATGTCCTCTCATACTCTGTTCAAGATGCTAGGTCCTGGGCAACGGCCAAGATGAAACATTACAGGGATGTGGTGAAACAACTTTCTCAAGGGCAGAATTCACACTCCACAACCACATATTATTAACATTGTTCTTTATTTATATTGCACCAACATACCCATGGTACTTTACAAAGATTATATATTATTCCCTGCCCCAATGCAGCTTAGAAGTTCTGCATCATGTGCAAACAGCATAAGGGCATTTGTAACCTGTATGTTTTTTGAAGTGACGGGGAATGAAAACCATGAAAGCACGAGAACACAAACATCTTGCAGATAGTACCACATGAGGAACCCAGCTCTGCATGACAGAAGTGCTAAGCATTGAACCACACCACCAGTATTTAGACCCCTTTGCTGGTTCTAGATTATTCTACTGCAAGAAATTTTAAAGGACCAGTAACATGAAAAAGTAACAATATTTTATTTTACATTTAAAGTGTGCATTTGTTGATCATGCCCCTACAAATAAACTACAGTATATCTTAGCAAAAATTAAAAAAAATCTTATTTCATGAGAACTCATGAGAGAGTTTTAAGCATTTTGTTCTGTAGAGAGCACTGAATGGCAACTGTCTCCTGTTTAATGGGAACATTTTTGTAATTCATTATTTGTAATTTATTATTTTAAATGGTTAGTTTTGAAGCTGCAGATCATATAAATTGTGAATCGCTGCTGCTTAAAGTCTCTCCCCTCTACTATTTACTGCCTCTCTGGAAGGGATCGCTGACATGGACTTCTATTCTGCCCATACAGGAAGCCGACACTGAACTGGTTACTGTGCATGCCTTCCCTCCCCTGCTTCATTTTCATTTCATTGATCTTATTGGATATATTTGCCAGTCAATCCCATCAAAAATGCAAATGAAACAAGAGAATGAAGACATGCAGTAGCTCAATGTAATTTTTTTTTTGGTTTGGCTGCTTGTCAAGTCCTGAAAGGCTGAAATCCCCTACAATTCCCCTGGCAATTCATACAGTGTGGAAGGCAGCATGCAAAGCACAAAATATGTCCAATTTTGCACTTGTCCCCCTGCCTTCCACACTGTAAATTAGCTCTTAAATTATTCTAATCCACAGATGAAACAAATATTTAAATGCTATAGGACCTTCTAATATACTATGCCTCAAAGATCTGAGTATACTACTATCCCAGGATAGATTAAATATGAATAGTAACAATGAGCTCCTCCCAGAATAGCCTTAAGAGGAAACTTCTAACGATTTTTGAAGACTGAAGTGACATTATTGCCGATGGGAACGGTTTTACAGGAAGTTAGTCGCCCGCAGAAGCAGAGGTTTATCGTTTACCCATAAGGGTGAATACACACAATGCTACTAGCAGCAGCTACATGTTGTGGCATTTTGTAGCCACTAGAAGCGCCATGTGTCTTCGCCCTAAAATAAATCAGGGAGTGGCTCCAACAGCTGTTGGGTTGTTGCTACTAGATGGCTTAAAGGAATAGTTCAGTGTGAAAATAAAAACTGGGTAAATAGATAGGCTGTGCAAAATAAAAATGTTTCTAATATAGTTAGTTAGCCAAAAATGTAATATATAAAGGCTGGAGTGAACAGATGTCTAATAAAACAGCCAGAATCCAACTTCCTGCTTTTCAGCTCTATAACTCTAAGCTAATCAGCGACTGGAAGGGGGGACACATGGTACATTTCTGTTCAGTGAGTTTGTAATTCATCCTCAGCATTCAGCTCAGATTCAAACAGATATGACCCATGTGGCCCCCACTCAAGTCTCTGATTGGTTACTGCCTGGTAACCAGGGTAACCAGTCAGTGTAAATCAAGAGAGCTGAAAAGCAGGAAGTAGTGTTCTGACTGACATGTTATACATCAAATCTCTCCAGCCTTTATACATTACATTTTTGGCTAACTAACTATATTAGAAACATTTTGTATTTTGCACAGCCTATCTATTTACCCAGTTTTTATTTTTACACTGAACAATTCCTTTAAGCCAGAAATCTCATAGCAGCAAATGTTAAATCAAATAAATGAAAGAGGGGAGGGGGGCTCAGTTGCCGGATAGCTCCAAACTGGCTACAATCACCCTTATACTAAAAGACGGGAAGCCGGCAGATAAGTGTGCATCATATCGCCCTATTTCCCTATTAAATTCAGATGTTAAAATATTGGCCAAAATACTTGCAAATAGACTAAAGGGGGTTATTGAAAGTCTGATCCACCCAGATCAAACAGGGTTTATGCCGAATAGGGCCACTGATGTCAACATACGGCGCTTATACACAAATTTGTGGGCTACGCATGATGTTACGGGTGAACGAGTTGTTGTGTCACTGGACACTGAAAAAGCCTTTGACACTGTGGAGTGGCCCTATCTGTGGCCACTTTTAAATAGATATGGGCTGGGAGATGTATTTGTTACTTGGGTTAAAGCACTGTATGACTCGCCCAGAGCCAGAATATTAGTGAATACGGAACTGTCACAGGAGTTTGTGTTGGCGAGGGGCACGAGACAGGGGTGTCCGCTCTCGCCTCTGCTCTTTGCGCTGGCAATTGAGCCAATAGCCATTAGAATTCGGAATAACTCTGATATTGTGGGACTTAAAATACAGAGGCTGGAAGAGAAAATCTCGCTTTATGCGGATGACATGCTGGTGTACCTGGCCGACGCAAAAAATTCCCTCTCAGTACTGTTGCAAGAAATTGCTGCGTTCGGACAGTTTTCAGGTCTCAGGGTCAATTGGGGGAAGTCAATCATATTCCCGATAGATTCGGGTGTCCAAAGAGACCAAGACACGCCACTTCAATGGGTATCCTCATTCACTTACCTGGGGATCAGAATCCACCATGACCCTAAGAAATATGTAGAACTGAACTTAGCCCCGATAATTGGTTCCCTGAAAACTAAATTACAGCATTGGGCTAATTTACCCTTATCCCTTCCAGGTCGGGTCAATATCCTTAAAATGATATTCCTCCCAAAGTTCATTTATGCGTTCCACAATGCACCACTTACGCTCCCGAAAGCCTGGTTTAAGCAGCCTGAGGCATGTATCAGGGACTTTATTTGGGCAGGGGAGAGGCCTAGGGTCAGCATGCAAATGTTGCAGGCTCCAGTTAGGAAAGGGGGACTAGCGCTTCCTGACCTCCAACATTATTTCTATGCTAGCCAGTTGGTTTATGCATGGTGGTGGCTCCATCCGGACCCCAGTAACCAAGCTACAGTAGTAGAGGCGGCTGTAATCTCTTCCTTCGAAGCTCTAGCCAACCAGCTCTATAGAGGTCTACCCGCTTTGTATCCAATGACCCCCCCCCCATGAAAACAGTAATCCAGGTATTTCAGAAGATTGTAGTGTCAGGGCATAAAAAAATCTCACGCCTGGTCCAGATGGACCCCTCTCTGGGGTAACAGTACACTAGGAGAATTCAGAACCTTGCCTGAAGTTTCTGGGCTAATGCTAAGGTGAAATACTTAGGGGATATAATTGGTGCTGGTGGGCTGAAACAGTTTGCTCAGCTCAAGGAGGAATATGGCATCCATAACCAGATGTTTTTTAGATTCTTACAGTTAAGACACGCTTTTCGGGCCCAATTTCCAGAGGGGTCCCCACGGGTAGCTGAGTCTACCCTTGAACGCTACCTCCGTAAACCCGAATTAACAAAGCCCCTTAGCTGGTTTTATGCAATTGTGCTCCAAGAGAACTTTAATCCCATACGTCAGGTGTGTAGGAAATGGGCCTCTGATTTCCCATCACTAGATGAAGAAACATGGGCAGATATACTTGAACAGATTCCAGAAACGAATATATGTACCAGAGATCGCTTTATTCACATCAAATTCTTAAATAGGGTGTATTTAACCCCACACAGGCTGGCTCGTATGTATCAGGGGCATCCGGATGTATGTCTTAAGTGCAATGCCGAAGCTGGCACCTACAGGCATGTTTTCTGGGGCTATCCTAAGATTCAAGATTTCTGGGACGCAATACTTAGATTTATATCTACATTTTTGGGACTACCTAACATAAGGTCTCCGGAATTTTGTCTCCTTGGACTATTTGAAGGTCTGCCTATACCCTCTAGTGATAGACTATGCCTGCAGCAGTTGCTCCACTATGCCAGGAAAGCCCTTCTCTTGACTTGGAAAGCTCCTGAACCTCCTACTCTTGGCTTCTGGAAAAGATTGGTTGATGATACCCTCCCTAGGCAAAAACTGACGTATGCTGCCAGAGGTTGCCCTGAGAAATTTGGGAAACTCTGGGACAAATGGCTGGCTATCCCTTAAATGGTTATGGTAACTAGTCAGTGGTTGAGCACATGTAAGTTTTTGGGTGACTTGACAGGGATGTAACTCTATGTAAATGGAGAAGCTCATCTTGCTTGCCTTTCTTCCTTTTCTTTCCTTCTTCTTCTATCTTATGTTAATTGAAAATCAATAAAGAAAATCTTTTAAAAAAAATGAAAGAGGGGAGGGTTGTTGGAAAACTTTGGTCTGCCACCCACAAAGAAAAGTGATTGGCTGACCTGAACCCACCTGACCATGGGTAGACGCTTAGGTCACAATTTGCAAATCTTGCAAATCAATAAAAAATCAATAAAAAGTGCAGCAAAAACACAAGATCTTTAGTTTACTAAACCATACTTTAGGGATAAGAACAGTCTTACCTCTGACCTGAAGCCAGTGCTATAGGGGAAGGTCCATTTGGTGGTCGAGGATCTTCACATGTTTTCATATCAACCTCTACTTTATCAAGCATCTGAAACAATTATGACAAATACATAACTATATTTCTGTCAAGCATACTTTAGAATGGCAAATTAAATGAAACACATTAAAATACATGCATATTGGAGCATAGCTCACCAAACAAATAGGATGAGTCTTCAGCTTGGTCCACTGTATCTGAAAGACAAATAACTGGGTTAACACTAGTGCAAAACCCTCCTTCAAATGTTAAGACATCCTTTTATGCAGTCAAATTACTAATTCTAATTGTCAGCCTTTTTTACTTCACTTGTTGTCGTTGTATTCATTTAAAGGGTGGCTCAGATGTCAATGTGCAAACTTTTAGTATGATGTAGACATTGAAATTCTAAGACTTTCTGCAAGGAGCTTTCCTTTTTTGAAGTTTCTGAATAAGTTTTTTGTTCAACAACTCTGCAGTGTGGAATATTTAGTAGCTATCTAGTTGCTAGGGACCAGTGTACCCTACCAACAAGGCAGATATTTGAATGACAGACTAAAAGAAATATAACAGAGCCATATATGTACCTTCAGGGATCTTGTACTGAAATATACAAAATAAAAAGCGTTTGGATAGCACTCCGGTTAAAGGATTTATTGCAGCAAGCTGCAGATGGGTATAGATGCTGCAATAAATCCTTTAACCAGAGTGCCATCCAAATGCTTTTATTTCGTATATGGACACAGCGGGGATGCTGAGGATGGAGCACCTGGCTGTGGGAGCTACCATTTGAAAAAAGTGAGTGAGTCTGGAGCTTGTACTGAAAGACATTGAAAAAAATGGAGTTGGGGAACACTTCAAATTTGTCTCATAAAGACAGATTAGTTCTTAAAGATTTTGCAAATAATAGCTTGTTAACCATTAAACCAGCAGATAAATGATCTCACCAAGGAGATTACATCTAAACAATATAATTTGGTAGATCAAGCATTTGAAAAATCCTACTGGATCTCCCATTGTTTCTGGAGTGGGCTCAGTGGGTACTACTTTAGCAGAGTATAAAGATATCTTACTGTCAGCCATATGTCACTAGTCTACAATCTTATCTGGAGGATAGCTGTAGTACAGAGGATTTTGAGGAGACATGAGTGGAAGCCTCACTATTTTATAGTAACAGCAGATGTCACATCGTTGTATACAAGTATCCAACACAGTAAAGGTTTAGAAGCGATACAGACATTTTTAATTGAGTACAGGGATATATCACAGGGCCAGAATTTTTTATTTTTTTTATTTTGGAAGGTTTAGATTTTATATTAGAGAACAACTATTTGTGTGTAAATACGGAATTTTTCTTTAGATACAAGGCACATCAATGAAAGTAAAGTCTTCCAAGCTACGCCAATTTGTTTATGGGCCTAAGGGAAAATACTTTTATTAAACATTTAGTAGGACAGACAGGAAGAAGGTCTGTTATTTTGGAAAAACTATTTTGATGACTGCATGTTTGCCTGGGAAAGTACTGAAGCGACCCTTAGAACCTTCTTTTTTTTTTTTTTTTTAAATATTTTTATTTGTGTAGTTTGTCATAGAAATATAAAATCAAATTACATTCTGTTAACATCAATATACGTAATCCCGATACATTCACAGAATGTTAGGTATCGGCCATGATACTGAACTACATTTTATGTATAAATGTGAACCACTTTTTTCTTTTCAACAATAGTGTCAACAATTTAACATCATAGCACAAATCAAGCAGAAAACACTAAAAGAAGGAAAAACAACAAAAAAAAACAAAAAACGGTCATAACCCAACTGATGGAGACCCAGTTGCCATGGACTGAGTATGGAAATCAAGTGCATATAGAGTGCCTGACTGCCCTGCTATCGTAACCCGTCAAATGCCACCCGAGACTGTGCCATTAAACCTATACCTAATCCAGGGTTGCCAAATTTTGTTAATCGTCTGTAACCTGTCCGTGGCCAACCCCGAAAGCCTTTCATTCACGTATATCCAATCGACCTTATTTTTAAACATAGTGTAATTGACATTGGGGCTCTTCCAGCATTTCGCTATTGTTTGTCTGGCCGCCAAGAATTTGTGATTCAACAATTTACAATGAATTTTCGGGATATTTGTAGGAGGTAGTCCCATTAAGGCTTCGTAAGGGTGCTGCCTTAGATTAATTTGAAAAACCGAAAATATTAATTGATAGACCCTCCTCCAGAATCTAATAACCCTCGGGCACGTCCACCAAATATGCCCCATCGTGCCTGGCATCCTACATCCTCGGAAGCAGTGGTTGTTAGAAGTGCGGTATATCTTCGCTATTTTAGCTGGCGTTAAGTACCACCTAGTCAAGACTTTATACCCTGCTTCCAAAAGGACCGTGTTAATGGAACTATATTTCAAATTAGACCAGACCCTGAACCATTCATCCTCAGACAAAGAAGCCCTTAGAACCTTCTTAGGGTATATCAATGCTTTTTGGATTGGATGCAACGATTGGATGTAAGACCACAAACATGGGAATAAAACAACTTCTTTCCTGTCCCAATAGACCGGAAAAGAATACCCTATTAAACAGCATATAAATTGCAATATAAAGAATTACGGTTAGCAATACATAGGGACGACCACTAAGAAACAAAAGATGCTCTTAGCTGAACATATAAAGAACATCAAAAAGGGGGTTTCTAAGCACAGCGGCTCTGAGCATTTTGCTGCAGCACATGATAAGGATCCAAGCTTGCTCACATTTATGGGCATCAACCATAAATCAAAGCACTGGCGAGGGGGTGACAATACCCGCATTATCTCTCAGGGGGAAATGAGGTGGATTTATGAATGAAAACCCTTCAACCAAGAGAACTCAATATAGATGTAGAATTGAAATGTTTCTTACAATAACTATAGCCATATATTTTTGTACATACAGTAAAACCCCCATTTTAAGTCCCCTGATTTTAAGTTTTCCCTCATTTTACATTATTTGTGGCCCCTTATGTATATTATGCATAATACATTTCCCTGATTTTACACAAATTTTTTCTGGTCCCCTGAAAAACGTAAAACGGGGGTTCTACTGTAATCTTAATGTAATTTTTATCTTTGTATTGTTCTTATCCTTGACAATAGCTTTTACTTCTGTATCCCATTTTCTGCTCAATGGAAGTAACAATTGTATTTATCTATGTATCCACTATATCTATTTTATCCATCTTTTCTGGACCATCAGATGGCAGTAAAGAGTAGACCAGGGGTGCCCAAAAGGTAGATCGGGATCTACCAGTTGACCTTTAGCTGATGATCAGATCTCAAGACATTGTCAACAAACAGCTTGTCTAAAATCACCCTCATATTTCATTTTCTTTTCATTCAGATATTTATTATGTTAAGGTTACATAAGAAATAGTTGTTTGTTAAATATTAATTTTCTTATGACTCATTGATAACAGGTATCAATCAAAATATTTAAGTAATATTTTTCATGGAGCAGAATGCTAACAAAGCTTTTATGGATGTAGATCATAATAGGAAATCATGACTAAAAGTATAACCTTGTATTAGTAAAGTATGGGCTATGTATATTACTTTGCTGCTCCTGCTTAAAACCTTCATATACTTCCACATTGGGAGTGCGCATCTCTGGAAGATTTGTCCCAGCAAGACATCTGTAGTGATAATGTGTGGCCAGCTGACCAGGAAGCAAGAGTGCCTGTACAGAGGTGTGTAGCAGGGAGGATGGGAACAACCTTGATTGCAACTATGTGCCTGAAGTTCATGTATCTTTTGTGAGTAGTTACAAGCAGGGGTATAAAGCCTGCAAGTATTTATTTACTGGTTTCTTTTTAAAGGTAACCCGCATTGAGACCATACATGGGCATTTCCAGACACAAATTACTGCCTGGTATACAAGTGTATGAACTGTGAACTACAGTCTTATGTGGACTTTTACTACATCATTGCTACAGAGACACTAGGTGGAGTTATTGCCTGGTTGTGTACTCATTTGCTTTACCACTTGTCTGTAGTTTGCGTTACGTAGACTGAATAAAGCACAGCTGTTTTTTTTTTTTGATTTATTGTGTTGGCTTGCACTTACCCTAATGGAGGCCCGATTACAGTAAATACGCGTGATAGCTAACCACGTAGGTAAGTCAAGCATGTTCTGGATAGCTTCCTCATCCAGCTCCAAGTCAGTCAGTTGACCTTCACCTCGAAGGGTGCTCAAATTGATCTGCTCTGGTGTCAAGTTCTTGGCAAACCTATTCATGAAAAGAAAATTACAATAATCTTCATACATTACTGTAATAACTATATTCCTCATTTCTCATAATGCGTCACATGTTTTAAGGCACCGTATTCTTGTGGTTTTTACTCTACCTGACCTGTTCTTTCTACTCATCATTCATTAATATTTAGCATATAGAATATTAACAGCCACGTCCCATACTGCATGTGTATAGTACACTGGGAAGCAGGACAGATTGCTCATCTGAGCACATCTGAGCAGAAGCTCTCCTATCTAAGCTGCAAGTGTTGCAAACATCACAGTTCCCATATACTGTTATGGAAACATTGACAGACAGAGAGGAATGTTTCGACCCCACCGTTAACTGCCTGATGGTGGCAGTGATCAAAATGCCTCTTGTGGGGACATTGAAACACTCAGGGCATTGGCACATCAGGTATTGGTCACATGTAATACCAGTTTTGCGCCAATGCATTTTAAAAGGGTTGCTCACCTTCCAAAATTTTTTTCAGTTACCGTAGGTTGTTGTAATGTTCCTATCTCTGGTGTTTCAGTCTGGCAACTCAATAACCCAGGTGCATTACTAAACGTATTAACTAATTAACTATGTTAATTTAAAACAGTTAAAGAGTCGATTACCCACCTCCCAGAGCTGCTTTAGAAGGTGAGAAATTAAGTTTTACACTTCAATATTAGAAAAACTGTCACAAATAGAAAGTAGTTGGAAAAAGTCTATACTTTTGGTGACCTTTCTGAAACCAACTGAACTGAAAAAAGAGTTTGAAGGTTAACAACCCCTTTCATGAAAGTTAGGAATTTGGCTTAACAGAGATAAAGATAAGAAATGTATCAAATAATGTATCAATATATAAAAAATTTTAGTTGTCACAAGCACCCCCCCTAAAGCTGTTTCACAAAGAAGATGAAAAATGCTACTTTAAACGTCAGTATTCGAAAAATGGTCTATCCAATGGAAAGTAATTTTAATCTTTATTTCTGGTGACCTTTCTTAAATCAACTGAACTAAAAAAAGTGTTGGAGGTAAAAACCAGTAAAAGTAGAGCAAACATGCTAAGCTAAATGGCTAAATTTGTCCTCTTACTGACATCAAATCACAGCAGATAACAGGCAGTATTATTCCTATGAAAACACATCGGGGTATCAAATATTTAAGTTAGAGATCGCCACAGTCCTCTAGAGTGAAAATCCGCCACTCTCCATTCATTTTTATGGGATTTTTAAAAGAGTATTTATCAATGGGTGAAAGTGAAAGTTCACCATTTGATAAATGCACCTTTAAAAATATCATTGAAATGAATGGAGAAATGAATGCATTTCACTCTAGTGGACTCTGGTGATCTCTAACTTCACGCTTTGATAAATATACCCCATAGAGCAGCAAGAAATTTGTTTAGTTTCTTCCAATGACCAAGTTTAAGGAATTAATTTTGAATATTATTTAATAAATAAAGGTATTAAACTGCTTAAGGTTTAAACCAGTCTGAAGTACCTTCCCTTTTTGGTATGTTAAAGAGGTTTGAGTAGTAGTTTGTGAACCACAGAATGGAATGCCTTTGGCCTTGGGGGTCTGGAAAGAACCCCGGACATGAGAAAACGAGGAGGAGGAACAGAAGCAAGCACAACATGGTACAGAGGTACACAAATCTGATGTACCCAAGAATCCTGCATGGCTAATAGTCAAACCTTTTAAAAGAGTAGCAGTCTGCCTCCCACTGGAGATTGTGGAAGAGAGGTGAATTGGTAGCCAGGCTGAAGTATATTTGTTAGATGGCTTGGACTAATTCCATCTGTTTTGCCAGTTAGACTTGAATTTTCCTGGAAAACTGGTCTTGGATCCGAAAGACTCTGAGAAGTAGTTTCTGGAGTTTGCCCTCTTGTGAAGTCCTTGGGGAATGAACACAGTTTCAGCCACAGAGATTTGCATGCCTCGACAGTGAGAGCAGAAGTACAACCAACAACCTGAGCGGTGTCTAGCGATGCTTCACATATGTAGTCCCATGCATTCCTAATTTTCAGAACAACATCAAGGAGATCTTGTCTGGGCCTTTCAGAAGACATGCTATCTACCATGGAAGAGGTCCAAGATTGAAGCGCCCTACTGACCCACAATGGTTGCAAGGATGGAACGTAGAGACTCCCTGAGGCAGTGAACATTAATTGATTCTCTAACTTCTTGTCCATAGAACCTTGAAAAATGAAGCATGGAATGGGAAGATTGGCACTGATTTTTTCTTACATTTGAACAAGGATTGTGAGGAATCAGAAGTAACTTCAGATTCCTTGAGGTCCAAACATTTGAGTACTGAAGTAATAAGTCTATCAAGAGCCTCCGAAGATGGTCTGGAAGAGTCCTTAGTATCCTCTTGGTTATCTGAGGAAATGTATCCATCACTAATGGCGAGATAACCCATGATTTGCTGTCGCTAAGCTACGCAAAGGAGGGAGGAGCTGGGTGATTGATCCTGGAGTCCTCTGCACCTTGATCCAGCCTGTCCAGAAGCTTGTCCAGGCATGCAGCCTATTTGGGAAAGCTTGAAGACAACTGGACTGTCCAGGAGGGAGTAGGTGGAGATGTGGAAGTGGAAGGCTGAGATAGTGCAGCTGGCCTGGTCTGAGTGGTTACTCTAAAGAAGCCTCTGAAGTACCGAAATCGTGAACTGCCTTAGCAGGAAGCAAATTCTCAGGCGCTATAGCAGGTATGCAGTTAATACAAAAGGGGTCTTTCTGACCTTGAGGCAGGTGTTCTGATGAATCCAGAATGGTTAAATATATTTTTCTTCTACCAAACTGCAAAGCTTTCCCAGGTTAGTGATTTCGATGATGTTTCTGAAAATCTCCTAAAAATGTTGCAATTTGCTGCATTGATCTTGCACAATTTCTTACATACAGTAGAAAGGAAAATAACAAATATGAACACCAGAGGTCTATTGACCAGTTTAATTCCCAATGTGCATAGATATACCAACATATGTAGCATGGAAGGACCCTAAATTAAAACTATGCATATAAAATGTGGTTAACAGATTGACTGCTGCAAAATAAGCACCCTGAATACTGCCCCTAAGATTACACAGACCCCTGGAAAACCATATATTTTTGGAAAGCACACATTCTGACTATGCTAAACGCAGCGGTTTTATATTATTTTGTTTTTATATTGTACAACTAAATAATAGTTCAGTGATTCAAAGCAAAGATGTTTCAGTTTATACAGTGAATGTTTGATTTTATAAAGAATTCAAAAACTGCTATTTTTTTTTTACAACAGGCTTATATTCCCTTTTCTTCACTTTCTGTAATGGAATAACACAATTTGATAATTTTTTCTTCATGTTTGGTTTTGGAATAGAAGGTGCCGTGTTCTCAATGCATTTGTATGGAAATAAAAGCGATTAGGATTTTGAGATTTATTCACTTTTTTTAAACACACTGCTATTATTCTGAACACAACTGTATGTCTTTCTACTCCAAACTGCAAAGCTTTGCTAAAGGAAGCAGTTTTTATATTTCTGAAAATCACCTAAAATAATGCAATGTGCCACATTTATCTCAAAACTTCTCACTTACAAAGGTAAAACACCATAAATATTAATGCCAAGGGTTTACGCAACAGTTTGATGCCCAATACGCATAGATGGAAATTAATTTTTTTGGATGCCAATTCACCTTCTGAAAACAACTAACTTGTTTAGTTTCTCGCACATACCAAAGTATAAGAAAAATAACATTGTGCATGCAGTGCAGTGAGGAGTAGTGGCTGGTTGCAAAGAGGGTTCAAAAGAAGCCTTATAAATGGAAAAACCAAGTTTGCATAGAAGCTCGGGGGGTTGTGAGATCTGTCTGCCACATTCAATGATGTTTTGACACTTCTCCATGGACAGTTTTATAACACCTCAATCATGCGAATCTCTGACCCCATGCTGTTTATATTATACAGATTATGCTGATTGGAGCAAAGTATTTGTTATATACATAACTGTAGGTGTAGCTATAAGGGGTCATTGTCTTAGTCTCCCAACCACCTTGAACACAGGTTAGATTAGCGTAACAGAACTCCAAAGACTAACCAATTCCCACACAATTCCCACAAAATTCAGTACTGAGATTAACTGGCCCCTGCATTGTTTGGGCCTCAAATTCAGACAATAAACTCCTGAATTGTTCACACATGTAATCCCCACTGTCTTGTTCACACTTGTAACACCTCTGTGCTGTTCAAACCTGAGACCCAGACTGAAACTGCCCACATAGCTCACCTGTTCACATATTATACAAAATGTTGATGGGGCACCAGCACTGTGTATGTAGTACATGTTAAGAGTGGCCCTGATACGTTTCCCTGCTCTGTTCTACCTGTCTTTGTGTGTGCCATAGTCTGCCTGCCCTATGCTCCTTGTGGGTGCGCCCATAGTCCACCTGCCCTATGCTCCTTGTGTGTGCCCATACTCTGCCTGCCCTATGCTCCTTGTGTGTGACATACTCTGCCTGCCCTACTCTGCCTGTCCTATGCTCCTTGGGTGTGCCATACTATGCTTGCCCTATGCTTCCTGGGTGAGCCATACTCTACCTGCCCTATGCTCCCTTGATGTGACATATTCTGCCTGCCCTATGTTCCTAGAGTGTGCTTGTGTGTTCCATACTCTGCCTTTCCCAAGCTTCCTGTGTTGCCATACACTGCCTGTATGTGCCCTGCTCTGCCTGCGGATCATAAGCCTGGTAGGGGTTTGTTGTGGGGATTTGTTCGCATTTGTTTATTCATGTGCTGGGTGGTGCTGTACCACAGAAGTTGGACAGCACTGTTTTAGACCATCAAAGAAAGAGAGTCAAGGGGAAACAAAAGGGATGAACTCACCAATGATTTGGGTCCTCAGAAGTAAATCCAAATTATTAGCCAGTTGACTGTTTATCATTGATTTCAGGAGTATTATGTAACTGAACAGGGGCCCTCACCAGTTTAATGCTTTGCCTGCCAAGCATGTTTCCTATACATGCTGGTAGGCAATGGCTATAACTGCCAAGCACGTATCTAATACGTGCTTAGCAGTATGAGCATTTCCCTCAGCATCAGTGACTTTTGTCGCCTCTGCAGAGACCTAGGAGTGGTGACAGACCCCTGGGCAATGAGCCAGGGGTGCTATCATGTCAACCCTGTGACACGATTGTCGCATGGCTGAACTCCAAGCAGCAGACACTATGTAATCGGTGTCTGCTGCTTCCTCCTGCTTAAGCTCAGCACACTCACTTCCTGGATCTGCTGCTCTGTGACATTAAGATTTGCCATGTTCCCAAGGACCCTCCATAGCTGCCAGTAGCCCAACTGCTACAAAAAAGTGGACCCTTTTTACACACTTTTACACAAAGTATTTACTAAAGATTGCATTTTGCTGCACTCTGGGCTTTTTTGGGGGAGGCCTATTTTTTTGCACACATTTGCTAACATTTACACAATTAATCTAATTTTTACCATTTTGCCCAGTTATCTAAAAAATATTTAGCAGTGTGACTATTGGATGAGGTATTTTTACCACTAATCATGCTGTAAAATGTTATTTTACAGATTTGCAAAATGTTTGTGGTTTTATTGTTTTTTTATCCCTGCATAATTGGTCATTAGATGTATTTAGCATAGCTTTGCAGTTTGCTAGTTTGGTGTAAAAAGACACATTTACTCATGTTTGATTTGTCAGGGGGTCTTTGTTCAGTTAGTGGGTCATACGACACATAATACGCTTGCAGATGGTTTTGTTTGCAGCAGCTGAATTGGCAGCTGGGAAAAAGGCAAATCACTCTGAATATGAACGCCAGGGTCTACTGAATAGTTTGATGCCCAATATGTATTGATACAGGCATGTCCAAAGTGTGGCCCGGGGGCCAATTGCGGCCCGTTTTGAAATTTACACCGGCCCTCAGCCTCCATCATGAAATTAATAGTAATATGGTGCACCAGCACAATCAGTTATAGCAGTAATTTTTGGCACATTAATGAAATGATCTGCCACTTGGTCTATACTGCTGCCTGTGTGCTGAAGGCGTTAGCAATAGACACATACTGGCACGTAGAGACTTGCTGTTTTTGCATACTTCTTTAGGGCTGAAGGTGTCAATAGACGTACTGACATGCCAGTACAGTAAACTAAAGAAGTATGTGAGAGCAATGCGTCACTACATGTCAGTACATGTCTATTGCTAACACCTTCAGCACACAGGCAGCAGTATAGACCAAGTGGCAGATCATTTCACTAATGTGCCCAAATATTACTGCCACGGCTACTCGATATGCAGTATGCACAAAATGTCTCTGTCTTAAATATATTGACAATGGGTTGATTGCAGATGACCTCTTGTATTCGTCTACATTCCTTTAAAGTTGCCTTCTCTAACTCTACTTCTGCTACGTTCCCTCTCTCTGTTGGAGTTCCTCTACGCTCTGTTCTAGGCCCTCTGCTGTTCTCACTCTATACTACTTCGCTAGGAAAACTTATTCAGTCATTTGGACTTCAGAATCACCTTTATGTAGATGACACCCAACTCTGCTTTTCTACTCCTGACCTCTCCTTCTGTCCTTTCCCAAGTTACAGACTGCCTCTCCGCTGTCTCCTCCTGGATGTCACAGCTTCACCTGAAACTAAACCTTCAAAAACAGAACTCATTATATTTCCTCCAAGATCTTCCCCTGTCCGTCAGATATCACTCACAGTAAACAACACTACCTTTTATTCCACCACACAGGCACACTACCTAGGAGTTATCCTAGACTCGCATGTCTTTTTCATTACGCATCCAAACACTTGCAAAATCTTGTCGTATTGAACTGCCCGCATACGACCATATCTCAGTTCAGAATCAACCAAAACACTTATTCAGTCTCTTATCATCTCCTGCCTTGATTACTGCAACCTACGCCTGGCAGGTATTCCAAACAAGTCACCTTTCACAACTCCAATCTGTTTAAAAATGCAGCTGCTAGACTCATTCATCTATCTCACCCCTTAACATCAGCTGCTCCCATTCACTGGCTCCCAATCTCCTCTAGAATCAAATTACTAACACTCACATTCAAAGCCCTTAACAATGAAGCCACTCCCTATATTTCATCTCTGATCTCCAAATACACTCCTTCACGCAACCTTCGCCTCACTTCTCCTCTCATCACTTCTGCCCATTCTCGTCTACAAGACTTCTCTCGAGCTTCTGCTTTTCTCTGGAACTCTCTGCCTCGAGCTGTCAGACTTTCTCCTTCTTTCTGAACGCTCCATAAAGACCCACCTGTTTAAAGAATCTTATTCACTGTACCTTAATTAATCAATCATTGCTGTATCAAAAATCACAAAACTGTTCTAAAATCCTAATGTCTCAATTGTACCCTAACCTTTAGTTTGTAAACTCTAAGTTCTAGGGGCCTCTAATCCTATTGTACTCTGTAAACCCTTTTTTGTTATCCACCATTTATTCCGTTTGTTATAACTAAGGTAAAGCACTGCGTATCTTGTCGGTGCTATATAAATAAATGATGATGATGATGATGATACTATTAGAGTTAAACAGATAGTATCAGATAACCTTTTGGCTAAGAAAACATAGATGTCAAAATAGAAGCTGGAGTTTGAAATGCAGAATTTAAAAGAACTAGATAGACAAGAGCTATTAAAAAATAAATGGGAACCGAAAAAGGCACCTAGGATTTCACCCATGTCACACTTATCACCCTAATAAGAAGTATATCTTTAACAGACATTTGGGGAGTATTATCACATGCTTATATAAGATCCTTAAAGGAACAGTTCAGTATGAAAATAAAAACTGTGTAAATAGACAGGATGTGCAAAATAAAAAATGTTTCTAATATATATGGTTAGGCAAAATGTGATCTATAAAGGCTGGAGTGATTGGATGTCTTAACATATCAGTCAGAACACTACTTCCTGCTTTTCAGCTCTATAATTTTGAGTTGTCAGCGACTTGAAGGGGGGGCCACATGGTACATATCTCATCTGAGTTTGCAATTGATCCTCAGCATTCAGCTCAGATTCAAAAGCAACAGATATGAACCATGTGGCCCCCCCTTCAAGTCTCTGATTGGTAACCAGTCAGTGTAAACCAAGAGACCTGAAAAGCAGGAAGTAGTGTTCTGACTGATATGTTACACATCCAGTCACTCCAGCCTTTATACATTACATTTGTGCCTAACTAACTATATTACAAAAATGTTTTATTTTGCACAGACTATCTATTTACCCAATTTTTATTTTTATACAACAATTCCTTTAAATAAGGAACGACATTGACACCTAGACAATTGGAAATGTGGGAATGTTATAAAGGGGCCAACATTTAACCACCCACATACAGAAAAACTGTATAAAATAAGAGATTATCACCCTTGTTTTACAAACTACAAAGTCCACCCAAAAAAAAAATTATAATTTTTGCCCTATTAAAGAAAACATAGTTTGAAATAACTTTGGGGGAGATTTTTTTTTGGGGGGGGGGCGCCAGATGAGCCCAAGTTACGCCACTGGATGAGATAGTGAAACTGCCAGTTCCACACCATTTCAAGCAAGCAGAGTACAATGCTTACCAGATGCCATATGCAGAAATGAAATCTATTCCTATACAAAGATGTGGAGGTTATAGAAATCTTAACAAAATGCTAAAAAAAAAATTAGAATTTATTTTAGCTTTTTTTGGTTAAAAATTAATAGAAAAATTACACCAACCCAAAATTTAGAGGTAATAACATAACATAAATAGAGGGAATACTGATCTCAATAATGATTATGTATTTAATGCTGACGTATTCAAGCTACATTTGCCCAACCGACTGTACCATAAAACTATGAGGGGCAACTGTGAGAGTGCGTTATCTTGAAAATACTCTAATACAGTTCGTGCGCTTCTCAATATGCTCATAATTTTACTGCCTTTCATCTGTCATTCAGCAAAAAAAATCTTCCGTCTCGGTACCTGGACAGGTGCTTTAGAATCTGTCGTTTAATAATTCCTGCCATCCTCGGCCGGCCTCCGTTCTATCCTATCGTTTGGATTAGAACACTTCAGTCCTCCAGCTGCATTCCGACAGCCCACTACCAGGACCATAGAGAACATGAATAAGGAAAGACAGTATCCAACTACTAATGTTGAAGATCTGCAGTATTGACGGACTATGAAAGTACGGTGTCCTTTTTAGGACAGTTGTATGTAAAATGGCAGTGCGTCCTGCGCCCACCTCCCTCCATCCTGCTCCCTTATCCCTCGCGTCTCTCCGTTCTGCACCGTGCAGTCTCTGGCCGCCTCCCGCCGTCCTGCTCTTAGTTTCCTCCATTCTGCAGAATTCTGCCTGAGTCTTCCGGTCTGTCACAATTCCACCCCTAACTTTATGCCTAAAACCCTTATATTAAAGTTAAACTATACCCTCAAAAATGTAGGTCTCTATAAAAAGGTATTGAATAAAAAAGCTTATATTTAAAACCCTGCTTCATGTAAAAGACCATATTCTTAATAATATACTTTTTTTAGTAGTATGTGTCATTGGGTAATCCTAAATAGAAAACTTAATAAAAAAAAATAAGGGCTGCCCCTGGGATCTTATGATTCACGGCGCACACAAACATATCATATGTGTTAGGTCACATCAGCCAATTAACAGACAGAGTTATGTCTTTTGCTTCCACACTTCTTCCTGTTACAATTAGAGCTGCAGTATTTCTGGTCAGGTGATCTCTGAGGTAGCACACAGACCATCACAAAATGGTGGTTTAAGGCAAGAGATGTAAAAGGACAATATTTACCTAAATATATATTCCAGTTTGATAAGATTCTTTAATATCCTATTTAATTTGATATAAACTATTTGTTGTTTAAGTATTAATTTTGGGGGTATAGTTTTCCTTTAAAGATGTTAAAGGCAGTAACGTAACTAACCGGTGCAGGCTGCTCCCAGAAGCGATCTTCTTGGTGAATACGCAGGCGCGCAAACTGCTGGCAGTCCTGGAGGGGGTGCAGGCCCTGCTGCAATCATACCCCTTATTCCCCGATAGTTCCACCACTGGTTAAATGAACAGAAACGCTAAAAAATTAAAGTGTTTTAAAGGAATGGCAATATAATGTACTGTTGCCCTGCACTGGTAAAATGTGTGTTTGCTACTGAAATACAACCATAGTTTATATATATGTGGCCATGGGGGCAGGCCCGGATTTGTGGAAAGGCCACCTAGGCCCGGGCCTAGGGCGGCAGGATTTTAGGGGGGCGGCATGCTGCCCAACCATACCCACATTGGTTCCAAAACACTGGGGATGTGCTGGACATATAATCATTTTTAAAATTTCCCATGCGCCAATCCCCATTGCACCTGTCCCCCTGGAGGGGAGAGGGGCGACAAACGGCAGTGGGCCTAGGGGCGCCCACTATGTAAATCCGGCCCTGCATGGGGGCAGCCATTCAATCACAGGATACACATAGGGTTGCCACCTTTTCTGAAAGGTTTTACCAGCCGGTGGGGGCTGGAACAAAGGGGCAGAGCCACATACAGTGACATAAAAGGGGCAGGGCCACATTGAGAGATGGCCAGAAGGCCGAATATAAGGTAAGTCTGAGGGAATTGGGGGGCGGGCCAAGGGCTTTTTAAAAGGGTATTACGTCATCCTGCTTCTTCTGTCTTCTTGTGGTTGCGCATGCACAGTAAACCAAAAAAGACAAACTTTAATAAAAAGCCGACTATTTTGTTCTACTGTACATGTTTCTGCCCCAGGAAATTTGAAAAGAGAAGAAATGAAGAAGATGATTGCTCAGTGGTGCTCGCTGGCAGAACCTAGGGGCTTTTATAGTTTTCTGCTGATTGGACACCGGCCCCTGGGTGTCAGGTAAGTAAAAACAAGGGGTTCCTTAACATTTGGCACCTCCAAGTCTAAATAACATTCCTTCCCTTTAAACACAATTGTATGTTAATTTTTTGCTGCTAGTGAATTGCTATTTTTGCTTTTAACAAGAATACTTTTGTTTCTAACTTTATTTTTTGACATACAAATTTATTGCAGTACCACTGCAATAAATCTGTTCACTTCCGGGTCTAGGGCACACAGAACAGGTCATGCAGGAGCAAACAAACTAAGGTCTGTTGGGCTTAAGGCTAAGGCCACACTAGGCGATAGCGCCGCGATTTGACTCGCGGCGACTTTTAAGCCGCAATCGCTGGGGAAACTTTTGCGCTGGCGTCTATGGGGAATCGCGAAAAATCGCCAGCGTAAAAACACACGCGGCGATCTTTTTTCTACTGTCGCTCGAAATTGCCTCGCTAGGTGATTTTGAGTGACAATAGAAAAAAGATCGCCGCGTGTGTTTTTACGCTGGCGATTTTTCGCGATTCCCCATAGACGCCAGCGCAAAAGTTTCCCCAGCGATTGCGGCTTAAAAGTCGCGGCGAAAAGTCGCCGCGAGTCAAATCGCGGCGCTATCGCCTAGTGTGGCCTTAGCCTAAAGCGATTGTTCACCTTCAAACAACTAGTTGTTTTCAGATAGATCACCAAAAATAAAGAATTTTTTCCTATTTCTTTCTAGTTTCTATTTGTGACCGTTTTTCTAATATTGCAGTGTAAAGTGTAATTTTTCACCTTCTAAAGCAGCTCAGGCAAGGGGGGTCGCTGACCCCCCAAACTGTTCTAAATTGATACATTTAATGGATAAATTTCTTATCTTTGTCCCTGCTGAGCAGAATCCCTGGGTTTCATTACAGGCAGCTGTTAGATTTGATAAAATAGTTGCTAATACTCCAGAGATTCTGCTGAGAAATGTATTGACTAACAGTTTACACCTGAATCACTGAGCTGCCAGGCTGAAACACCAGAGACTGGAACATTCAACTTTAAACTTAGATTTTGGAACAGTAGAAAATAAATAATGCAAAGTAATTGAAAAAAGTCTTTATTTCTCGGAACAATCTGAAAACAACTGAACTGAAAAAAAGTGTTTGGAAGGTGAACAACCCTTTTAATGAAGTCGTTTGCACAAGGAAACTGGCTACAGGATTGGGTACAGAGGGTGATTGCTAATGGTACATTCTCTACTTGGAGTTAGGTTCTTAGCGGGGTCCCTCAGGGCTCGGTATTGGGTCCTCTTTTATTTAACTTGTTTATTAATGACTTAGGGGACGGTATTGTAAGTAACGTATCAGTGTTTGCAGATGACAAAAAACAATCCAGCCCAATTAATTCCATCCAGGATGTGGCATCCTTGCAACACTATCTTGACAAACTGGCAATCTGGGCAGCTAAGTGGCAAATGAGATTCAATGTTGATAAAAGTAAAGTCATGCACCTGGGATGTAAAAATATCCAAGCTATTTATACCCTTAATGGGAATGCACTAGGCAAATCCATTATGGAAAAGGACCTTGGAGATGATAAACTTGGCTGTAGCAAGCAATGTCAGTCAGCAGCATCAAGGGCAAATAAGGTCTTGAACTGTATTAAAAGGGGCATAGAGTCAAGGGAGGAGGGGGTCATTCTTTCACTTTATAGAGCACTAATAAGGCCCCATGTAGAATATGCTGTACAGTTTTGGTCTCCATCGCTTAAACAGGACATTATTGTATTAGAGAAGGTATAGAGAAGGGCAACTAAGCTGGTAAAAGGTATGGAAAATATTAGCTATGAAGCAAGACTGGCCAAATTGGTGATGTTCACGCTGGAGAATAGGCGTTTAAGGGGTGATACAATAACTATGTATAAATATATAAGGGGATCATATAATGATCTCTCTAATGCTTTATTTACCAGTAGGTCTTTCCAGCTGACACAAGGTCACCCATTCAAATAAGAAAAGAGTTTCCGCCTAAATATTCAGAAGGGTTTTTTTTACAGTGAGAGCTTTGAAGATGTGGAAATCTCTCCCTGAACAGTGGTACAGGATGATACATTAGATAGCTTTAAGAAGGGGTTGGATAGCTTTTTAGCAAGTTAGGGAATACAGGGTTATGGAATATAGCTCATAGTACAAGTTGATCCATGGGTTAGTCCGATTTTGGCCATTTTGGAGTCAGGAAGGAATTTTTTGCCTACCTCTGGATCAACTGGCAGGTTAAAAAAAAAAAAAAAAAAAAAGTTAAAAGGTTGAACTTGATGCACGTGTGTATTTTTTCAACCTAACTTACTATGTTACTATGTAGAATGCCCCTGTCCCTCCGATTCCTCTAACACAAAAGTGTGAAAGATTTACTTCCCGGTTGCTAGAATCACGGTCTGTGGCAAAAAGATAGTGGGGCTCATTTATAAACACTGGGCAAATTTGTTCCTGGGCAGTAACCCATAGCAATCAGATGATTGCTTTCAGTGTTCACCCTGCAGCTGATGGAAAAAGCTAATCACTGATTGGTTGCTATGGGTTACTGCCCAGGTGCAAATTTGCCCAGTGTTTATAAATGAGCCCCAGTATTTTGAATTTTAGACTAGAGAATGAGAATAATTTTAACAAAGCAAATTACAAAAGCTGCTTGCATATGCATTGCTTGAATAATACCCGCAGTTTGTGATTTTTTCTTTTAAAGGGGTTATTCATCTTCCTTTTTTAGATAAGTTGTTTTCAGATTGTTCTCCATAAATATTTTTCTTTAAAAAACACATGTTTTTATTTCTTTTTTATCACATAATAAAGTTTCCATTATGCAGTCTTGTACATAGTAATAATGAGAATAAGTTCTTAATTTCAACAATACATAGTAACAATATGAAAACTTCAGCTCAATTTAGTATAGGACCCTATGTAGGGTTTAACCCTTTAAGTGCCAGCAGAATTTCACATTTTGGTTACACAAAATGCCAGCCATTTTTTAAACATTTGGGCTCTCTCACTTTAGGGGCATTTTCTGAGGGGAAACCTATAGTTTACCTAGGAAAACTATACATTGTTTTTTTCGGGAGAAACTGAGCTTTTTAAATGTGCCTGAGTTTTCATGTATTTCCACCTCTGCAAAAAGATTTATAGCGCTAAATACAAAAAAAATGAAAAATTTCTATTTTTCACAATATATGAATTTATACCAGAAAAATTTCATTTTACGAACGAAAATCCAACTGCTTTGGAAAGCCTCATATCTCTCGAACGTGCCAATACCAGATATGTATAGTTTTAGGCAGATTTAGGACTTCTGTACAGCAAAAACTCCCGGCAGTATATTACCGAATTTTGAAAGCAGAAGGCAGAAAATGGCATACTTTAGATTCCAAGGCCACAAAATCCTGAAACATTAGGTTTACCCCAGAAACCCATATATTTTTGAAAAGTACACATTCTTCTGATTCCAAAATGGGTAACTATGTCTCTCTACTCCTAAATACCAAACATCAAAGCTTGTCTGAACGTAGTGGTTTTTATAAAAATATATCAAAATTCAGAAAAATCACTACAAAGGTTTTATTTTGCTGCTCCGCATATCCCACACTGTAATAGGTACCAAAAAAAGCACCCTGAATATGATTGTCAGTGGTCCACTGAACAGTTCGATGCCCATTGTGCATAGCTTTACCAATTTATCTGGCATTTACAGACCCCAATAAGAAGTTAGCACATACAAATTGTCCAGGACTTTACTTCAGCTACTGAAAAATCAACACATTGACTGCATTTTTTGTGGGGTAAAAACACAAAAATATAGGTTTACCCCCAAAAACCATATATTTTTGGAAAGTAAACATTCTACCGAATCTAAAATGGGTACCTATGCCTTTCTGCTCCAAACTACTGAGTCGCAAGGCTTTCCCAAATTTGTCGGTTTTGGTGAAATATCTGAAAATTGCCTCAAAGCTTCAACTTTCCAGCACCATATCACCCATGAATCATTACTTACCAAGAAAACGCACCCTAAATATTATTGCCAGGGGTCCACTGAACAGTTTGGTGCCCATGGTGCATAGGTTTACCAAAGTATCAGGCATTTAGAGGCCCCAAAATGAAGTTAGCGCATACAAATAGTCCTGTGGGTAACTTCAGCTAATGAAAAATCAACACATGGACTGCATTTTTTGTGGGGTAAAAACACAGAAATATAGGTTTACCCCCCAAAACCATATATTTTTGGACAGTACACATTCTACCGAATTTTAAATGGGTACCCATGCCTTTCTGCTCCAAACTACTGAGTCGCAAGGCTTTCCCAAAATTGTCGGTTTTGGTGAAATATCTGAAAATTGCCTCAAAGCTTCAAATTTCCAGCATCATATCGCCCATGAATCATTATGTACCAAGCAAAAGCACCCTAAATATGATTGCCAGGGGTCCACTGAACAGTTTGGTGCCCATGGTACATAGGTTTACCAAAGTATCTGCCATTTAGAGGCCCCAAAATGAAGTCGGCGCATATTCAGCTACTAAAAAATCAAAAAATTGACTGCATTTTTTGTGGAGTTAAAACACAGAAATATATGTTTACCCCCAAAGCCATATATTTTTGGAAAGTACACATTCTACCGAATCTAAACTGGGTACCCATGCCTTTCAGCTCCAAACGACTGCGTCGCAAGGCTTTCCCAAAATTGGTGGTTTTGGTGAAATACCTGAAAATTGCTTCAAAGCTTCAACTTTCCAGCATCGTACCGTGCATGTATCATTACCAGCATAAAGCATCTAGGTCTACTAAACAGTTTGATGCCCAATATGCATAGATTTACCAAACTATGTTGCATACAGAGACCCCCAAATCCAAATAGGGCATATGAATTTTCACGTATGACACTCAATATAAGCACCCGGTATGTGTATTATGTGCCATGAGACCCCCTACCAGTATGTAGACCCTAGAAACCCATATGTTTTCCAAAAGTATACATTCTGATGAATCTAAAGCAGGTAATGACATCTTTCTACTGCAAACTACCAAACCGCAAAGCTATGCTAAATATAACGCTTTTTTTGAAATTTCTCAAAATAGTTACAAAGCTTGCATTTTACCCCATTATATACCCCACATTTTGTAATGTACCAGCAAAAGGCATCCTAAATATGAACGCCAGGGGTCTACTGAACAGTTTGATGCCTGATATGAAAAGATTTACCAAACTAGGCGGCATACAGAGACCCCCAAATGAAAATAGTACATATGAATGTTCACGTATGACACTCTGACTTCTACAATACAAGCACCCGGTATGTGTATTATGCACCATAAGACCCCCTAACAGTATGGAGACCCTATAAAACTATACATTTTCCAAAAGTACACATTCTGACGAATCTAAAGCAGGTGATTACATCTTTCTACTGCAAATTGCCAACCTGCAAAGCTATGCTAAACATAACAGTTTTTATGAAATTTCTAAAAATAGTCACAAAGCTTGCATTTTACCCCATTATATACCCCACATTTTGTAACGTACCAGCAAAAGGCACCCTTAGTATGAACGCCAGGGGTCTACTGAACAGGTTTATGCCTGGTATGCATAGCCAAATGGTATAAAATCAGTAAAATCCAACAAAACCACATGGATTTTTTTTAGCCTAATGTAATTAGCAGTCAGAATCAAAGTTTGATTATTTTAGCGTGGCTAAATAGGTTTTACGGATAGAAATAAGCGAACAACACCTACACAAAACTGAAAATTAAATAAAATGGCTAAACATGCAATAAAGTGTCTAAAAAATCACCAATATCACTGAAATTGCAATATAGTCATCGAAATAACATACAAAAGGTATTGTGCAGTGCAATTAGCAAATACGCTATTCGCAATGGCAATAAAACAGTTTTCACAGCCAAAAAAACAGGCAATGCAATAAAAGAAAAAAAAACCCCACAAAATAGTGTATGTGTGCATACAATATGCAAATTGTGTGTTGTATGCGTGTGCAAGCGTGTGTAAGTGCTGTGAATATGTGTGACCCCCCTGATCCCCCAAAATTGAATGTATGTGTGTGTAAGTGTGAATGTAAGTGTATTAGTACAATAAGTGTGTGTTTGTGTGTGTGGGGGGGGGCACTAACCTGGGATGGCAGGCTGTAGGTAGTCCAGGAGGGCTGGAGGCAGACTTAGAACATTTGGAGACCTCTTCTTTTTTGGCCCTGGTGAGTAGGCGGGGCTTGATGAGCAGGAAGCACAGGCAGCAGCAGGGCACCTCGATTTTCCTTGCCTGCTGCTGCCTTGGGGCCCCTGGGCGATCTCGCCCCAGGGGCCACTCGTTCCCCACTTCCGCTCGTTGCCTAGGGGCTGGGGGACGAGTTGGAACGGAGCGAGCGGCTTTACAAGCTGCTCCTCCGTTCAGTAAATGCAGGCAGCAGCAGAGCACGCACATTTCGCGTGCCTGCTGCTGCTTTGGGGCCCCTGGGCGATCGCAACCCAGGGGCCCATCTTTTCCCACCTAGGCTCGTTGCCTAGGGGCTGGGGATCCGGCTGGGCACACTAGGAACGGAGCGAGTGGCTCGTAAAGCCACTCCTCCGTTCTGAAAGTGCAGGCAGCAGCAGGGCACATATGCTACACGTGCCTGCTGCTGCCTTGGGGACCCTGGGCGATCGCGACCCAGGGGCCACTTGTTCCCCGCCTAGGCTCGTTGCCTAGGGGCTGGGGAACAAGTCGGAACGGAGAGAGCGGCTTTACAAGCCGCTCCTCCGTTCATTAAAAGCAGGCCGCAGAAGAGCACGCACATTTCGCGTGCCTGCTACTGCATTGGGGCCCCTGGGCGATCGCAACCCAGGGGCCCATCTTTCCCCGCCTAGGCTCGTTGCCTAGGGGCTGGGGATCCTTCTGGGCACACTAAGAACGGAGCGAGTGGCTTGTAAAGCCACTCCTCCGTTCTGAAAGTGCAGGCAGCAGCAGGGCACATATGCAGCACGTGCCTGCTGCTACCTTGGAGCCCCTGGGCGATCGCGACCCAGGGGCCACTTGTTCCCCGCCTAGGCTCATTGCCTAGGGGCTGGGGAACAAGTCGGAACGGAGAGAGCGGCTTTACAAGCCACTTCTCCGTTCCCAAGCCTGCAAATGCTGCAGAACGTAGAATCTACGATCTGTGGCATTTCAAGTTACTTGCCACAGAACGTAGATTCTACGTTCTGTGGCACTTAAAGGGTTAATGGGTATGTAGCCAATAATCTATTTATTTGATGACTCCTGGGGGGGGGGCGCAAAGTCCAGTCTTCCTTTTTCCTATTGCTACATGTCTTAGTATTGGGATGACTCCATTATGAGTGGGTGTTCTCTTAGTGTTTCTTCATCATACTATGTTTGTCTAAAGGTGTAAACCGTCAGGTTTTTAATGTGTTGTGGCAGCAATGTTATCCATGTGTTTTGTTCTTTTCTGATAATTGCTTCCGACCAATCCATGTGAAATAGGTGGTGTAATTTTTGTTTAACTACTAATATATATGGTGGATCAGAAGCCAACCATTGTTGTAGTATAGCTTTTCGAGCTGCTGCTAGTCTCCCAACCCTTTTTTTTTTTTTCAGGTTTTGATAGCTGTGTATAATTACTAAATAATGCCTATTTGATTTGCATCTGGACAAGTTTTCCAGCCATCTGCCCAACATATGTGGTTACCTCTTGCCAAAAAGTTTGTAACTTTGGACATGACCAAAAGGTTACGTATTAAGTAGGCTACTGGAGAGCAGCGTCTTCAGCAGTTATTTGAGGACAGACTTCCCATTTTGTGTCTCCTGATTGGGGTTAGATACGAGTTGTGGAGTATTTGAAGAGCCATCTCTTGGTATCTACTTGCTGTGAGTAGGTTTATCTGTTTTAAATTAAATTTTTTACCCTTTCCCCAAAATTGAAATTTACAGTTCCTGTTTCCAGTGTCTGTCTGAAAGCTCAGTGATCCAGGAGCACCTGAACCGTTACAATTTGCTACATTTAGTAGATACATATCTCAGAAGTTTCTGTGAAATATAAGCAACTATTGTATCAATTCTAGCAGCTGCCTTAAATGAAACTCAGGGATTTTGCTCAGCAAGGACAAAGATTTAAAAAAAAAAAAAAAAAAAAAAAAAAAAAAAAAAAGTATCCACTACATGTATTCATTTAAAACAGGTAAAGGAACAAAAATCACAAATAGAACGTAATTGGGGAATAAAAAAAAAAATAAATAAATAAAAAAAAAAACCTCTGGTTAACAATCTAAAACCAACTGAACAATAAAAATAAATACATTTTTGAAGGTAAACTACCCCTTTAAGCCCATCACCATGAGACTCCATACTTGTATTTTTCTGCACCCTCTTGGTGAATAAGTGTTATTAATCCATATTGTTAATTTACTCTTTAGTCATATAAGCAACTGAAAAAACTTAACTTGATAACAATCCTACTACAATTGTAGTATTAAAAACAAACAGGGATAACTATGCAATGCCATATCAGTCAGATATGGTCGTGAGTCAGAAAGCATGTAATATTTTTAAACTCCTATTGCAGAAATATTCTTGGACAAGGCTATGGTTCAAATGTGAACACTGTATTAGAGTACTTTTGGCTCTGCAAGAAATACCATGAAAAATACATTAATTCTACAATATACACTTGTGGCAGAATTTCTATATAGAAAGCAGTGCTGTGTGTTTTGTGATAAAAACAGTTTAATTTCTCCAGGCACAAAATAATCACAGCTATGTTTCGTGCATTCATGGCAAACACATAGGACACAGTCATAAAATAAAGTGAAATAAAAAACATTCCGAGATTATCACATTTCAGAAATCTAGGTAAAACAAACACTTTGCACTCTTCCCTACCTGCAGTAGGTTGGAATGCATAAGCAGGTTTGACACCCAAGTTCAAAACAAAATATATTGTAGGATTAATATCCAGGAGGTTGTTGCACCCATTATTGGCAATATGCAGCACAGAAACTTGCAAGAGTGCTGCAGTTTTTTTTTTTTTGCATTAACCAATAAGCATCCATAATACAAATTTCAGCAGAGCTACGATTAAAAACTGTAAAAGTTTTATCGATCAGGACGTGCCATGCCAGGTCGGGACTGTAGCATCATAGGACGTGTAGGTGGACGCATCATGGGTGGACCAGGCATCATAGGCATGTGAGCTCCCATGGGTGGTCTCATACCAGGACCTGTAAAGGGAGAACAATTTAGACAAAAAAATAAGTCATAAGTAACTTTACATAAAGACACTCTACTACAGCTCAGTACAATGTACTGTTTGTAGAATGGATATGGGTTAGAGGATATTTCTACTAGTCAGTTCTAAGCAAATCACCAAAGCCCTCTGTACGAGTTGCTCCTTATCTCAATACCTAACATAAGCTGAGTGAGTGAGGGGCAGTTTCTATGGAGGATACTAGTATTTTGCATACTTAAAAATCAAAGTTGTATAATTGGTGACTGAGCATAAAGAAAAAAAACCCACTGGATCTCTTTCTAAAGGCAAATATAGGACAATTTCTCTCATTAACATGTATTTTTAGAGCACCAACATATTTTGCAGGTATGTAAAATAAACATGTTTATACATTGAACATACAGAATTAGATACAGTGTGACCATTAACCTATACAAAAGAGCTTACAATCACAGGATTGAGACACAAGGTGTGGGCAAGATCAGAAATCAGCATATTAGAGGTGTAGCATATGGTATTGCATGAGGGTATGCTTATCTAAATAAGTGTGTTTTGAGAGATCTTTAAAGCAGAAAGGTGGGGAGAAAGTCAGACAGAACATGGGAGAGAATTCCAGAGGAGGGGTGCAGCCCTTGCAAAGTCTTGAATACGAATGTGAGTAGGTAACGAGAGAAGAGCAGCCAGTAGAAGAGCATAGAAAGTGTTTGGGTGAGTATCTAGAGATATGTTCAGAGATATAGGGTGGGACAGAGTCAGGGTCATAATGATAATAAGGCACCGGACCTGGGGAGAGGCGGTTATAGTGAATTGTTAACCATGATCGGTACTTCTGGAATGTTAGGAGTATTAGTTGGGGGAAAGAGAACCATTTCTGTTTAATTTAAGGTAGCATCATGAAATCCAAGTAGAGACAGGCCCGGATTTGCAGCAAGGCCACAAAGGTCTGGGCCTAGGATGGCACAAGCTCAGGGGCGGCATGCTAGGGACACTAGGGACTATGCGCCCTGTCTGTAGCTAAACAGTATGCGCATGCGTGTGATCAGAGGGCGCAACAGACACCGGCCTGGGTGCGCACTGCAGAATCCAGCCCTGAGTAGAGATAGCAGACAGACAAGAAGATTCCCGAATTAGGAGCTGTGGGTTGAGATAAGGGGAGATAGATCCGAGTATCATTAGCATAGAGATGGTATTGGAAACAATACAAGTTGATTAGTTTGCAGAGGGAGGAAGTATTAAGGGAGAAAATAAGGGGCCCAGGACAGAGCCTTGAGGAACCCCAACAGAAAGAAGTAGGGAAGATTGCACTGGCAATCTTCTTTTTTGTGTGTACAAATATTGGCTTTTTATCGTTTGTAGCAGCTGGTAAACTCCAGATTGTGGGTTAGACGAACGCTGGCACAAGGGTATTTCTAGCAGCTGGTCGAGATGGCAATTTTTTTTTCTGTGTTTAGGGGAGAAGATGATAATCCATTGAAAGAGACATAGAAGGAAAGATTTGTAAGGCAAGTAGAGAACCAAGACAGGGCCATGTTGTGAAGGCCAAGCAAATGGAGGGAGTGGAGAAGGAGAGGATTATCCAGTGTCAAATGCAGCCGAGAGATTAAACAGTATTCGTAATGAGAAGTGGCTGTAGCTGTTAAGAATTAAGGTGTTATCAGTGGAATGCCTAAAACCAGATTGTCGTGGATCCAGTAGGTTATTGTCAAAGAGGAACAGTGTTCGGTTACAGACAGTAGAAAATGAAATGGGTCGCAGAGAGATAGGTCAGAAGTTAGTTATCGAGACAGAAGGGATCAAGAGAGGGTTTTCTCAGAATGGGTGATTTGTAACTCGGGAAGACAGATTCTAAACAGGATTTGCACCAGTGACACGCAAGTGCACTGAATGTCTGAAAAGCTTTTGTATGAGCAGTATGCCAAGGTTGAAAATGTTTGTGTCTAATGCATTTAGTTTTGCAAGTTCATTAAGGCCAGTGGTGGTCAGGAGAGCAAGGCATCATGGGTAGAATCAGCCCTCCACACTCCTCTCGCGATATCTCCAGTTTCTGCAGTTGTCAGGGGCTGGAGGACTACAGCGCGTGAATTTGTATAGGAGTTCAAAAGCACACAGAATGGGGAAGCACATTGGTAAGGGGTGTCAGATAAGGAGCTCAGTTTGCCGGCATTACAGAGCAGAAGTAGCAGCTAAAGTTTAACTATAGTCCTGCTGCTTTCTGCTCTAAGCACAGATAGTACTGGGAAGCACAACATCGGTAAGGTTTATCAGCACCGTGGAGGAAGAAGGGAGGGGGTGTCAGCAGAAGTAGCAGCTAAAGTTTAACCATAATGTTGCTGCTTTCTGCTCTTCATGTAAACAATTAGTCTACTCTTGACAAGCAAAAGTATTGAGTTACTTTACCCTTCACACACACTTTCCTGATTTTTATATTTAACCCTAAATCCCAGCAGTGTCTATTATTTATTAATTTTATTATTTATTTATTTTATTAGGCACATTTTTATTTTGGGGTTGACTTTAAGCTAAAGGGGGCTCATTTATAAACACTGGGCAAATGTGCACCTGGGCAGTAGCCCCTAGCAACCAATTGGTGACTGGCTTTTTACAGGCAGCTGCAGGTTGAACTTTGAAAGCAAACATTTAATTGATTATTGTCCAGGTGCAGATTTGCCCAGTGTTTATGAATGAGCCCCAAGAACTGCACAGTTTTAGCAGGTTTTAGCGTTTCGGTAATTTCGTAGTGCATGAGATTTTTTAGTAAAAGCCTGAATAGAACAATGTGTTTCAAACAATCCTAATAGAATATAAAGTGCTGGTGTGACATGATTGGTACAGAGCCAGTCTATCACAGAGTATACTCTATCACTAAGCACCCATGAGATTTGGCAGTTTGGAACAATCCACACAGAGAAAACAAAGGGGTCCTGTTTCAACATGGCAGCGCCTATGAAGCACTTTTTACATGTAGGAGATTTTCTAATCCATTTCAGATATAGACAAAAACAGCTGACTAAAGGGTTAAACTAAGGAGGGAAAAGATATAGATTACTTATGTCTCAAGGTGACAGGTCCTCTTTAAAATGGATACAGAAGCAGGGAACAAAATCATGCAGTTCATATTGACCCATAACTACTTCTCAATCAGATTTACAGATGGGGACGGCAATGGGATCACACTTTACTCCACAATCTGCAAATCTTTTTTTTATGACTAGACTGGAAGATTAAAATTTCATCCTGAAATTCTTAACCAATGGTACATCTTCGCTACATAGAGGATATCCTTATAACCTGGACTACTGGTAGATTATCTGCTAAAATTCAATACATTCCACCCAACTGTAAAACTAAAGCTTTGCTATTCCATCATAAGGACAACTCCATCCAAACCTCCACATATTGCAAACCAACTGACTAGCTTACACCCCAGACACAAAAAAAAACAAAAAAAACCTCTATAGTTTACAGGCTGGCCATAAAAGATACAACCGTGTCTGCTCTAAAGACACAGAACGACCAGAACATATATATTCAGTTACAGGAGCGACCAGAACATATATATTCAGTTACAGTTTCAGAAATTGTAAAATGAAAATACCTAATCGAGATTTAATTTTTCACAAAACCTTACATATTTGTTTCTGTAAGAGCCATTTGATTTTTCTTCATCTTTCACTTCAAACATTATTGTAACTTTTACAGCAACAACTATCCGTCTCTCACTATTATGCATTTTTGTCTAGGAGGGGACATTTGAATTTTTGATAAGAGATTGCATTATAACTAAAAGGCAGATGCGAGTCCCGATTAAGGGTTTTAACTTGCTGTGACAAGGCAGAAAATTTAAATTATATTCGTGATATAGCTTTTTAATATCTAGCAAGAGCTAAACTAACCAAACGTCTGGCCCCAAATAGATTGCACTGGATGTATTTGGGTGGTTAGGTATATATATATATATATCTATCTCTCTCTGTACTCTCTGTACTCTCTCTGTACTGCCCATGACTCAATGACGTTGAGTCATGGGCTGCATTTAAAACTCAATCATATACAGTACCAAATGTGGAATAAATGGGTGTTTTGTATTCCTCTGGATCAACTAGCAGTTAGGCAGGTGATAAATTGATTTAAAAGGTTGAACTTGATGGACATGTGTCTTTTCAACCTAACTTACTATGTTACTAGACAAGTTATTTTAAAATTCCCTCTTATTTTGTAAAAAAATATTTGTAGTCACTATATTCTAGTTTAGGAAAATACATGCCATTATCTACATACCATGGCCTACTGGCATCATTCCTGGAGGTGGTCCCATCATTGGCATCATAGGAGGGCCAGCCATGGGGGGAGCAGGCATCATTCCAGGTCGAGGAGGTCCACCTACAAAAGTATATTTAATGCTTAAGTAAGCTACTTTATATTTACGGAAGTTCAGAAGAGAGGTTCTGGCCATGTATAGCCACCTTAGCCTGATTTCTGAAACACTTTTTTTTTATACATCAGATTTAGAAAGTCTCATTAAAATCACCTTCACAAGTAGATCTATCTTTAATGGCATAGAGGCTAGGTATTCTGAGGTTTTCCCAAAAACTGTTTTTGTTTTTCATTCCAGGTAAAGGTTTGTGCAAGACCAAAATGTCAAGAAAAACCCTTTTTTGTGTATCTACATGTTTTGTTTAATTCCATGGAGTGCGGTCCTTGGCTGTATCTTTATACAGCATCATTAAAAATAAAATATGGAACATATTTTACCAAACTCAAGTTCATGTCAAACACGGTATATTTTCCAGTTGAAAAACAATACATAAGTATTATGCCCATTTAAAGGGAAGATACACTCCCTTTCTAACATTAGCTCATTCAGCTAGATGTTTAAAACAAACGTTTAATATTTATTTTAAGCCAAATATAATAACAGTACTGACATATCAACAGCTCTGTGCAACTCATCACATAGTGAATCCTGTGAAAACAAACAACAATTTAAAACACATTTTTTCTTTTTTAAAGAATTAAATATCAAAATCACCAAGCCAAGAAAGTGTTTATTGAAACCTGAACATTGGGGGTTTATTTATTAACACTGGGCAAATTTGCCCATGGAAAGAAACCCATGGCAACCAATAGGGTAATGACACTGGTACTATATAAAGATATAGCCAAGTAGTCTAGTTTCATGATGGGGATGTAAAGTTACCCCGTATGTTTTTCTGATAGAATTCTTTAATACAAGGAATTTCCAAAATACATGCGGTATTTTTTTTCCTCACAGCTGTAAAGATAAACAATTCAGCTCAAAACAGCGGATTTTTGTTTTTAAAATTGGATTCTCACTCTACTGCATATGAGCCTGTCTAAACAAGAAGCCAAATATTATGGTGGCGAGGATATTCAACAGAAATATCCTGCGTCAGTACAGTTTTTAGCAAACAGTAGAAGCAGCCCAGGATTTCAGGTAAGAGACTAATCACTTGGGGGCTGTCTAACATTTTGGCAATTTATTTTAATTTAGTTCTCCTTGAAATACCTTTGTCTGTAAAATATCCCTTGGTATGCTGCAACAGGGGTGATACCAATTTATTCCATAGTGCTACCAGACACTGCAGTTACAATCAAACTTTTCAGGAACACCTGTCCCTTCCTCAGTGATGCTCCTCACTGAGGAAGGGACAGGTGTTTCCGAAAAGTTTGATTGTAACTGCAGTGTCTGGTAGCACTATGGAATAAATTGGGATCGCCCCTGTTGCAGCATACCAAGGTATTGGCGTTTTTTCTATATTGAACGAATTGCTGGCGTATGGCTAGGCTATTGCCTTTTACCCCTTAAACTGACTTTTCTGGAACTGTAAAATATCCCTTACACATGCACTGGAGACAGATTGGGAGACAATTTCAAAGTGGAACTACCAAGTGCGAATAGATCTTTTAGATCATGATCCTGCTCTTAAAATAAATCTTAATTCCCCTTAACTTTGATCAAGCCTTGAGGCTTGATAAAGGGCCCTATGAGGCCTGAAACATTGCCCTTTGTCTACTTGAATTGGAGCCAATAAATACCACGAATATAAACACATTCATCTTGTCAGTGTGCCGCAGTGCTTTGGACTTTGCATGTGTATTCCCTAACCCATGGCAGGTGGGATATTTTACTGCTGAGCACCTGATTTCGAAAGAAAGCATACAGAGGTAGAGCACTTCAACACTGTGTGGAACATGGCTTTTAGATCAGACATGCAAAGTTTCAGACCCCTGTATTAGCTTTTTTTTTTAATAGAAATTGTGGATGGTACTGTGCCGATTTTCATCATGTACCTGGTTTGAGTATAAAAAGTTTGGCGAGTACTGACCATTTACAGTAGTATGCGAAGAGGGCAATTGGTGGGTAACCAATTTTGAAAGTCTCTGCTTCCTAACTCATGTTTCTATAATGTATATTTACCCAAGCTTGGAGGTGGTGGGATCATAGCACTTCCAGCTGGCGGAGCTGCAAAAGGTGTTGGTGGTATTTTTCCTTGTTGAAATGCGGCAGCTGTGTAGAGAAAAATATTACTTTACTCATCCTTTCTGTGCCATAAACCAGTAATAGCAGAGCAGTTCATCTATAGGCAACAAAATGTATAGGCTAGAAAAACCTTCACAGAAATACAGATAAAACCATCTAGGATTTCACATGTATTAAATACTTACATTTTAGTAAATATATCTACTACACAGAGTCAGTATACCAGAAAAGAGCTTTATCAATTATTTGAAAAACTGTATCCCTTTAACTTTAGTGAGTAGAATTAACCCTTTTAGTTTAAGCAACTGCTCTGCTTCAGCACAAGTAGCCACAAGTTTCCCCTAGAGGGTTTCACTGGCATGCATGTTTAGCTAAACATTAACAGAACCAGTATGGATTTACACAAGGTAATTTTATATGAAACTTTTTGTAAATGCTGACCGTATTAATAGTAATAACATAACATTCACCTTTACCTGAAAAATACTAAATTGGCATCTGTATAATATTTTAGATTATAAGCATATAAATAACACCCAAAAAATGCAGAGAATAGTTTCACTCACTGGTTTTGTCAATTAGGCTCTGTGCCTGCTCTTCCATCCACTTCTGATAATAATCTTTCACATTCTCCTTGTGCTTTCTTCCACTACAATGAGTCTTACGGACTGAAGGCTAGAAGACACAGCGTACAAACTGCATTATTCGGTATTTCACATGTGTTTAAGGAAAGGTCATTGGTGCTTACATTTTTAGCAGTTTTTTCTTTGTGTTTTGAGTATGAAACATTTTTAAACTATGGAGTTTGACACGGAAATCATTTTTGGTGCCTTTTTGTATACTTAGCTATTTAAAGTACGTTAACACACTTATGTATTATCCTTGAAAAAGGTCCCAATGAGGACCACGTAATCTTGAGTTCTGTAATGTGTGATTGATAGATATATATATATATATATATATATATATATAGATATATATATATATATATATATATATATATATATATATATATATATTTTATTCAAAGATACAACTACATACGAAGAATTTGACCAAAACACATCCACTGCAGTATACTGAATTTACAGCAAATGCTTAAATATAAATCAGAATGAAGTCAGTTTTTGTACTACACAACACTACAAACAAAAGCCAATGTTCCATTTAAAATTACATGTCATATTAGTTAAATTTGTCTGCATATTTGATTTCTGCATATCAAAGGGCACCAAGAATAGGAAAATTGTTTCCCCCAGCAGGATGCCCTTGCTTCTGATGCTTTAGTCACCAGTAGTTCTTTCAAGCAAAGTGTTTATTGTATGATTCATATGCAGAGCTTCTGCTCTAGTGAAACTTCCGATCTTGGCCAACCTTCCTTTATAAACGAGACCTTTCATACCCTTTACCAGCTATGTTATGTTTGTTTGGTCTCGTTCAGTCTTTTGAGCATTGAAGATCAAACTAAACTGCATATTCAAGATAAGGCCTTAGCAGTACTTTGAATCTCTATGCTTTTTAATACAGTGGGCCCTGTTATTTCTTCAACTTTTTTCTTTAACAGACTCTTAAATAATTTGCCGGCATGCAAAGTTACAGGCCTAGGTCAAGATTGTAATGTCTTTTTTCCCCAATACCTGAATTATATCAGATTCACCTAATTCATAGATACCATGCAAATGGAAGCGGACATAGTGACCTCAATAAAACTGAACTAGGGTCCCCAATATTAAAGGGTTGGTTCATCTTTTGGTTAACTTTAAAGGAACAGTAACAGCAAAAAATTAAAGTGTTTTAAAGTAATGAAAATATGTACTAATTGTCTTGCACTGATAAAACGGATGTATTGCTTCAGAAACACTACTATAGTTCATATAAACAAGCTACTGTGTAGCAATGGCAGAAACTGAAAAAAGGCTATACAGCAAAGGTAAATAGTGGATAAAAGATAACACCATTATGTTCTACAGAGCTTATCTGATATCTGCTGTGTAACCTGTGCCTTTTCTCCTTTGAATGGCTGCCCCCATTGCTTTAATTAGACCCCTCCACTAGAAAAAAGAAATGTATAAGAAACAAAATATCTACTGCCTGTATGGGAGAAATGTCACCAAATACCATCTGGCTTCTAAGAGAACACCATTACAAACTATAATAGGGAAATCATGTTTCCCAAACAGGCATGAATTCTAACGAGTCTTGCTGTGTGTGGGGGGGGGGGGGGTAAATGTATTCTTACAACAATTAAATCCCTGGTTCTCAATAACACCATCAGATCAGTAAAATGTTTCCAATATTTATATTACATTCCGCAAGAACATAAGTACAACCAAATTAAGCATTTTATTCATGCCCTGATCACTACAGATATTCACTTGTCCCCAAATATTATGCGATGCATTTCTAACCAGCAAAGTACTTTTAATTGTGTATGGTTTCTTTATTACCAAAGAAGAAAACATCTTGCCCAAAAGAAAAAGATCTGAGTATTGAGATAGGACAGGACAATTTGGGATAAAACTAGATCAGCTTCTTGGAACATTAGTACAAAGGAGTTATTTACAAAAAAAAAAAAAAAAAAAAAAAAAAAAAAAAAAAGCTTCATTTACCGTATGTATACCCTTAGCTGGTGCTCCTGTTAAGCAGAAAACTGCACTGACCAGGGTTATATCTGTAGATCAGGGGTGTCAAACTTTTTACAAAGAGGGCCAGATTTGGTGAGGTGAAAACGTGTGGGGGCCGACCATTCCAATTGTTTCATTACCTGGGGACACAATAGAATGGAAAGCACCAAAATGGACAGGGCAACTGTAATGTACAATAGTTTGTTTCAGCTTATACTTGAGGGGATAATAAATAATATTTGCCACACTAATCAGCCATGACAAGCTTCCTGCACCTCTTTCTAAGAGTCAACCCCTTAAAGGAGAAGGAAATTCCGTGGGCGCAAAGACACTACCCCCGCCCGTGTTGCCCTCCCTCCTCCCCCCTGGCCTACCTGTCCCCCCCCGGGCAAATGCCCCTAACTTGTAACTCACCTCTCTGCGCAGGTCCTGTCCACGGAGTTCACAGGCGCCATCTTCTCCCAAGTGGTCTCCTTCCAGCTTTGACCGGCGTTGGCGCATGCGCAGTAGGAGCATTTATCCGGTACGGATCTATTGCGCATGCGGCAAAAGTCACAAAGTTTTCCGATTTCACTTCGTGACATTCGGCGCATGCACAGTAGATCTGTACCGGATAAATGCTCCTACTGTGCATGCGCCAAAAACGCCGGTCAAAGCAGGAAGAAGACCGCTTGGGAGAAGATGGCGCCTGTGAACTCCGTGGACAGGACCTGCGCAGAGAGGTGAGTAACAAGTTAGGGGCATTTGCCCGGGGGGACAGGTAGGCCGGGGGGGGGGGGGGGGGATTTTTGCGCTCAGGGGGTTTCATTCTCCTTTAACAGTAAAAGTCTGCAACGTGCTTATGTCTTATGTCTCACGCGGACACCTGAGGTGTATGCGTACTTCGAGCTTTTTCGTCTAACCCCGTCTCTCATTCACAGACAATAAAAACAAAAAAAAGCGTCAACTGTAATCACTTGAGATTCCGATGAATACGAGTCTATGCTCTACATGGTTCTCGTGACAGTGGTCAAAACAGTAGGCGAGAGGGGCGTCACTAGCAAGACTCGCATTGTGGTTTTTAGAAGACAGGCGTATTTTGCGCAGAGGAAATGAGGTGCCTGCCGCTGTGGGCGTGGTGTGCCACAGTTGGCTGAGGGACAGTGGACGCGGTGACGTTTACAGCACTGCGCCGCCTCCCAGTCAGTAACCGCTGTGAGGTTAGGGCTTGGCTCGCTCCCAGTTCTCCTGGTATTTTTTAAGGAATTTGCTGCGGGCCAATTAAAAATGGTTCACGGGCTGCAGTTGGCCCGCGGGCTGTAGTTTGGACACCCATGCTGTAGATACTGATTCACTGCTATCATCTTCCTCAGGCAGTTGCAGTACAATTTAGAACAAGTCTGTTTATCTGCTTCTAGTCTACTGCACCTGTGCCTGCCAGGACTAAAACAAAGCAAAGACAGAAGAAGCCAAAACGATAGTAACGAGAGTTGTCTACTTTCTACCAGACATTTGTATCAAAACACCAACTTAATACGATCACATACACACAAAAAAAATAAGTTTATAAACTTTCAATCCAAGCTATAACAAAGGAACACAACTCGTTTAAAAAAAAAAAAAAAAAAAAAAAAAAAAAAAGTATACAATTTCCTATTTAAAAAGAAAAACCCAATGGACGATAACCTGTACAGCCGACTTTCCCACAGGGAATACGGTTCACCTCCTCAAGAAACCCAGGTAAGTGTAGTACTTATGGCATTAGCTTTGGTAATTATTCAGAAATAAAACAAAGACTACTAAATGAAGCGAAACAATATTAAATGCAGCATCGCGCAAATACTCACAGAATCATGGGTGAGATACGTATCGCAGTAGTCACAGTAAAACCTGCAGTGAAACGAGACAAAAGAGTAGTTACAAGAAACATGAATTGCGCATTCAAAAAAAAATTAACAAAACCTATCAAACTCTTCAACCCCTAAACAGATACAATACAGGACAACATAACTCTAAAATACACGGTTTTAAAAGTAAATCATCATTCATTTTACTTCGGCATGTTGGTAATGGCGCGTTCGTCTCTCTGGTCGCAGGCGGAAATGACGCCAGAACAACTTGTCCGTTACTTCCGAATATAACAGGAACTTATAGCACTGGGTGGGGCTGAAGTAATTCGACCATATTTGAAAAGGGTATATACATATAAATATATATATTTGTGTGTGCTTTGACGTCACTGTCTGCAAATAATTTTTAGGTTGACATTGACTTATGCCACTGTGTTTGCACGGAGACACCTATTAGATTCGAGGGAATGGTTTACAGGGCTCAGTAATAGGTGCTACTACAGTAGACGCATCGAAGCTGTGTATTTCGACGTCATGACGCAGTGCGGCGCTCAGGAAGCGGGGAGGCCCCGAGCGGCCTGCTGCAGAGCCGGAGACCGGGCCCTTGACTAAAGGCCCAGGCACGTTAAATGTGGGCGTGTAGAAAGGTGTATCAAAGAACTCCGCGTCGAGGTTATATAGAGGTCAAAGGTCATCACGGGTGATGGGAGGTCTCATAGTCGGTTCAAGGCTTGTGTTATAGATTTTGAGGAATAACTGGGATTTAGAAGACTATGATTTTGTGACACAAACTGCTCAAGCTACCGTCCTGAGTCTATGGATTTGTATTAACAGGTCGGGAAGTTGCATTCGCAATTCTTCACGTGGCCCACAATTGCAGTGTTTAGGAAAGTCGAACAGTAGCCTAGTTGTTGACATGGAGGGAATGGACGTTGATCTTGACCCAGAGCTCATGCAGAAGTTCAGTTGTTTGGGGACCACTGATAAGGATGTTCTGATCTCTGAATTCCAGCGCCTTCTTGGTTTTCAGCTTAATCCAGCTGGCTGCGCATTTTTTCTAGACATGACTAACTGGTGAGTGCCTGCCTTCTGAAGTGAGATCCATTTAAAGCAGTCGAAAGTTGTAAAGGTTGTTCATCTTGTGTTGTAATGTAATTGTCATGTGATGTTAACATCATTCATAACACATATACATGTAAAGGCAACCTACAGCTGAGCTGTGGGTTAACAATGAATAGCTATATACTACAGATTATACTAATAATAATTGTTACTGTCTTCCCTATTCCAGTTAATTTAATGTAAACACAGCCTTGTTCAACCTGTACATAAAACAATGGGCAGGTAAAACTGTCCATACACTTAAAGGAACAGTTCAGTATAAAAATAAAAACTGCATAAATAGGCTGTGTAAATAGGCTGTGTAAAATAAAAAAAATGTTTCGAATATAGCTAGCTAAAATGTAATGTATAAAGACTGGAGTGTCTGGATGTCTAACATAACAGAACAGGACACAACTTCCTGCTTTTCATCTCTCTAACTCTGAGTTAGTCAGAGACTTTAAGGGGGCCACATGGGACATAACTGTCCAGTGAGTTTGCAATTGATCCTCAGCATACAGCTCATATTCAGAAGCAAACAGTTATGACCCATGTGGCCCCCCTCAAGTCACTGATTGGTTACTGTCTGGTATCAATCAGTGGAAACCAAGAGAGCTGCAAAGCAGGAAGTAGTGTTCTGTTATGTTAGACATCAGTCACTCCAGCCTTTATAGATTACACATTTGCCTAACTAACTATATTGAAAACATTTTTTTTATTTTACTCAGCCTATCTATTTACACCATTTTTATTTTTACACTGAACAATTTCTTTAAAGATCTGCTATTTGGCAGAGGTGCAGGAGGTTAGAGTAAAAGGACCACAGAATGGAATTCTTAGACGTTCAAGAAAGGGATTGTTCACCTTTAACTTTTAGTATTATGTAGAGAGTGATATTCTGAGACAATTTGCAATTGGTTTACATTTTTATTTATGGTTTTTGAGTTATTTAGCTTTTTATTTAGCAGCTCTCCAGTCTGCTATTTCAGCAAGCTGGTTGCTAGGGTCCAAGTTATACTAGTAACAATGCATTTATTTAAATTAAAGCCTGGAATATAAATAGGAGAAGGCTTGACTAGAAAGATGACGAATAATAATAATAAAGTAGCAATAACAATAAATGTGTAGCCTTACAGAGCATGTGTTTTAGATGCGGTCAGTGACCCCCATTTAAAAGCTGGAAAGAGTCAGAAGAAAAAGGCAAATAATTCAAAAACTATGCAAAATAAATAATGAAGACCAGTTTAAAAGATTTTTATAATTTTAGAACATACTAAAAGTTAGTTTGAAGGTGAACCACTCCTTTAAGTAAAACTGTTCAGAACATAAAGTAAAACCATTCCATAATAGATTTTTTGTTTTAATCACGCCAAGGTTGACTAGTGCATATGTATGAACTGTGGGTATATGACAGTATACAGCGGATGGAACCACTGTACCACCAATATATTCCAAAAGTGTTGTTTTGTACCAACCATGGTTCCTATAAACTCTCAATTGTGTATCCTGCTTAAGTGAGTTGCTTTTTATAATTGTAGAACATACTAAAAGTTAGTTTGAAGGTGAACCACTCCTTTAAGTAAAACTGTTCTGAACATAAAGGAAAACCGTTCCAAAAAACTCCACAGCAGATAATTGTACATGTATATAGTAGATGAGAAATACACGCATCTTAATAGAATTTTTGTTTTAATCACGCCAAGGTTGACTAGTGCATATTGTATGAACTGTGGGTATATGACAGTATACAGCAGATGGAACCACTGTACCACCAATATATTCCAAAAGTGTCGTTTTGTACCAAGGTTCCTATAAACTCTCAATTGTGTATCCTGCTTAAGTGAGTTGCTTAATTAACTTGTCTAAATAGTGCTGCCTTCACTTAACTGTGGCTTTATACATTTGTTAGCAGCATTAATACTAGCCACCACCATATTTCTTTCTCCTTCAGCATCCAAACATACTTTCCTTATTTAGAGAGAGTGTGTTGCTATGGCAAACCGACATTGTCTTTCCGATTGGCTAAATTGCTTTTGAAGGTGGCATTCGGGGGGGGGGGGCTGTTCTGTTCTGGGCATGCTTCAGTTCCCTGCTAGATTCATATGTGCAGGATCATACTCTTAGGGTTTCTACGGAGCTCGACTCTATGGGCAATTGTGATTAAAATTGTTGGTGCTATTTTTGGAAACAAGTTTCTACTTGTTTGGTTATTCAGCAGCCCTATGTAACTTATTTTACAGAGGCTTTTCATAGGAGACAGTTTCTGGGCATTCCTTGTTCTTCAAAGTTGGTTGTTTCAATAACATAAAGGGATACTGATTATCGGGTTTTTTTTTTTGCTTTACTGTTTCATTTCAGCATTTTAATTTCAGTGTAAAAATAGTAGCTAATTACATGTATATTTCCTGTATGATCCTCTGTATAACTGCCTGAGGGGGCAGTAAAAGCCACTTGAAAAATGCAACCAATCCCACTTTCACTGCTTTCCCTGCTCTAGTGCCCTTTCTGGCTTCAGTCTGTGGTGATGTAATTGTGCATACCCCCGATAATCACTACAGTAATCCAAAATGGGCAAAGACATTCCAACATCAAACTTCAAAGCTTACTTAAATTTAGTGGGGGTTTTTTTTACATTTCTAAAAATTTTCCTAGAAATGTTATTTGTTGCAGTTATTATTAAATTTGCTGCACAATATTTACGTGCAAAGATAAAACACCCTAAATTATGAGCATAGGGTTCTTCTGAACAATTTGATGTCCAGTATGCATAGATTTACCAAAGTATGTGTCCTGCAGGTACCCCACCATAAAATTAGTGCATATATATATTTTCATGACAATTCATGGCATTTCACCTTCTGTCTGTGTTTTATGTGTCCATAGAACGCCTAACAGCTTGAAGACTCCTTAAATCAGATTTTTTTTTTGGAAAGCGCAAAGCTAATATGATAATGTCAGAAAAATGCCTGAAAACTTAAATTTTACAGAATCTGCCACAAATCCTTGTGTACCAAGATGAAAACATTTAAAAATGGTAGCTAGTGGTCTACTGAGCAGTTTGATGCTCAATATGCATAGCTACCAAAATATGTGGCATGTATTAAAATAGTACAAATGAATTTTCTTCCCGTTCAGCTTCTGCAAACAAAGCCTGTGAATTACATGTTGTAAGACTCCCAGCACAAAACCCCAAAAAACCCTATATTTTTGTAAAATGCACATTTGGACATTCAAATTGGGCATATCTTTCCTAGAATTAGGAATATCGCCTACAAATGTTTGAATTTGCCACCTTTATCTCATAAAGGTTCTTACAAAGAAAAAAACACTTTAAATATGAGTGCCAAAATAAAAACAGAGTACAGGTATGGAATCTGTTATCCGGAAACCAGTTATCCAGAAAGTTCCAAATTACAGACCTTCTCCAATAGACTCCATTATAATCAAATAATTCAGAATTTTAAGAACTATTTTTTTTTTCTCTGTAATAATAAAACCGTACCTTGTACTTGATCCAAACTAAGATAGAACTAATCCTTATTGGATGCAGAACCAGCCTATTGGGTTTATTAAATGTTTACAATATTTTCTAGCAGATGTAAGGTATGAAGATTCTGAGAATTCTGGATAACCGGTCCCATAGCTGTATATGAATTTTCTCAGCCACAAATTAATTTCCACAAAAAGGCACCCTGTCTGCGTAGTATGGAGACCCCTGAAAATGTATATTTTGGAAAGTATTCATTCTAACAAATTCGAAGTCGCCTTTCTGCTCCAAGTTACAAAACTACAAACCTATACTAAACAAAATGTAACAACAATGCAAGAATAAAACTGTAATAAATCTAATTGTACAAATCAATTATATAACAAACATTGATCTGGCAGCATAAGCTGCTGGTTAGAATACATGATACAATAGCCAAATTGCCAAATATACAGTTATTAGGGCAAAAACAAAAGACAAAATGATAAGATGAAAAAGTGTACCGTATATGTTTGTTTTTGTGTGCTGTGTGTATACTTCTAAATGTGTGATTGTATGTATATGTGTATATCGGTGTGCAAAAGTGTTCAAAAGAAAGAAAGCAACACTTATCTTTTCTACAATGAGTGGCACATTTATTAAACTTCAAATGGTGAATTCTGAATGTTCCCACGCTTGCAGAAATCCATGTTACCTGGTTGTGGAGCAAGATATTTTAGATAAGAAAATAGCACTCCTTAGTAAAGAACCCAAGCCCAACTGTAACTCCTTCAGTTACACTTAACTTCTCCTAAAAAATAGCTTTTCTGGAAGCAGTTCCATTGTAAAGTGCTGGCTCTTGCTTTAAAGGGGATCCGTCACCCAAACAAAATTATCCAAATCCTATTTTATCATGTTAGTCAAGCAAAATTAACTTTAAGTACACTGTATAAATCTTGTTTCCATCAGTCTGGGAACTCATAATTATAACAACCAGGAAGGAGCCATTTTGTGGACACTGTTATTAAGGCAAGCCTTGTATCATCTCAGAATCTTGTTTGTGCACCAGGGGACAGGGACCCAATGTCTATCCCCCATGCACTGGTTACACAATTAAATCGTTAAGAGAGCTGCGGGAATGTAGGGAGAGCGGTGACATCTAGGAAGTGCTGAATGGAAAGTGAAAGTAATTGCTTGCCCCGCCTCTATGCCTAGGCATAGAGGTGGGGTAGGCAAAACTTGATTGACAGCTGATATTTTTAAATGAGTTTACAACAGCTATGAATGCTTTAATTAAGAATTTTAAAAAAGAAATTGGATTTCATATTTAATTTAAGAAGGACTTTTATTACCGTATATACTCGTGTATAAGCCGACCCGTGTATAAGCCGAGGTACCTAATTTTACCTACAAAAACTGGGAAAACTTATTGACTCGCGTATAAGCCTAGACACAACTACAGCCCTGTCTCCCAGCAGCGCACATTCTGCCAAAGCGACCCCCCCAGCGATCAACCGGACTTCTTTGCAAAGCTGATGGTGACAGAGAATTGCCAAACGGATTACTGTGTGCATTGTCCCACTGTCCCACTACCATGTGCAGAGGGTGCTGTTTGATATTGCCATCACTGTTAATCTTTTGTATAACCAACAGAGGGCGCTGTGTGATATTGCAGTCACTGTTAATCTTTCATATAACCAACAGAGGGTGCTGTGTGATATTGCAGTCACTGTTATTCTTTCATACAACCAACAGATGGCGCTGTGTGATATTGCAGTCACTGTTAATCTTTCATATAACCAACAGAGGGTGCTGTGTGATATTGCAGTCACTGTTATTCTTTCATACAACCAACAGATGGCGCTGTGTGATATTGCAGTCACTGTTAATCTTTCATATAACCAACAGAGGGCGCTGTGTGATATTGCAGTCCCGGTTATTCTTTTATACAACCAACAGATGGCACTGTGTGATATTGCAGTCCCTGTTATTCTTTCATACAACCAACAGATGGCGCTGTGTGATATTGCAGTCTCTGTTATTCTTTCATACAACCAACAGATGGCACTGTGTGATATTGCAGTCCCTGTTATTCTTTCATACAACCAACAGATGGCGCTGTGTGATATTGCAGTCACTGTTAATCTTTCATATAACCAACAGAGGGCATTGTGGGATATTGCAGTCTCTCCCCAAGTGAACTGTTGGTATAGGAATGATTAAAAGTGACTGCAATCTCAGCTACTCGGGTCGGGTACCGCTGACCCGCGTATAAGCCGAGGTAGACTTTTTCAGCACATTTTGGATGCTGAAAAACTCGGCTTATACGCGGGTATATACGGTATACAGATTTTTATGTCTGGGTGACGAGTCCACTTTAAGATGATCAGGCCCATTGACTTGAGAGGGCTGGCTACACTCGCTCACTTTCTATTCGTTTTTATGATTTTTTTCAAAAGCATATTCAGCAAATGGTGAACTCCATTGATAAATATGATTCTGAAAATCCCATAGGATTGAATGGAAAGTAGGTGAGTTTTTCTTTGGTGAGTTCTAATCTCACATTTTGATAAATCTGCCCATTAATGAATTACTTGCAATGCATACAGTGTAATTTAGTGATAAAAGCTACATCTTAAAAATTTGTATGACGAGTTATCCTTCATAAAGTCTTGCTGATTATTCTCTATAATGCCATTCTCCAGAACCTATTCTTGAATATAAGCTCTTAAATGTTTGTTCGTCACAGGTGTTAAACCTATGGGCCCAAAATTGCTGTACTCAAAGGTGTATTCCATCCAACCCTGGGACTTTAACACCTCTTTTGTTGGCACCTATTACAATGGGTCTCCTAATGTCCGGCACTTTCTCTCCTCTTGCAAGTGGGCTTTATATTTCTATTTCGGCGTTGTCCTGGTACCTCCATCATTTTAGGACTTCATTAGTTGCAGTGACATAATCACAATGATTGGGTTACTGGGTATATATTATTGTCTTCCCTGGCTTTGAAATAAATCTTGCCAGATTCTCTGTTTTCTTAGAGAGGCCTACAGCATTAGGGCTAGTCTTTTTAACACTTCCAATGCTTTGCTTATTTCTACTGCAGTTTTGTTAAAGAGTTATCGGAGATTGTTGTCTCCATCACTGACCTTACCTGCAAAATAAATATTTTAGACTTTTTTCATATTTATTTTCTGTTA